>LR738711.1:558994193-559334859 GCA_902687465.1 Secale cereale
TCGCTCTTGGACTTGGTGGCGTGTGGCTCGTTGTCTCGTGCGCGAACGATGTCGATTGCTAGGCTTCGGCTGCTGGAACGATGAGGGTGTTCGCGGGTCGCGCCTCAGCTTCCATCCATGACCACCCCGTCGCCAGCCCGCGCCAGCACAGGCCGTTCGGCACCAAACGAACCGATCGCTGTAATCGTCTTCTTCTTGGGAGCCATAGCGATGAAGAACCGCTAAACTAACTGCTAGACAGGATTTTGACAACTGCGTCCCCTACCTGGCGCGCCAAAGATGTCGGTACCAAACGACACCTATGGGATCACTGGAAACCCTTCTATGGTTGGCGGGCGCGAGGTTGTGCAAAGAGCGGGTCTAAGAGTCAGTACAAGGATCATTTACCGAGGTTCGGGCCGCGAGAATGCGTAATACTCTAGCCCCGCTTTTATGTGTATTTGATTGTTCTTGAGTTCTTGAACTAGCTACAGTGCATGTCTAGCTCAAAAGATCTGAATCCTTCTCCAGTATGCCTCGGGCCTCCTTTTATAGTCCAAAGGGGCTGCCACAGCGGCACACAGGAGGTGGAAAGGTGTACAGTGCACATGCTTATCTCATGCCATTAGGGACATGACGCATTAAATGCGCTACTTAAGTGTCCACTTGCTTTATCGGGGATGCAAATGAGGCCCGTCCCGTCCATGGCCACTCCATCTGGTTGTGATGCGCGTCCAGGCAGCGGGGCAGGTAGCTGAGATGGCAAGGTGGTAGGGTCTTCACGAAGATCTGCATGCCACCACACAGGTGCTTGACTAGTTGGACCAGGAAGCACGTACCACCACGTGGGTACCTGCCTGGGCTAGTGGGTCGGCCGCAGAGATGGGGCGACAATGGGGCGGCAAGGGCTTGCCGTGGTCCTGTGTCTGTTCTCAGTAAGGGTCTTGCCGGGGCCTCCGTGATCGTTCTCGGCAAGAGGCTTGCCGGGGCTTCTGCGAGCGTCCTCAGCAAGAGGCTTTCTGGGGCTTCTACGAGCGCCCTCAGCAAGAGTCTTGGCGGGGCCTCGAGGTGTCTTCGGCGAGGAGCCTTGTCGGGGCCTCGTGAGCATCCTCGGCAAGGAGCCTTGCGATTGCCTTGTCGTCTGGTTCTCATCTTGGGAGTCATAGACCTTTGTCTTTACAATGATGTACATGCCATCCCGTGGGCGCCTCCCGAGCCTTGGTTCCAGCGCGCTGATGATGTTGGAGCTCCTAGGCTCAATGGTGGCTGCAACGGAGGCGTTTGGGTGAGTTGCCCGGCAAGGTTTCTTGCAGGCGGTGCGCAGGTGACCCCGGCAAGAGGCTTGTTGGGGGAGAGCATGTCTTATTTCTAGGCCTTCTTGTGCCACCGTCTTGGCATTGCTCTGGTAACTTTGTGTCTCTGGCTTCCCTCCTCTGCCTTGTTATGTGTGGTTGCAGGCGTGGCTCTGACTGCCCGTGCAAAAGTAAGGGGTATAAAGGAGCGCCCCTACTTTTGTACAACGACAGGGTGCTTCTCGGAAGACATCGGCGATGATGATGAGCTTGCCCTTGGCGTTGCCCACGTCTCCTCCAGCAGCGACTCCTCCTCCTCCGGGGAGAGCACTAGCGGTGGTGGTTACGACGAGCCACACGCCGCTGGGCTTGAATCAGAGAAGGCGACGAGGCGCCGCGCCGCCAAGCCCCGGTGAAGAGGGAGCAAGGCTCGGACTGAACTCTCATGCTTCCTGAACCGGGCCTCGGGAACTGTTGCAGCTGCTCGTTCCACTTTAGCTTTTTCCTGGATTTTCTAAAAAAGTAGAGAGCCCCACTTGGGTGTGTAATGAACTAGAGCGCTTGTGGTAGACTCCCGTGTCCTACTAGGTGCGGTTAAGGTAGCTTAGCTTAGCGTGCTTGTGGTAGACTCCCATGTCAAGAGGGCACGCCTTCCGGAGGCACCTTCCAGAGGCTTCCTTCTTGACGGCTCCGGAGCCGTTGATACTCCGGAGAATTTATGTAGCTGCATTTAGGAAATCCCATGAGGCGTCTTTCCCTTCCTCGCACAAACTCCTGGGCATGGGTTGGCTGTGGCTGATACACCATGTCGCGATGCCCGGAGGCACGGACTTAACAGGGTGCACATGCCCACGAGCTCGTGTGAGTTTGTTTGATGTCTGCTAGAACTATGTCGGTATTTCCCTAAAGAGGACGGGACGACGAAGTATAGCAGCGGTAGGTATTTCCCTCAGTGATGAGACCAAGGTTATCGAACCAGTAGGAGAGCCAAGCAACACAACATAAACAACACCTACACACAAATAACAAATACTCGCAACCCGACGTGTAAAAGGGGTAGTCAATCCTTTCAGGTAACCGACATGATTGAGTTGTAAATATTGATAGATTGTTTGACAAATAGGATAAATTGCAGCAAGGTATTTTTGGGTTTTTGGTTTAGTAGATCTGAAAATAAAAGCAATGGAAAATAAATAGCAAAGGCAAATAATATAAGAAAGAGACCCGGGGGCCGTAGATTTCACTAGTGGCTTCTCTCGAGAAAATAGCAAACGATGGGAAAACAATTACTATTGGGCAATTGATAGAACTTCAAAAAATCATGACGATATCCAGGCAATGATCATTATATAGGCATCACGTTCAAGATTAGTAGACCGACTCCTGCCTGCATCTACTACTATTACTCCACACATCGACCGCTATCCAGCATGCATCTAGTGTATTAAGTTCATGGAGAAACGAAGTAATGCAATAAGAACGTTGACATGATGTAGACTATATCTATTTATGTAGAAATAGACCCCCGTCGTTTTATCCTTAGTAGCAACGATACATACATGTCAGTTCCATTTCTGTCACTGGGATCAAGCACAGTAAGATCGAACCCACTACAAATCACTTCTTTCCATTGCAAGATAAATAGATCAAGTTGGCCAAACAAAACCCAATATCGGAGCAGAAATACGAGGCTATAAGAAATCACGCATATAAGAGATCAAAGAAGACTCAAATAACTTTCATGGATATAAAAAGATAGATCTGATCATAAACACAAAGTTCATCGGATCCCAACAAACACACCGCAAAAGAGTTACATCATTTGGATCGCCAAGAGACCATTGTATTCATAATCAAAAGAGAGGAAGCCATCTAGCTACTGACTACGGACTCGTAGGTCTACAAGGAACTACCCACACATCATCGGAGAGGCACCAATGGAGGTGGTGAACCCCTCCATGATGGTGTCTAGATTGGATCTCGTGGTTCTGGACTTTGCGGCGGCTAGAATAGAATTTTGTCTACTCCTCTAGGGTTTCTAGAATATCTGAATATTTGTAGAGCGAAGAGGCGGGGCGGGAGGCCACCGAGGTGGGCACGACCCACCTGGGCGCGCCAGGCCTTCTGGAATATTTGAGTATATATAGCGAAGAGGCGGTGCGGGAGGCCACCGAGGTGGGCAAAACCCACTTGCGCGCGCCAGGGGGCCTGGCACGCCCTGGTGGGTTGTGCCCCCCTCGGGGCACCCCCTAGGTGCTGCTCTGGCCCATTGGGTGTCTTCTGGCCCATAAAAATTATCCAAAAGGTTTCGCGGTGTTTGGGCTCCGTTTGATATTGATTTCCTACGATGTAAAAAAACATGCAGAAAACAACAACTAGCACTTGGCACTATGTCAATAGGTTAGTACCAAAAAATGATATAAAATGACTATAAAAAGATTGTAAAACATCTAAGAATGATAATATAACATCATGGAACAATAAAAAATTATAGATACGTTGGAGACGTATCAGCGTCCCCAAGCATAATTCCTGCTCGTCCTCGAGTAGGTAAATGATAAAAGCAGAATTTTTGATGAGGAATGCTACCTATCATGTCATGACATATTATTTTCTTTATAGCATGGACGTTTGGACTTTTATATGGTTCAAAGCAATAGTCTAGTTTTGACATGGGACTTAAATACTCAAGCATATCAACAAGCAACCATGTCTTTCAAAATATCAATGCTAAAATAAGTTATCCCTAGCCCATCATGCTCAACTATTGATCCATTCATGAAACACATTCACATATTAGTTACACCCAATGCTCAAGTACGATCATAGTGTTTCCTAGTTGGTGCTTTATAAGAGAAGATGGAGATTCAAATTCAAAAATAAAAATTGCATAAGTAAAAGAAAGGCCCTTCACAGAGGGAAGTAGGGATTTGTAGAGGTGCGAGAGCTCAAAGCTTAAATTGAGAGATAAAAATATTTTGGGAGGTATACTTTTCCCACCAACGAAAACGACTTGAGGTTCCCAACACTTTCCATGCTAGATATATCATTGGCGGTTCCCAAACATAAAATAAAGTTTATTCCTTTTCCACCAAACTTTCACAAGCCATGGCTAGCCGAATCCACGGTTGCCTTCCATACCAACACTTTCCAAGGAATTTATTATTTGACAACATAAAGTAAATTTGTATTTCATTTTAGGAGTGGTCATCCCTAATACCTTTGCTTTACTTTCATGCAATGACAAGTCAATAATAACTCATCATGAGAATAAGACATCTAGCATGGAAAATATTGGCCACCCCTCACCGCCTCGCGAGCGGTACGGGCACACAAAAGGGAAATTTATTTTGAAAATTAGAGATGGCACGTTCAAATTTGCTTAGAACGACAAGGATATACCGCATATAGGTAGGTATGGTGGACTCATGTGGCAAAACCAGGATAAACAATTTTGGATGCACAAGTAGTGATCATACTTAGTGCAAAATGAATGCTAGCAAAAGACTGGGAAGTGACCAACCATGAAATGAATAATCTCATAAGCAAACATTGAGCATAAATAACACCGAATAATGCACCACAAGTAGGATTTAATTTCATTGCATGATTATTGACTTTCATGCTTGCATAGGGAATCACAAACCTTAACACTAATATTCTTACTAAAGCATAATTACTCATTAACATGACTCACATATCATATCATCATGTCTCAAAACTATTACAAAGAATCAAGTTTATTTTGTTCGAGGATCTTCATGAGAGTTTTTATTATATCCTTCTTGGATATTTATCACTTTGGAACTAATTTTCATGTGTTCCTTTTGATAAGCTCAAACAAATATAAGTGAAGATCATGAGCATAATTTATTTTTCTTTCTCTCAAAATAATTTAAGTGAAGCAAGAGAGAATTTCTTAAAAATTTACTAACTCTCAAATAAATCTAAGTGAAGCAAGCGGTATTTCTTCAAAAATACTAAAGCACAATGTGCTCAAAAAGATATAAGTAAAGCACTAGAGCAAATCCATAACTCATGAAAATTTAAGTGACACATAAAGAGCTATTCTAACAAGTCATGGTATAATTTTGGCTCTCTCTAATAGGTGTGTACAACAAGGATTGATAAGTTAAAAAACAAAAGAAAACAAGGAAAGACTCATATCATACAAGATGCTCCAAGCAAAACACATATCATGTGACGAATAAAAATATAGTTTCGAGTGAAATACTGATGGTCGTTAGAAGAAAGAGGGGATGCCACTCGGGGCATCCTCAAGCTTAGTTGCTTGCTTATCTTTGGATAATAGCTTGGTATACCGGGGCGTCCCCAAGCTTAGTGTCGGGGAAACTGATCCACCCACGAACACCTATGGGGACGGAGCCCCTTTTCGGTACGGCAGGGGGCGGAGATTGCACGAAGAGCAAATCGAGGCAATGCACACGAGCAGTTTACCCAGGTTCGGGCCACACGGATGCGTAAAACCCTACTCCTGCTTTTGGTTTGTATTGAGTTCTTGGCTCGGGAGTGCTGGGAGCTACAGTACACTTCAGCGGCTAACAAGACCGAGCGTGAGAGTGTTCGAATGTCTAACCCCCAACTCTACGTTGCGCATGGGCCTCCTTTTATATGCTCAAGGGGTCACCGACAGGTGGCAACGCAGTTGAGGGTAGAAATGGAAAAGGGGTGGTAGTTGGTACAGTGTTTTATACCTAACCCTGACGGCAGGGGACAAGGGCATTAAATGCCCATCGCCGTCGCCCAAACAGTGTACAAAAGTGACCGTCAGGGGCGCCACCGTTTGCCAGGACGGCAACCTTGTCAGCGCCGCTTGCCACCGCGTACCCCTGGCTGCACAGCTGCCCGCCACGTGCATCTGGAAGGGTCCCAGAGCGACACGTGGGTGGATGCGCTGGAGCGCGGGTACTGAGTGGAAGCTTGCAGCGGCAAGCGCCTTGCCGCGGTCGCTATCTTGTCGCTTCCGGGAGCTTGTCGCTCACCGGGCCTTGCCGAGACGCATGGCGTGTCGCGGCAAGTTTCTTGAGATGCCTCGGTTGGCCTTCCCGGCAAGCTCCTCTTGCCAGGGTCTTGTGTCTTGAGTAGCCTTGTGCCTTGAGTGGCCTTCCCGGCAAGCTCCTCTTGCCGGGGCCTTGTCTCCTTGGCTTGGATACTTTGTTCTTGAATGGCTCCAAAGGAACCACGGAGGATCTTGGCGATCACCCGGAAAACCTTGCTGCGGGACGCTGCGACTGCCCGTGCACAAGTTCGGGATACTAAGGGTACCCCTACTTTAGTACACCGATAGGAGCCCCCGGGCCTGGGCCATACACGGTGCCGAGCGCTATTGGGCCAGGCCCAAAACAGTGCACGGGCACGCGTGGCCTGGTTCTCGCCGTATCTTTCTCCGTATCCGCCGCGCCCTCCCCTAACGGCACGCGTCGATCGCAGCGTCGTGGGAGAGATCGTGGGCTGTTTCTTTAATCGGAAATGCGGAACGTCCGCCCCCTCCTCCCTTATTAGCAGGGGAAACAGGGGCAGTTCGTCCATCCGCCCGTTGCTGCTTCAATCCTCAAAAACCTCCGCCGCTCCCCTTCTTCCCAAAGTCAAAAGAGAGCAGCGCTCCGCCCCCCATCGCCACCAGCACCACCAGCGCCGTCGACCTCCCTCACCGCTTCCGCCATGGCTCCGAAGGGCGAGAAGGGGAAGACCGCGAAGTCGGCCGAGGCGCTGCGGCTCGTGGCGCTGAGAAAGAAGCAGGCCGTCTTCCCCCCCAAGCTTGCCGCGAGGAAGCTGAGGGAGAACTTCTACCTCTTCTGGTCGGGGGAGACGCGGGCGCATCCGCGCACCAAGGTATTCCCAGCCGTTGCTTGAGAAATGTTTCCGAATGGATACGCATTCTTCGCCTTGTTCTTCTACTGCGGGCTCTGCCCGCCTTTCTCTGAATTCTTCTGCGACATCATGAACACCTACGGGTTCCACCTCCTTGACTTCACCCCCAACGCCGTTCTGACCATGGCAGTTTTCGCACATCTCTGTGAAAACTTCGTCGGAGTCCATCCCAATGTTGCCCTCTTCCGCCACTACTTCACGCCTCGAGTTGAGAGAGGAGAGCCGTTATCCGGCGGGGTCTCCTGGATCTCGAGGACGCACAAGAAGGAAGCTTATCTGGAGGGAGAGCTCCACGGCATATGGGATGAATGGAGAGCGGACTGGTGTTGGATTGTAGAGGAGAACCCGCAGCCATTCACCGCCCGGCGCCAAGCCCCAGTATTGCGCAGCAACGATTGGAGCGATCTGGCCCCAGAAGATAGCAGACTGAAGATTGCCACCGCCCGGATCCTTCGCCTCAGGCGCGCCAAGCTCACCGTAGGCGCAGTTGGCGCAGACTTCCTCCGCCGCCGCATCGCCCCCTTGCAGGAGAGGAAGAGGCCCGCCTGGGAGTTTGAGAACGTGGCGGATATCATGAGGCTGCGCCCGGGCCTCAACTACAACTTCACGGTCCTGGAGCTTAACGGGATGCTCCAGGAGCTATTCAAGTATGACCCCGATCATCCCGAAGTCTTCAGGTTGCCGCAAGGCGTCGTTCCGTTGTGCAATAACTCCGCGCTCAGCCGCATCCGCGCAATGATGCCGCTGTGCGACTCACACGGGATCGACCCAACTTGGCAAGAGCCTGCCGACGAAGCCGTGCATGAGTTCTTCGACAACTTGGAGGAAACGCCAATTTGCGCCGACGAGAAGAAGGGCCTCACCCGCGACACCACCGACAAGGAGATGGCGTACATCGCCACCAGGCTGGAGGAGGCAGCGGCAGCCGCGGCCGCGGGCGAGTTCGGGTACACCGTGGAGGAGGCGGAGGCAGCGGAGGCGGCAAGCCTTGCCGAGCGAGAGGAGTTTCTCGGCGCGGGCGGGCTGCCGGCGAGGGAGAGCCTGCCGGGCAAGACGCTGAGCCGAGTGAGCCCGCCGAGCAGGGCTCCGAGTCGAGCGGGCCCGCCGAGGACGCGAGCGGCTCACTGGAGATCGACTCCTCTTCCTCTTCGTCCTCAGGCAGCTCGCCACCACCAGCAGAGCCTCCAGCTCCGCCAAGAAGGCGTCTCCGCAAGGCCGGGGACACAACGGAGCGGCAGACGGGTCAACAGCCACCGCGCCGCGCGACGCGCTCCACCACGGCAAGCAAGGTTGCTGAGGGAGCACCCCACGCATCTGCAGCAACTGGAGCGGGGTCTTCTCGAACCGCCGCTTCTGCCCCTGCCGCTCCCCACGCTATGGCGGCAGCTGGAGCGGGGTCGTCTCAGACCACCGCCCCTGCTCCCGCCAAGCGGCCAAGGGAGCCCACTCCTCCGCTTCCTCGCGCTGGGACGCGTGAGCCAGACTTCGACTTCTCCGCGCTCAGCTCCGACGAGGAAGAGGAAGAGTAAAATCTTTATTGTTCTTACATTCCTTCAATTCTTGCTGTTTGGTCTTGTATATCTTTTGCCTCACTCTGAACCTGTTCCTTTTTTCAGAACTCTGGCCCAGAGGGCGGCAAAGAGGGCCAAGGTCCCGGTGATTGTCATCGAGGACGAGCCCGCCGCGACAGCAGGGGGTGCGCCTGAGACGAACTTGCCGGACCCGGCAACTGTTCTTCAGAGCAGCCCCCAGCGAAAGTTCTTGGTTTTCTTTCCGCTGTTAGGCGCGTGTGGGTGTTTTATCTTTGCTGACGTCTTGTTTGTTGATTTGTGTAGGAGCAGAGCAGACACACCAGGAGCGCCCGGAGACCGCTCCCGTCGTGCCACCTGCTTCAACCACGCCGCCAAGGGGAAATTCCCCGGCAAGGGTCTCCCCGGCAAGGGAGAGCTCTCCGCCAAGGGCGAATTCTCCGCCAAGGGCAAGTTCTCCGGCGAGGGACAGCACCAGTGGCCCTCCGCCGGCGGGGACTACAGCTACGCCGCCAAGGGGGAGCTCCCCGGCGAGGGACACCGTCGAGGAGCCGGCTCGTGCAGGTAATCTTCTTGCTTCAAACTTCCCTTGGGCTTTTCTTCTTTTGATTCTTCTTTTTTGTATATTTGCTTGACTGTTTTCCTCCCCTCTCCTTCCGTCAGATCCATCTGCTGCGGAGACTATGGAGACGGAGGCTGCTATTGAGGAGGACACGCGCGGCAACACCGGCGACGCCGCTGCCACCGGAGGAGCGGCCGGTGCTAACGATCCCGCCGGCGATGAGGCCGCCAAGGCTGCTGCCGCAGTAGCCGACGAGGGGTCCGGCGATCGCACTGACGGCCCTGAGGCCGCAGGAGCGCTAGGCGCTATGCCGACCGCCGATCCCTCCGCCGCTGCCGCAGCCCCAGGCTCCGAGGAGCCCGAGCCAGGCGCCTACTTGAAGGCCGGCGACGGGGTCTTCATCAAGCTCCCCTTGGCGTCGAGCTCCAGGGCGCCGGTCAAAGGAGAAGCCTTTGACGGGGAAGTGCTCGCCTCTGCCAGGCTGACGCTTGTCGATGCACCGAGCAGCAGCAGTGGCGAGCCTGAAGAGGAGCGGCTGTTGCGGAAGCTGCTCTCGCTTTACCGTGCCCGGCAGGCCAAGCTGGAGTCCCACGAAGCGCTGGCCGCCAAGGCGGGAATCGACATTGAGAAGCGCACGGAGGAGCTCCAGGCCCTCAACCAGGCGGCTCTCCGGTCCTTGGCAGAGGAGCGGGAGCATCTTGCCGAAGAGCAGACGGCCTTCTTCCTCGAGAAGGCCGAAGTCGAAGAGTAGCAGCGGCTTGCCGCTGAGAGGCTATCCACACAAGAAGGCGAGCTGGCACAGCGGATGGTCGACCTTGACAGCCATGAGGAAGAGCTTGCCGCGCGCGAGCAATCACTTGGCGGGGCCCTCCAGGAGGCAAAGGATGCTGCCGTAGCCACTGAGACCGCCAAGAAAGAGCTGGAGGCGAAGGTGACGCAGCTGGAGGCCGACCTCAAGGCGAGAGGCGAAGAGATCGCCGCGCTCAAGGTCGAGCGGGAGAAGGACGCCCACAGCCACTCGGAGCTGCAGGTCCGCCTCGCCGAGAAGGGCAAGGAGCTTGCCGCCGCCAAGAACTCCAATGCGGATCTTGAATTGAAGCTAACCACTTTGACCAAGACGCTGGATGGCGCCAAGGAGCGGGAGACGGCCCTGAAGGAGGAGGTCAGGGCCAAGAAGGCGTTGTTGGAGAGTGCTGCCATCACCCAAAACAACTTCACGGCAACCGTCGAGCACTGGACGGAGGGTCTTGTGAACGCTGCCGTGGATATCGACAAGGAGCTGGCGCAGCTGGGGGCGGAGTATCTCGGGTACTCCTCCGACGAGAACCTCCACCCTAGCGCCAAGCTCACCCTATTCTTCAGAGGCGTGGCGACGGCCCTCCAGCAGCTCCGGGAAAGGATCCCAAAGCAACTGGCGGACGAGTCGCGCAAGCTTTGCGCGGGGGGCCTTCAAAAGGTGCTGATGAAGGTGGCCTTCCACAATCCAGGACTCAACCTCACCAACGACCTCAAGAGCTTGCCGCCGGGCACCGATCAGGAGGCGCTCAAGGCCCTTGTCGCACCTATTGTGGACAAGGTGAGCGGCATCAAGAGGGTCGAGGGCGATCCCGCGGACTAGGCTTGCCCATTTTCTTCTTTCCTTGTCGCTGTTCATTATGTTCATGAAAACAATCTGTTAGAGCTGCGACAAGTTATCTTGTAGTATAACTCTATTTTGGGTAGTAATCGCAACGTTATTTCCTTTACTTGATCCCTCGCTTTGTATGTTTGTGCCCTACGCTTTTAGGGAACTTGCCGGTGCGGGCACCTTTGCCGCGAGCGCTGAGTGCGGAACTTCAGCAGCCTGCTGGCGGTGCCGTTGCCGACAAGAAACCTTGTCGCGACTAGTCGCAGCACACTTAAGTTGTTGAGCGTACTCGAAACAAAGTAAGGGCGCGACACTAGTCGCAGCACACTTAAGTCGTTGAGCGGACTCGAAACAAAGTAAGGGCGCGACTAGCCACGAGTTGGTTCCTCCGCGCACAGGTTTTCCATACAAAGTGCGGTCGTTCAAGGAAGATAACTTAGAAATTAAAAATTTGATTGCTCAAACTTTGGCAACTTAGCTTTTGTGTCGTTTGCTTTCCTGGCAAGGCGGAGCCTTCTTGAACGGCACTTGGTCCATACCACTATCTTCTCCCCCCCCCCCGACAAACTTGTGCGCCAGGGGAACCTTCCTTTCCTTGAGAAAAAAGAAAGAAGAGAGAATACGGATATGGAGCCTTTGGGCTCGTTATTGCTTACCGGGGGTAGGTGTTGCACAAAGTGTCAGATAACACATGCAAGAAATGAAAAGCATGAAATGACAAGATGTGCGAGACACATGAGCTTTACTTATGCATGGGGTCTGCGCTCGGCTTTGTACAAAGGATTACATGCAACAGCGCCAAGACTTGTACAAAAGGTGGTTGCCGGAGCGGGTCACGGTAACCGCGCCTTACGGGTAAAACTTGCGAAGATGTTCAATGTTCCAGGAGTTGCTCACCGGAAAGCCATCTTCGGTCTCAAGGCGGACAGCGCCGGGCCTAGTGACTCGTTTCACCCGATAAGGGCCTTCCCACTTCGGTGTCAACTTGTTGGAATTCTTGGCGGACTGAACGCGCCGAAGAACAAGGTCGCCTTCCTCGAGACTTCTGGCGTTAACTTTGCGGCTCTGGTAGCGGCGTAAATCTTGCTGGTATCGAGCAGCTCGTACAGCAGCCTGAAGACGGTCTTCCTCGAGGAGCAGCGCGTCGTCTTGTCGCAGCTGCTCTTGCTCGAGCTCATCACAAGAGAGCACCCGAGGTGACCCATATATGAGTTCCATGGGGAGAACTGCCTCTGCTCCATAGACTAGAGCGAAAGGTGTCTGTCCAGTGGCTCGATTTGGCGTCGTCCTGATCGACCAAAGAGCCGCCGGCAGCTCCTCGATCCAGTTTCTTCCGCACTTGCGCAACCTGTCGAAAGTTCTGGTCTTGAGGCCACGCAGCACTTCAGCATTCGCCCACTCTGCTTGACCGTTGCTTCTCGGGTGAGCAACAGAAGCGAAGCATACCTTGGCGCCAAGATCTTGGACGTACTGCATGAAGGTGCGGCTCGTGAACTGCGTACCGTTGTCGGTGATGATCCTGTTAGGGATCCCGAAACGGCAAACAATCGACCTGAAGAACTTGACCGCTGACTGTGCCGTCACCTTTCTCACTGGTTCCACTTCCGGCCACTTTGTGAACTTGTCGATCGCAACGTACAAGTACTCAAAGCCCCCGGCTGCGCGGGGAAAGGGGCCGAGGATGTCGAGCCCCCAGACCGAAAATGGCCAGGATAAAGGGATCGTCTGGAGAGCTTGAGCTGGCTGGTGTATCTGCTTGGAATGGAACTGGCACGCTTCACACTTGGTTACTTGTGGAGTTGCATCGTGGAGGGCTTCTGGCCAAAAGAAACCTTGCCGGAATGCTTTTCCGGCAAGTGCTCTTGCGCCAATGTGGTGACCACATATGCCCCCATGTATCTCTGCCAACAGCTTTTGTCCATCTTCCCGGGGAATACACTTCAATTTCACACCGTTGAGTCTTCTTCTATACAGTGTGTTGTCAACAAACTGGTACATACTTGACTGCCGGGCTACTCTTTCCGCTTCTTCTTGCTCTTCGGAAAGTTCTCCTGTCTGGAGGAAACGGACAATCTGCTGTGCCCATGCTGGAGCTTGTGGCTCGACAACAAGGATTAAAGGCACATCTGCTGCTGCGGGAACATCCGCTTCTACGGCGAGAACCCGAGGTTCAGCCGGAGCTTGATGTTCCCCGGCAAGCTTGCCGGAGCAAAACTTGTCGGGAGCGTTTGCTTCAACGGAACAAACCCTAGGGCTCGCCGGAGCAGACTGCTCCTCAACCTTGTTGGTGTTGATCTTAGGGACTTTCTTGGCGGCGGCTTCGGGAAGCTCTGCCAGAAAATAGTCACCAGAAATCAACTTTCTTTTCTTGCTTTATCCAGCTGATGGTGTTACGGACGGTTGAGTCAGCTTGAGCACAAAGATCCCAGGTTCCACAGGTAACTTAAGTGCGGCGCACTTTGACAGGCCATCGGCGATGTCGTTCTGAGCTCTTGGTACATGCTCCATCTGTAGGCTGTCAAAGTGCTCTTCAAGCTTTCTTACTTCATCGACGTAAGCTTCCATCAACGGACTCTGATAATTCTTGTTTACTTGGCGGACGACAAGCTGCAAGTCACCCCTGACAATGAGCTTCTTAATCCCAACGTCTGCCGCGATCCTGAGACCGGCAAGCAAACCCTCATACTCTGCAGTATTGTTTGTTGCTTGCTCCTTGGGAAAGTGCATGTGGACCACGTACTTGAGGTGCTCTCCGGTGGGTGCGACAAGCAGCACGCCAGCACCGGCGCCTTGCAACGAAAAAGCACCATCGAAGTACATCAGCCACTCTTTGCTTGCTTCTTTGACGGGGATGCTCGTTTCTAGAATTTCTTCATCTGCTGTTGGCGTCCACTCTGCTATGAATTCTGCCAATGCTCTGCTTTGGATAGTTGAAGTGCTTTCAAAGTTGAGGCCAAAGCTTGACAGTTCCAGTGCCCACTCAACAATCCTGCCTGTTGCTTCTGGATTCTGCAGTATCCTCTTCAGCAGAAAGCGAGTGACAACTGCTATCTCATGTGCTTGGAAGTAATGGCGCAGCTTTCTCGAGGCCATGAGGAGGCCGAAAAGCAACTTTTGCACACCAGAGCACCTTGACCTAGCCCCCTGCAGAAGGGAACTGACAAAGTAAACTGGGCGCTGCACCATTTTCTTCCGTATCTCTTCGCACGCCTGCGCAGATCCATCTTTGTCGGGACCAGAGCTTGTCGGGGAAGCCCCTGCTTGTCGCTGGATTTTCTTGCCGCGGTTGCTGGCTCATCATCTGCCTCCCTCTCTGCTACTAACGCAGCACTAACCACTTGATTGGTTGCCGCTAGGTACAGCAGCAACTTCTCTTGTGGTTTAGGTGCGACAAGTATTGGAGTGGAGGACAGGTACCTCTTCAAGTCTTGCAGCGCAGCCTCCGCTTCCGGTGTCCATTTCAGTGGACCTGCCTTTTTCAAAATTTTGAAAAACGGCAGGGCGCGCTCAGCTGACTTAGAGATAAACCTGCTGAGAGCAGCCACACAACCGGCAAGTCTTCGTACGTCCTTGACGCGCTTGGGTGCTTCAATCTGCTCAATGGCCTTGATCTTGTCGGGGTTGGCTTCAATTCCTCTCTGAGACACGAAGAACCCGAAAAGCTTGCCGGAAGGGACTCCAAAACACGCACTTCTCGGGGTTGAGCTTGAGCTGGATCTTGCGCAGATTTGCAAAGGTCTCTTCTAAATCTTGGATCAGGGTTGCCCTGTCCTTGATCTTGACCACTATGTCATCCATGTATGCTTCTACATTTCTGTGTATTTGTGGCTCAAAAGCTGTATGGACTACCCTTGCAAATGTTGAACCAGCATTCTTCAAACCGAAAGGCATCCGTATGAAACAGTACGTGCCACACGAAGTGATGAATGTGGTCTTCTCCTCATCCTCTTCTGCCATGAAGATCTGATGGTATCCTGAATATGCGTCAAGAAATGAAAGCAGGTCACATCCGGCCGTGGAGTCAACAATCTGGTTAATGCGCGGCAAGGGAAATGGGTCTTTGGGACAAGCTTTATTCACATCAGTGAAATCGTTACAAAGCCTCCATTTCCCGTTTGCCTTACGCACGACTACAGGATTGGCCAACCACGTGGGATGGAGCACTCCTCTGACAAGGCCTGCTGCTTCCAACTTCTTGATTTCTTCTACGATGAACTCTTGGCACTCCACTGCTTGTTTCCTGACTTTTTGCTTGACGGGCCATGCATGAGGACAAACGGCAAGCTTGTGCTCAATTACTTTCCTGGAAACACCGGGGATGTCAGACGGTTGCCATGCAAACACGTCGACGTTCAGCCGCAGGAAAGCAACGAGCGCGCTTTCCTATTTAGGGTCAAGCGTGGCACTGATGGTGAAGGTACCACCAGTGCCGTCCTCCTTGGCGGACACCTTTTTGGTTTCTGGCGGAGCTGCCATTGTCTTCTTACACTTGCCGGTGGAGCTCGATGGTGCATCCTCGACGGTAGCGCAGCACTCCGAAGAGGTGCGCTTGCCGGAGTGGGCCCCAGAGCTCTTGCCGGACTTGGTCAAGTGTGGCACTGATGGTGAAGGTACCACCAGTGCCGTCCTCCTTGGCGGACACATTTTTGGTTTCTGGCAGAGCTGCCATTGTCTTCTTACACTTGCCGGTGGAGCTCGATGGTGCGTCCTCGACGGTAGCGCAGCACTCCGAAGAGGTGCGCTTTCCAGAGTGGGCCCCAGAGCTCTTGCCGGACTTGGTCTCCTTCTTCCCCCCGGGAGCTTCGGCGGCAAGTGTCTTGTGATCTGTTGCGGCTGCTGCTTCCCGGTAGATCTTGTCGGCGCAGATAAGGGCATCTTTCTTGTCACCAGGGACAGAGATGACGCTTATCGGGCCGGGCATCTTCAGCATGTTGTATGCATAGTGAGAGGCTGCCATGAACTTGGCGAGAGCTGGACGGCCGAGTATTCCATTATAAGGCAATGAAAAATCAGCAACGTCAAAAGTGACCTTCTCAGTCCTCAAGTTCAGCTCGCCGCCAAACGTCACTGGCAGTGTGATTTTCCCCTTCGGCTTGCTCTTTCCCGGGTTGATTCCTTGGAACGTGCCGGTCTCTTCGAGCTCGCTGTCGGTGATTTGGAGTTTGTGGAGCACAGTGGAGGAGATCAGGTTCAAGCCGGCCCCGCCGTCAACTAACATCTTAGTGACCTTGAGGTTGCGGATAGTTGGTGAGACCAACATCGGCAAACACCCGACCGCAGTTGTGCGATCAGGGTGATCCTCAATATCAAAGATGATAGGCGTGCTGGACCATTTCAGAAGCCTACGCGATTCGACAGGTGGTTCCGCCGCATTAACTTCCCGCACCCACTGTTTGAGTTGGCGGTGTGAAGTATGCAGAGAAGCACCGCCGTCAACGCACAAAACTTCTGTGGCTTTCTGAAACTCCTGCTCACTGGTCTCAACGTCGTCCATGTCTTCATCATCGTCGTCGTCTTCGTCCTTGTCGCGGTCGCGGGGAGGTCTGTCTCCTTGTCGCTGCTTGGCCTTGCCGCGGCGTCCTCCCCGGCCGTTGAATGGCCTCTTCTTGCCGGATCCTTCACCACCCCCTTGGGCCTTCTCCTTGTCGCGCCGCTCGTACTCAGCTTTCTGCTGCTCGACGAGCTGCTCGACCCTCTTGCAGTTCTGGAGGTCGTGGCCCTTGGTGCGGTGGATCTTGCAATACTGCTTGTCGGTGCCGTCCAGCTTGTCGGCGGCCACCACAGCCTGGCAGTTGGTGCATGCGGCAGTCTCCTTGCCGGAGCTACCAACTTGGGCTTTCTTGGCGCCAACTTCCTTGCCGGACTGCTCAACAACTAGCACCTCTTTGTTTTTCTTCATCCTGTTGTTCCACCGCCGGTTTTTCTTTGCCGGGGCGGTTTTATCACTGTCAGATCCTCCTGCTCCTGTATCCTCTCCGGGGAGTTTCCTCCCCTCTTCAGCACGTGCACACTTGTCGGCCAGGGCATAAAGCTCGCTGACGTCTCTGATCTTGCACATCGCCATCTCCTCCCTCATCCCGCGGTTACGCACGTTCTGGTGGAACGCGCTGATAACCGCGGCAGGGTGGACGTCTGGGATGTTGTGCTGCACGTGGCTGAACCTCTGGATATACTTGCGCAGGGGCTCTCCTTCCTTCTGGGCGAGCAGGTGAAGGTCACTCTCTTGGCCATGGGGTTTGTGGCCGCCTGTAAAGGCGCCGACAAACTAATGGCACATGTCTGCCCAAGAAGAAATGGAGTTGTCCGGCAAGTGCATGAGCCAGGACCTGACGTTGGGTTTGAGTACCAGAGGAAAGTAGTTGGCAAGGATCTTGTCGTCCCGCCCCCAGCAGCTTGCACCGCGATGGTGTAGATGCTGAGGAACTCCAATGAATGCGTCCTGCCGTCGTACTTCTCCGGTACGTCTGGCTTGAAATTTTTCATGCTGGGCCACTGGACATGCCGCAGCTCACGAGTGAACGCAGGACAACCTACCGCGTACGGCAAGTCGCCTGGTCCCCCTGGCGCTTGCATGTCGACAGCGGGCCCAGCATGCTGGTATGATTGACGTCGC
Source organism: Secale cereale (assembly GCA_902687465.1). Taxonomy (NCBI): domain Eukaryota; kingdom Viridiplantae; phylum Streptophyta; class Magnoliopsida; order Poales; family Poaceae; genus Secale; species Secale cereale. The sequence goes on from LR738711.1 coordinate 559,011,688, forward strand.
GCTTCTCTTCGGCGCTTGATGCGGGTACGAGCGTCTTCTTGCTGTCGATCTTGGAGAACTTGGCGCTGATCGCGACGAGCTCGTGGATCCGACGACGCGGTGGAGTCGCTGTCGAGGTTGACCCGACGAGTCGGCGATCTTGGCCTTCGGGGCGGAGAGTGCACGGTGGTTGTACCCCCACCGGTCTTGTCGCCATCAGCCCGCGTCTGGCTAACTTGCCGCGGCCGCGATGTACTTGGCTGCTGCGGAGTGTCGCCGTTGGCGAAGGCGATGAGGCTCTGAATGGTGGCCCTCCAGTCGTCGGCCTTGTTTGCCGCTGGAGGGAAGTCTAGGAGCAGTTGAGCTCGTGCCAGAGCTTCTGCTGGGGTGGCGGGTAGCGGTGGCGAACGGTGCGAGGAGCGGGATATGCTCGGACTTCTAACTACGTTAGAAGGAGCAGTATCCCGTCCCGGCGACCGTGCCTTGCTCGTGCCGGCATGTTGGCGCGCATGCTGGTCTTGAGCATCCCGAGATCCGCCAGCTTGATCTTGGCCCAGCAAACGTATGGTACCGTGAGTACCATGACGCTGGCAGACCCGCGCCTCCTGAGATGGGCGCGGTGCATGCACGGACGCCGAGGTCTTGGAGTGCGCCCGGTCATCGTGGGAGCCGGCTATGTCGCCGACGGGCAGCGCAGCCTTGTCCTTGGACTTGGCAGCACTGTGAGCTCCCTCATCGACGTCCGTTCTTCCGCCGGCGTCTACCCCACCAGCCGTTGGCTCCGGCGGTGGTGGGATTGGCGCGGACGGGCCAGCTGCCTCCGAAGCCTTCTTCTTCGGCGGCATGTTGATGAAGATGATGAAGATCTAGCCCGTGTGAACGCCGGATTAGGTTCACACAACCTTGACGCTTTCCCCTACCTGGCGCGCCAAAGATGTCGGGGAAACTGATCCACCCAAGAACACCTATGGGGACGGAGCCCCTTTTCGGTACGGCAGGGGGCGGAGATTGCACGAAGCGTGGATCGAGGCAATGCACACGAGCAGTTTACCCAGGTTCTGGCCGCATGGATGCGTAAAACCCTACTCCTGCTTTTGGTTTGTATTGAGTTCTTGGCTCGGGAGTGCTGGGAGCTACAGTACACTTCAGCGGCTAACAAGACCGAGTGTGAGAGTGTTCGAATGTCTAACCCCCAACTCTACGTTGCGCATGGGCCTCCTTTTATATGCTCAAGGGGTCACCGAAAGGTGGCAACGCAGTTGAGGGTAGAAATGGAAAAGTGGTGGTAGTTGGTACAGTGTTTTATACCTAACCCTGACGGCAGGGGACAAGGGCATTAAATGCCCATCGCCGTCGCCCAAACAGTGTAAAAAAGTGACCGTCAGGGGCGCCACCGTTTGCCACGACGGCAACCTTGTCAGCGCCGCTTGCCACCGCGTACCCCTGGCTGCACAGCTGCCCGCCACGCGCGTCTGGAAGGGTCCCAGAGCGACACGTGGGTGGATGCGCTGGAGCGCGGGTACTGAGTGGAAGCTTGCCGCGGCAAGCGCCTTGCCGCGGTCGCTATCTTGTCGCTTCCGGGAGCTTGTCGCTCACCGGGCCTTGCCGGGACGCGTGGCGCGTCGCGGCAAGTTTCGTGAGATGCCTCGGTTGGCCTTCCCGGCAAGCTCCTCTTGCCAGGGTCTTGTGTCTTGAGTAGCCTTGTGCCTTGAGTGGCCTTCCCGGCAAGCTCCTCTTGCCGGGGCCTTGTCTCCTTGGCTTGGATACTTTGTTCTTGAATGGCTCCAAAGGAACCACGGAGGATCTTGGCGATCACCCGGCAAACCTTGCCGCGGGACGCTGCGACTGCCCGTGCACAAGTTCGGGATACTAAGGGTACCCCTACTTTAGTACACCGACACTTAGGCTTTTCTTACTCCTTATTCCTTCATCCATCGTAAGATAACCCAAAACTTGAAAACTTCAATCACATAAAACTCAACAAAACTTCCGTGAGATCCGTTAGTATAAGAAAACAAATCACTACTATAAAACCAATTCATATTTTATATTTTTATTATATCTATTGTATTCCAACTTTTTTATGGCAGAAACTCATCAAAGAAAACCATAGAATTTTCAAAAGAAGCACTTAACACAATAAAAATAGAATCTGTCAAAAACAGAGCAGTATGTAGTAATCTGGAAGTTTCGAATACTGCTGCAACTCTAAAAATTCTGAAAAAATAGGGCCGCGTGGGCAATTTGTATATTAATCTTCTGCAAAAAGAATCAACCAAAAATTTCTCTTTTGTTAAAAATGAGAATATTTCTCGTGAGCGTAAAAGTTCCTGTTTTTTAGCAAGATCAAATCTACTAACAGCCAACGTGTTCCTAAGGCTTTGCTTGGCACAAACCTTTATTCAAACCTCAAAAACACATCTTAACATATATTTTAAAGGGTATTTTATTGAAAACAACAAGGAAATAAAAAATAAAAAATATACAAGTTGGGTTGCCTCCCAACAAGCGCTATCGTTTTACGCCCTTAGCTAGGCACGATACCAAGATCTCAAGTCTTGTCATCCTTGTTGGATGTTCCATAAGTTGACCTCATTATAGATTCATAATGTAATTTGATCTTGGTTCTAGGGAAGTGTTCCATGCCCTTTCTCAAGGGAAATTGGAATTTAATATTCCCTTCTTTCATGTCAATCACTGCGCCAATAGTGCGCAAAAACGGTCTACCAAGTATAATAGGGCAAGAGGGATGGCGATCTATGTCAAGAACAATAAAGTCTATGGGTACATAGTTCCTATTCGCAAGAATAAGGACATCATTGATCTTTCCCAAAGGCTTTTTAATAGTGGAATCTGCCAAATGCAAATTAAGAGAGCAATCTTCAATATTGGTAAGACCAAGAGTCTCACAAAGAGATTTCAGAATCGTGGAAACACTAGCACCCAGATCACACAAAGAAAAACACTAATAATTTTTAATTTTGATTTTGATAGTAGGTTCCCATTCATCATGCAACTTTCTAGGAATTGATGCTTCTAATTCCAACTTATCATCCAAAGCTTTCATCATAGCATCAACAATATGTTTAGTAAAAGCTTTATTTTGTTCATAGGCACCGGGTGAATTAATCATGGATAGTAACAAAGAATACAATCAATCAAGTAACAACTAAAATAATTAAAGTCTTTGTAATCCAAGATAGTGGGCAAATCACTAGTTAAAGTCTTGAGCTCTCCAAACCCACTTTTATCAATTTTCTCCACAAGATTTTCACCCTCCAAAATATTGGGACGCCTTCTACCTAAAGTCGACTCTTCTACAGTCCCTTTATCATCAAGTTGAACTTTACTAAATAAACAATCAATAGAAGAAACACGAATCATTTTAATGTCTTCATCATTTTTATGGAAGCAATCACTAGAAAACGCCTTTTCTAAAAATTCTTGTTTAGCTCTAAACATGGCTGTTCTTTTCTTACTTTCATCCATAGAAAGATAAAGAGCTTTAATTGATTCTTCTACTTTAGGCACAAAAATTTCCAACTTGAGATTCTCTACATCATGGGAAATTCTATCAATACTCCTAGACACGTCGTCCATTTTATTCAATTTTTCTTCTATGGAAGCGCTGAAAACTTTTTGAGTATTAATAAATTCCTTAATATTATTCTCTAGATCAGATGTGTTCCTATTATTATTGTAAGATTGATTTCCATAGGAATTACCATAATTATTAGAGGAATTACTAGGAAAATGCCTAAGATTAAAATTACCTCTATAAGCATTGTTCCTAAAATTATTTCTAGAGATAAAGTTCAAATCTATAGCATCACTAGTTTGCTCAATCAAAGTAGACAAAGTCATATCATTAAGATCAACAGGAGCACTTTTACTAGCAACCATTTTCATAAGAGCATCAACTTTTTCACTCAAAGAATCAATCTCAACCGAATTAACTTTTTTGCTAGTTTCCGCCCTTTCGGTATGCCATTGTGAATAATTCGTCATAATATTATCAAGCAATTTGGTGGCTTCACCCAAACTAATTTCCATAAAAGTACCACCCACGGCAGAATCCAAAAGGTTTCAAGAAACAAAATTCAACCCCGCATAAATTTTTTGTTTGATCATCCAAAGATTTAACCCTTGAGTTGGGCAATTCCTTAGCATCATTTTCATCCTTTCCCAAGATTGTGCAACATGCTCATGCTCAAGTTGCTTGAAATTCATGATCTGGGTTCTAAGGGATATAATTTTTGCGGGTGGAAAATATTAAGTGATAAAAGCGTCTTTGCATTTGTTCCAAGAATCGATACTATTACGAGGAAAAGAAGAAAACCAAATTTTTGCATGATCTCGCAAAGAACACGTGAATAATTTCAATTTAACAATATCATTGTCCACATCTCTTTTCTTTTGCATATCGCATAATTCCACGAAGGTATTGAGATGGGACGCGGCATCCTCATTAGGAGTGCCAGAAAATTGATCTTTCATGACAAGATTCAACGAAGCAGTATTAATATCACAAGTCTCCGCACTAGTGGCGGGAGGAGCAATCGGAGTGCCAATAAAATCATTGTTGTTGGTATTGGAAAAATCACACAACTTAGCGTTCTCTTGCGTCATTTTTGAGCAATTGTAAACAAGAACACAAGTGGGAGATAGATCCGACCGGAAAACGGCAAATGGAAAATAGGGCGAATAAAAACGGCAAATGTTTGTGAAGTGGGGGAGATGAAAACGAGAGGCAAATGGAAAATAATGTAAACTGCGAGATGAGATTTGTGATTAGGAACCTGGCATATGTTGAGGGTGCTCCCCGGCAACGGCGCCAGAAATTTCTTTTGATGTCTGCTAGAACTACGTCGGTATTTCCCCAAAGAGGAAGGGATGATGCAGTATAGCAGCGGTAGGTATTTCCCTCATTGATGAGACCAAGGTTATCGAACGAGTAGGAGAACCAAGCAACACAACGTAAACAACATCTGCACACAAATAACAAATAATCGCAACCCGACGTGTAAAAGGGGTTGTCAATCCCTTTCGGGTAACGGACGTGATAGAGTTGTAAATATTGATAGATTGGTTGACAAATAAGATAAATTGCAGCAAGGTATTTTGGGGTTTTATGTTAAGTAGATATGAAAATAAAAGAAAAGGAAAATAAATAGCAAAAGCAAATAATATGAGGAAGAGACCCGGGGGCCGTAGATTTCACTAGTGGCTTCTCTCGGGAAAATAGCAAACGGTGGGAAAACAATTACTGTTGGGCAATTGATAGAACTTCAAATAATCATGACGGTATCCAGGCAATGATCATTATATAGGCATCACGTCCAAGATTAGTAAACTAACTCCTGCCTGCATCTACTACTATTACTCGACACATCGACCGCTATCCAGCATGCATCTAGTGTTTTAAGTTCATGGAGAAACGGAGTAATGCAATAAGAACGATGACATGATATAGACAAGATCTATTTATGTACAAATAGACCCCCATCATTTTATCCTTAGTAGCAATGATACATATGTGTCGGTTCCCTTTCTGTCACTGGGATCATGCACCGTAAGATCGAACCCACTATAAAGTACCTCTCCCATTGCAAGATAAATAGATCAAGTTGGCCAAACAAAACCCAATATCGGAGAAGAAATACAAGGCTATAATAAATCATGCATATAAGAGATCAAAGAAGACTCAAATAACTTTCATGGATATAAAAAGATAGATATGATCATAAACTTAAAGTGCATCGGATCCCAACAAACACACCGCAAAAGAGTTACATCATATGGATCTCCAAGAGACCATTGTATTGATAATCAAAAGAGAGAGAGGAAGCCATCTAGCTACTGACTACGGACCCGTAGGTCTACAAGGAACTACTCACACATCATCGGAGAGGCACCAATGGAGGTGGTGAACCCCTCCATGATGGTGTCTAGATTGGATTTGGTGGTTCTGGACTTTGCGGAGGCTAGAATAGAACTTTGTCTAGTCCTCTAGGGTTTCTAGAATATTTGAGCATTTGTAGAACGAAGAGGCGGTGCGGGAGGCCACCGAGGTGGGCACAACCCACCTGGGCGCGCCAGGCCTTCAGGAATATCTGAGTATATATAGAGCAAAGAGGCGGTGCGGGAGGCCACCGAGGTTGTCACACCCTGCATTTTGTAACATGTTGTTTGCATCAATGAAGCATTAAAATTTGGACCAGCAATTTTTTTTCTGGCATCATTTGGCTTTTATTTGGAATTGAGTTTTTCTTCAAGTGATTTTTATGTGCTCATTAAAGTCAACTATTACCTCTTGTAGAATTCATCTCCATACCCAAAACTTTTTCCCAATGATCATGCCAAGTGTTATATAACAGTATAGTAATTTCTTACAAAATTAATTTGGCCAAAATGTATTTTATAAATTTAGTTTTCCAAAAACCCCTGAATTGAGATTTGCACTGCAAGTGCTTAAATTAGGGTGAGAAAATTATTTCAAAAGGTGTATTTGAGACCTAGTAGTCATAGGACTCCCAGAAACCACAAAAGTATAATTTTAAAAGTTATTTTCCTATTTTATTTAAAAGCTTTTTCTTAAGGCCAGAAATGGTCTTTAATAGGGGGAAATTATTTAAGTAATTCAAAAATATTTGCCAAAATTCAGGGAGACTCATAGGACATATATTGTCCATATATAAGAGTTTCAACACTTGGTCATGTTCAAAATAATGGGCTAATCCCTCTAAAACCCTTTCTAGATATTTCAAGCTTTTGAAATATTTACAAAGGAAATATTCTCCAAAAATTCCAGGGAAAATCTATCATGTCATATATGACATATTTGATGATCTTGCCAAGTCCCATGCCTTGGGAAGCAAGAAAACATGCTCAAAACCCTTCATAACCATTCTGTTCATATTTGAAGTTTGAGCAACTCTACATTGCCAAACTTGTCCAAATGCTCTCAAACTTGGTGCACATGCTAGAATGGCCTAATAAGGCATCTAGACCAAATGGCACAAGATTTGGAGTAGACCACCTTGATCAGAACACCCCAAAACCCTTTTTGTTCAAATGCAAATTTGAACAACTTTACATTACCAACTTTTTACCTGGAGCTTCAAACTTTGTGGGCATGATCAATACCTTAAATGAGGAAACTACACCAAGTGGTGCATCAAGGGGAGATGATTAGCTTGACTCAAACAAGATGAAGCCATTTCTGTTGATTTCTAGGGTTCACCAAAGTTACACTGGCTAGCTTCTTCAAATGAGCCCAAATTTGGTGAAGCACCCTATTTTCACATGTCATTCAATCATGTTAAGTGTCATGGCAAGTGGAGATCATTTGCTTGACCAAACACTGATCAAACAACTTCTGCCAAATTACCAAAACCCTCTTCTTGATCACTTTTACTATTTACCTTGGCCTCAACTTTCTACCACACGTTCATCTAGTTACTATCTACCTCCAGTAACTTCCCCAGGACCCCAGCTCCATGATTGAGGGGTAAAAACCCTAGTTCACCCTGCTGGACAACCATTTTCTACCAAGTCACCAGCTCCTCTCCTCTCTCACAGCATCTCCAGAGCATCCAAAGACTCAACCGTAGTGCTTGCATCACCCTGGACCCCCCAGACACAGTGGACGCGTCCAGAGGGCCAATGGCATGCCATGGCATGCGATAAGGGTGCTCCAGAGCGCGCTACAGTGCACCCACGCACTGTAACTTCGCCCAATCGCCTGCCCCCGACAGCCTCGAGCTCTCCCCTCGCGCCTCCCAACGCGCCTCGACGTCCACAGCCTCCACCGGTGCTGTCCCCCTCCTCCTGCGCCCTCCAGTGGCCGTCGCCACACGCGCACCGGCCGCCCGCGACGTCCACTCCTCGGCTTCACACGTGCGCTTCGTCTGGAAGCCTCCCCGCTCATCCTCTCTCCTCTAATGGGCGTAGGGCTCGTCCAGCAACGCCGCAGACACACTCCCATCGCCTCTCATGCGCTGTGGCGTCGAGCAGCAGCTCGCCGGCGCACAGGTCCACGGGACCTCGCCGTTCCCCTATATATAGGAACCCCCGAGCCCTCCACTCAGCACCTGCAGCTTCACCACATCCTCTTTAGTCCTCCAGCACTGCTAGTTCATCCCCGAAGAGCCCCAGTGCTCGGGATCGACCGGAGCTCCGCCGCGTCGGGCAGCCGGCGATCTCGCAGTACGGGCCTCCTCCGCACCTCCTTTTGCTCGATTTAGAACCGCCATGCATCACTGATGCGTTCCCCTCCATTTTCCCCTTCTGCAGCTGCCGGAAACGAGCTGGCCAGCAGCTTCCCGACGACCCTCCGCCGTCCCACCTCGCCGCCGACGAACCCGACCTCCCCGGCGTGCCGCACCACCACCACTGCCTCCGCGACTCGTCGCTGAACCCATCCCTCCCCTCTGTTGCCTTCGCCGTGGCCGGAATCGTCGCCGGTGAGCTCGCCGTCGCCGTGGCCGTGAGGTTGAAGATGACAGGCAGGCCCCGCCTATCATCCTCACCCCTCTCACCCTCCCCTCACAGCCGCTGACCGCCGGGCCCCGCCCGTCAGGTTTGAAAGCCTGACGTGCGCGCGCTAGCGCCCTAGCGGCTGGGCTGGATGCCCTGGGCCGTGTAGTGTGGCCACTCTAGCCCAGTAGCAAAGGGCCATTTCTTTTTATTCTTTCTGTAATTATTTCAAATAATTTTACAGAAATGAATATTAGTCCAAATAAAATAATTCCAACTCCTAAAATCTTGTAATATTCCAACCTATTTAATGGTGTCACTTTCACACATATCCATGAAACTTTTCTGTTCTATTCAAATTTAAATTCAAATTTGAGCATTCAAACTCCTGTTCAAAAATCCCTAGATTCCATTCTGTTACTCCAAAACTCCAACTAAGAATTTTCCCCATCTTAGTTTTCCCTCTAGTATTTTACAAAAATAAGTTGACATTTTTATGAGCACTTTGATTTTTCTGTTTTATTTGTGGTCTAATTTTTCCGTTGTTAATATGCGGCATATAGATACCGTATTTGACGAAGTTGCTGAAGAAGGAGAAGGAGAAGGATTTGAATACTTTGAAGACCAAGCCAATCCAGGCAAGCAGCCCTTTGACCATGATACACTTGTTCTTCGGAACCCGGTTGTTTCCAATGCATGATGGTAGAGTTACGGTGGTAACCTAGTTGGATCACCACATGATGCATGCCTTGCTCTTAATCTTGCTATGTGCTAGATGACATGCAAATAGTAAGTAGTGATACTTAGTGATGCATGTGTGATATGAACCTTCGTGGTTGAAATCCTTGCATAAAACCCATCGGGTGCCCCTAATGCCCGAGGGTGATGTTGAGTTAGGTCATCACTTGAGGAAGAAGTGATGTGCTGGTAAATCTTGTGCATGGGTGAAATGATGGATTAGATTTATGTGTGACTACCGTCCCAAGCAAACATGTGCAACCACACTACCCCTTATGGGACGGGGCTTTATTGATTACTTAGGTCGATACTAGCATGGTGCCCACATTACTAGTGACGGGAAGACTTGAGGTCTTTCCCGGGACGGGGTCGTGCTTGGATAGACGACCATGACTGTTTTCACAGGGCACCGGACACACCGTTGGTCCCTTCGGATACGTTAGACATTGAAATTAGGGCAGGTCCCGTAATCTATTGTTTGTACCCGAGGGCCGTGTACCAACGAGTGGACTCTATGTTAGTGTCGTCTAAGGAAAGATAATGACCGGGTGCTTCCCCCGAGTACTTGAGGTACTGCTGGATCGTGGATGACACGAAAGCTTCCCGGATCTTGTGGGTAAAGTGCGCAACCTCTGCAGAGTGTAAAACTATTCGAATAGCCGTGTCCACGGTCATGGACAGTTGGGTGGTGCTACTTAAACTATGTCCAGAATTTTACTTCATCGGTGAAAGTGTGTGAGTCAAGGTGGTGACTTGACTCGATGAGTTGAATCATATTCATGTTGATATCGGTAACCTGTCTTCGAGGTTACGAGAAGTTATTGATGCATATACTTGATGGTAGAATATTTATTCTAGCCATTGCTAGATTGCTCATTATTGTTCAATTTCACTGTTACTTTGAACCACATCATGGGTTGCTTGCGAGTACATTCAAAGTACTCATTGTCTTGCCACTGGTTATTTAATTGGCCAGGCATGGAGGAACATGAATTTGAGGAAGAGTTCTTTGGAGACGAACATGCGAACTAGGACGCTATCCCAGTCAGAATGCCTGTAGGGTTAAGGCAGATGGCATGGGTTCTACCTATCATCGAAGACTTCCGCTATTTGAGTTATTTGCTATTCCGCCCGTGAGGCTTTATTTATGTAAGACTTGGCCATAATGGCCTTAATTTGTGTAAGACGATATGTATGGATGTAAGACTCTTGTTGTTCAGCTTCTGTGTGTTCAGTGAGCATTGATCTCTGGGATCACTGTACACGTGCACTCGGTGATCTCGACTTCTAAGTCGGGGTCCCGGCAGAGCTGGCATCAGAGCCATCCTGACTGTAGGAAGCCTTAGTTAGCATGGGCGTTAGTTAGATGAGACCCTTTTTCAAAAACCTTCTGAACCTCTCTTCTTTTCTAAACCTAAGATTTCATCAGCTTATTAACCCCTCCTATTCCACCTTTGTAGATAGCCGCTGTACCCAAAGAGCACCTAACCACTGGGTTTCGCTTGCTTCTCGAGGATAGCCTCCAGGAGTGTCAGTTCCACCGAGCGCCCATCCTCACCTACCTTGAGCATTGGGTTAGCGACACTGAGGTGGAGTACCATGTGGAAGTGATCGTGAAGGCAAACGATCCTCCCACAAGTTGGTTCTTCGAGGGACCCCAGATGGCAACACTACCTCTCGCTGTCGAGGCTGCTGCACTCAAGGCACTAACCCGTCTCCGCGAGCTTCTTCCGGAGATGGCAGCCAAGATGACAACTCGCTTCTTACCTTACCGGAAGGAAGGTGAAGAAGAAAGCAGCGCACTAGCCCCTCCACTAAAGGAAGGACTCTCGCTTCGGTTCCAGACCTACATTAGTCTATGTGCCGACAACTTGGCACAAGACTTGGACTCGGAATCAATGAAGCTCCGAGAAGAACTTCACAAGACCAAGGCACCTCATCATCCTAAGATCGCAACGGAGCAGAGATGAGAGCCAAGATAGGCTGTAAGGGAGTCAGTATTACCATTAACGGTGTAGATTTCCTAGCAGACCTCATCATCCTAAGATCGCAAGGCTTGGATGTGATCTTAGGGATGGATTGGCTTAGCAAGCACCAAAGCTTGTTAGACTGTGCCAATCGGACAGTCACTGTGACCAATGACCAAGGAGTCGAAGTCAAGTTCACTCCCAACTCCTCTTCCGCTCAAGCCATTCAAGTCAACTGTCTGTCTAAAGTTGGGCTAGAGCAAGTACCGGTGGTATGTGAGTATCCTGATGTCTTTCCGGATGAACTACCGGGAATGCCCCCTGACCGTGACATTGAGTTCATCATCGAGCTCGTGCCCGGGGCAGGACCCATCTATAAGAAGCCTTATAGAATGGGGACGGAGGAATTAGCCGAGTTGAAGAAGCAACTAGAAGAGCAGCTGAGGAAGGGATTTATCCGCCCAAGTGCCTCCCCTTGGGGATCACCCGTTCTGTTTGTGGCAAAGAGGGACGGTATCATTCGCTTATGCATTGACTATCGTTCCCTCAATGAAGTTACAATCAAGAACAAATATCCACTTCCCAAGATTGAAGATCTATTTGATCAGCTCAGCGGAGCCAAGGTGTTCTCCAAGATCGACCTCAGATCTGGGTACTACCAGCTGAAGATCAGACCCCAAGATATTCCGAAGACGGCATTCGTAACCAGATATGGCCTGTACGAGTGCACGGTCATGTCCTTTGGGTTAACCAATGCCCCAGCTTACTTCATGTATCTCATGAATAAAGTCTTCATGGAATATTTGGATAAGTTCGTTGTTGTCTTCATCGACGACATTCTTGTCTTCTCGAAGTCGGAGGAAGAGCACGAGCAACATTTGAGGATGGTCCTAGACAAGCTTCAGGAGCACCAACTGTATGCCAAATTCAACAAGTGTGAGTTCTGGCTGCATAAAGTTGGATTCTTAGGTCACGTCTTGACCGAAGAAGGATTGTCAGTTGATCCCGCAAAGATCGAAGCTGTGACCCAATGGCAATCTCCAACGACCGTCAAGGAAGTCAGAAGCTTCCTCGGACTTGCGGGCTATTACCGCAAATTCGTGGAAGGATTCTATAGCATTGCACGGCCAATGACTCAGCTCCTCAAGAAGGACAAGAAGTTCGAGTGGACGCCAAAATGCGAAGAAAGCTTCCAAGAGCTCAAGAAGAGATTGACGACCGCCCTAGTTCTGGCAACACCTGATATTCACAAGGAGTTCGTGATATATTGTGATGCCTCTCGAACCGGATTGGGAAGCGTTCTGATGCAAGAAGGCCGAGTCATAGCCTACCTCTCCAGGCAGCTACGACCTCATGAGGAGAACTACGCTACTCACGATCTTGAGTTAGCGGCAGTGGTTCATGCCTTGAAGACATGGCGGCATTACCTCCTAGGGAAACAATGTGAGATATACACGGACCACAAAAGTCTGAAGTACATTTTCACCCAAAAGGAATTGAACATGAGGCATCAGAGATGGTTGGAACTCATCAAAGACTATGACCTCAGTGTTCAATATCACCCTGGGAAGGCTAACGTGGTGGCCGATGCCTTAAGCAGGAAGGCTTGCTCTTTGAATGCTATTATTCAAGAAAGGCAGCCAGCCTTGTTTAAGGAACTCGAAAAATTCAGTTTGGAATTGGTCACCCCTAGATTTCTGGATCATTTGGAAGTCAGACCAACCCTGATGGACGAAGTCAAGAAGGCACAAGATGGACACGCAAGCATTGAAGGCATCAAGAAGAAGATGAAGCTAGGCAAGGCTCCCGGATTCTCTGAAGACGAGCACGGGATTGTTTGGTACAAAGGCCGCATCTGCGTACCAAACAACACAGAGCTGAAGAACCTGATTCTGCAAGAAGCCCACGACACTCCGTATTCCATCCACCCTGGAGGAACCAAGATATATCAAGACTTGAAGGCACGATTCTGGTGGCACGGGATGAAAAGAGAGATTGCAACCTATGTTGCAAAGTGTGATGTGTGCCAAAGGGTCAAGGCTGAATATCAGCGACCTGCTGGATTGCTTCAGCCACTCCAGGTTCCTGAGTGGAAGTGGGATAAAGTCGAAATGGACTTCATCACTGGATTACCAAGGTCGGATAGAGGACATGACTCTATCTGGGTCATAGTCGACCATTTGACCAAGGTGGCCCATTTCATTCCTGTCAAGACCACTTATGATGGCAACCGGCTGGCAGCTCTCTACATCGACAGAATCGTAAGTCCTCACGGCGTTCCCAAGGAGATTGTGTCAGATCGAGGAACCCAGTTCACCTCACGGTTCTGGAAGAAGTTCCAAGAAGCCTTGGGAACCAAGTTATCTTTCAGCACGGCTTTTCACCCACAGACCGGAGGTCAGACAGAACGAGTCAATCAAATTCTCGAAGACATGCTCCGAGCCTGTGTCTTGGCATATGGAGCCAAGTGGGAGGATTGTCTCCCTTTTGCCGAGTTCTCCTATAACAACAGTTACCAGTCGAGCCTTCAGATGGCACCATTTGAGGTGTTGTACAGACGCAGATGCCGCACACCCCTCAACTGGTCAGAGACTGGAGAAGGGCTAGTCTTTGGACCGGATATTCTCTGCGCAGCAGAAGAGCAAGTCCAACTAGTCAGAGAACGATTGAAGGCAGCCAAGTCAAGGCAGAAGAGTTATGCTGACACTCACCGTCGGGACATGAGTTTCCATGTCGGGGACCATGTGTACCTGCGGGTAACTCCTCTGAAGGGAACCAAGCGTTTCCACGTCAAGGGGAAGCTCGCACCAAGGTTCATTGGACCCTTTAAGATCACTGCACGACGAGGAGAAGTGGCTTACCAGTTGGAACTACCACCTGAGCTATCCGGTGTGCACAATGTATTCCATGTGTCACAACTCCGGAAATGCCTCCAAGTTCCAGACAAGCCTAATCTCTACAAGGATGTTGATCACCAAGCCATTGATCTGCAGCCTGATTTGACCTACCGCGAGAAGCCCATCCGCATTCTGGACAAAGCAGAACGACAGACACGAAGCCGTACCATCAAGTACTTCAAGGTCTAGTGGAGCAACCACACCGAAGCAGAAGCATCCTGGGAACGAGAAGACTATCTTAGATCCGAGTTTCCCGATCTCTTTTAAGACCTAGCTTAGGAATCTCGGGGACGAGATTCTTGTAAGGGGGGTAGGTCTGTCACACCCTGCATTTTGTAACATGTTGTTTGCATCAATGAAGCATGAAAATTTGGACCAGCAAAAAAAATTTCTAGCATCATTTGGCTTTTATTTGGAATTGGGTTTTTCTTCAAGTGCTTTTTATGTGCTCATTAAAGACAACTATTACCTCTTGTAGAATTCATCTCCATACCCAAAACTTCTGCCCAATGATATCATGCCAAGTGTTATATAACAGTATAGTAATTTCTTACAAAATTAATTTGGCCAAAATGTATTTTATAAATTTAGTTTTCCAAAAACCCCTGAATTGAGATTTGCACTGCAAGTGCTTAAATTAGGGTGAGAAAATTATTTCAAAAGGTGTATTTGAGACCTAGTAGTCATAGGACTCCCAGAAACCACAAAAGTATAATTTTAAAAGTTATTTTCCTATTTTATTTAAAAGCTTTTTCTTAAGGCCAGAAATGGTCTTTAATAGGGGAAAATTATTTAAGTAATTCAAAAATATTTGCCAAAATTCAGGGAGACTCATAGGACATATATTGTCCATATATAAGAGTTTCAACACTTGGTCATGTTCCAAATAATGGGCTAATCCCTCTAAAACCCTTTCTGGATATTTCAAGCTTTTGAAATATTTACAAAGGAAATATTCTCCAAAAATTCTAGGGAAAATCTATCATGTCATATATGACATATTTGATGATCTTGCCAAGTCCCATGGCTTGGGAAGCAAGAAAACATGCTCAAAACCCTTCATAACCATTCTGTTCATATTTGATGTTTGAGCAACTCTACATTGCCAAACTTGTCCAAATGCTCTCAAACTTGGTGCACATGCTAGAATGGCCTAATAAGGCATCTAGACCAAATGGCACAAGATTTGGAGTAGAGCAACTTGATCAGAACACCCCAAAACCCTTTCTATTCAAATGCAAATTTGAACAACTTTACATTACCAACTTTTTACCTGGAGCTTCAAACTTTGTGGGCATGATAAATATCCTAAATGAGGAAACTACACCAAGTGGTGCATCAAGGGGAGATGATTAGCTTGACTCAAACAAGATGAAGCCATTTCTGTTGATTTCTAGGGTTCACCAAAGTTACACTGGCTAGTTTCTTCAAATGAGCCCAAATTTGGTGAAGCACCCTATTTTCACATGTCATTCAATCCTGTTAAATGTCATGGCAAGTGGAGATCATTCGCTTGACCAAACACTGATCAAACACCTTATGCCAAATTACCAAAACCCTCTTCTTGATCACTTTTACTATTTACCTTGGCCTCAACTTTCTACCACACGTTCATCTAGTTACTATCTACCTCCAGTAACTTCCCCAGGACCCCAGCTCCATGATTGAGGGGTAAAAACCCTAGTTCACCCTGCTGGACAGCCATTTTCTACCAAGTCACCAGCTCCTCTCCTCTCTCACAGCATCTCCAGAGCATCCAAAGCCTCAACCGTAGTGCTTGCATCACCCTGGACCCCCCAGACACGGTGGACGCGTCCAGAGGGCCAATGGCATGCCATGGCATGCGATAAGGGCGCTCCAGAGCGCGCTACAGTGCGCCCACGCACTGTAGCTTCGCCCAATCGCCTGCCCCCGACAGCCTCGAGCTCTCCCCTCGTGCCTCCCAACGTGCCTCGACGTCCGCAGCCTCCACCGGTGCTGTCCCCCTCCTCCTGCGCCCTCCAGTGGCCGTCGCCACACGCGCACCGGCCGCCCGCGACGTCCACTCCTCGGCTTCACACGCGCGCTTCGTCTGGAAGCCTCCCCGCTCCTCCTCTCTCCTCTAATGGGCGTAGGGCTCGTCCAGCAACGCTGTAGACACACTCCCGTCGCCTCTCGTGCGCTGTGGCGTCGAGCAGCAGCTCGCCGGCGCACAGGTCCACGGGACCTCGCCGTTCCCCTATATATAGGACCCCCCGAGCCCTCCACTCAGCACCAGCAGCTTCACCACATCCTCTTTAGTCCTCTAGCACTGCTAGTTCATCCCCGAAGAGCCCCAGTGCTCGGGATCGACCGGAGCTCCGCCGCGTCGGGCAGCCAGCGATCTCGCAGTACGGGCCTCCTCCGCCCCTCCTTTTGCTCGATTTAGAACCGCCATGCATCACTGATGCGTTCCCCTCCATTTTTCCCTTCTGCAGTTGCCGGAAACGAGCTGGCCAGCAGCTTCCCGACGACCCTCTGCCGTCCCACCTCGCCGCCGACGAACCCGACCTCCCCGGCGTGCTGCACCACCACCACTGCCTCTGCGACTCGTCGCTGAACCCATCCCTGCCCTCCGTTTCTGTCGCCGTGGCCGGAATCGTCGCCGGTGAGCTCGTCGTCGCCGTGGCCGTGAGGTTGAAGATGACAGGCGGGCCCCTCCTGTCATCCTCACCCCTCTCTCCCTTCCCTCACAGGCGCTGACCGCCGGGCCCCGCCCGTCAGGTTTGAAAGCCTGACGTGCGCGCGCTGGCACCCGAGCGGCTGGGCTGGATGCCCTGGGCCGTGCACTGTGGCCACTCTGGCCCAGTAGCACAGGGCCATTTCTTTTTATTCTTTCTGTAATTATTTCAAATAATTTTACAGAAATTAATATTAGTCCAAATGAAATAATTCCAACTCCTAAAATCTTGTAATGTTCCAACCTATTTAATGGTGTCACTTTCACACATATCCATGAAACTTTTCTGTTCTATTCAAATTTAAATTCAAATTTGAGCATTAAAACTCCTGTTCAAAAATCCCTAGATTCCATTCTGTTACTCCAAAACTCCAACTAAGAATTTTCCCCATCTTAGTTTTCCCTCTAGTATTTTACAAAAATAAGTTGACATTTTTCTGAGCACTTTGATTTTTCTGTTTTATTTGTGGTCTTATTTTTCCGTTGTTAATATGCGGCGTATAGATACCGTATTTGATGAAGTTGCTGAAGAAGGAGAAGGAGAAGGATTTGCAGACTTTGAAGACCAAGCCAATCCAGGCAAGCAGCCCATTGACCATGATACACTTGTTCTTCGGAACCCGGTTGTTTCCAATGCATGATGGTAGAGTTACGGTGGTAACCTAGTTGGATCACCACATGATGCATGCCTTGCTCTTAATCTTGCTATGTGCTAGATGACGTGCAAATAGTAAGTAGTGATACTTAGTGATGCATGTGTGATATGAACCTTCGTGGTTGAAATCCTTGCATAAAACCCATCGGGTGCCCCTAATGCCCGAGGGTGATGTTGAGTTAGGTCATCACTTGAGGAAGAAGTGATGTGCCGGTAAATCTTGTGCATGGGTGAAATGATGGATTAGATTTATGTGTGACTACCGTCCCAACCAAACATGTGCAACCACACTACCCCTTATGGGACGGGGCTTTATTGATTACTTAGGTCGATACTAGCATGGTGCCCGCATTACTAGTGACGGGAAGACTTGAGGTCTTTCCCGGGATGGGGTCGTGCTTGGATAGACGACCATGACTGTTTTCACAGGGCACCGGACACACCGTTGGTCCCTTCGGATACGTGTGACATTGAAATTAGGGCAAGTCCCGTAATCTATTGTTTGTACCCGAGGGTCGTGTACCAACGAGTGGACTCTATGTTATTGTCGTCTAAGGAAAGATAATGACCGGGTGCTTCCCCCGAGTACTTGAGGTACTGCGGGATCGTGGATGACACGAAAGCTTCCCGGATCTTGTGGGTAAAGTGGGCAACCTCTGCAGAGTGTAAAACTATTCGAATAACCGTGTCCACGGTCATGGACAGTTGGGTGGTGCTACTTAAACTATCTCCAGAATTTTACTTCATCAGTGAAAGTGTGCGAGTCAAGGTGGTGACTTGACTCGATGAGTTGAATCATATTCATGTTGATATCGGTAACCTGTCTTCGAGGTTACGAGAAGTTATTGATGCATATACTTGATGGTAGAATATTTATTCTAGCCATTGCTAGATTGCTCATTATTGTTCAATTGCACTGTTACTTTGAACCACATCATGGGTTGCTTGCGAGTACATTCAAAGTACTCATTGGCTTGCCACTGGTTATTTAATTGGCCAGGCATGGAGGAACAGGAATTTGAGGAAGAGTTCTTTGGAGACGAACATGCTAACTAGGACGCTATCCCAGTCAGAATGCCTGTAGGGTTAAGGCAGATGGCATGGGTTCTACCTATCATCGAAGACTTCCGCTATTTGAGTTATTTGCTATTCAGCCCGTGAGGCTTTATTTATGTAAGACTTGGCCATAATGGCCTTAATTTGTGTAAGACGATATGTATGGATGTAAGACTCTTGTTGTTCAGCTTCTATGTGTTCAGTGAGCATTGATCTCTGGGATCACTGTACACGTGCACTCGGTGATCTCGACTTCTAAGTCGGGGTCCCGGTAGAGGTGGGCACAACCCACCTACGCGCGCTAGGGGGGGCCTGGCACGCCCTGGTGGGTTGTGCCCCCTTGGGGCACCCCCTAGGTGATGCTCTGGCCCATTGGATGTCTTCTGGCCCATAAAAATTCTCCAAAAGGTTTCGCGGTGTTTGGGCTCCGTTTGATATTGATTTCGTAGAATGTAAAAAAACATGCAGAAAACAACTGGCACTTGGCACTATGTCAATAGGTTAGTACCAAAAAATGATATAAAATGACTATAAAAAGATTGTAAAACATCCAAGAATGATAATATAGCATCATGGAAAAATAAAAAATTATAGATACGCTAGAGATGCTCGTATCCCTGCTCCTTGGATAAGATCGAACACCATGTATGTCGACCAACAGCTCGAAGCCCTGCTCCTTGGAGATGCATTGCAGAGAGACATCGTTTGGCTGTCTTCGGTAGAGCTCACCATCCTGGATGCAATACGCGGTGGCCTGTTGGGCCACACGCTCTGCGTCTTCCTCCCTCTCCGGTAGGGTGCCTTAAAGTAGGTACGCCTTGAACTCCTCAGTTCAGCTCCCCTCCTAAGGTTCAAGTGCAAGGAGCAGGCGAGCTCCTGAGGTCGGGCCACAAGTCGGAGTGCCTGAAGTTGGTGCTGGGGGAAGCTCCTCCTGAAGCGATGCTGGTCTGGCAGTGGGAGGGGCTGCTGATGGCTTGAAAAGATGTTCTTCAAAGACGTCAGGTCCTTGACGTAGGCGTCGAGACGCCCTCTTGGTAATGTCATCCGCCTCCTTGTTCGTGCCGCGCGGCATGTGCTGCAATTCCAAGCCCAACAATCATTTCTCGATCTTACGTACCTCCTCGAGGTATGCCTCAACCCCGATAAGTTAATCATTGTTGCGATGGCATCATGCTTAAGTCCTAACCCTAGGACATCTATCATGTTAAAACCATGACACCACCTCTATGGTTCTGCCTGATCTTCGGACTCAAGTCGTGCCTCAGACACGTCTTAACAAGATCAAGGTCTGAAAGACTCCTACCACAACTGTCATGATGGTGAAGAATGTCAATACCACCCCTCATCCTGATGCCATTGACATGAAGGGTTTGGTTGTGACGCCCCTGTGCAAAGTGCAAAGCTAGACGTGCGCATTCCCATGTCTGCCTTGAAGAAACTCAAGGCACCTACTTCCAAGCAAGATGCTCCTTAATCTGTCGCTCCGAAGGAAAAGGTTGCCAAATTTGCGCCGACACCGACTCAGCCCCTGGTATCTATGCCTCCTACCGAGAAAATTCTTGCTCCAACTATTCACGATGTTGCATCCGATCCTCCTCACAACTACATTTATATTTTTGTCATGGAACAGCTTGACCATTTTGTTGAAAATCCATTAGATGGAGAAGTCGCATCTTTGCACTTCAAAAAATACACTTCCATGATGATACGTGTTTGTCACAACATGTCACATTTTCTGTCATGCTTGTATATCCGTGAAAATTTTATCACAGAATCAAGATAGTCATACCTGTGCTGTCATAGAAGTGTTCCATGACAATAATCAAATTATCATCATGGAAGTGTCCTCTTCCATGATGATAAATGTTATGCCATGGAAGGGTTTTCGTCAAGGGTAACTGACACATGGCATCCACCATAACGGGTCGCCGTTAAGCTATCAGATCCGGTTTTGGATATGATATACCCATTAACAACCATGACCTTTTTATACTTCTCCGTCATATCTACATTTCCAAACACTTTTGCTCTTGTTTTGGAATCTAATTTGCATGATTTGAATGAAACTAACCCGGACTGGCGCTATTTTTAGCAGAACTACCATGGTGTTGTTTTTGTGCAGAATAAAAGTTCTCGGAAGCAGATGAAACTTTTTGGAGAATTTATCTGGAATAAAAGAAAAATACTGGAGCAAATATCAACCTGAGGGGGCCCCGGCTGCCCATGAGGCACAATGGCGCGCCACCCCCTCCTGACGTGCCCTGGTGGGTAGTGGGGCCCACGAGTCCTTGTTGAACCTAACTCTGACTCTATAAAATCCTATTTTTAGAGAAAAAATAGAGAGGAAGTTTCATCATGTTTTACGATACGGAGCCGCCACCACCTCCCGTTTTTCATCGGGAGGCTAGATCTGTAATCCGTTTGGCTGTCGAGAGAGGGGGATCTTCCATCTTCATCATCATCAACCATCCTCCATCACCAATTCTATGATGCTCACCGCCGAGAGTGAGTAATTCCTTCGTAGGCTCACTGGTCGGTGAGTGGTTGGATGAGATTCATTATGTAATCAAGTTAGTTTTGTTAGGGCTTTATCCCAAATATCCACTATGTTATGAGATTGATGTTGCTATGACTTTGCTATGCTTATTACTCTAGTGCCCGAGTGCCATGATTTCAGATCTGAACCAGTTATGTTATCACCATTATATTTATGTTCTTGGTCCGATCTTGCAATTCATATGCACATACTACGTGTTAGGATCCGCATACCCCAAGGTGACAACAATTGGGATTCTTTCCAGTGATTACCATAGTTTGAGGAGTTCATGCATTCACTAGGTGGTAATGCTTTGTTCTGGTTCTCTATTAAAAGGAGGCCTTAATATCCCTTAGTTTCCTTATGGACCACACGGCCATGGGAGGGTAGGAAAAAATATGTCATGCAAGTTCTTTTCCATAAGCACATATGACTATTTACGGAATACATGCCTACATTATATCGATGAACTAGAGCTAGTTCTGTGTCGCCCTAGGTTATAACTGTTATATGATGAATATTATCCAGAAATATTACCGTCCCAATGCCTACGAGTTTTTCACATATTGTTCTTTCTAAGTTACTATTGTTACAGCTACTGTTACAATTGCTACAAAACTGCTGCTACTATTGTTATCGTCACCACTGCTATCAAAACTATCAAATTACTGTGCTACTGGTCACTTTCTTGCAGATAATTAATCTCCAGGTGTGGTTGAATTGAAAACTCAACTGCTAATACTTACAAATATTCTTTGGCTCTCCTTGTGTCGAATTTATAGATTTTGGTTGAATAATGTACCCTAAAAAACGGTTGCGATCCCCTATACTTGTGGGTTATCAAGACCTTTTCTGGCGTCGTTGCTGGGGAGCATAGCTATATTTGTTGAGTCGCTTGGGATTTCTATCTACTTATCACTATGAAGAATCTGAAGGATACTAAAACCACGATCTTTCTCTCTAAGACGAGGGGAGGTAAGGAACTGCCATCTAGCTCTGCACTTGATTCTCCTTTTGTTATGAGTAAGCTTGCAACACCACCACCTGCTATTAATCCTGATATGTTGCAAGTTATTAATGATGCTACTTATGCTATGAAAGATGGTTATGATGATGCTAGTACTTTGCTTGCTATGACTGTGCCACTTCCTTGATGAACAACTTGCTGGAGCTAAAAATATTGAGAATGCTGAAACTGATGAGACTGCTGAATTTGATGAAATCATTGAAAGTAAAAACTATGAAACACCTATTAGACCTAGCTCTTCTAGATATGAATTGCGTGATATACCTGAGGGTTATGTATGGAAGGATAGGTAGCTGAGGACTTTCTTTCTTGTATGGATAGAGAAGATCTTAATAAATTATTATGCAAGTCGAAAGACAAATATTTGAATGCTACAATGAAATGTGATCCTAAGTTTGCTACTTCACCTATCCTTGTTACTGATAAGGTTTCTGAATTCTTTGTCGATCCAAAGTTAATTAGTTTGGTTGAATCTGATCCTTTCCATGCATATGAAACTGAAATTGTTGTGGCACATCTCACTAAATTAGGTGATATAGCCACCCTATTTACCCATGATGATAAAATTCACTTCTATTATATTCTCAAGTTATTCTCATTCTCATTAAAGGGTGACGCCAAGGTATGGTACAACACTCTTACTCTTGGTTGTGTGCGTAGTCCCCAGGATATGATTTATTACTTCTCCGGAAAATATTTTCCTGCTCATAAGAAATAAGCTGTCTTATAGGAAATATTTAACTTGGTGCAACTTGAAGAAGAGAGTCTCCCACAAGCTTAGGGGATGCTTCTTCAACTACTCAATGCTTTGCCTGGTCATCCTCTTAAGAAAAATGAAATACTTGGTATCTTCTATAATGGATTAAAGGATGCTTCTAGGGACTTCCTAGATAGTTGTGTTCATTGTGTTTTCAGGGAATGAACCGTTCAACAAGCTGAGGAATTATTGAATAATATATTGAAGAACTATGATGAATGGACACTTCCTGAACCACCGCCTAAACCCACTCTGAATAAGAGGGGTATCTTATTTCTCAGTCCTGAAGATATGCAAGAGGCAAAAAAAATTCATGAAGGAAAAAGGTATTAAAGTTGAAGATGTTAAGAATTTACCACCTATTGAAGAAATACATGGTCTCGACACACCACCACAGGAAGTGTCCGTTCATCATAGTTTCGAATGGATGTTCAGAATTTACCACCTATTTCTCAGTCCTGTTCAGAAAAATTAATTAAACCCACACATGATGTGGTGAAAACGAAGAAAAGAAGAAAGAGTAGAGGTAAAATGGTATGCCTCCCAAATGATGTTGCTCCTATTATTGTTGTGCCTCATGAGAAAGAATCAAAAATAATTGTGGAAGAGGATACACTTGATGATGATTTTGCTATGCCTATTGCTTGTTGTGATGACTATGATTGGGAAGATAATGATACCTCTCATAATCTTGAAAATCTTTTTGGCACGAACTTGGGAAATTATGAGGATAGTAAGTGTTATACTATTGGTGCTATTCGTACTATTAACGATGAGATTGATTCTTCTTATGGTATGCCAAGCCACAAGCTTGGGGATGCTATGTTTGACGAGAATGACATGTTTGAGAATTTATTTGCTACAATTAATGTTTGTCCCAAGCTTGGGGATGCTATGCTTAATGAAGATGATCTATTTAGTCCCCCTACTTTGAATGATCAAATTTGTTATGATGAGTGCATGCCTCCTATTTATGATGATTGCAATATTTATGAAAGTTGGTTTGGAAGAGGGTCAACTTTAGACAATATTTATCCCACTATTTTGGAGGGTGTTGAATCTTATTATAATGGTAAAAGTGGATTTGGAGAGGTCATGACTTTACTTTGTAATGATTCCACTATTTCGGAAGAGGTTGCAATTGACTATGATGAGAAAAAGTTGCTACTTATGATATAAAAAGTCATGATAATTATTGTCATTATTTTGAATATCCTTTTACTGAACATTACTCTTTTAATGTGGAAACAATTTATAGTATTCAAGTTTTATATGATACTCTCACCTTTATGAATCAGAAGAAATTTTCTTATGTGGAGAGTAATAAAAATTCTATGCTTGTGGATCATGAAAGGAATGCTTTGTGTGATGGTTATATTGATGAATCCATTCATGATGCTACTGAAAATTATTATGACAGAGGAACTTATGATTCATGATGCTCTACTTGTGGTTCAATTCTTTACTTTTATGTGATCATCATCGAAATCATCATTCCTACCTAAAAAGGCATTAAAGAAAAGCGCTTGTTGGGAGACAACACAACACTTATATGTATTGTTTTGGTGTGTTAACATGATTAAGCTACTATAGTAACCATGTTTTATAGCTTTTGTTTCAATACCACATAGTTGACTTGATTCTGTGAAAAACAGAAATTTTTGCGTCCAATGCAGAAAATTATATAACGTGCTACTTTTGTGATATTTTTACACATGATTGATATACAATTTTTTACGTTTTCCTAAATTTTTAGAGTTGCAGAAGTATGGTCATTGTCCAGATCATTACAGACTGTTCTGTTTTTGACAGATTCTATTTTCAATGCATACTTTGCTTGCTTTAGTGCTTCCATAACTTATATTAAGTGATAAACTTTTATACAGAAGTATGTTGATTTTTTTTGCATAGCAAGCTATGATAAACTTTTATATAGTGTGGTAAATTTTTAGAATTGTTTGAGTTAGAGAAGTATGAATCTTCTTGCATTCTTTACAGACTGTTCTGTTTAGATAGATTGCTGCTATGTTTGCATATGTTGGCTTGTTTAATGATTATATTTTAGGATATGAGTATTAAATATGAAGAGGCATTTAGTATGCAATGTTAAATTATAATTTTTGTGATTTGTCACAGTAGAGAATGGTAAGGTTTTGAGTTGATTTATACTTAGTCAAATAGCTTTTTCTGAGTTTGTGTGGATGAAGTTTTTAAGATTTAGGGAAACCGTGATATCAAATGAATTAAGGAGACAAAAAAGCAGAAGCTTGGGGATGCCTAAGGCACCCCAAGATAATATTTCAAGAAGCCTCAAGCATCTAAGTTTGGGGATGCCCCGGTAGGCAACCCACCTTTCTTCATCAACAATTATCGGTTAGTCTCGGTTGATCCTAAGTTTTTGCTTCTTCACATGAGGTGTGCTATTCTTGAGATGTCATTTTATTTTGTTTTGTTTGCTTTTTGAATAAAATACATAGATCTGATGTTTTCAAATGAGATAGAGTACTCAAATAGCTACCCATTTACTTAACTACTCACTTGATCTTCACTTATATCTTTTTGGAGTAGTTCGTCATTTACTCTTGTGCTTCACTTATATCCTATGAGTAAATTGTTGAATAAATTGAATATCATGAAGTTGGAAATTATATGTTCATATCATGCTTAGTAGTAACTTCACATTGGGTTTAGAAAGTGAAATCTATTGAAGCTTGACAATCACAATATTGGTCATATAAGCAATTCATGAATGATTAGTATAAGGAAGAGAACTTTCACATACAAATATATTATCTTGGACATCTTCTATGATTGTGAATACCCATTAATTATTTTCAAACTTGAGCTCATAGTTGAAGCTGGACAAGGAAGACAACATAATGAGTTATGGTTGTGTATATTTGCATAGATGTTATATTGTTATGGATCCTCCAACATGTGGTGTTTGCTTAGGATCTTTTGCTAGCGACAAATTTATAATACTACTTGTGCTTCCGAAAACCCTTAAACCCAGTTTCTTGCCATGAGTGTCCACCATATATACCTATGGATTTAATAAGTCCTTCAAGTAAGTTGTCATCGATGCATAAAGCAATAAAAATTGCTTCTAAATATGTTCGATCTTTTATTGTAAGGCGATATAAGCAATGTACAAACTTGTGATGGAAAAGTAATAAAAGCGATGGACTGCATAATAAATGTTGCTATCATAAGGGGCAATACAACATGACATTCCTTTGCATTAAGAGCTTGTGCATGCAAAAATAAAAAGCGCATGACAACCTCTGCTTCCCTCTGCGAATGACCTATCTTTTACTTTTCAGTGTTTACTTTTATGCAAGAGTCAATAGTATGCATTCTCAATTCAACCTCATATTCTCTAGGTGGCAAGCATCATGTGGTGGGAAAAGATCTAGGCATATATGACCAGTCAAATATATTTGATCATGAATTTTTATTGTTGACAATTATCTTTATGATAAATAAGTTGGGAGGCAAAACATTAAGCCCCTGTAGCGACCAGACCTCAAACAGTCTGATCTCTGTGCATCCGTGTCATCCCTGGATCAGTAATGCTGACACGCACAGTACTTGAAGGATTATAACAGAGTAGCAATCACACACTTATTACATCGATAGTCCAACGATGAATTTATTACAAATAATATGGCTGAAGGCCATCTAATACGATAACAGCGGAAGGCTTGGAAGATAAGTGAGTCCATCAACTCCAGCGGCATCACTGAGTATAGAACCACGACCTAAAAGGGCATCTTACTCGTCGTATGAAAAGTCCGCAACATGAAAAGTTGCAGCCCGAAAACGGGTCAGCACCTGGAATATGCTGGCAAGGTAACACAAGAGAATGCAATGAAAGTAAAGCTATACTATATGCAATATGGCGGTGGAAAGCTCTATGGTTAAGTTTTTGCGTAAAGCCAATTTTTCCCTACTTCAAAGGAATAGATTTTAATTAACTATCATGGTAGTTGAAACATCATTGAGAAGATAGACATCCTCTCAACCCCAATTAAAGTTCATCATTAAACCCAACAATATTAAATTAGAGTAACATGTTGAGATGCACATGAAAATCCAAGTACTAGATATTCAAGACGTCCATAACCGGGGACACGGCTAATCATGATCAGTTTGTACACTCTGCAGAGGTTTGTGCACTTTTCCCACAAGACTTGATCGCCTCCGTTTGGTTTCTCGCACTGCATGGTGTTTGAGAAACGGATGACCGAGACATAGTCTTTCAGAAGCACTAGCACCTTACGATCGGGCGGACTGTACCAACCTACATCCCCTACATCTGCTAGTCCACCACTGTAAGAGTTCGCACGACTTACTCATACTATGCTAGAGCCCATAATAGCATTGTGGCTGCACACGGAAGTTTCTAGTATGAATAATCTCATGATCCCTTTGAGCCTGGGTGGCGGTCCAAAAGAAAAACAGGCAATCACTGGAATACCCAGGTGCCTCAATCCACCCAGATGTGTATTAATGTTGCCACCTTAAGTTGAACCATTAATTAACAAACTCACATCTGTCATGGATTTCACTCACCCAATCCACGTCTACGAGCACAGCATGTCCTAACGGCAAACGTAGAAGTAACTCCCATAGGTTTGAATGTAATGCAGGTAATAGGTACTACCTCAATCTACTTCCCAGTCCCACAAGTTAATTGATCCTACTCATGCAATGTGTGAGGGTTTGACTAATGCAATGAAAACTGGGTAATTGGAAAGTATGATCAAAGTGTTACTTACCTTGCTGATTATCCGCAAAACCTAGAGACTCAAAGTAGCAAGCGGCGCACTCCGGGTACTCTATCGCAAACAAACAAGCATACAATAAGTACTTAACTAATGCACGGGTAAAACTCAAATAAGAGATCTAACCAGAAAGTTCAACTTAAGAACTCCGGTTTGCAAAAAGGATCAACTCGAAAGAAGCAACGAAACTTAAACTGCAAAAGAAACGAGCTCCGGTTTACTAGTTGGCCTAAAGTCAAATTTTACAGTAGCCAGAACTTTGTTCAGGTTGATTAAACGTAAAGAGGGCTTCGAGACGAAGATCTGGGATTTTGAATCACCTGATCCCGACTCTCGAGCGAAAAGAAAACGAAAAACAAGATCAGGGCAGAAATCGCGATCGGAATAACCGCGGATAAATACCCCGAAAAGAAAATGGACGAACAGGCTAACGAACGAACGTTCGCTGTCTGCGGCTAACTAACGAAAACCGTTCGTTAAAACAAACGTACGGACGAACGTCCGCTAAATAACTAAACCGACGAAAAACCGAACCGATCTATTCTAAATAAAAAAAACAGATCTAGGGTTTTCCTAAAAAAAACGATCGGTCTTTTGGAGAAAACCGATGGCGGCGGCGGTTGCTACCTCGGCGACGGCGGCAAAGTACAGCAGCTCCGGCGGCTGGGCGGCAACGGCGCGACTCGGGGCGGCGGGCGGCGCGGGGCGGTGCGGGGTGCGGCGCGGCGGCGGCGGCAGCAGGCGGTGGCGCGAGCGGCAGGCGGCGGCGGCGGCTGGCGGCTAGGGTTGCGGCGGCGGCTGGGCTGGCGACTTGGCGAAATGGGCCGGCGGCTGCAGCTTATAAAGCCCAAAGTCCTACTCCTATACGAATCTAAGTTGGTTCACATTTTTTAATAGAGTCCTGGCGCAGAAAAACTAACGAAAGAAATACCAAACAGACTCCAAAATTCCAAAAATAAATTTTCACCGTCCTCTAGTAATATTTAGGACAAAGTGAACATTTTTCCCGGACCTAAATGCAATTTTGAAAAACGCGCATTTTCCTATGCAAATAAATCCGCAAATAAATCCAGAAAAATACCAAAAGTGATTTTAACATTTTTCCTCCAATATTTCTGTTATTTGGAGAAGTCATATTATCTCCGCTCATTTTTTTGTATTTAGAAATATTTTTAGGAGAGAAAAATAATTAGAATCACACTGTCCTCGTACCGGTATTCGAGCGAACTCAAATACGAAAACAGTAAAATCACCAACTCTCTTCGTAGGTCCTTGAGTTGCTTAGAATTTCGAGGAACGCCACAAACAAAAATGCAAAAAGCATGCAATGCAAGTATGATCTATGTATAACATTCCAAATTGAAAATTTGGGATGTTACAGCCCCAATCTTTCTCTGTGTTCGATGGACGTCGCTTGTTCTAAAAATATGCTTTGTGTACTAGCAATCATAGAAGACTATATGATGATTGAGTATGCGGACCTCTTACTTAGACTTTGATGAATAAGTTGAATTGCAATTGCTTGGTGACTGAGAACATAGGTTGTTAAGTTTTAAAAGAATTCATTGTTTGAACCATAGCCTGTGAATTGGTTACTACTTTAACATGATGAGTTTTATGAGGAAGAGTTGATGTTATGATGCTAGGAAAAGTGATTGAAATTATCATTGATCCAACTTATACACTCTGCTGCCATTCATAAATTATTTCTTTCATCCCTACTCGAGGACGAGTAGGAATTAAGCTTGGGGATGCTGATACGTCTCCAATGTATCTATAATTTATGAAGTATCGATGCCATGTTTACAACAATTTTATATGGTTTTGGTATGATTTGCATGGAACTAACCCGGACTGATGCTGTTTTCAGCAAAACTACCATGGTGTTGTTTTTTGTGCAGAAATCAAAGTTCTCCAAATGCAACGAAACTTTTTAATGATTTCTTTGGAACAAAAGAGGCACTAGAAGCTTCGTGGGAGGGCCAGAAGATCCACGAGGTGGGCACAACCCACCAGGGCGCGCACCCTGGTGTATCATGCCCACCTCGAGGCCGATCTTTGCGTGAAACCGATGCCCAAAAATCCTATAAATACAGAAACCTCCAGAAATAACCCTAGATCAGAAGTTTCACCACCGCAGACGTCTGTAGCCGTGAAAAACATATCTAGACCCCATTCAAGGACCCTCCCGGAGGGGGAAATCATCACCGTAGGCCATCTTCATCATCCTGGCAGCCACGATGATGATGAGGAAGTTATGTATTTAATCTCTCTCTCACGTGCTCTTGAGATGACACAATCTTGATGTATCGTGGGCTTTGTTAATATAGTTGGTTCATATGGTGTTTCTCCCTCTCTATCTTGTTGTTATGAATTGAGTTTTCCCTTTGAGATTTCCTTTTTATCGGACTGATTTCTTTTATGGATTTGTGAGCACTGATGTATGTCTTGCTATGAATATCCATGGTGACAATGGGGTATCATATTGATTCACTTGCTATGTATTTTGGCACTCAACTCGCGGATTCCCGAGGTGACTTTGGGGTAATCTATGCATAGGGGTTGATGCATGGTCTCGTCTTTATTTCTTCGGTAGAAATCCTGGGGCACTCTTTGAGGTTCTTTGTGTTGGATTGGGTATTACGAATCTGCATTTGTTTTGGTGTTATTTTAGTACGAACTCTTGATATATTTATCAGAAAGAATAACTTAGTGTTATTCTAGTACAAACTCTTCATAGATCGACCGGAAAGAATATCTTGGTCTTATTTTAGTACAAACTCTTGGATAGACTGATCGGAAAAAGTAGCTATAAAAAATTTCTTCTTATGTTCTCCGCCGGATAGGAACTTTGGAGTGATTCTTCTTCGCATGTTGAGGGATGGTTATGTGATCCAATTATATTAGCATTGTTGAGAGATTGCACTAGCAAAAGTTTGGACCCTAGGCCTCATTTCAAGCATTGCAATACCGTTTGTGCTTACTTTTGTTACTTGCTATCTTTCTGTTTTTCATTGTTCCTATTACAAAAATCAATATCTACTATCATTACTACACTTGTATCACCATCTCTTCGCCGAACTAGTGCACCTATACAATTTACCATTGTATTTGGTGTGTTGGTGACACAAGAGACTTTTTATTATTTGGTTGCAGGGTTGTTTGAGAGAGACCATCTTCATCCTACGCCTCCCACGGATTGATAAACCTTAGGTCATCCACTTGAGGGAAATTTGGTATTGTCCTACAAAACTCTCTGCTTGGAGGCCCAACACGAGTCTAGAAGAATAAAGTTGCGTAGTAGACATCATGTCCAAACTTGTAACTCAAATATTCACCTCCGCGATCAGATCGTAGAAACTTTATTTTCTTGTTACGATGATTCTCCACTTCCCTATGAAATTCTTTGAACTTTTCAAATGTTTCAGACTAGTGTTTCATGAAGTAGATATACCCATACCTACTCAAATCACATGTGAACGTTAGAAAATAACGATACCCGCCGCGTGCTTCAACACTCATTGGACCGCATACATCGGTATTATTTCCAATAAGCCATTAGCTCGCTCCATTGTTCCGGAGAACGAAGTTTTAGTCATCTTACCCATGAAGCATGGTTCGCAAGTATGAAATGATTCATAATAAAGTGATTCTAGAAGTCCATCTGCATGGAGTTTCTTCATGTGATTTTCACCAATATGACCTAAACGGCGGTGCCGCAAGTATGTTGCACTATC
Organism: Secale cereale; assembly: GCA_902687465.1. NCBI lineage: Eukaryota > Viridiplantae > Streptophyta > Magnoliopsida > Poales > Poaceae > Secale > Secale cereale. The sequence continues at coordinate 559,043,000 of LR738711.1, forward strand.
ACTATTAACTTTCGTCGTTTGGCATTAATATTATGAATATGTGTATCACTACGATCGACATTCAACAATAATAGACCATTCACTAAGGGTGCATGGTCAGAAAAGATGTCACTCATATAAATAGAACAACCATTATTCTATGACTTAAATGAATAACAGTCTCGCAATAAACAAGATCGAGATATAATGTTCATGCTCAACGCTGATGACCCACAAGTATATTGGATCAAAGCCTTTTCGATAAGTAAGAGTGTCGAACCCAACAAAGAGCAGAAGGAAATGACAAGTGGTTTTCAACAAGGTGATGTCTGCAAGTGCTGAAATTGTAAGTAACATAGTAGTTTGATAGCAAAATAAACGAGCAAGTAACGATAGTAGTAACAAAAGTGCAGCAAGGTAGCTCAATCCTTTTGAGGCAAAGGACATGCCAAAATGGTCTCTTATATTAAGAAAAGCGTTCTTGAGGGTACACGGGAATTTCATCTAGTCACTTTCATCATGTTAATTCGATTCGTGTTCGCTACTTTGATAATTTGGTATGTGGGTGGGCCAGTGCTTAGGTGATGTTCTTACTTGAACAAACCTCCAACTTATTATTAACCCCCTCGCAAGCATCCGCAACTATGAGAAAAGTATTCAGAATAAATTCTAACCATATCATTAAACTTTTGGATCCAATCAGTCCCTTACGGAATAGCGCATAAACTAGGGTTTAATCTTGTGTCACTCTGGCAACCCATCATCTAATAACTACTCCACAATGCATTCCCTTAGGCCCAAATATGGTGAAGTGTCATGTAGTCGACATTCACATGACACCACTAAGGGAATCACAACATACATACTATCAAAATATCAAACACATATCAAGTTCACATGATTACTTGCAACATGATTTCTCCCGTGACCTCAAGAAGAAAAGTAATTACTCACAAATAATAATCATGCTCAAGATTAGAGGGATATTAAATAGCATAATGGATCTGAACATATAATCTTCCACCAAATAAACCATATAGTAATCAACTACAAGATGTAAACAACACTACTAGTCACCCACAAGCACCAATCTATAGTTTTGGTACACATATTGAACACAAGAGATGAACTAGGGTTTGAGAGGAGATGGTGCTATTGAAGATGTTCATGGACATTGCCCTCCCCAAGATGGGAGAGTTGTTGGTGATGATGATTTCCCCCTCCGGGAGGGAAGTTCCCCCGACGGAATCGCTCCGCTGGAGGGCAAAAGTGCTCCTACCCAAGTTCCGCCTCGAGACGGCGGCGCTCCGTCCCGAAAGTACTCTCTTCATTTTTTATAGGTCAAAATGACTTATATACTAGGAGATGGGCACCGAAGGTGGGCCGGGCTGAGCACAACCCACCAGGGCGTGCCTGGGGGGCCTGGTGCACCCTGGTGTCTTGTGCTCACTGGGTGGCCCCCCTCCGGTGGTTATTTGCTCCAGTATTTATTATTTGCTCCATAAAAAATCCTCGTGAAGTTTCAACTTTTTTGGAGTTGTGCAGAATAGGTGGCCTGACGTAGCTTTTCCAGGTCCAGATTTCCAACTGCCGGAATTCCCCCTCTTTGTGTGAACCTTGCATATTATGAGATAAAAGGCATTAGAATTAATCCAAAAAGCATTATTATGCATAAAAACATCGTAAATAATATTAGGTAAACATGATGCAAAATGGACGTATCAACTCCCCCAAGCTTAGACCTCGCTTTTCCTCAAGCAAAAACCAAAATTGAAAAACATGTCCACATGCTTAGAGAGAGAGAGGTGTCGATAAAAACAAAATACGGACATAGAAGCATCATGTAAATTATTATAACAGCAACAAACTTTAAAATAAAACTTTTAACATAGACTTCTCATGCATAAGTAGCAATCCATCACATATTTCAAGTATAAGACATAAACTTTATTGGAAACAAACAAACTATGTTCTCAGTCAACTTTGCAACTACAATTCATCATCTTTCCAGAAAGGGTCACGTATCGGAGCCTTTAGGCAAGTCCACATACTCAACCATCCTATAGTCTTCTATGATTGTTAACACTCACTGCATACACATGAGCAAAATGTTTCAACCAGACACATAGAAAGATAGGGGCTTATACTTTCGCCTCCCGACTTATTCACCTTAAGGTGATGTCAACAATAATAACTCATGCTACCCATATTCAATTGGACATATGTCCCTAGATCTTTCCTCACCACATGATGCTTGCCAAAGGAGAAAAATAAAAAGGGATAGAGAGAAAAACTTTGACTCTTGCATAAAATAAAAAACATAAAAGTAAAATATAGGCCCTTCGCAGAGGGAAGCAGAGGTTGCCATGCGCTTATTTGTTTGTATGCTCAACCCTTAGTGCAAAAGAACGTCACTTATATTGGCCCTTATGATAGCAACCTTTATTATGCAGTCTGTCGCTTTTATTCTTTGCTATCACAAGTTCATACAACGCTCAATTTTCTCTTGCACTAAATGATCTTACAGTTTTAGAAGCAATTTTTATTGTCATCACTACTATAGGATGCTGCTAACGCGACACTACGATCAGAGACCCTTCGACGAAACTTTGTGCTATATCATAATCGCAAACGGGGGTGTAAAAAACCCGTCAAAAAGGTGCAAAACTTTTGCGATGGACGATGCATCAAACACGGTTCAGATTTTGGTTGCATGTGCGATGGTGGGCATACGGTTCAGTTCAATTGGCTGCTAGATGAAGGCGTGTGTGATGTACAACATACGGTTCAGTCGGATGAACTGTTTGTGATTAGGCAACACAAAAGAAACGGTCAGCCAGATCAAGGTGTGTGCGATATACGGCATGCGGTTCACTCGAATGAACTATTTGTCTTGAGACAAGAGAACAGAAACGGTTCAATATAAGATGTGTGTGATACGTGGCAAATAGGTCTAAAATCAAAGATGTGTGCTAAGGCCGATAATAACACAGACGGTTGCTGCTAATAAGATGTGTGTGTTGTGCAACGGGATTGCATACATAACAACATATATATATATATACACTTATAAGGACATGGGTGCCTAACCAAATTACACATCCACTTACATAGATGGCTACTATACAACCACGTCATTTGCACACACCAAGGTAAACTATTACATGCATAATTACATAGGTGGCTACTACACACATGACATTTCCACACACCAATAAAGTAAACTATATATTACATGCATGATCAACTAGCATAAACGATCATCTGATCATCATCTACTTCTTGGGACGCTTGATCTGCTTGTGGCTCGATCCGGGCTCGTCGATTTGGGTAACAAGGCACTTCCTCGTGTCAACGATCCGCCTGTGCATCTCATAGCATGTGTACACCCTCTTGGCCACGAACCTGAGGTGAGGTTCATCCAATTGCCGCATCCAGGCCCTGTGCCAGGATATGGGACTTGCTCTCTTGGCATCCTGCTTCATCTTTTTGTAGTAGGGGTCGATGATGGCCGAGGTGAGTTCAACCAGGGAGTCCTTCTTCGTGCTGCCCCAGACCCTTTAGTGCTCATGGATTTCGACAAGGTTCTGGCAGGCCAAGCCCGTAACCCTGAGCGCTTTTACATCGTCGATGGTTTCCACCATGGAGAACTTGTAGTCGGAGCTGTTGACAAACCTGTTGAAACGGTCGCAAGGCTCTGTGGCCATGCAATAGTGGTAGATGAGGACATGATGGCGCACGCACAACTGGGCGATGGCAACCTTCTGATCTATGTCAGGATGACCGGTAGTGTACTGGAGGTCGATGCCAATCACCTTGTACTTGTCTCGAGCAAGCAACTGCTCAACGGTGTTGATGTAGTCATCTACCACGGCCGGGTCGATCGTGTACACCACCGAGAGATCCGTCTCCCTCACGTGGGTCTCCACTTTATGCTCACCAAAATCCATTGGAGCGCCGCTTGACATCCCATCTATATGTGTCGTCGTGGGTGTGCTTGTTGTGTTGTGGGGCGCGATCGAAAGGTTTAAGAGACTAAGGTTATAATGGCCGCGAGAATTAAAGGGGAAGCCGGACATCTAGGAAAATCGGTAGGCCCTGATGGCAGTTCTAATTTGCAGCGCATAACTCCATCGTGCCGCACGTAGCTACATCGCATGGCAACGCGCGTGGCGCAACCGCATGCAAATGGGGCCCACGACGTGATCGTGCGCAGGCCCAACCGCAGGAAGAGCGTGCGTGGAGGGACGCGAGCAGAGCGCTCCGCGGTCACCTCAACGATATATATATATATATATATATATATATATATATATATATATATATATATATAGTAGTTGAACACGCAAGGAAAAGCTTTCCAAAAGCCGAGCGCGCCAACGGACGCGAGCAGAGCACGCCGCGGCACTTAACGGCGAGGACAGCGCATTGCGATGCCTAACAGTGAGCACAGCGCGCTGCGGCGCCTAACGGTGAGCAAAGCTTGCCGAGGGACATGAGCAGAGGCCGGCACTATGATACGTGGCAAGTAAGACGAACTGTGCGAGCGATGTGCATTCGTATTTTATTAGTTAAATCCTACTTATAAACCAGGACGCGGTATAGTAGGTAATTAAATCCCAACCATTTTTTATGTACTAACCGTATGTGTACATGTCCTTTCGTTCTCCTCTCGCACGTCTTGTCACCCCGCTGCCGTATACGGCTTACAATGCAAGCTTGCGCAGCGCGCGGGGGCGTTCTTTTGGCCAAAAGGTGGCACCAATGAATCATCGGTGAGCCTGTTCCCTCGCAACCTCGCAGTTTCCCGCGCAAGCTTCCTACCCGACTCAGCGAAATCCCCCGAAGTCCCCCAAAGTCCCAATGCTTACCGGCCTGCTATATAAACCCTCACGGCTGGCGAGTCCTACGTCACATTTTCCCCTCCCTCCCTGTAGCTTATCTCGTCTGCTTCTCCCACAATCGCCAATGGCACCGGTCCATCATCGTCACTCAGCCACTCCACCGTCATCAGAGGACAGCTCCAGCTGGGAGGCTACACCACGGCGCCGGCGCAGTCCCCGACGTAGTGTAGTGCGTGTGGCGTCCCTGTTGGGTGTGCACGGAACACCCACCACACGCTCTACCGTCGCTGCCCGTCGGCAGCTGTTGCCGGCCTCTGTTGCCGCCACACCACCGTCGAAAGCAAGGGCCATCACCCGCTCTGCCGCCGTGGCCCGAAGGCGGGAGGTGGCCGTTGTGGCTGCCACCCCACTGCTGGCCATCATGCGCTCCGCCACCATGGCCCCAAGGCGGGAGGTGGCCGTCATGGCCGTCGCCCCATCATCAGTGGCCGTGCCTGCCAGCCCACCGTCGACCGTCGGGGTCATCACCTGCTCCGCCACCGCTGCCCGAAAGAGGGCGGCGGAGGTGGAGGCCCGCATATGCGTCAGTGACCTTGCACGCTACATCGAGTTCCCGCGAGAGGAGGAGGAGCGCCTCGTCGAGCACGCAAAGAGCCTTACCGCAGCCGTGGCTGGAGCACACGCCGACGCAGAGGCGAGGAATCAAGAGATCTACGAGCAGTCATGCCACTTCGCGAGGGGTCGTCTGGAGCGGCAGTGGGCGTTCGAGCTGGCGAGCGTCGCTGAACGTTCAGTAGTGGCAAGCACCGTATTGCAGTTGTCCAGCTCGTCGGTAGGCTCCTCCTACTCCTCTGCCTCTTACTGAGCGCGGTAGGTAGAGGAGATCGGCTGCCGGAAGTAGCACATAGCCCCTCCGTAGTAGTAATAGTATTTAGGGGCAATTTTATTCAGTTCATCTAACTATAGATGTGGTGGAACAGTACAACGTACTTAAAATTAGCTAGTATATATAGTTGAACTAGCTATTTCAGTACCTGGTTGGCAACAATTGGGGAAAATTTTGGTCGGTTTAGCTGTCGAGTTGAACTGTTTGTATAAATTAAGAACGACTGCTTAATCTATGAATGAAATCTATGCTTAATTACTGAATTTTAGTTGCAAAAATTAGATAGTGCTAGTGATTTTTAGCTGCATATTTTGACAAATCACAGTGTTACAAGGATTGACGAATTGTTTGTGTCGGATGTGGGGTTCCGGCAAAACCCTTAAGGTTCGAATTCTGGGGTGCGCACGAAGATCTCTCCTCCCACCCTAGCTCGTCTACTCAATATCCCTTGGCCAAGCTCGTCAGATCCGATGAACAAGAGACACAAGATTTATAATGGTTCGGGCGACCATTGTGGTGTAATACCCTAATCCAGTGTGGTGTGGTGGATTGCCTTGTAGGCTGAGGAAGAACTAGTACATGGATGAACTTCTTCCTGAGGAGAGGTGTTCTTGCGCTCGGGTGAGCTTGTGGTGTGTGAGAGGTCTTGATGATCCGATCCCCCTCTATGAAGGTGGCTAGTCCTATTTATAGTGACACGGGTCTTCTTCCCAAATATTGAGCAGGAAGGGATCCCACAACGGCCAAATTTGAAGGGGGACAGCTAGTACAAGCTATCCTGACAAAAGGTGGTCTTCGCCTGCCAAAGGCTCTGGTGGTGACGCCGTTGTGGGCTCCGCGATGACCTCCATCATGCCGTCTTGCTGGTCTTGGTCTCGTTGCACCGATATGGAAACCTTTTCCTGACACCTCAAGGCTCCTCGCCTGCACCTGCTCCTTGCTCCTTTAGCACCAAAGAGGAAACTGGCACTCTGTGCCTGCTGGTGCCTGCATGGCATCGGTCGTCACTGCTCACGTCACGAGGACCTCGCGAGGTGCCCCTTGCCTTGATATCTCCGATCCTCATGAGCCGGCCTAGTGAGGCCGCCAGAGGGGGTGCCTTGTCTCATCCGCCTCGTGAGGCTTGGCCCCTCGCGAGGGTCTTGAGCGGTTGTTGAAGATGTTGGGCCATACCAGACCTTGTGAGCCGCGCCCTGGGCCGCGGGCAGGCAAGTCTAGGTATCCCCGTTCCTAGAACACCGACAGTACCCCCTGAGCCCAAGGCGCGCTCGGGCTTGGCTTCGCGGCGAAGCCAAGGGCCAAGTGCAGAGCGTCGCGGGCCCCAAAGCCTACGGCCTTGCTTGACGTGTGGCGCTTAATGGGACGTGGGTGTCTGCGCTCCCATGCCGCCTCGGCAACTGCATAGCTGACAAAAGGCAAATGCGTGCCGATGTGCCTTCATTGCTAGCTCTTGCCTTTCCCTAGATCCCCTTTCTTGCTCCTCTCCTCCGCGAAGTTCCAGATCCTTGCCGCCTTCCTTGCAAATTCGCATCGATGGCTTCCGGCAAGTCGAACGCCTCCGCTTCGTCTGCTTGGTACGAGCCGGCTTTGCGGGCGCCGACCTTCTCGGAGGCGAACCATGCCGCCGTGCTCCTGATGACGGCGGAGGGCACCAATGAGAAGGGGAAACCCGCCGTCCGAGCTGCCTCTGCCGCGCCGGAGGACCCCAAGAATACCTTCTACCCCTTCTTTTCGAGTAGTATTGTTGCGGGGCTCATCCCTCCTTTCAATGATTTCTTTTTCTCCGTCCTCAGCCACTATATGCTTCATGCCCTTCATCTGCATCCCAATTCCTTCCTTCTTTTGTCCATCTTCGCCTTTTACTGCGAAGCATTTGTGGGGGTGATGTCGTCTGTGGCGCTGCTTCGCCACTTCTTTTACCTCCGAATCAAGGAGGGCCATTTCTCAGGATGTGCTCATTTTGTCGCGGCGAACGGGGCCAACACAATTTCGAAGGCCGGGAAGAAGGCCGATTACTTTAGGAACAAGTGGGTCCTTATGGACGCCAAGTGCTCCCATCCTCAGTTGGCGCTGCCGGTGGCTGCGCTCGAGTCAAGCGACAGGTGGCTCAGGGCAAAGCTCACTGATCCCCGGGCGGAGAAGGTGTTGGAGAGGATGGCCGCAGACCTGAAGCCGGAGGATCCCGAGGCAGCAAAGCTGATGGGGGCTATGGTCGTCAAGGAATTCTTGACATGCCGCGTGGCTTCGCTTCAGGCCCGCTCGCACCCCCTATGGACGCTTGGGGATGAGTCGGACAACCTCCGGCTGCGCCGCGACGCCTTGTCTGCTGACCAGCTTGAGGAAGCCCTCCGTCTTCTATTCGGGGCCGACCTGGGATATCCGCCTGCTTCCTTTATTCCCTTGTATCACCGCCAGGAGGGGGCAGCGATGGCGGCCTCCATGCCTACTTTTGATGCGCGCGGGCCTGTTCCTCCGGCGGCCCTGGAAGCTCAAGTGGTGGCCGTGCCGGTGGAGGTGTCTTTGGGAGAGTCCAGCGGGGGAGACGACTCAGAGGCCACCGCAGAGAGAACGGGGGAGTTCTCTCCCCCTCGTACGGACAAACTTCTTTGCTCCCTGCCTGATGATGATGACGACGACGACAACCCGGTGGAGGAGGTGCCTCCTCCGACCGGAGCTGTCATGAGGTCCAAGCACACCCCCTCGCGGAAGCCGCCAGTGGGGGTCCCGACAAAGAGCCGGTCGGCGCTCATCACCCGAGGGGGCGCCCCAGCCACTGCATCGCCAAGCGCTGCTGATGTGCCGCCCGTCTTGGGGACCCATGTTCCCGCGGTGTAGGCTGTGGGACTATTGGGCCCCATGGCCCTGAAGAGGTCTCGGGACATCGTCGCAGTAGGTCGGTGAGTACCTTGGCATGTTTTTGTCTTCGTTCTTGATTCCGTTGCTGATTCACGGTGTCTTGCCCCGCGTCTGTAGGTCTGCACCGCCGAACAAGACGAAGGGGGAGGCGGTTGCGTTAGAGGTTCAGCGGCCTGGCCTGGCCTCGTCCCCTCTGGCGCAGACGAGAGGTGACAGAGCTTCAGCTTCTGGGGCATGGGTGTCGATGCAAGGACCAGAGGACCTGCCTCAAGCGGGGGTCATGATCTCACCTCCGACCGCTGGGGTTGTCAGGGCTCAGGAGGTTTTGACCGTGCCACGGCCCCTACTGTGACCATGCCGCCAACTCGGGGCTCTCCTACATCACCTAGCACCTTGGAGGAGGCCTTCTTGGCACTAAAGTAGCTCCAGGATGACCTTCAGGGTGCTGATCGTCGTCTGTTGGCCGGGCGGAGCATTACGAGTCCACCGCTGAGGCTGTGAAGGACCATGTGGAGGCCCTGCTGAAGGAGTTCCTCATCGTCCACCCTTCCCCTTCAGCCGATGGCACCGCCGATGCCGCAGACGAGACCGCTTCCCTAGGGCACTATGGCACCGCTGGGGGGTGGTCCTCTCAGGCGGCAGCGCCCAAGGCTGAGGAGAAGGCCTGCAGGTTGGTGACGGCACTCCCCTTTATCTTCAATCTCCTGCGACATGAGCGAGCCTCGTGGAGGCGTTAAAATTCCAGTTTGATACTTTCGAAGGACAATTTGGTTTGTAATAATTGCTAGATATTCACCCTTCTTTCCTTATTTATCGTTCTACGTCGGCAGGGCCCGACCTCGTGCATACCTCAGCCGCCAGCTGGCTTGCCCATGTGACTGGGTCAAGACCAGGGAGTGAGGGGCTACGTGGCCAGTTAGGCTCCTGGGTCGCGATGCTCAGGAGCCCCCCTTAATGTGCAAATGATACCCAGGTAAGAAGCGCTAAGTAGGGCTTTGGTGTTCTGCGTCGGCAGGGCCCGACCCGCGTGTACCTCGGCCACCGCTGGCCTTGACCGGAAACCAGGACAAGACTAGGGAGTGAGGGGCTACGGGACCAGTTACGCCCTTGGGTCGCGCAGCCCAAGGGTACCCCTTGACATGAGAACAACCCTGAGGGAAGTGAGTACTTGACTTAGGCCTTGACGTTTTGCGTCGGCAGGGCCCGGCCCATGCGTACCTCACCCACCACTGGCCTTGACCGGAAACTAGCACAAGACCAGGGAGTGAGGGGCTATGGGACCAGTTAGGCCTTTGGGTCGCGATGCCCAAGGGTCCCCCTTGACGTATGAACTGACCCCATACCTGTCCTCGTCGGGCTTGCGCTCGGGAGGGTTGCGCGTCGACTAGGCCTGGGGGACCTGATGTGGCGTGCGCCAGGCGTGACCTGGACGCAGCCCCTATGCCCAGCCCCCTTGCGCTACCTTCCCGAAGGGAGCGCAGTGTGGTGGGGTTGGCCAGTGAGCCGAGGGGCTACCTGAGATTAATGCAGCTGGAAAGCCACCCCGAGTTGTTTATCACCAGCGCGGAGCATAGTGCTGCCGCTCTTGCGTGGGCATAGCCGCTCCTCGACCGTGCCGTCAGCCAGCGCAGAGCATGGTGCGTCCACTGGACCGTGGGAGGGGACTCCCTACTGCGGAGAGCTCGGGGGCGTATATAGCCCAGCCCGGACACATTGCTGGCACAGTGGGGCCTAGACGAGGTGTATCTGGGCACCCGTGAGCCAGCGCGGAACTCATGAAGCCCTACCTCAAGGCAGGTTGCGCTTGGTCTTGGGTGGAAGTGCTCGAGATGATCCTACAAGGTGGTTAGACACCCGCGCCGGGTGAATCCCTCGAGGTCACCCTATGAGAAGGTCGGGCACCAACGACCCCATGAGGTGACGTGAACGGGGCCGGCCCGCCAGACAGAGATCAGCCGTTGGATTTAGGGACGCTGCAGGGATGGACCCGAGCACAGACGATGTGCCTAGTCTTCTCACGTGGACGTCCTAAGGGAAGCCACCCGGCGCGTGGCTCCCGTAGCGACGGGACATGGTACCATGCGCCCCGACTCAACTGTTGGCATTCGGCTCCAGCTTGGGCGAGGCACCAAGGGCCACAGGAGGTGACGTACACGGGACCGGCCCACGAGCCAGAGTTCGGCCGCTTGGATTTGGCGACGTTGCAGGGACGGACCCGAGCACATACGCCGTGCCAACCCCTAGCCATAAGACGGATGCAAGCGAGCTTGCGGGGGCGCAGGTTGTTCAAGGCATGAGAGTGGTGGCCAAACAGATGATTCGAATGCAACATGACAGAGATGGCAGCACTAGCTTTGGTAAAATGCAAGGGAGATACATGCCACCAGGGTGAACTTGCGCGGCCTGGGGATAGTGCAGCCCGAGGGGCGCCCCCCAAAAGGTGACCTAAGATGCAAAATGATGCGCGTCGCAGGGATAGGCCCGTGTGACTTGGGAATAATGCTGCCCGAGGGGCGCTCCGAGCTGAACAAAAATCGAAAGATGTAACCTGGCATAGTCGCTGAAGTAATGTTGGTGTAGCCAAAGGTGCTCGATGAAGACACTGCTCCTTCCGTACCGCCTGGCTCCGGCCCCTCGCGAGGCTCCGGGACTCCCCAAATCTCGCAGAGGGCCGAGTCCAACTTCGCTTGGATCTCCTTGTACCTAGCCTCACGAGCCACCCGGACTTCCTGCATGTGGCGCTGGTGCAGGGCCACCTGGTTTGGCAAGCCGAAGGGCATGCACATGTAGTTGTGAGGGGGACCCTGGAACCGGCCCACATGGGAAGGCCAGTTGAGCTCCTGAGATGCGATCATGTTGAGTGCCGGGACGTTGACGGGAACACGCATCCCGTCTCCTGAGTCTGGGCTGACAGCTGCCCTTGGAGGAGGCGAGCGGCGCTCGCCCCACATGGCTTTCGGCTCCTGTAGGTTTTCAATGGTCTGGCTGATAAACTGCTGAGCGCTTGGTGCCTCACGCCTTGAGGCCTTCAGAGGGAAGTTTGTAGTGAAGCACTCTTCCACATGGTGCCCGAGCGCCTCCCTCATGACATTGGCTAGGTCAGAGGCCCTCCAGAGGAGAGCCCCTGAGCCCAGCCTGAGGGGGGCGCCGGGCGCGCCTTCCTATGCGAGAGAGGGAGGAGGCCCCTCCCTAGGTGCAGGTCCCGAGGTGCTGCCGCCCTGCGCTGCGTCCTCATGAGGCTCCACGGCCAGCAGCTGCTTCTTCTTCTTGGGAATGACCTCGGGTGGGTAGATGATGTTGTCGCTGTCCGGATCCTCGGCTGCCGCCGCCTGGTAAGCGCGCTCGAGTGAGCACACTATGTCCTTCTCCTCACAAGCGATGGTTATGACGTCACCGCTTCTAGGCATCTTGAGAACATTGTAGACGTGGTGAGTTACTGCCATGAACTTGGCCAGGGCCGGATACCAAAGGATGGCGTTGTAAGGGAGATGTATGTGGGCGACATCAAAGCCGATGAGCTCAGTGTGGTAGTTGTCACGCTTGCCAAAGGTTACAGGTTGGTGAACTTGCCCCACGGGAGTGGTGGAGCCATCAGTCACTCCGGAGAAGGGCTTGGTAGGCAGGAGCTGTTCGTAGGGTACTTGGAGGCTGTCGAATGTCTTGATGGACAGGACATTGAGTACTGCGCCACCGTCGATGAGGGTCTTGGTAACTTGGAAGTTGCTGATGATGGGAGAGCAAAGCATCGGGAGGGCGCAAGCCATAGCTGCGCACTTGAGCTGGTCTGCTGAACTGAAGGTGATGGGGCACCTGGACCACCTAAGTGGGCGGGTAGCCTCGAGCTTGGGGAGAGCCGCATTTCCTTCACGGGCGAACTGCTTGAAGAGGCGCTGAGAAGCCGGGGCATGTGCTCCGCCCAAGATGCAAGCGATGGCACGCGGCTCCTGGAAGACCCGAACCCCCTCTTCCTGGTCGTCGTTTTTCCTTGGCGTGGCAGCGGTGTTAGGCCGGCCCTGCCCTGAGGATGGTCCTCTCGGGGCTGATCCCTCCAGGCATCCTCACGCGGCTGGCCGCGCCAACGGTCCTCCCGAGGCTGATCACGCCACTCCTGGCGGGGGCCACGGCCGTCCCAGCGTCCTCCGGTCCGACCTCCCCCACGGTCGTAGCCACGGTTGCCGCGTTCAGGGCGTTGGATGACACGTCCTTCGCAAAGGGCCATGAGCTCTTAACAGTCATGAGTGTTGTGACTGTGCATGTTGTGGAAGGCGCAAAACGCTCGACCGTTCTTGGGTGGCTCCAGGTAGTCGCGGCCGCGCTTCATTTCTGGTTCGGCTGCAAGCACTGCTCTCCCTTGCGCTTTACGTCCTTGCTCTTTGCCTTCTTGTCTTTGGGTTCATCAGCGGGGAGCTCGACGAGTGAGAGGCACCCCTCCTCGGCCCTGGCGCACTTGGTCACGAGGTTGAACAGCTCCAAGGACGTGCACAAATCTTCGTGGATAGCGAGCTCCTCCTTCATCTTGACGTCGCGAACGCCATCTGAGAACGCCGAGATGATGGCCTCGTTCGTGACCTTGGGGATCTTGACGCTGACACTGTTGAAGCATTGGATAAACTTCTGCAGGGTTTCTCCTAGTTGTTGCTTGATACGCCGTAGGTCACCCGCGGCCGGGGGACGGTCTCGAGTGCCCTAGAAGTTGGCGATGAACCGGTTGCGCATCTTGCTCTAGGTGGAGATCGATCCCGTGGGCAGGTTCAAGAGCCATGAGCGCGCGCCATCCTTGATGGCCATGGGGAACCAGTTTGCCATGATCTTCTCGTTGCCGCCGGACGCCTCGATGCTCAGCTCGTAGAGCTGTAGGAACTCCGCAGGGTCGGGAGTGCCGTCATAGCATGGAGGCAGGTCGGGCTTGAACTTCCTAGGCCAGTTGATGTTGTGCAGCTTGGGAGCGAGGGCCTTGCGGTGTGCTGTCGACACCGGAGCTTGCTGGGGTGGTGGAACTTGCTCTTGGTCCTCGCGCGCCGCCACGGCGGGGAGCGCGCGGTCTCGACGCAACGGTGGAGGGAGCACGCGTGCTCCTCCGCGGGGCCGCTGCATCACTTGGCAGCTTCCTTCTTCGCGCACTGGCGCCGGGCGTGGGCGGTCACGCCGCGGGGCCACACACCTTGGCTCTTGGATGATGCCTTGACGCAGGGGTGGCAGTGGAGCTTCTTGGGCCTCGTTGTCCTCATGGGGAGGCGGACAAGGTAGGAAGAGGGACGGCGCCAGAGAGCCCCCAGCAGCGCTGACGAGCTCGACAATGCGGTCAAGCCATTCTTCGTAGAAGTCGTCGATGGGGCAGTAGCGCAGGAGCTCGCGTGCCATGAGCAAGGCAGCCTGCACGTCCACGGGTCCGCGGCAAGCGTGGGACGAAGAGACCGCCGGAGTCAGTAACGGGGTGGCGGTGCATCCATCACGCCACACGGAGGGGTGCATGGACGATGCCTGCTATTCTTGCCGCGCCGGACCGGTGGCGGCTTTGGTGCCAGGCAATGGAGAACGACGGGGCGAACCGCCGGCTGGAGCACTCTGAGCGACGCGGGCAGTGAGGGCAGCCTGCCGCTCAGCACGGGCTCTGCGAGCGTCCGCCATGAAACTGCTGGAACGACGGAGCACCGATCAACGGAAGGGAAGTTTCAGCGCACCCCTACCTGGCGCGCCAAATGTCGGATGTGGGGTTCCGGTAAAACCCTTAAGGTTCGAACTCTGCGGTGCGCACGAAGATCTCTCCTCCCGCCCTAGCTCGTCTACTCAATAGCCCTAGGCCTAGCTCGTCAGATCCGACGAACAAGATACGTAAGATTTACACTCGTTCGGGCCACCATTGTGGTGTAATACCCTAATCCAGTGTGGTGTGGTGGATTGCCTTGTAGGCTGAGGAAGAACTAGTACATGGATGAACTGCCTCCTGAGGAGAGGTGTTCTTGCGCTCGGGTGAGCTTGTGGTGTGTGAGAGGTCTCGATGATCCGATCCCCCTCTATGAAGGTGGCTAGTCCTATTTATAGTGACCCGGGTCTTCTTCCCAAATATTGAGCGGGAAGGGATCCCACAACGGCCAAATTTGAAGGGGGGCAACTAGTACAAGCTATCCTGACAAAAGATGGTCTTCGCCTGCCAAAGGCACACCCTCATGGGCTCCGCGATGACCTCCATCATGCCGTCCTGCTGGTCTTGGTCTCCTTGCACCGATATGGAAACCTTTGCCTGACGCCTCGGGAATCCTCGTCTGCACCTGCTCCTTTAGCACCAAAGAGGAGACTGGCACTCTGCGCCTGCTAGCGCCCGTCTGGCATCGGTCATCACTGCTCATGTCACGAGGACCTCGCGAGGTGCCCCTTGCCTTGATATCTCCGATCCTCACGAGCAGGCCTGGCGAGGCCGCCCCAGGGGATGCCTTGTGTCGTCCGCCTCACGAGGCTTGGCCCCTCGCGAGGGTCTTGAGCGGTTGTTGAAGATGTTGGGCCATTGTCGGATTTAGGGCTCCGCAAAACCCAAGAAGTTTGAACACAGGGGCGTGAACAAAGATCTCTCCCACTCACGTCTACCTAGCGTCTCACCCTCGCCTGGTTAAGAGATTCAAGCAAACAACAAGTGAAGCACGCAAGAGTTTACCCAGGTTCATGCCACCGCGTGGTGTAAAACCCTACTTCCTGCTTTGGTGGATTGGCCTCGGGAGGGCTGGAACATGAACCAGTACAGTGGTTCCAAAGCTCAGGAGGTGAGCTCAGGAGGCTCAGGAGGCAAGTGTTCTTTGCTCCTTTGCGTGGTGGCAGAGTTTATCAATCTGTTTTCTCCCCTCTCTACGTAGCGGGGATCCTAGATACTTATATAGGAATGTTTAGGCGGGAAGGGATCCCACAACGGCCATTTTTGAGCAGGAACACAAGAACGTTCCTACCGTGACAAAAGCAGTCTTCGCCTGCAAAAGGATCAGGCGGTGACGTAGTGGTGGGGTCGGCGATGACATCCTCCTTGCCGTCCTTGCGGTCTTCGGTCTTTTTGCATCAATGGGGAAACCTTTGTCCCGCTCCTCGGGAACCTGCGGCTGCGCTGTCCTCCCTGCACCGAAATGGCAACTGCGCCACTGGCGAATGCTGGTACCCGCTGGCGCAGTGCATCACTGCTGACATCACTGCCTCCTCCTGAGGCAAGCTTGGCCTTGGATTCTCCGCCCCTCCGGAGCACCTTGCCGAGGCCGCTCCTGAGGGGGTCTTGACGTCGTTCTCCTCGCGAGGCTTAGCTCCCTCGCGGGGGTCTTGGGTAGCTGGTCGATCAGCTGGGCCGTACCAGGCCGCTGTAGGAGCATGTCGCGCCCCGCAGACAGGCAAGTCTGGGTACCCTGGTTCCCAGGACACCGAAAGTAGCCCCCGGGCCCAAGGCGCGTGCGGAGTTGGCTTCAGGGCGAAGCCGTAGTCGAGGATGAAGCGTCGCGGGCCCAAAAAGGCTGCGGGCCTGGCCGGCGTGCGACAGTTGGATGGGGCGTGGCGGCTCCGCTCCCCACGCAGTCTTGGTGATCGTGTGACTTGAAAACTCATTGGCGCAGACGACGGGGGCGTTATGGCTGTGACGCCAGTGGCTGGCGGTTGGGCTCCTCCGCCCTATAAATGAGACTAGGGGGAGCCCCCAAGCCATTTTCAAGCCAGCGCCGTCTTCTCCTTGCTTGTTCTTCGCTCTCTTTCTTGTTGCGGGATCTCCATGGCACCGTCGAGGAAGCCGTCCGCCGTGGAGAAGGGGAAGGCCCCAAAGGATCTGGCCCCGCTACCGCCGAAGAGGGGCCGCAGTCGTCCCAGCAAGCATGCCGCTGCTTCCGCAGCGACTCCTCGGGGAGGCGGGCGTGGCCTTCCGAGTTCTGCCGCGGCCGCTGGTGAGAGGCACGGTACATCCTCCCATGGTGAAGGTGGTCATGGCCGTGGAGGGAGAGGGGGCGCGCAATGGTGCCTGTCAGTCGCGCGTCCTCCATGCCCGCAGCTCCACTCATTCGACGTGTCATCGGAGTTCATGGTGTGGGCAGAGAAGCCCGGTAGCCCGTGGCTCCGGCTCCCCCACTCGTTCGGCGACGTGTTACCAGCCGGGGGCCTCGGAGGCATCTGGCTGCAGGCTGACGGTTGCTGTAGTGGTGTGTCCTGGGTGGAGGTTGATGTGGCTCCCTCTGGCGATGTGTTCCTAAAGTGTGGCTGGCAATCGTTTGCTCGCGCACGCCGGCTGCAGGGGAGGTGTGCGCTCCAGTTCAGGTACGATGGCGCCTCCACATTGTTCGTCAGGGTCTTCTCGGATGAAGGGAGGCGCCTTGGGTGCTGTCCCGAGGCCAATGACGAAGGGGGCGACAGGGACGGCGTCCGGGGGAGTAGGTAATCCTCCGAAGACGATCTCAGTCCTGTGGGGCGTCGTTGGTCCCCCTCTGTGGCAGCAGCAGCTCCTCCAGCAGTGGCTCGGTGAAGCCGGAGGAGCTGGAAGAATCCGACTGAGTGGGAGCGGCCTCTGCTTCTTCTTCTTTCCTTTCCTTTATGTCCTTTCTACATCAAAATTTCAAGTTGCCTCGAGGAGGCGTGTAATGGACTATGATATATGTAGGAAGCGAGAACTTGCTGTCATGTTTTTTGTTGCCTTGGTGAAATTACTTAGCTTTTATGTGTCGTGACGTCTTGAGGCGGAGTCCTCCTGACATTTGGGCATCATGAGCCCCATCGGGTCATGACGGGGTGGCGAATCAAGAGAGCTCATGCAGCCCCCGAGCGGGGGTGAGCCGCTGAGAGCTACTGAGAGTGCCGAGCGCGGGTTAGAGCTCCAAAGCCTGAGCCGGCTCGGTAGGATATGTTGCGCGGACTGAGAAGCCCGACGCCAGAGCCTGAGCAGGCTTGGCCAGGCAAGGTCACGGGGCCGCGGCAGACGAGGGCCGGTGACCGACTGTGCCCCAACCCGCACGCGCGAGGCGCGCGAAGAAGAGCGACTGGCGCAGCCCTGCTCGACAAATTGAACTTAAAACCGGCGAGAAATATCCCAAACAAGACTTTCAACCAAATGCAGGAAGCGCGAGAAACACGAGAACTTCATAGCATGGGGTAGAGGAAGGGTTGATAGCCAAGGAAGTAGAAAAGGCTGACAGCCAAACATCAAGCAAAAAAAGGAAAAAGGTCGCGTCTGAACCCTACACTACGTCTTCCTCCCAGCGCGGAGCTAAGGACTGCCACTGGGGCGTGGGTGGGAGCCCCGTCTGAGAGCCCATAGGCAACGCACAGGAGACTCCGAGGCGTGTACATCCCCAACTCATTATTACGTGAGAGTGTCACGGGCGGAGATCTTCACGGGTACGGAGTCTTGATTACGGATAGAACCTCCTGAGGTGTTTGATGTTCCAGGAATTCTGGATAGGTATCCCATCCTGCGTCTCCAGGCGCATAGCACCAGGCCTAGAGACACGGGCGATTCTGAATGGGCCCGCCAAATGGGCGAGCGTTCATGTTACCCTCTATGAACGGGCCCTCCGAGTGTCACGAGCGGAGATCTTCTGGCGTGCTAGCCCCTTCGCTTCGAGGGCCCCGCCCCGCACTAGTCCGCTCCCGCCATGAACTCACCCGAAGGTGGCATCCATGAGGTGGGACACTGCGCATGATGGGGGATGGGACCTTGTCCATAGGCCCCCCTGCCGAGCACCAGGCACACCGCTCACGCGATCTCCGAGCACTCTTCGGCCCTAGGGCCTAACGTCGTCCGGAGACGCGGCGTCCTGAGGTGCGAGGGGGACCCCGACCTACCCAGGCTCCTAATGGCCCCTGAGCCCTTCCTGATCAGGGTCGGGCCCAGCTAGTACGGGATTTGGTGAGCAGGGGGACGGAGCCGCTGTCTTGGGCCCTCCTCGTGCGCGTAGGACGGGCTGCCGTACTGCCTCCAGGCGCACCCTCCGCAGCCCGGGGGATGGTACGCCGGGAGGCTCGGCGTCTTGAGGCTGAACGGAGGGGCAGAAGGCCCCTCCCCGCGCGCATCATACCCGCCGCCAGCGAGCCCCTGGTGAAATCCAGGGCGGGCTCATGCGCGACGGGTTACGCGCAGGGGGACGAGGGCCTAACCCGGTCCTTCCCTTCCCTTTCTGTCTTGACGCGGTACCTGGAGTGTCTCCCTGGCCTCTCGAGCTCCACGCCAGGAATGCTGCCCGTCTGATGCCTACGGCCGGTGCCGTGTGTGCCTGCCCTCGCAGGCACTCGCGATGCTTCATTCATGCTCCATGGTCGTCGGTGACGATGGCAGAGGGTCGAGGGCTAAGAGCGGGGGGTCTGTCCCTTGGCCTTCTGCTCCTGAGCCCCCTCGTGCCGGCGCCTGATCGCACCCGGCGTCTGGCGTAATCCTGCGGTTGCCTCCTGATGGGTCCTCGACAAGAGCGGTACCTAAGTACAAAGGGCTTCGAGGCAGATGGGCGGCATCATATGCAGGGTTCAATAGATCATACCCCATGTTGCCCTCGTAGGTCGCCGCAGGTCTTGACCATACTGGCGACCGGTCGTGGCTGGCGCGGCACCCGATCCCCGGCGTCGTTGTGTGGAAGCAGAATGGTTCGGCTCCGGTGCTGGCGGTGTCGAGGAGCTCGGCCACTCTGAGGAGTAGCGCGTCGTGGCTGCTATCGAGCAACCGGTACCTTAGCAGCTCCCTTGCCACCAGCAGCACGGCCCTCATGTTCGCCATTTCGCGCCGGTCCTATGAGCTCGCTGCTGCGTGCTCGGCGGCCCGCACCGCCAAGCGGGCTGCCGGTCCCCCGGTGGCGGGTCGGTGATGCTCATCGTGTCGTCGGCCCCGATCAAGGCCGGGTGACGGCGAGTCCCGCAGCCGAAGGGCGATGCTCGAGCGGCGCGGGCGCCACGGGCTTCCGCACGCGTCTGATGTGCCTCTGCCATCGTTGTCGCGGTTCGTTGAAGCTGGGTGACGCGTGGTCGATGGACGAGAGCGGGACGAGGTCGTCGGAGAGGCGGGATCTTGACACGTCCCCTACCTGGCGCGCCAAATGTCGGATTTAGGGCTCCGCAAAACCCAAGAAGTTCGAACACAGGGGCGTGAACGAAGATCTCTCCCACTCACGTCTACCTACTGTCTCGCCCCCGCCTGGCCAAGAGATTCAAGCAAACAACAAGTGAAGCACGCAAGAGTTTACCCAGGTTCAGGCCACCGCGTGGTGTAGAACCCTACTTCCTACTTTGGTGGATTGGCCTCGGGAGGGCTGGAACATGAACCAGTATAGTGGTTCCTGAGCTCAGGAGGTGAGCTCAGGAGGGTCAGGAGGCAAGTGTTCTTTGCTCCTTTGTGTGGTGGCAGAGTTTATGGATCCGTTTTCTCCCATCTCTACATAGCGGGGATCCTAGCTACTTATATAGGCGGCCAGGGTCCTCTTCCCCCAAAATGTTTAGGCGGGAAGGGATCCCACAACGGCCATTTTTGAGCAGGAACACAAGGACGTTCCTACCCTGACAAAAGCAGTCTTTGCCTACAAAAGGATCAGGCGGTGACGAGGTGGTGGGCTCGGCGATGACATCCTCCTTGCCGTCCTTGCGATCTTCGGTCTTGTTACATCAATGGGGAAACATTTGTCCCGCTCCTCGGGAACCTGTGGCTGCACTGTCCTCCTTGCACCAAAATGGCAACTGCACCGCTGGCAAACGTTGGCACCCACTGGCGCGGTGCATCACTGCTGACATCACTGCCTCTTCCTGAGGCAAGCTTGGCCTTGGATTCTCCGCCCCTCTGGAGCACCTTGCCGAGGCCGCTCCTGAGGGGGTCTTGACGTTGTTCTCCTCGCGAGGCTTAGCTCCCTCGCGAGGGTCTTGGGCAGCTGGTCGATCAGCTGGGCCGTACCAGGCCGTTGTAGGAGCGCGCCGCGGCCCGCTGATAGGCAAGTCTGGGTACACTGGTTCCCAGGATGCCGACAGCCGTACTAGGCCACCTTGTGAGCCATGCCCTGGGCCGCAGGCAGGCAAGTCTGGGTACCCCCTGTTCCCAGAACGCCGACAGTTTGTACGTGCTTGCACACGGCTCATAAAAAACAACCATTTGCGTTGAAGCGATGCACAAATCCTGCGCTGCGAATTTTCCCTCGACTTAAGGGGGGAGACCTTAGCTCTCACTTTGCATACGGCTCATAAAAAACAACTGTTTGCGTTGAAGCGATGCACAAATCCTGCGCTGCGAATTTTCCCTCGACTTAAGGGGGGAGACCTTAGCTCTCACTTTGCATACGGGTGTTCTACCTAAAACTTTTGCGGTCAAGAGCTGCAGAAATCCTGCTCGGCACATTTTCTCTTGGCTTCCTGGGGAAGCTGTCAATTTGCATACGGGTGTTCTAACTAGAACGTTTGCAATCAAGAGCTGCACAAATCCTGCATTGCAGACGAGTTTTTAGATTTATTAGAATTTTAAAAGAAAGTATCTAAAAGTTTTGCCGGCAATCAACAGTGCCCTGGTGTTTGAAATTCATTACCATTTCTTGCATAGGACCTAAGCATGCACCGAAGGACACATATTTGATTTTTCAACCCGTTTATATGCACTGGAGCATGTGCATGAAGTTCAAATTTGAATTATGCACATAAAATGCCTAGAAAACCTAGTTAATGTATAAAAATGACCAAACAAACCCCGAAAAATTCCAAAATTAGACACAACACTCATGTTGTTCTATGTTGACACTAGAAGTTTTTTGAAAGCAATAAGAGGGAACAGATATATTTTCGTCCCCAAAGGTGGCACGTTCCCTACTGAAACCATCACGCTTGTTGTGAGAAGCTCTAGTTTGTCAAAAGCTTATACCCAAACCTGCCCAAAATGGTACAAGAATTTTACCACGGTATGTTGATGCCGCTCCATGATAGCATGCCAAGTTCCATGAATTTTAGACGAGTTTGGATTTACTAGAATTTAAAAACCAGGTATTTCAATGTTTCCTGCCGAGTGAAAGTGGCATGGGTGTTTGAAAGTCATTCCCATTTCTTGCATGGGACCTAAGCATGCAACCAAGGACACAACTTTGATTTTTCAACCTGTTTATATGCATTGGAGCACGTGCATGTAGTTCATATTTGTATTATGCACATAAAATGCTTAGAAAACCAAGTTAATGTATAAAAACGTCCAAACAAACCCTGAATAATTCCAAAATTAAACACAACACTCATGTTTTTCTATCTTGACACTAGAATTTTTTTGAAAGCAATAAGAGGCAACGGATATCGTTTTGTCCCCAAAGGTGGCACGTTCCCTATCGAAACCATCACGCCTATTGTGAGAAGCTCTGGTTTGTGAGAAGCTTATACCCAAACCTGCCCCAAATGCGACAAGAATTTTACCACGGCATGTTGATGTCGCTCCATGATGGCATGCCAAGTTCCATGAATTTCAGACGAGATTTGGATTTACTAGAATTTAAAAACCAGGTATCTCAATGTTTCCGGCCGAGTGACGGTGGCAGGGTGTTTGAAATTCATTCACATTTCTTGCATGAGATCTAAGCATGCACCGAAGGACACATATTTGATTTTAACCCATTTATATGCATTGGAGCATGTGCATGTAGTTCAAATTTGAATTATGCGCATAAAATACCTAGAAAACCGAGTTAATGTACAAAAATGTCCAAATGAACCCCGAAAAATTCCAAAATTAGACACAATACTCATGTTGTTCTATGTTGACACTAGAAATTTTTTGAAAGCAATAAGAGGCAATGGATATCATTCCGTCCCCAAAGGTGGCACGTTCCCTACCGAAACTATCACGCTTGTTGTGAAAAGCTCTCGTTTGTGAGAAGCTTATACCCAAACCTGCCCCAGATGGGACAAGAATTTTACCACGGCATGTTGATGCTGCTCAATGATAGCATGCCAAGTTCCATGAATTTCAGACGAGTTTTGGATTTACAAGAATTTAAAAACCGGATATCCCAATGTTTCTGGCTGAGTGACGGTGGCAAGGTGTTTGAAATTCATTCCCATTTCTTGCTTGGGACCTAAGCATGCACCGAAGGACACTGATTTGATTTTTCAACCCGTTTACATGCACTAGAGCAAGTGCATGTAGTTCAAATTTGAATTATGCGCATAAAATGCCTACAAACCCCAGTTAATGTATTAAACTGTCCAAACGAACCCCGAAAAATTCCAAAATTAGACACAACACTCATGTTGTTCTATGTTGACACTAGAAATTTTTTGAAAGCAATAAGAGGCAACGGATATCGTTTCGTCCCCAAAGGTGGCACGTTCCCTGCTGAAACCATCACGCTTGTTGTGAGAAGCTTATACCCAAACCTGCCCCAAATGGTACAAGAATTTTACTACGGCATATTGATGCCGCTCCATGATAGCATGCCAAGTTCCATGAATTTCAGATGAGTTTTGGATTTACTAGAATTTAAAAACCAGGTATTTCAATGTTTCCAGCCGACTGACGGTGGCAGGGTGTTTGAAAGTCATTCCCATTTCTTGCATGGGACCTAAGCATGCAACCAAGGACACATCTTTGATTTTTGAACCCGTTTATATGCACAGGAGCACGTGCATGTAGTTGAAATTTGAATATGCACATAAAATGCCTAGCAAACCAAGTCAATGTATAAAAACGTCCAAACGAACCCTGAATAATTCCAAAATTAAACACAACACTCATGTTGTTCTATGTTGACACTATATTTTTTTGAAAGCAATAAGAGGCAACGGATATCATTTTGTCCCCAAAGGTGGCACGTTCCCTACCGAAACCATCACGCTTGTTGTGAGAAGCTCTGGTTTGTGAGAAGCTTATACCCAAACTTGCCCCAAATGGGACAAAGTTTTTACCACGGCATGTTGATGCCGCTGCCATGATAGCACGCCAAGTTCCATGAATTTCATACGAGTTTTTGATTTACAATAATTTAAAAACCAGGTATTTCAATGTTTACGGTCGAGTGACGGTGGCAGGGAGTTTGGCATTCATACCCATTTCTTGCATGGGACCTAAGCATGCAACCAAGGACACAACTTTGATTTTTTAACCCGTTTATATTCACTGGAGCATGTGCATGTAGTTCAAATTTGAATTATGTACCTGAAATGCCAACAAAACCAAGTTAAGGTATAAAAACATCCAAACGAACCTTGAATATTTCTATTTTTTTACGACGCACCTATTGTTGCATGTTCACTGCAGATAAAAGTTATAACAATTCAAACACCATCCTTTGCAGCTGTGACATCATTATGTAATACAAATCAAGAAGAATAATCAAGTAGATCGCACACAGTTTATTATCACCAACCGTGTGAGATACAACACAAAATATCTTGGAGCACCGTCGGAGTGTCAAGCACACTAGCCCGCTCCTCAAATATCATTTCGCTGTTGAATCATCGCCGGAGAAAGATGGGGACGTGGGCCAAAAAAATTGACGTTCAAACTCATCACACATGGGTTAAGCTATTTGAATCGTTTGTGATGTTCACATATCATATACAGTTCTGAATAAGGGACCGTGTCTGATGACACTTTGCGTGCCAGTTTTTTCGCTGAAGTGATTCCAAATTTTCGGCTTCGGCGGAAATATCCCCACCCCCTCCCCCTTACCAAAAGCCACATTTCCCCTGTTTCTGTTGTCCTTTCCAAGTTGAAACCTTCACTCCTTGCTTGCAGCGCCGCCTCGTCGCCGGCGACCCTCCTTCACGCTACTTGACCTCGTCTATCCAGGCAGGTAATCCACACCCGACCCCCATCCTCCTCCTCCTTCCACCTCCCACATTCCCTGAACGCCGGTGCGAGCGCGACACCTTCCGCCCAAATCATCGACCCCTCCACCAAATAAGCGCCGCCCCAAGCAATGGTGCATGCAAATCACGGCCACACGTGCGGATGAGGTCGCGATGGCTGCCATTCGTGCCGACCCCCAGATCTTGGAGAAGCACCTTGCCATTTGCTAGCTACGCCAGTTAAGCATGCTCGGTTCGCCCGTTGCGTGTGCTGCTCCTGACTTTTATTAACAAATTCTAGTGAATTGTGGTATCTAATTTTACCATGCAACCTGTTTCTCTAGTGTATATGTTCTATATGGCATGTAGTGTGCTGCTCACTTATTAACTGTTTGGTTAATTAGTCGTTGTCTTCAGTTAACTGTTTGGTTCAATTCTGCAAATGTGATGTTCAATTCTTCAGGCTGCAATTTTGTATTGTCTTCCATGTGAGAAATAAATTGAATTTATCTTTACAAAATGCATGAGAAACGAATACAATTGCTATATTTCCAAGTTGTCAAGCATGCTTGGTTTGGTTATACATTGTGCAATGTGGTGCTCAGTTAACTTTTGGTTCATTTGTGTTGTGGTGTTTAGTTAACTGTTTGGTTCAATTCTGCAATGCGACGTTCAATAGTTGTGGGTGCATTCTGTTATTGTATACCATGTGAGTAGTAAATCGAATTTGGTTGTACTATATATATGAGAAACAAATACAATTGCTATATTTCCAGTTGTTAAGCATGCTTGGTTTGGTTAACTGTCTGCTCTTCTATTAGGAGAATGTTATATTGTGCAATGTTGTGCTCAGTTAACGTTAGGTTCATTTCTTGTGGTGTTCAGTTTACTGCTTGGTTCAAATCTGCAATGCGATGTTCAATTGTTGTGGGTGCATTCGGTCATTGTATACCATGTGACCAATAAATTCAATTTGGATGTAGTAAATACATGAGAAACTAATACAATTGCTATATTTCCAAGTTTTTAAGCATGCTTGGTTTGGTTAACTGTCTGATCTTCTAATATGAGTATGTTATATTTTGCAATGTGGTGCTCGGTTAATGTCTGGTTCATTTGTTGTGGTGTTTAGTTAACTGCTTGGTTCAATTCTACAATGCGATGTCCAATTGTCATGGGTATAATTTTGTATTGTTGTGCATGCGAGGAATAAATCCAATTTTGATGCACTTAATACATGATAAACATATATAAGTGCTATATTTCCTAGTTCTTAATCATGCTTGGTTTGGATAAATGGGTTTTCCATGTGGCTTGAATTAATCCGATGAATCTGCAATGTGCTTATTTTTCATCAACATATTGTATTGATAGCATGTGAACCCTTACTTAACCTAATGACTAACTACCTTATATGTGTTGCAGGGAAACAATGAGAAGCACCGAGATTTACAATCGAGGTTAGCACGTGCATGGTCCTTTGTCTAATAGCACATTATTGTGCAATTGTAGGAATCATTCTAATATTTAGGTTTTTAAAAATGTGGTCTTGCACATGTAGGTCCTGTTGTCAGAGGTTTTGACACACTGTTCGACCCTCTTTGCATATGGGGAAATGAGTTGTCCATGAATATCAATCAAGTCAAGAAACTCAGAAAGATTGTTAGGATAAAGAAATTAGCGACAAAAAACAACAAGATCTTTGTCTGCAAAATGAAGAAGACAACAGTTCACTACAGGATGGTACTAACTATTATACCTTGCCTTTTTTATTCATTTGCCCCATTTGTAATAAAGAGAAGATATATATGCACATCCTTGTTTCAGGCCTTTCCAATGCAGTTCACTGATGATTACCTCTCAAACCACATGTATGGTTAGGAGGCGAGGAAGGTATTCATACAACACCCACGATTCAACATTGAAGTGTTCCTGAAGAGGACAAAGGATGGACGGTCAATCATCCACAGGCACTGGCCTAATGTTGCAAAGACCTTCAACATAAATGAAGGCTCAATATTCGCCTTCTGCTTCAGCAGTTTTCCAGATGAGATACATCTATCTATGTATCATCTATGTTGCTAATTTCGAAAGGCTATAGATGTTGCATGTGAAACTTGGTGCTGGTGCAGTTGTGTAATGGGGTAGCTGAGTGCTGAAGCTATATGATGTTGTACTCTGATGTATTTCAATTATGAAAATGAAATATATTGTGTGCTTAATATGAAATGTCAATTAGGTTAATAAATAGATTATTAATAATAGGATAATTAGCATGCTAATTGGATTTTTCTATTGCAAACGGTTATTGAAAAAACAGCGCGTGTGATGCATTCAATAATGCACACCGTTTCTAGGAATAAACCATTTGCGTTAGGCCACCTGGCACAAACGTTTACCACATAAAAACTGTGTGTGATGGATTCAATAATGCAAACGATAAAATTGGTAATACCGTGTGCCGTGGAAACGCTATCACAAACGATTTAATGGGGACAATTGTGTGTGATGTACCTGCGAACATAAACATTTTCCTTGGAGCGACTGTGTGGGATGTATATACTGACGGAAACGTTTACCGGGAACTGACTGTGTGGGATGTACTGATGACCGGAAATGATTTCGCCAGTATAATTTTTTTTTGAGCACTACTATACGTATAACCGTATTTGGTCGCTCGCCGGTCGCACACGACCTCATTTTGCCGAGTGTGTGTGCCAGGAGGGCATATCCCCGACGGTTTCTGGGTCGTGTGGGAAGGACCCCCCCTATCGCCCATACTCACTAGGTGACGGTTCCAAATGCCATCGCGGAAAGATGTTAAAAACCGTTTGTATAGCACCTCACTGTACTAGTGCTTATTGCACCGACGACAACTTACTTGAGGAAGTTTGCTCAATCCCTAGGTAGGTATGGTGGACTCTTGAAGATAAGATTTGGTTTTAAGAGTTTTTGGATGGACAAGTTGTATCTCTACTTGGTGCAGAATTTTTTGCTAGCAAAGATGGGGGGCAAGCACCACATGTTGAAGGATCTATGACAATACAACTTCTATGCGAATATGAACAAACATCAATCATTATGTTGTATTCCTTGTCCATCATCAACAATTTTGTCATATAATATTTTGATGGCGGCTCACAATCCCAAAAGATTTCCAGGATAGTGTATTTATATGTGAATCTTCTCATCCCTTATTAATTCTTTCATGAGTTGCATCATTGACCAATGCTATTTTGGTCAATCTATAATAAAGTTGTCTACTTATACTTTTCCTTACGTGGTGTCATCACCTACCATAAGATTAGCATATGATCTTTTTCATTAATTTCTTTTCCTTTTTGTTGAAACAAGAGAGTAAAGAAAGCGAAAACTCAAACTAAACTTTATTATATATCTCGCACGCCATTACAAGGATAGATCTCTAAGCAAACTCTCAAAAAATAAAGGATCGAACTAAACTTTTATTCATGTAAAGCAAAAGATAACTATGGATCGAACTAAGATAAGTAAATGCAACAAATAGTGGAGGTGATACGGTACTCAAGAGAGCGGCCCCAAGCTTGGCGAAAGCCAAGGGGAGTGCAAATACCTCCCCCAAGCTTGGCGAAAGCCAAGGGGAGTGCCCATACCCGATACTCAATTCTATTTTGGTGATGAAGAATATGTTGGTGGTGGTGATGAAGCAGTAGCGGCCCTGTCCTTCATGATCAAGAGATTCTCTAATCTATGGATGCCGCTCTAGAGGAAGATGATGTGCTCTTGATGCATAATATTTTCTTGAGTGAGATATTTATTCTGCACACAAACCATTTCAATGATTCGAAAGGCTTCAATCTCAGTTGGGTTAAGACGAGCATAGTAAGGTTTAAGGATATCTTCTTCATCTTCCTAAGCAGGCCAGGCCTGCTCAACCACTGGTGCTTGATCTCCGGTAGCCCCCTTGCTCTTGTCCCCTTTGATGGCTTCTACATGATCTTCTCTCTTCAGCTCGATCTTCATCAACCAAGCATCCTCTTCCACGTTGTTGGAAGAAGAAGAAGACATGATGCCTGGCTCAACAGACCTGACCGAAAACAGCAAGAAAAGAGAACAGCAGATTTCTCCATGATGCGGTGGTCAATAGGTTCAGGGGGAATATAAATATATTTTTTATCTTGGGAAACAAGAAAACGGAAGAAAAATGAAGTCCGGAAGGTACCCGAGGTGGGCACAACCCACCTGGGCGCGCCTGGGGGGCCAGGCTCACCCTGGTGTCTTGTGCTCACCAGGGTGACATTCCCGGTAGTTTCTTATTTTCCTATTTTTTGTTATATTCCCAAACGGACAAAAAATATTTTTGCAGATTTTTCGGAGACCGTTTACTTACCATATCACGTACCTCCTCTTTTTTCAGGATTCTGGAGTGTTCCGGAAGGTCTCTTTTATGAGTTCGTTCGGTGTCATAGTTTGGATAATATTAATTTCAACATTAGTGGGCGTACTTCAGATATAATGTTTTATCCGTTGCCCATTAACAACCTTCAGATTAGTACCGTCGGCATTATTTATTTTGATAGCTCCAGACCGATAAACCTCCTCGATAACATAGGGTCCTTCCCATTTGGAGAGTAGTTTTCCTGCAAGGAATTTGAAACGAGAGTTGTACAAAAGAACATGTTCTCCAACTTTGGACTCACACTTTTGGATTCCTTTATCATGCCATCTTTTAATTTTTTTTCTTTAAATAACTTGGCATTTTCATAAGCTTTGGTTCTCCATTCATCTAATGAGCTAATATCAAATAACCTCTTTTCACTGGCTAGTTTAAAATCATTGTTGAGTTCTTTAATTGCCCAATATGCCTTATGTTTTAATTCAAGAGGCAAATGACAAGCTTTTCCATAAACAATTTTATAAGGAGACATACCCATAGGATTTTTGTAGGCTATTCTATAAGCCCGAAGTGCATCATCCAATTTCTTGCACCAATTCTTTCGAGACCTATTGACAGGCTTTTGCAATATCAATTTTATTTCCCTATTGCTAAGTTCAACTTGACCGCTAGACTGAGGATGATAGAGTGATGCAATTTTATGGTTAACATCATACTTGGCAAGAATTTTATGGAATGCACCATGAATAAAGTGTGAACCACCATCAGTCATTAAATATCTAGGGACTCCAAACCTTGGGAAAATGACTTCCTTAAGCATTTTAATAGAGGTGTTGTGATCAGCACTACTAGTTGGAATAGTTTCTATCCACTTAGTAACATAATCAATAGCAACCAAAATATGTGTATACCCATTAGAGGAAGGAAAAGGTCCCATGTAATCAAAACCCCAAACATCAAATGGTTCAAGAGCAAGAGAATAATTCATAGGCATTTCTTGATGCTTACCGATATTACCTATTATTTGGCATTCATCTCAAGATAAGACAAACTTACGAGTATCTTTGAAGAGAGTAGGCCAATAAAAACCAGATTGCAGTACCTTATGAGCAGTTCTGTCTCCCGCATGATGTCCCCCATAAGCTTCAGAGTGACATTTCCATAGGATTTATTCTTGTTCATGCTCAGGTACACAACGTCTAATGATACCATCTACTCCTTTATAAAGATGGGGGTCATCCCAAAAGTAATGTCTTAAATCAAAGAAGATTTTTTTTCTTTTGTTGGTAAGTAAAGCTAAGTGGTAAATATTTAACAACAATATAATTAGCATAGTCACCATAACAAGGAATGTTATGAGAAACATTTATTACAACTAACTGCTTATAAGGAAAACTATCATGAATAGGTAGTGGGCCATCAAGCACATTTTCAAGCCTAGACAAGTTATCAGCTACGAGGTTCTCTGCTCATTTTTTATCAATGATATGTAAATCAAATTCTTGTAGCAAGAGAACCCATCGAATAAGTCTAGGTTTAGCATCTTTCTTTTCCATAAGATATTTTATAGCAGCATGATCGGTGTGAACAATTACTTTTGAATCAACAATGTAAGATCTAAATTTAGCACAAGCAAACACCACTGCAAGAAATTCTTTTTCAGTTGTAGCATAAGTTCTTTGAGCTCTGTCAAGAGTTTTACTAGCATAATGAATAACATTTAGTTTCTTATCAACTCTTTATCCTAGAACAGCACTAACAACATAACCACTAGCATCACACATAATTTTAAAAGGAAAGTTCCAATCAGGTGGTTGAACAATAGGTGCAGAAATTAAGGCTTTCTTGAGTGTTTCAAAGGCTTCTAAACAATCATCATAAAAAAAGGAATATCCTTTTGCAAAAGATTTCTAAGGGGCCTAGACATTTTAGAACAGTCTTTGATAAATCTCCTATAGAAACCAGCATGACCTAGGAAACTACAAATACCTTTGATATCTTTAGGACATCGCATTTTCTCAATTGCATGAACCTTAGCTTTGTCCACTTTAATACCTCTTTCAAAAATTTTTATGGTCCAAAACAATACCTTCATTAACCATAAAGTGGCACATCTCCCAATTCAAGACAAGATTTGTTTGCTCGCATCTCTGCAAAACTCGATCAAGATTGCTTAAACAATCATCAAAAGACTTCCCATAAATGGAAAAGTCATCCATGAAAACCTCGAAAATATTTTCACAAAAGTCAGAGAATATAAGAGTCGTGCATCTTTGAAAGGTAGTGGGTGCTTTGCATAAATCAAAAGGCATGCGTCTATAAGCATAAGTTCCAAAAGGACAAGTAAAAGTGGTATTTTCTTGATCAGGTTGAGAAACAGGTATTTTTGAAAAACCAGAATATCCATCAAGGAAGCAAAAATGTGTGTGCTTAGGTAATCTTTCTAGCATTTGATCAATAAAAGGCAAAGGGTAATGATCTTTCCTAGTAGTTTTGTTCAATTTTCTAAAATGAATTACCATTCTATAGCCTGTAACAATTCTTTGTGGAATAAGTTCATTCTTATCATTAGGAACAACAGTATTACCTCTTTTATTAGGGACACAATGAACATGACTTACCCATCTACTATCAGGCTATCAGCTATAGGATAGATTATATATGCTTCCAGAAGTTTTAATATTTCCGTTCTTACCACTTATTTCATCTTCGGATTTAACCGACATTGGTGATCAACAACGGGTTTAGCATCAGGTTCCATATTAATCTTGTGCTGACGTAGAGTGGGCTAATGCCCTTTAAATCATCAAGAGTATATCCAATAGCAGCTCAGTGCTTCCTTAAAACTTCCAATAATCTTTCTTCTTCATGTTCTGAAAGGTTAGCACTAATAATAATAGGGTATATCTTCTTCTCATCAAATTTCAAAGTGTCTGGCAATTGTTTTAATTCAAACACATGATCACCTTTAGGCGGAGGAGGGCCTCCTAGAGTTTTAACAGGCAAATTGTGTTTAAGCAGAGGACATTGTTCAAAGAAAACATTATATATTTCATTTCTTTCATGCATATGTAAATCATTTTCATGGTCTAGAAGATATTGTTCTAGTGGATCCGTAGGAGGCACGGCAATATAAGTAAGACCAATTATTTCATCCTTACTAGGCAATTCTGTTTTATGAGGTTTTCTACTAAACTTGGAAAAATTAAACTCATGAGATGCATCACCAAATCTAACACCGACAGATTGTTTCTCATAATCTATTTAGCATTAACGGTGTTCAAGAAAGGTCTACCAAAGATAATGGGACAAAATTAATCTTGTGGGGAACCAAGAACAAGAAAATCAGTAGGGTATTTTATTTTCCCACACAAGACTCCAATATCTCTAACAATCCCAATTGGTGATATAGTATCTCTATTAGCAAGTTTAATATATAGTAACATCTATGTCTTCTATCTCTGCGGATGATATGTCATTCATAATTTCTCGGTATAAGGTAAAGGGAATAGCACTCACGCTAGCACCTATGTCACATAAACCACGATAAAAGTGATCTCCTATTTTAACTGAGACAACGGGCATGACAATAACAGGTCTATGTTTATCCTTTTTAACGGGTTTGGCAATTCTAGCAGCTTCTTCGCAAAAGTAAATAACATGCCCATCTATATTTTCTTCCAAGAGAGCCTTAACGATAGCAACACTAGGTTCTACCTTGATTTGTTCATCAGGTTTAGGTGTTCTAATATAACTTTTGTTGACCACAGTTGAGACTTTAGCATGTTCCTTGATCCTAATAGGGAAAGGTGGTTTCTCAATATAAGCAGTAGGAACAACTGGGTCAACATTATAAATAATAGTTTCCTCTTTAGCTAGTACCGGTTCTTTAATTTCTCCTTTAATAGGTGGCTAATATTTAAACCACTTCTCCTTAGGGAGATCAACATGAGTAGCAAATGATTCACAAAAGGAGGCTGCTATCTGAGAGTCAAGTCCATATTTAGTGCTAAACTTTTGAAAAGCATCGGTATTCACACAAGATTTAACACAATCAAACTTAAGCTTAATACCTAACTCTTTACCATCGTCAAGTTCCCAATCTTCAGATTTCCGTTTAATTCTCTCCAAAAGATCCCACCCGAATTCAATAGTCTTCTTCATAAAAGAACCAACACAAGAAGTATCAAGCATTGATCAATCATTATTAGAAAACTGAGCATAAAATTTTTGGATAATAATTTCTTTTGATAGCTCATGTTTGGGGCATGAATATAACATTGACTGTAGCGACCACGATCCGAATGGACCGAAGTCTCTGTGGTCTGTGTCATCCCTGGATCGGTAAAGCTGACACACATAGTACTTGAAGGATTTATAACAGAGTGGCAATCACACACTTATTACATCGAATGTCTCAAAGGAGAACTTAATACAAAAATAAATGGCATAAGGCCATCTAACACGATAACAGCGGACGGCTTGGAAGATAAAGTGAGTCCATCAACTCCAACAGCATAGCTGAGTGCATGATAAACGACCTAGCGCACCTTACTCTTCTTATGAAAAGTCTGCAACATGATATGTAGCAACCCGAAACGAGTCAGCACATGGAATATGCTGGCAAGATAACACAGTAGAGCAAGTAACAGAATAAAGGCTAACACTACATGCATATATGGCTGGTGGAGGCTCTAAGGTTAATGTTTTTGCATAAAGCCAATTTTTCTCTACAACAAAGGAATAACTTTTATTTTAACTATCATGGTAGTTGAAACATCATTGAGAAGGTTCCTCCAACTAAATCCCAATTAAAGTAATCATTATCAACCCACCAATAATTTAAGTACCAGATACTCAAGATGTCCATAACCGGTAGGGCTGGAAAAAAGCTCGAAGCTCGCGAGCTAAACGAGTAGCTCGTGACTCGACTCGAATCGACTCGAACTCGAACAATAACGAGTCGAGCCGAGCTTTAGTTTGAGATCGTTTAAAGACCAAGTTAAACGAGCCGATCTAACGAGTACTCGCGTAACTTGTTAGGCTTGGTAAAAAAACAGTAATTTTTTAGGGGTAGTAAAAACAGCCACTAAACACCTTGTGTCCCAGCATAAGGCCAGACCACTCAAGGCCCGGCCTCCCTGGAGACTCTCATGTACATGACCATATATTTACATGTTAAATTCCCAATTAATATTTTTTATCATTTTTATAAGGTTTTATGTTCATATCTTTAATGAAATTACCAAGCTAAACGAGCCAGCTCGCGAGTTATACGAGTCGAGCCAATCTTGGATTTGAGCTCGTTATAGTAACGAGTCGAGTCGAGCTAGCTCGTTAATGAAACGAGCTTTAGCGAGTCGAGCCGAGTTGGCTCGACTCGGCTCGAAATCCACCCCAAATAACCGGGGACACGGCTAATTATGATTAGTTTGTACACTCTGCAGAGGTTTGTGCACTTTTCCCCACAAGACTCGATCTCCTTCGTTGGATTTCTCGCATTGCATGGTGTTTGAGAAACGGATGACCGAGACACAGTCTTTCAGAAGCATTTACTCTTTACCCCTGGTGGACTCGTACACCTACTTTCCCCTACATCTGCTGGTCCACCACTAAAAAATCTCACACAATGTACTCAACTATGCCAGAGCCCATAATGGCATTGTGGCTGCACACGGACGTTTCTAGCATGAATAGTTTTCTGATCGCTTTGAGCCTGGGTGGCATTCCATAGGATAATCACACGGTTCCTCCGGGATTTCCTAGGACAACACTGGATTCTCCATGTGCCCTGCAACCAATCCACCCAGATATGTATTAAAGTTACCACCTTAAGTTGAACCATTAATTAACAATCTCACATCTGGCATGGATACTCTCAAACCCAATCCACGTCTACGAGCATAGCATGGCAACCTAAGCATAACGTAGAAGTAACTCCCAAGGGTTTGAAAATAATGCAGGTAATAGGTTCTACCTCAATCTACTTCCCAGACCCACATGTTAAGAGATCCTACTCATGCAATGTGTGAGGGTTTGATCTAATGCACAAAAACTTGGTAATAAAGAGTATGATCAAAGTGTTATTTGCCTTGCTGACGATTCGCAAAACCTAGGGACTCATAGTAGCATGCTTCGCACTCCGGGAATTCTATCGCAAGAAAACAATAGCATACATAAGCAACCAAGCAAAGACGCACAGGTAAAACTCAAATAAGAAGATCTAATCAGAAAGTTCAATTGAAGAACTCCGGTTTGCAAAAAGAATCAAAGCAAACGGAGCAACAAAACTCAAACTACGAAAAAAACAAGATCTGTTTACTAGATTGAACTAAAGTCAAATTTTACAGTACCAAAATCTTGCTCAAGTTGGTTAAACGGAAAGAGGGCTTCGAGACGAAGATCTAGGCGCTTGAATCGCCTGATTCCGACCAACGAGCGAAGAGTTAAACTAAAACGAAGATCAGGGGAGAAATCGCGATCGAAAATAATCACGAAAAAACCCTAAAAAAAGAAAAACTGATGAAGAGGCTAACGAACGAACGTTCGCTGTCTGTGACTAACAGGCGAACAACGTCCGTTAAAACGAACGTATGGACGAACGTCCACTAATTAACCGAATCAAGAAAACCGAAACTAAACCGAAAAAACGAGATCTAGGGTTTCTAAAAAAACGATCGGTTTTCCTGAGAAAACCGGCGACGGCGGCGGCTACCTCCGGCGAGACGGCGGCGTCCAGCGGCGGCGGGGCTTCGGTGGCGGGGTGGCGGCAAGAGGCGGCGGCGAGCAGAGGAGGCGGCGGCGGCGGACAACGGCGGTGGCGCGCAACCCGAGGTGGTGGCTGCAGATCAGGCGTGGCAGCTAGGGTTAGGGTGGGGCGAGGGGTGGGCTGGGGGCTGGCGGCTCGGGCGGCTCGGGCGGCTCGGGCGGCTCGGGCTTTAAAGGTCGGTCGGGCAGAGTCCTAGCCGGACACGGCCCGGTAAGGCGGTTCCCCCCTTTTTTAAACAGTCCTGATGCCGCAAACCGGACAATGCAAATACTAAACGACTCGAAAAATTCCGAAATAAATTTTCACCGTCCTCTAATAATATTTAGGAAAAAGTGAACATTTTTCCTGGACCTAAATGCAATTTTGAAAAATGCACATTTTTCCTATGCAAATAAAAATGCGAATAAATCCAAATAAAATACCAAAATTGATTTTAATATTTTCCCTCAAATATTTCTTTTGTATTGGAGAAGTCATATTATCTCCTCTCATATATTTTATTATGAAATATTTTCGGAGAGAAAAACAATTAAAACCAAAGTGATCCTCGTACAGATATTTGAGAAAACTCAAATATGAAAACGGTAAAATCACCAACTCTCTCCGTGGGTCCTTGAGTTTCTTAGAATTTCGAGGATCGCAACACACGAAATTCAAAAGAAATACGATATGCAAGATGACCTATGTATAACATTCCAAATTGTAAATTTGGGATGTTACAAACCTACCCCCACCCCCCGCATTAAGATGAATCTCGCCCTCGAGATTCGGGTTGGCTAGAAAATAGGTGTGGGTGGTCCTTGCGTAGATCATCCTCTCATTCCTAGGTGGCTTCATCTTTGGTATGGTGACTCCACTGAACTTTGCAAAACTTGATAACCTTGCTGCGGGTGACTCTGCTTGCAAACTCGAGGATCTTGACCGGTTTCTCCTCGTAGGTTAGATCACTATCCAGCTGAATTGCTTCCAGGGGCACTATGTCTCTCAAAGGAATATCGGCCATCTCAGCATGGCACTTCTTAAGCTGGGAAACGTGAAATACGTCATGAACTCCTGATAATCCTTCGGGTAACTGTAACTTGTAGGCAAGCTCTCCCATGCGTTCCAAAACACTGTATGGCCCTACAAATCTCGGGGCTAACTTTCCCTTAACACCGAAATGTTTAACACCTCGGAGAGGTGACACTCTCAGGTACGCTCTGTCTCTGATTTCATAGACTACTTCCTTGCGCTTCGAGTCTGCATACATCTTGTGCCTGGACTAAGCTACCTTCAGTCTATCTCAAATCAGCTTAAACTTCTCTTCTGACTCTTTGATCAAATCTGGTCCAAATAACTGACGGTCTCCAACTTCATCCCACATCAATGGCATTCGGCATCACCTCCCGTACAATGCTTCGAACGGTGTCATCTTCAAACTGGCCTGGTAACTATTTTTCTACGAAAACTCTGCATAGGGCAAGTTGTCATCCCAACTAGATCCATAATCTAGCGCACAAGCTCTCAACATGTCCTCCAGAATCTGATTGACTCTCTTGGTCTGTCCATCAGTCTGTGGGTGAAAGGTTGTACTGAACTCTATCCTGGTTCCCAAAGTCTGGTGTAGCCGATGCCAAAACTTTGAAGTGAACTGTGTTCCTCTATCTGATACGATGATCCTCGGAACTCTATGCAGACATATGATCCTGGTCATGTATATCTTGGCCAACTTCGCACTGGTATAGGTGGTTTTCACGGGGATAAAGTTGGCTACTTTGGTCAAGCGATCCACTACTACCCAGACTGAGTCATATCCCGATCGGGTCCTGGGTAATCCGGTGATAAAATCCATGCCAAGCTTATCCCACTTCCATTCGGGTATCCGCATAGGTTGTAGTAATCCTATTGGCTTCTGATGTTCGGCCTTCACTCTCTGGCATACATCACATACGACTACATACTCGGCAATGTCCTTCTTCATTCCAGTCCACCAGAAACGTTCCTTCAAATCCAAATACATCTTAGTGTTTCCGGGGTGTATCAAGTATGGCGAATCATGTGCTTCATGTTGTATCGACTTCCTGATCTCGGCGTTGTTGGGCACATAGACTTGGTCCTCAAACCACAAGGTGTCGTGTTTGTCCTCACGAAAACCCTTGGCTTTTCCTTCACTCATCTTCTCCTTTATTTTGGCAATTTCTTTGTCATCCTTCTGAGCTTCTCGTATCTTTCCCAATAATGTTGACTGAACCTCCAAGGCTGCAACAAAACCTCTAGGAACTATCTCCAAGCGAAGCTCCCTGAGATCTTCTACTAACTCCTTTGGCAATCCTCCGTTTACTAGGGTATTGACATAACACTTCCAGCTCAAAGCGTCTGCCACGACATTGGCCTTGCCTGGATGATAGTGCAGCTTCATATCATAATCCTTTATGAACTCCAACCATCTCCTCTGTCTGAGGTTTAGCTCCCTATGGGTGAAAATGTACTTCAAACTCTTGTGATCCGTGTACACATCACAACGGTTTCCAATAAGGAAATGCCTCCAAGTTTTGATTGCATGCACCACAGCTGCTAGCTCCAAATCATGCGTTGCATAATTCAACTCATGCGGTCGGAGTTGACGGGAGGCGTAAGAAACAACTCTTTCGTCCTGCATGAGTACTCCTCCAAGTCCTAAGCGTGAAGCGTCGCACTACACTTGGAAATCCTTTCGTATATCTCGCAAGATCAGCACTGGGCTGTCGTCAAGCGTTTCTTCAACTCCTGGTAACTTTATTCGCACTCTTCAGTCCAATGGAATTTAATGTCCTTCTTCAACAATGTCTTCATAGGCTTTGCAATCTTGGAGAAATTCTCTATGAATCTCCGGTAATATCCCGCGAGTCCCAGAAAACTGCGGATTTCTCCAACTGAGGTGGGTGCCAACCACTAAGTGACTGCCTGCACCTTGATAGGATCCACTGCTATACCTTTTCCTGATATAACATGTCCTAAGAATCCAACTTCCTTCAACTAAAACTCACATTTGCTGAACTTGGCATATAACTGGTGTTCTCTGAGCTTCTCAAGAACCAAACGCAAATGCTCCTCGTGTTCCTCTTCGTTCTTCAAATACACCAAAATATCATCAATGAATACCATGACAAACTTACCCAAGAACTCCATGAACACCTTATTCATCATACTCATGAAATAGGCAGGGGCGTTAGTCAATCCAAATGACATAACTGTATACTCATATAGCCCATACCTTGTGGTGAAGGCTGTCTTAGGTATATCCTTTTCTCGAATCTTCAACTGGTGGTATCTTGATCGTAGATCGATCTTGGAGAATACTTTAGCTCCTTGAAGTTGATCAAACAAATCATTGATCATCGGCAGTGGGTACTTATTCTTAATCATCACTTCGTTCAATGCTCGATAATCAACGACCATCCTTAAAGATCCATCCTTCTTCTCGGCCAAGAGCACTGGGGCTCCCCAGGTTGATGAACTTCGTCGAATGAATCCTTTCTCCAATAACTCCTTAATCTGCTTCTTGATCTCCTCTAGATCATTCGCTGGCATTCGGTATGGTCTCTTCGATATTGGTCCAGTGCCTGGCAATAGCTCTATCAAACACTCAATGTCCTGATCTGGCGGCATGCCTGGTAGCTCCTCTGGGAATACATCTGGGTAATCCTTTACTACATGCACTTCCTCTTGAACAACTCCCGAGAGAGAATTTACTTGTGTCCGCCTAGGCGCATGCCTAGATACATACTTGATCCTTTTTCCCTCCGGGGTGGTAAGTAAAATCGACTTACTGGCACAATCGATGTTCCCTCCATACATCGATAGCCAATCGATACCTAGTATCACATCCAATCCTTGTGACTCCAAAACTATCAGGTCTGAGGGGAAAACATGACGTCCAATTGTCAATGGCATCTGAAAACATCCTTGATTTGCCATATATTCAGCTCCTGGTGAGCTTACTAACATAGGGGTCATAAGTACTTTGGTGGGCAACTTATATCTATCCACAAATCCCCTTGAAATGTATGAATGTGATGCATCAGTATCAAAAAGAACTATTCCGGTAAATGACTTTACCAAAAACTTACCGACAACAGCATCAGGCTGCTCTTCAACCTCCTCCACGTTCACGTGGTTCACTTGTCCCCTATTGAAAGGGTTGGGCTTCTCCCCAACGCTTCCATTGTCGTTGCCATTCTTTGCTTCCGGGCACTCCGTGGCGTAGTGTCCATTCTTCCCGCACTTGAAACAGGTAATGTCACCTAAATCCCTCTTGGCGGGTGTGGATGGAGTGGAGCGGTCCTGATTATTGCTTGCTCCATTCCCATTCCCATTCTTGGAGCCATTGTGGTTATGAGAACTCCCTCCATTATGGGTGTGGCTTCCATGGTTATGGGTGTATCCTCCCGAGTACGGGGTGAAACGGGGCTTCTACTGGGCTCCAGAATTATTCTTTCCTTGTCCATACTTGCTATTGCGGCTCTCAATCTGCTGTTGCTTACCTTCAATCATAAGAGCCTTGTCTACCAACTCCTGGTAGTTGTTGAGTGTTGCCACCATCAATATATGCTCATCTCATCATTCAGCCCTTCCATAAACTTCTCCTGCTTGGCGGCATCTGTGGCCACATCATTATGGGCATAACGAGATAGAGTACCAAAATCTTCTACGTACTGAGCCACAGTATGGTTTCCTTGGTGCAAGTTGCGAAACTCACGCTTCTTCATGCTCATAGCTCCAGTTGAGACATGAGCGGTGCGAAAAGCTTACTGAAACCGATCCCAAGTGACATTGGCTATAGGGAAAGTGGCTATGTAATTCTCCCACCATGAGGCTGCTGGTCCATCCAATTGATGTGCGGCAAAATGCGCCGTCTCAGCATCTGTGCAACCTGCGGTGGTAAACTCCCTTCCAATCTTGTGCAGCCAGTCATCTGCAACTATAGGCTCAATGCTACTAGAAAACATCGACAGCTGCAACCTTAGAAAACGGGCTAGGTTGTCCACTGGTGGTGGTGGTGGAGGGTGGTTGTTGTTGTTGTTGTTGTTGTTGTCGTTGTTCTGATTGTTTTGGTTCTGGATAAGAAGTTGCATCAAAGAGTTCTGCTGCTGGATCAACTGAGTGAGCTCAGGGGAAAACTGAAATCCGGGCTCACGTCTCGGAAGCATCTGATGGGTTTAGAGGGAAGAGATTAGAATAGAAATGAGCGCTAGGGGGAAATTCACTACCCATATGCACATGAGACAAACACAATCATATCACACCAATCAATTTCAAACAAGGGCATACAAAAGATCTAAACTAACGTTACAAAAGTGCTCTAATTTCTACTATATGGGGAAAACTACTAGTCATATGGTGGTCATCTAGAAATTTTGATCGGCGGAAGATTCCATGATATCTACTCCAGCTTCATCTTCATAGTCATCATCACTATCATCGGGGTCTGTGTCGGTGTCGTCAATGATGATGTAGTCCTCAGAACGAATCTCCTTGGGTTCGTCTTCTCCTCCTCCTGGCGTGGGGTCTCCCATGAATACTCCTAGCTTCCTTGTTAGGTCGTCATTCTTCTCCGCAAGTATTGCGATTTCCTCCTCATATCCATCACGTGAAAACTTGAGTTCCTCTTCTAGGTCCGAGTTCCGGGTTAACGCCTTCTTCAAGTCTATCATGCATGCGCACATCTCGTGCTCCTGTCGTCGAATGTGCTGGTTTAACTCCTGGATAAAGGCTGCAATGGACATGTCCTTCCTGGTACTGATCATGTCCCATTGATAATCTCGGTGCCCGCAAATCTGGTCGATAGTGCCCTTCAGCTCCTATTTGTAGACTTCTCTAATTCGTCCCATTACAATGTGGGCTGCCATACTCTTACCTAGGCTCCAGGTTGGTGCATCAAAGGAAAACTCTATGGGCTCAGTGGATGGTACGAAAGTCCTCCCGGGAATTTGAACTTGAATATTCCATCTCTCCTCTTTTGGTAAAGTGGCGGTGTAGGTCCCGGTGAAGCTTGGTATTCTGATGTTCGGGTACCTAGTGACTTCCTTCAAATGTCGTCCAAAATGTGTGTCTTCATCCGGTTGAGTGAACTTGTTCCTTGGGTCCACCATCCTAAAGAGTACAAAATGGAGAGGAGTCAGAAATGAGTAGAGAAGAGTGACCTATGGCTCATCTTAGAGGTCGTGTCCTACATTCAGCGTGTGCTCTGATACCATCTTGTAGCGACCACGATCCGAATGGACCGAAGTGTGTGTGTCATGTGTCATCCCTGGATCGGTAATGCTGACACACACAATATATGAACGATTTATAGCAGAGTGGCAATCACACACTTATTACATCGATTGTCTCAAAGGAGAACTTAATACAAAAATATATGGCATAAGGCCATCTAACACGATAACAGCGGAAGGCTTGGAAGATAAAGTGACTCCATCAACTCCAACGGCATAGCTGAGTGCATGAAAAACGACCTAGCGCACCTTACTCTTCTTCTGAAAAGTATGCAACATGATATGTTGCAGCCCGAAACGGGTCAGCACATGGAATATGCTGGCAAGATAACACAGTAGAGCAAATAACAGAATAACGGCTAATACTACATGCATATATGTCACACCCTGATTTTCATGCCACATTGCTTAAGCTAATAATCATGTTAAAAATGTGGATTTACAAAAAACTTTTGAGTGTTTTTGACTTTGCTTGATTGATTTTCTGTCTGCTGTTTGCTAGTGCTCTAAAAATCAAATAAATTCTCCAACTCTTATACTTCATCTCCTTGATCCAAAACCTTCTCCCAATGATCATGCCATGTGTATAGAACAATATAGTATTTTCTTATAAAAATATTTTGGCCAAATAGCATTTTCTAAAATTAGTTTTCCAAAAACCCCTGAATTAAGGTTTGCACTACATGTACCTTATTTAGGGTGTGAAAAATCTTTCAAAAATTATATATGAATCCTATTATGTATAGGACTCCCAGAAACCACAAAATTATAAATTTAAAAGTTATTTTTATATTTTATTTAAAAGCTTTTTCTTAAGGCCAGAAATGGTCTTTAATAGGGAAATATTATTTAATCATTTCAAAAATATTTGCCAAAATTCAGGGAAACTCTTAGGACATATATTGTCCATATATAAGAGTTTCAACACATGGTCATGTTCAAAATATTGGACAAATCCTTCCAAAACCCTTTCTGGATATTTCAAGCTTTTGAAATATTTACAAAGGAAATATTCTCCAAAAATTCCAGGGAAATTCTATCATGTCATATATGACATATTTGATGATCTTGCAAAGCCTCATGCCTTGAAGATCAAGGAATCATCATCTAATCCCCTCAAAACCATTTCTGCCCATTTTGAAGTTTGAGCAACTTTACATTGCCAAACTTGTCCAAATGCTCTCAAACTTGGTGCACATGCTAAAATGATGTAATTATGCATCTATGCCAAATGGCACAAGTTTTGGAGAAGCATAACTTGATATAACTGCCCCAAAACCATTTCTGTTCAAATTCAAATTTGAACAACTTTACATTACCAACTTTTTACCTGAGGCTTCAAACTTTGTGGGCATGATCATAACCCCAAATGATGATACTACACCAAGTGATGCATCAAGGGGAGATGATTAGCTTAACTCAAACATGGTGAAACCATTTCTGTTGATTTCTAGGGTTCACCAAAGTTACATTGGCAACTTTGCCCAAAAGAGCTCAAATTTGGTGGAAGGGCCTAAATGTATGGGCCATTTGATCCTGTTAAGTCTCATGTCTAGTGGAGCTATTTTGCTTGCCCAAAACATGATCAAACACCTTATGCCATTTTTCCTAAACCATTGTTTGGACCCCTTTCACTATTCCCCTCTACCTCAATTTCTTACCACAGGTAAACCTGATCGTCTTCTACCTCCAGTAACTCTCCCCTGCCTCAGCTCAATCATTGGAGGGGGGTAAAACCCCAATTTACTCTTCTGGACAGCAGCAATCCCCTTATTCTCACCTCCCTCCTCACTCCAGTGGCCTCCAGGGCATCCCAGGCCGTCTGGGCAATTGTTTACTAACCCCTAGCACTGCTAGACATAAGGGGACACAC
The DNA here is from genome assembly GCA_902687465.1 of Secale cereale. Taxonomy (NCBI): domain Eukaryota; kingdom Viridiplantae; phylum Streptophyta; class Magnoliopsida; order Poales; family Poaceae; genus Secale; species Secale cereale. Next base: position 559,086,547 of record LR738711.1, read on the forward strand.
AATGGCACTTTGTTTATGCCATGGCATGCAAAGTTCGCGCTCTGGAGCGCGCTATAGTGCCCTGGCGCACTATAGCCTCGCCCAATCAAGAGCCCCTGACCACCTCGGGCCTCCTCCTCGTGTCCCCCGAGGCCGCCTCGGCGTCCGGGACACGCTGGACGATCGGCCCCCTCCTCCTTCTCTCTCCGGCGACCCCTGTCACGCGTGCCAGAGCGCCGCCCGCGTCCGCCAGTTGCCGCCCGCGTCCCTGGCATGCCTCGCACTCGTTCCTCTCTTCCTCTCTCTCTTCCTCTAGGCGTAGACCAGCCCCACGAGCACCCTGGACACACCCACGCGCGCCCCCGTGGCTTGTAGCGACGGCAACGGCCTCGCCGGCGCACGAGCTCACGGTGATCCGTGGGCCACCTCTGGATCCCCCTTCGCTCTCTCTCCTTCCCAGCAACCTCCTGGACTAGCTCCCTCTCCTCCTGGTGCTCTCCTTCCCTCTCCAAGGCCGGAGCCGAGCCGTCGGCCGCCGCCAAAATTCGGGCACCTCAGGCCCTTTCTCATCCACCTAGCCGCTCCAACACCCTCTCAGCACCGACCTAGACTCACCCCATGCTCCAGATCCTCCTTCCCCCGCCTCTTCCTCGCCATGCCAAACCACACCGACGGCCTCCTCCGCGGCCATCCAAGCCATCGCCGCTTCAGCTCTCCCCGGCGTGCGTGAAGCACATGGATGGGTGCGGCGTGTCCTCCTGAGCACACCGGTGGGCGGAGCGTCGCCGGGGACGCTATGTAGCCCCGGCAATCGCCGACGGAAGCCACTTGTCCCCACGGCCAGAGCACACGGCTGGAGGTTGAAGATGGCCTGAGCGCTGGGCCCCGCGCGTCAGCGACCCAGTGGGCGGGCCCCTCCGTTTAAGTGGAAACGGATCTCGCCTTGACCGCCTCCCCTGCGCGAAAACGCCCTTCCTGGTGGGCACCTTTGACGTGGCCCTTCCCGCACGCAGCTGAGCTACTGGGTCGGCCCAGTAGCTATCCTTCGCCCGACGCGTGTTTTAGGTATAACCTGGGCATTCCTTTCCTTTTTATTTTTCTGTAAATTTGTAAAAAGGCTTAGACAATTCTTTTGAACTCCAAATTTGGTGATTCAAATTTCCAGTGACTCCATAAATCATGCCCTATCACATGGTGCAACATGCACATTTTCCCAGGAACTTTCCCTTCACAAATAATTATCAAGTGCCATTATTCCATTTTCTGTGATGAACTTTAGAAAATCACAGAGGGCTCAAATTTGATCCAAATGCAGTGGTTCAAATTCCTGGATGCTTGTCTTATCCAAACTTAGTTTTGGAACATTTTTATTAATACTTTCTGTACCCCACCAAATAATGAGCCATTTCTTCATATTTATCAACTTTGCAAAATCCTAGGAAATTCATTTGAATTCCAAATCCAGTGAAACCAACTCCTAGATGCTTCTAAAATCATGACTTGTTAATGGGTGCCTTTGCTCATCATTCAAGAATATCTTTTTGTACACTTCTTTCAAATCCATAAACCCCTTGATTCCATCATATTGAAATGTTCCAAACTATCCAATGATCCAATGCCTATGAAACCACCTTGGTCATTTCTCATATGACCAGAGGTATCCTAGAAAAGTCCAACTCCTATTTTTAGAGCACTTTTATTTTTGCCTTGTTGTGTTGCTTATTATGATTGTTTCCATCGTTAGTTGACGAAATAAATGTAGTACTCGGAGAAGGACCAGAAGGTTTGAAGACTCGGAAGAATAAGGCAAGCAGCCCTTTGACCAAGTTCGAGAAACCTTTTTATGCATGTCTCATAGCACCTTATTATCAATGCATCGGAATCATGTTGAGGTGGAAACCACTTTGGTTGCTACCTCTGTTACTTTACTATTGAAACTTGCATCAAGCATGACCCTACCTTCCTATGAGGGTCATGTGGGTGGGAGTAGTTAGGATGCTACAGTAGTGGCTACGCAAATGGGACGGGTATATGCATGGTGACGGAGGCAGAATACTTTCAAAAGACTTTTCAAAAACCCCGTCGGGTGCCACTTATGCCCGAGGGAGATGGTGAGATGGGTAACCACTTGATGACGAAGTGGTGTACCGAGGCAAGTGTGTGTGTTGTTTTGAAAACGGATTGGTTTAAGTTGCGACCGTTATTCTAACCTTACATGCGCAACCACTCTACCCTTATATGGGAAAGGGCATTATTGATTACCTAGGCCGATACTAGCATGGTGCTCGCATTACTAGTGACGGGGGTGACATGAGGTCCCTCTTGGGACGGGGTCGCGCTTGGATAGGTGGCCATGACTGTCTTTACAGGGCACCGGACACACCGTTGGTACCCCGTGCTTGTGGTATGTGATGAATATGAGAGCAAGGCTCCACAATCTTTAAGATGTGAAATGTTTGGCACGGGGCTGTTACCAATCGAGTGGACTCCATATTAGTGTCGCCTAGGGAAAGATAGTGATCGGGTGCTTACCCCGGGTACTTGAGGTACCGCGGGTCGTGGATGTCACGGAAGTTCCCCGGATCTAGTGGGTAAAGTGTGCAACCTCTGCAGAGTGTAAAACTATTCGTATAGCCGTGTCCACGGTCAAGGACAGTTGGGTAACCGCTCTTGGGCTACGTCCAATGTTTGCGAAACCTGGTGTGAGTGTGTGTGAGGAAACAACACGGTTCAGTGATATTGATGATGTGATTCTTGAGGAAGTCACAACGAGCTTGAGCATGAGTTGATTACAATTCTTTCTCGATAATGATGTATGTAACCTCCTGATACTTGTTGCAGACACATGCATGTCCATGTTATATGTTGACCATACTTGCATTTGAAAAACTAGCTTTCCGCAAAACTGCCAATTTAGCAGTAGAGCATTGCATAATTATTCTGTCATCACACTTGGGTTGCTTGCGAGTACATTCAAAGTACTCATTGGCTTGCCACTGGTTATTTTATTGTCCAGGCATGAGAGAACAGGATATGATGATGATTTCTAGGTGACGAGCATGCGAGCTAGGATGCTTCCCAGTCAGAATGCCTGTAGGGTTAAGGCAGATGGCATGGGTCCAAGTTGTTATTGAAGATTTCCGCTACGATGTTATACTCAAGATTTGACCTTAATGGTCCTATTTGTGTAATACGGTATGTACGGATGTAAGACTCTTGTTATTCCGCTTCTGTGTGTTCAGTGAGCATTGATCTCTGGGATCACTGTACACGTGCATTCGGTGATCTCGACTTATGAGTCCGGGTCCCCATAGAGCTGGTATCAGAGCCATCCTGACTGTAGGAAGCCTTAGTTAGCATGGTCGTTAGTTAGGGTAAAACTATTTTCAAAACTATCACTAGTTTTCAAGACTATCTATACTTCTCTTCCCTTCTCAGTTTTTCGAAAACTAGGCTATACCTAATCTCTTCCCCCTTCAAAACTGTTGGTCGCTAGAACCCTTATGCCCCAGACCACTGGATTTCCTGTAATCCTCGTGGAGTGCACCTTGCCAAACACTCACCCACCACTTCTGAACACAAGATTGGCGACACCACGACATGACGATGCCAACAGAAAATCCATCCTCGAGGAATGAGGACATGAAGACCAGAAGATGGTGACACCCTTGACAGTGCCCCAGGAAGATGCAACATTGGCCTATGATGACCAGGGTATAGGTTATGCAAAATCATGATATACATCGCTAATAGAGTAACCTTGTCACTACCGTTGTTGTATCGGCAACCACCGGTGGATGAGAACCTCGCCATTTGGTCCGCCTCACTATAGTGAGCGGGAAAATGGTTCTCTTCGTCCCCCGCTCTTGGTGTCGATGTTTTCATCAACGAAACCGACATGTTGGACCTCTATTATGCCTTGTTAATGTCATTGCATACGGATCGCCTACCTGGTACCCTCGACGTCCCAGAAGGCACAAGGGGTCGTCATGATTAAAGAGACAAGAAAAGACCAAGTCAACGCCAGCTACAAAGAGGCACCTTCACCACATCACCATATCAGGCGAGAAGCGTTGAAGATTCTTCAGGCTCAACCCGGATCGTTTATCAAACAACTACAAGGGACATAGCAACACCGGAGGAAAGCTCAGAACACTGCACGAGGCACAAGTCACGACTGCTGAGTCCGAGAACCCCTAGGGTAGGATGAGTCGTGTACCCCCTATGCGCAGTCGAGTCCGTATGATGGTTCGAATAGAACCATGATTGTGTGTTGTTTGCTTTTATTTGTTTGTGTTTTGATATAGTCGCACTTTTGCCCTAGGCAACAAGTGCATGGCTATATCATCTTCCTTGCCTTGTTTCTTTTGTTTCGGCCTTTTTACACCTGTTTGTTTGCACCTGCACTATAGAACCCCCTTTAGGCATTCCCCTCCTTTATGCTACTTTTTCCCTCTCTTCTCTCTCCCCAACTGAAGACCCGCAAGACAAGATGCACCAGGGATTCTACCTCGGCAACCAACTGGCACTAAAGACTCCTGCCACGACCTCCACGACCAAGTGCAACCCCGTAGAATTATGTTTAACCCTCCAGGCTAGAGACCCATTCCTAGACCCTTTGAGACTTCACGAGACACTCCAGCTCGAATCCTTAACCATGTGCTTAACCCATAGAATTGCGAGAGAACCAGTTAAGCCTTTATAACCTTGCATAACACTGGGTTCGTAATGGAACTAGTGGACACAGTGAGTGAGCACATTTTCATCCTAATATAGCACAAGAACTGACGATGCCATAGATAGACCAATTTGAGGATATAAGACAGATGACTTGGTGGCTTTATATCATTGACTTCGAGGAACTATCTGAGACCTTGATGGATTGTGAGATTTCATATTGGTGGGATCATGACTTTGGGGGAAGCATGTAGGAATTCTCGTTGGACATGAGATTTGGATGTACGTAGGTGATTCTGGTTGGGTATAGATGCTAGATATGTCTGCATGGTTCGGAGTAAATTGGATTTAGACCGATGATCCTGATCATGATACCATGCTTCTCGGTGGACAATAAACTAGGAGATTGGATTATTTGTCAGAGTTGATTTAGGGATCTATATAATCATGACCTTGGAGATTACTTGACCCGGATGTTGGGAATTTGGTGGACTTACTATCGTAATGCATAGCCCTTCAAAATATTTGGGTATTATAGGGACTTGAGATCTTGTGGAACACCGTAGACGCCGGATCTGTAGAATTGTCGGATTATGTGGTGACTGATGGAATTAACGGGCTATTGGAGTTGACCTATAGGAAGGAAACAAATCTTGGAGTGGCATATGACGTGTTTCTTAGAATAGAGATGCCTTATCGTGAGCCTTGCAAGAATAGGTTGAGTGCTTGGATTGTGGTGTTTAATTCAAGCTTAGCAGCTTGTATGACCTACCCATGGATTTTAGGGGTAGACATACATATGGATTTGGGGATCATAGACAAGTACAATTTTGTTAGACCGTCTCTTGAGAGTCATGAGGATTTGTATGGCATGAGTGGTGATTGAAGTTGGTCTATGCGAGAAGATGCTTTTTCGTTCGGAGTACTAGATAGAGCTAATGGCATCTCAGAACCGTGCTTAAGGATAAGATGATAAACGTTCACTCACTCACTAGAATCCTTGAAACCCTTAAGCCCCACCAAGCCACAACCTGGTCAGATTCTGACCACGGGCCTTCGCTCTAAGTCAGGAAGACCTCTGCAAATACTCAACGGAGACCACCACCAATACCCCAGCCTACCTTGCGTACCCCCATAGACCTCGTGGAGTAATTGGACAAGTTGGGTAACATCATTATTTGAAGGCCTACTTGTCTGCCCGAAGACAAAAGAAGAGACGGGCAGCTGGATAGAAGACATTTGAAGACCGCCCTGTCAAGAAGGAAGAACTACACCGACCAACGTCATCAAGAAGTGAACTCCTGCATCCAAGACCGGGCGTATCTGCAAACCACTCATCTCGAAGGAACCGAGCATTTCCGTGTCGAAGGAACGCTCACACCAAGATTTATCGACCTTTCTTCAAGGCCACTACAAGACAAATAGTAGACGGCTCCCAGCTAGACTTACCACCTGAGTTATCCTCCGTGCACCAAATCTTCCATGAGTCACCACTCTGGAAGTACTTCTTACTTCCTAACTAGCCCGGTGCCCGCAAGGACATCACCGAACCTTTGACATCCAGCTCAACCTAACCTACTCAAGAGACCCCTCAGCAACCTGCATCAAAGGCGACAAGCAGGAAGCCACACACCACCAAGTACTTCAAGAATTCCATGGAGCACCACTCAGAAGCAGAACCAACAAGAAGTGAAGACTACCCCGTATCCAAGACTCTGTATTCCCTTCCACGCCTAGTCTGGGAATCTCGGGGACAAGATTCTTGTAAGGGGGGTAGGTCTGTCACACCCTGATTTTCATGCCACATTGCTTAAGCTAATAATCATGTTAAAAATGTGGATTTACAAAAAACTTTTGAGTGCTTTTGACTTTGCTTGATTGATTTTCTGTCTGCTGTTTGCTAGTGCTCTAAAAATCAAATAAATTCTCCAACTCTTATACTTCATCTCCTTGATCCAAAACCTTCTCCCAATGATCATGCCATGTGTATAGAACAGTATAATATTTTCTTATAAAAATATTTTGGCCAAATAGCATTTTCTAAAATTAGTTTTCCAAAAACCCCTGCATTGAGGTTTGCACTACAGGTACCTTATTTAGGGTGTGAAAAATCTTTCAAAAAGTATATTTGAATCCTATTAGGTATAGGACTCCTAGAAACCACAAAATTAATAATTTAAAAGTTATTTTTATATTTTATTTAAAAACGTTTTCTTAAGGCCAGCAATGGTCTTTAATAGGGAAAAATTATTTAATCATTTCAAAAATATTTGCCAAAATTCAGGGAAACTCTTAGGACATATATTGTCCATATATAAGAGTTTCAACACATGGTCATGTTCAAAATATTGGACAAATCATTCCAAAACCCTTTCTGGATATTTCAAGCTTTTGAAATATTTACAAAGGAAATATTCTCCAAAAATTCCAGGGAAATTCTATCATGTCATATATGACATATTTGATGATCTTGCAAAGCCTCATGGCTTGAAGATCAAGGAATCATCATCTAATCCCCTCAAAACCATTTCTACCCATTTTGAAGTTTGAGCAACTTTACATTGCCAAACTTGTCCAACTTCTCTCAAACTTGGTGCACATGCTAAAATGATGTAATTAGGCATCTATGCCAAATGGCACAAGTTTTGGAGAAGCATAACTTGATCTAAGTGCCCCAAAACCATTTCTGTTCAAATTCAAATTTGAACAACTTTTTACCCGAGGCTTCAAACTTTGTGGGCATGATCATAACCCCAAATGATGATACTACACTAAGTGGTGCATCAAGGGGAGATGATTAGCTTAACTCAAACATGGTGAAACCATTTCCGTTGATTTCTAGGGTTCACCAAAGTTACATTGGCAACTTTGCCCAAAAGAGCTCAAATTTGGTTGAAGGGCCTAAATGTATGGGCCATTTGATCCTGTTAAGTCTCATGTCAAGTGGCGCTATTTTGCTTGCCCAAAACATGATCAAACACCTTCTGCCATTTTTCCTAAACCATTGTTTGGACCCCTTTCACTATTCCCCTCTACCTCAATTTCTAACCACGGGTAAACCTGATCATCTTCTACCTCCAGTAACTCTCCCCTTCCTCAGCTCAATCATTGGAGGGGGGTAAAACCCCAATTTACTCTTCTGGACAGCAGCAATCCCCTTCTTTCTCACCTCCCTCCTCACTCCAGTGGCCTCCAGGGCATCCCAGGCCGTCTGGGCAATTGTTTACTAACCCCTAGCACTGCTGGACATAAGGGGACACGCAATGGCACTTTGTTTCTGCCATGGCATGCGAAGTTCGCGCTCTGGAGCGCGCTACAGTGTCGTGGCGCACTGTAGCCTCGCCCAATCAAGAGCCCCCGACCACCTCGGGCCTCCTCCTCGTGTCCCCCGAGGCCGCCTCGGCGTCCTGGACATGCTGGACGGTCGGCCCCTCCTCCTTCTCACTCCGGCGACCCCTGTCACGCGTGCCCGAGCGCCGCCAGCGTCCGCCAGTTGCCGCCCACGTCCCTGGCATGCCTCGCACTCATTCCTCTCTTCCTCTCTCTTCCTCTAGGCATAGACCAGCCCCACGAGCACCCTGGACACACCCACGCGCGCCCCCGTGGCTTGCAGCGACGACAATGGCCTCGCCGGCGCACGAGCTCACGGTGCTCCGTGGGCCACCTATATAAGGCCGTTCCAGACCCTCCTCTGGATCCCACCTTCGCTCTCTCCTTCCCAGCAACCTCCTGGACTAGCTCCCTCTCCTCCTGGTGCTCTCCTTCCCTCTCCAAGGCCGGAGCCGAGCCGTCGGCTGCCGTCAAAATTCGGGCACCTCAGGCCCTTTCTCATCCACCTAGCCACTCCAACACCCTCTCAGCACCGACCTAGACTCACCCCATGCTCCAAATCCTCCTTCCCCCGCCTCTTCCTCGCCGTGCCAAACCACACCGACGGCCTCCTCCGCGGCCATCCAAGCCATCGCCGCTTCAGCCCTCCCCGGCGTGCGTGAAGCACATGGATGGGTGCGGCGTGTCCTCCTGAGCACACCGGTGGGCGGAGCGTCGCCGGGGACGCTCTGTAGCCCCGGCAATCGCCGACGGAAGCCGCTCGTCCCCACGGCTGGAGCACACGGTGGGAGGTTGAAGATGGCCTGAGCGCTGGGCCCCGCGCGTCAGCGACCCAGTGGGTGGGCCCCTCCGTTTAAGTGGAAACGGATCTCGCCTTGACCGCCTCCCCTGCGCGAAAACGCCCTTCCTGGCGGGCGCCTTCGACATGCCCTTCCCGCACGCAGCTGAGCTACTGGGTCGGCCCAGTAGCTATCCTTCGCCCGACGCGTGTTTTAGGTATAACCTGAGCATTCCTTTCCTTTTTATTTGTCTGTAAATTTGTAAAAAGGCTTAGACAATTCTTTTGAACTCCAAATTTGGTGATTCAAATTTCCAATGACTCCATAAATCATGCCCTATCACATGGTGCAGGATGCACATTTTCCCAGGAACTTTCCCTTCACAAATAATTATCAAGTGCCATTATTCCATTTTCTGTGATGAACTTTAGAAAATCACAGAGGGCTCAAATTTGATCCAAATGCAGTGGTTCAAATTCCTAGATGCTTGTCTTATCCAAACTTAGTTTTGGAACATTTTCATTAATACTTTCTGTACCCCACCAAATAATGAGCCATTTCTTCATATTTATCAACTTTGCAAAATCCTAGGAAATTCATTTGAATTCCAAATCCAGTGAAACCAACTCCTAGATGCTTCTAAAATCATGACTTGTTAATGGGTGCCTTTGCTCATCATTCAAGAATATCTTTCTGTACACTTCTTTCAAATCCATAAACCCCTTGATTCCATCATATTGAAATGTTCCAAACTATCCAATGATCCAATGCCTATGAAACCACCTTGGTCATTTCTCATATGACCAGAGGTATCCTAGAAAAGTCCAACTCCTATTTTTAGAGCACTTTTATTTTTGCCTTGTTGTGTTGCTTATTATGATTGTTTCCATCGTTAGTTGACAAAATAAACGGAGTACTCAGAGATGGACCAGAAGGTTTGAAGACTCAGAAGAATAAGGCAAGCAACCCTTTGACCATGTTCGAGAAACCATTTTATGCATGTCTCATAGCACCTTATTATCAATGCATCGGAATCATGTTGAGGTGGAAACCACTTTGGTTGCTACCTCTGTTACTTTACTATTGAAACTTGCATCAAGCATGACCCTACCTTCCTATGAGGGTTATGTGGGTGGGAGTAGTTAGGATGCTACAGTAGTGGCTACGCAAATGGGACGGGTATATGCATGGTGACGGAGGCAGAATACTTTCAAAAGACTTTTCGAAAACCCCGTCGGGTGCCACTTATGCCCGAGGGAGATGGTGAGATGGGTAACCACTTGATGACGAAGTGGTGTACCGAGGCAAGTGTGTGTGTTGTTTTGAAAACGGATTGGTTTTAGTTGCGACCGTTATTCCAACCTTACATGCGCAACCACTCTACCCTTATATGGGAAAGGGCATTATTGATTACCTGGGCCGATACTAGCATGGTGCCCGCATTACTAGTGACGGGGGTGACATGAGGTCACTCTTGGGACAGGGTCGCGCTTGGATAGGCAGCCATGACTGTCTTTACAGGGCACCGGACACACCGTTGGTACCCCGTGCTTGTGGTATGTGATGAATATGGGAGCAAGGCTCCACAATCTTTAAGATGTGAAATGTTTGGCACGGGGCTGTTACCAATCGAGTGGACTCCATATTAGTGTCGCCTAGGGAAAGATAGTGATCGGGTGCTTACCCCGGGTACTTGAGGTACCGCGGGTCGTGGATGTCACGGAAGTTCCCCGGATCTAGTGGGTAAAGTGTGCAACCTCTGCAGAGTGTAAAACTATTCGTATAGCCGTGTCCACGGTCAATGACAGTTGGGTAACCGCTCTTGGGCTACGTCCAATGTTTGCGAAACCTGGTGTGAGTGTGTGTGAGGAAACAACACGGTTCAGTGATATTGATGATGTGATTCTTGAGGAAGTCACAACGAGCTTGAGCATGAGTTGATTACAACTCTTTCTCGATAATGATGTATGTAACCTCCTGATACTTGTTGCAGACACATGCATGTCCATGTTATATGTTGACCATACTTGCATTTGAAAAACTAGCTTTCCGCAAAACTGCCAATTTAGCAGTAGAGCTTTGCATAATTATTCTGTCATCACACTTGGGTTGCTTGCGAGTACATTCAAAGTACTCATTGGCTTTCCACTGGTTATTTTATTGGCCAGGCATGAGAGAACAGGATATGATGAAGATTTCTAGGTGACGAGCATGCGAGCTAGGATGCTTCCCAGTCAGAATGCTTGTAGGGTTAAGGCGGATGGCATGGGTCCAAGTTGTTATTGAAGATTTCCGCTGCGATGATATACTCAAGATTTGACCTTAATGGTCCTATTTGTGTAATACGGTATGTATGGATGTAAGACTCTTGTTATTCAGCTTCTGTGTGTTCAGTGAGCATTGATCTCTGGGATCACTGTACACGTGCATTCGGTGATCTCGACTTATGAGTCGGGGTCCCCACAATATATGGCTGGTGGAGGCTCTAAGGTTAATATTTTTGCATAAAGCCAAATTTTTTCCTACAACAAAGGAATAACTTTTATTTTAACTATCATGGTAGTTGAAACATCATTGAGAAGGTTCCCCCAACTCAATCCCAATTAAAGTAATCATTATCAACCCTGAAAATTAGTTTTAGAGTGATGAGATCAACCAATAATTCAAGTACAATATACTCAAGATGTCCATAACCAGGGACACGGCTAATCATGATTAGTTTGTACACTCTGCAGAGGTTTGCGCACTTTTCCCCCACAAGACTTGATCTCCTCCGTTGGATTTCTCGCATTGCATGGTGTTTGAGAAACGGGTGACCGAGACACGGTCTTTCAGAAGCATTTACTCTTTACCCCGGGTGGACCCGTACACCTACTTTCCCCTACATCTGCTAGTCCACCACTGAAAGAGCTCACACAACATACTCAACTATGCCAGAGCCCATAATGGCACTATGGCTGCACACGGAAGTTTCTAGCATGAATAGTTTTATGATCCCTTTGAGCCTGGGTGGCATTCCATAGGATAATCACATGGTTCCTTCGGGATTTCCTAGGACAGCACTGGATTCTCCATGTGCCCTGCAACCAATCCACCCAATGTGTATTAAAGTTGCCACCTTAAGTTGAAACATTAATTAACAATGTCACATCTGTCATGGATACTGTCAAACCCAATTCACGTCTACGAGCATAGCATGGCATCCTAAGCATAACGTAGAAGTAACTCCTAGGGGTTTGAAAATAATGCAGGTAATAGGTTCTACCTCAATCTACTTCCCAGACCCACATGTTAAGAGATCCTACTCATGCAATGTGTGAGGGTTTGATCTAATGCATAAAACATGGGTAATAAAGGGTATGATCAAAGTATTACTTGCCTTGATGACGATTCACAAAACCTAGGGACTCGTAGTAGCACGCTTCACAATCTGGGAATTCTACCGCAAGCAAACAATAGCATACATAAGCAACCAAGCAAAGATGCACAGGTAAAACTCAATAAGAAGATCTAACCAGAAAGTTCAACTGAAGAACTCCGGTTTGCAAAAAGAATCAAATCAAAGGGAGCAATGAAACTCAAACTACGAAAGAAACAAGATCTGTTTACTAGATTGAACTAAAGTCAAATTTTACAGTACCAAAACCTTGTTCAAGTTGGTTAAACGGAAAGAGGGCTTCTAGACGAAGATCTGGGCGCTTGAATCGCCTGATTCCGACTAACGAGCGAAAAGTTAAACTAAAAGGAAGATCAGGGCAGAAATCACGATCGAAAATAATCGCGGAAAATGTAACGCCCCAGACACACCCGCTGGTGGTCGTTACTCTTGGCGAGATCTAGACTAGCCTCACATATCAATACTAGTCTTTTGTGCGCACTTTTTCCTCACTCGTGCGCACCCGGGAGCAACTTCCCGATCGGTCGCCCATCCTGAAACTACTCCAAGCTGAGCACGCTTAACTTTGGAGTTATTTCCAAATGGGCTCCCGAAAAAGAAGGAATTCCTTATTGATATGGGCAGTCTATCATCCCTAATAAGCCGGGCCATCACATATAGCCCCACTCAGAGGAACCGACGTCCTAGTCAGGCCACAGGAACGTTCCCTCTTGGCACAAACATCTGTGCATCCAGTCCGATACATGTGCCATGTCGTGTGCCACGACGGGTCACAAACGTCATGAACAACATGACCGCACACCTATCCGCAAACATTCGTGTAACCGCGAGGGTCGGCTCTGATACCAACTTGTAACGCCCCGGATACAGCTACCGGTGGTCGTTACTCCTGGCGGGATCTAGACTGGCCTCACGTATCAATACTAGTCTTTTGTGCGCACTTTGTCCTCACTCGTGCGCACCCGGGAGAAACTTCCCGGTCGGTCACCCATCCTGAAACTACTCCAAGCTGAGCACGCTTAACTTTGGAGTTCTTTCCAAATGGGCTCCCGAAAAAGAAGGAATTCCTTATTGATATAGGTGGTCTATCATCCCTAATAAGCCAGGCCATCACAGAAAAACCCTAAAAAAAGAAAAAATGACGAACAGGCTAACGAACGAATGTTCGCTGTCATCGACTAACGGGCGAACAACGTTCGCTAAAACGAACGTACGGACAAACGTCCGCTAATTAACCGAACCGAGAAAACCGAAACTAAACTGAAAAAATGAGATCTACGGTTTCTAAAAAATCCGATAGGTTTTCCCAAGAAAACCAGCGGCGGCTATCTCTGGCGAGACGGCAGCGTCCGGCAGCGGCGGGGCTTCGGTGGTAGGGTGGCGGCGTCCAGCGGCAAGAGGCGGCGGTGCGGCACGGTCGGCGGCGAGCAGCGGCGGCGCGCAACGGCGGCGCGCGACCCGAGAAAACGGCGGCGGATCGGGCGCGGCGGCTAGGGTTAGGACGGGGCGCGGGGTGGGCTGGGGGCTGACGGCTCGAGCGGCTCGGGCTTTAAAGGCCGGCCGGGTAGAGTCCTAGCCGGATACGGCTCGGTAAGGCGCCCCCCCTTTTTTTAAACAGTCCTGACGCAACAAAAACCGATAAAAGAAATACTAAACGGACTCGAAAAATACCGAAGTAAATTTTCACCATCCTCTAATTATATTTAGGACAAAGTGAACATTTTTCCCGGACCTAAATGCAATTTTGAGAAACGCACATTTTTCCTATGCAAATAAAAATGCGAATAAATCCATATAGAATACCAAAATTGATTTTAATATTTTCCCTCCAATATTTCTTTTGTTTTGGAGAAGTCATATTATCTCCGCTCATATATTTTATTATGAAATATTTTCGGAGAGAAAAACAATTAAAACCAAAGTGATCCTCGTACCGATATTTGAGAAAACTCAAATATGAAAATGGTAAAATCCCCAACTCTCTCCGTGGGTTCTTGAGTTGCTTAGAATTTCGAGGATCGCAACACACGAAATGCAAAAGAAATATGATATGCAAGATGACCTATGTATAACTTTCCAAATTGAAACTTCGGGGTGTTACATTGTCTTAAGCCTCCCCCAAGCTAGCGCGATACTTTCTCCTTCACGAGGCCAAAAAATATATATGTAATTCCGATCACGATGAACTAGATGCATATGATATATTTTCTGGTGAAACTCCAATTTCAATCGATTCCAATTCCAAGATCCAATATCATCGCATAGCCTATACCATGTCAATGCTTTTCCCTTCAAAGATAAAGGGAAAACCTTCTTCTTAACTTCATCTCTGGGTAAACCTACAAGCTTAAACAATCCACAAATTTCTTCCACATATATCAAGTGCATATCAGGATGTTCGGTTCCATCTCCTGCGTAAGGATTAGCGAGCAGTTGGTCTATCATACCCAAAGGAATTTAATATTCAATATTTTCTGTAGGTGAAGTAAGTTGAGGGGTAACTAATTTTGGTTCCGGTTGAGGTGAAGATACCCCGAACAAACCCCTCAAAGGATTGTTCTCCATAGTAACAAGTGACAATAAATGTCAGCACGTAGTAATAATTTTTCCTTACCAATTTCCACTTACAAAGAGCGCTTCACTCCCCGGCAACGGCGCCATAAAATAGCCTTGATGACCCACAAGTATATGGGATCAATTGTAGCCTTTTCGATAAGTAAGAGTGTCGAACCGAACGAGGAGCAGAAGGAAATGACAAGTGGTTTTCAGCAAGGTAATGTTTGCAAGTGCTGAAATTGTAAGTAAAAGAGTAGTTTGATAGCAAGATAATTTGTAACGAGCAAGTAATGATAGTAGTAACAAAAGTGCAGCATGGTATCCCAATGCTTTTGAGGCAAAGGAAAGGCCAAAATGGTCTCTTATATTAAGCAGAGCGTTCTTGAGGGTATACTGGAATTTCATCTAGTCACTTTCATCATGTTAATTCAATCCGTGTTCGCTACTTTGATAATTTGGTATGTGGGTTGACCGGTGCTTAGGTGTTGTTCTTACTTGAACAAACCTCCTACTTATGATTAACCCCCTTGCAAGCATCCGCAACTACGAGAAAAGTATTAAGAATAAATTCTACCCATATCATCAAACTTTTGGATCCAATCAGTCCCTTACGGAATAGCGCATAAACTAGGGTTTAATCTTCTGTCACTCTCACAACCCATCATTTAATAACTACTCCACAATGCATTCCCTTAGGCCCTAATATGGTGAAGTGTCATGTAGTCGACGTTCACATGACACCACTAAGGGAATCACAACATACATACTATTAAAATATCGAACACATATCAAGTTCACATGATTACTTGCAACATGATTTCGCCCATGACCTCAAGAACAAAAGTAACTACTCACAAATAATAATCATGCTCAAGATCAGAGGGGTATTAAATAGCATAATGGATCTGAACATATAATATTCCACCAAATAAACCATATAGTAATCAACTACAAGATGTAATCAACACTACTAGTCACCCACAAGCACCAATCTATAGTTCCGGTACACATGTTGAACACAAGAGATGAACTAGGGTTTGAGAGGAGATGGTGTTGTCAAAGATGTTGATGAAGATTGCCCGACGATGATTTCCCCCTCCGGGCGGAAGTTCCCCTGGCGGAATCGCTCCGCCGGAGGGCAAAAGTGCTCCTACCCAAGTTCCGCCTCGAGACGGTGGCGCTCCATCTGGAAAGTCCTCTCTTCATTTTTTGTTGGTAAAAATGACTTATATACCAGGAGATGGGCACCGGAAGTGGGCCGGGCTGAGCACAACCCACCAGGGCGTGCTTTGGGGGCCAGGTGCGCCCTGGTGTCTTGTGCTCACCAGGTGGCCCCCTCCGATGGTTATTTGTTCCAGTATTTCTTATTTATTCCATAAAAAAATCTTCGTGTAGTTTCAGCTTGTTTGGAGTTGTGCAACATAGGTGGCTTGATGTAGCTTGTCCAGGTCTAGATTTCCAGCTGTCATAATTCTCCCTCTTTGTGTGAACCTTGCATATTATGAGAGAAAAAGGCATTAGAATTACTCCAAAATGCATAATAACATCATAAATAACAGTAGGTAAACATGATGCAAAATGGACGTATCAAACACTAGCCCAAAATAACAATTATTGAGGTCTAAAACTAACCCCGAAGGTAGATGTAGAGGTAGCATGCCGATGGCGATCACATCAACATTCGAAGCATTCCCGACGTACATCGTCACCTCATCCTTAGCCAATCTCCCTTTATTCCACAACTCCTGTTTTGAGTTACAAGAATGAGCAACTGGACTAGTATCAAATACCCACGCGCTACTACGAGCACTAGTAAGGAACACATCAATAACATGTATATCAAATATACCTTTGTTCACTTCGCCATCATTCTTATCTGCCAAGTACTTGGAACAGTTCCACTTCCAGTGATGATTTCCCTTGCAGTAGAAGCACTCAGTTTCCTGCTTGGGTCCAGCTTTGGGCATCTTCATGAAAGGGGCAACTTGCTTGCCAGTCTTCTTGAAGTTCCCTTTCTTTCCCTTACCGTTTTTTCTTGAAACTGGTGGTCTTGTTAACCATCAACACTTAATGCTCTTTCTTGATTTCTACCTCCGCCGATTTCAGCATCGCGGAGAGCTCGGGAATCGTTTTCGTCATCCCTTGCATATTATAGTTCATCACGGAGCCTTTGTAGCTTGGTGGAAGTGACTGAAGAACTTTATCAATAACACTCACAACTAGATGATCAATTCCCAGCTAAGTCAAGTGGTTGTGGTACCCCAAATATTCTGAGTATGTGTTCACTGATAGAACTGTTCTCCTCCATCTGACAGCTAAAGAACTTGTTGGAGACTTGATATCTCTCAACTCAGGAATTAGCTTGAAATATCAAGTGCAGCTCTTGGAACATCTCATATGCTCTATGGCGTTCAAAACGCTTTTGAAGTCCCGGTTCCAAGCCGTAAAGCATGGCACACTGAACTATCGAGTAGTCATCAGATTGGGCATGCCAGACGTTCATAATATCTGCATTAGCTCCTGCAGCAGGTCTGTCACCTAGCAGTGCATCAAGGACATAATTCTTCTGAGCAGCAAAAGGATAATCCTGAAGTTACGGACCCGCTCCGTGTAGTTGCTACCACCATCTTTCAAGTTAGCTTTCTCTAGGATCGCATTAAAATTCAAGGGAACGGTAGCATGGGCCATTGATCTACAACATAGACTTGCAAATACTATCAGGACTGACTTCATGATAAATTTTAGTTCAAATAATCAAATTACTAGTGAACTCCCACTTAAATCAACATCCCTCAAGTTGTCTAAGTGATACACGATCCAAATCAGCTAACCCATGTCCGATCATCACGTGAGATGGGGTAATCTTCAATGGTGAACATCTCCATGTTGATCATATCTACTATATATGACTCATGTTTGACCTTTCAGTCTCCAGTGTTCTGAGACCATGTCTGTACATGCTAGGCTCGTCAAGTTTAACCCAAGTATTCTACATATGCAAAACTGGCTTACACCCGTTGTATGTGAATGTAGAGTCTATCACACCTGATCATCACGAGGTGCTTCGAAACGACGAACTTTAGCAATGGTGCATACCCGGGGAGAAAACGTTTATCTTGAAATTGAGTGAAGGGATCCTCTTATAATGCTACCATCGTTCTAAGCAAAATAAGATGCATAAAGGATAAGCATCACATGCAATCAAAATATGTGACATGATATGGACATCATCATCTTGTGCTTTTGATCTATCTCCAAAGCAATGGCATGATCTCCATCGTCACCGGTGCGACAACTTGATCTCCATCATTGTGTCGGGGTCGTCTCCCCAACCATTGCTTCTACAACTATTGCTAACACATAGCTATAAAGTAAAGCAATTACATGGTGCTTAGTGATTGACACACATGTCATATAATAAATTAAAGAGAACCCTAAGACTCCTGCCTATTATCGCGCTCATCGACATGAGAGTCATGAACTTATTACAAAACATGATCATGTCATACATCAACATATATAATATCACGTCTTGGCCATATCATATCACAACATACCCCACAAAAACAAGTTAGACGTCCTCTACTTTGTGGTTGCAAGTTTTACATGGCTGCCACGGGAAACTAGCAAGAACCGTTCTTACCTACGCAAAACCACAATGATGATTATCAAGTTGCTATTTTACGTTCTCCAAGGACCTCCGTAGACAAATTATATTCAACTAAAGTGGGAGAAACAGACACCCGCCAGCCACCTTTATGCAAAATAAGTTGCATGTTAGCCGAGGGAACCAGTCTCATGTACATGGACATGTAATGTTGGTCCGAGCCGCTTCATGCCACAATACCGCTGAATCAAAATAAGACATATATGGTAAGCAATATGAACATCACCGCCCACAACTCCTTTGTGTTCTACTCGTTCATATCATCTACGCATAGACCTAGCTCTTGATGCCACTGTTGGGAAACATTGCATGGAAAACAAAAGATCTATCCATGGAGATGCATAGCTACGAGAGAGGGAGATCATCAACATACCCTTGTAGATCGCTAAGCGGAAGCGTTTATCAACGTGGTTGATGTAATTGTACGCCTTCACGATCTGTTCTGATCAAGCACCAAACATACGACACCTCCGCTTTTAGCACACATTCAGCTCGATGGTGTCCTCGCCTTCTTGATCCAGCAAGAGGGGCGAAGTAGTAGATGAATTCCGGCAGCATGACAACATGGTGACGGTTGTGGTGAAACTATCTCCGTCGGGCTTGGCCAAGTGATGTCTACTACGCAACCTTCTTCTTGTAGACGTTGTTGGGCCTCCAAGTGCCGAGGTTTGTAGGATAGTAGCAAATTTCCCTCAAGTGGATTACCTAAGGTTTATCAATCCATGGGAGGCGTAGGATGAAGATGGTCTCACTCAAACAACCCTGCAAACCAAATAACAAAGAGTGTCTTGTGTCCCCAACACGCCCAATACAATGGTAAATTGTATAGGTGCACTAGTTCGGCGAAGAGATGGTGATACAAGTGCAATATGGATGGTAGATATAGGTTTTTGTAATATGAAAATATAAAAACAGCAAGGTAACTAATGATAAAAGTGAGCACAAATAGTATTGTAATGCTTTGAAACAAGGCCTAGGATTCATACTTTCACTAGTGCAAGTTCTCTCAACAATAATAACATAACTGGATCATATAACTATCCCTTAACATGCAACAAAGAGTCACTCCAAAGTCACTAATAGCGGAGAACAAACGAAGAGATTATTGTAGGGTACGAAACCACCTCAAAGTTATTCTTTCTGATCGATCTATTCAAGAGTCTGTAGTGAAATAACACGAAGCTATTCTTTCCGTTCGATCTATCCTAGAGTTCGTACTAGAATAACACCTTAAGACACATATAAAAAAAACTAATGTCACCTAGATACTCCATGGTCACCTCAAGTATTCGTGGGCATGATTATACGATATGCATCACACAATCTCAGATTCATCTATTCAACCAACACAAAGAACTTCAAAGAGTGCCCCAAAGTTTCTACCGGAGAGTCAAGATGAAAACGTGTGCCAACCCCTATGCATAGATTCCTAAGGTCACGGAACCCACAAGTTGATCACCAAAACATACATCAAGTAGATCACGTGATATCCCATTGTCACCATAGATAAGCACATGCAAAACATACATCAAGTGTTCTCAAATCCTTAAAGACACAATCCGGTGAGATAACTTCAAAGGGAAAACTCAATCCATTACAAGAAGTAGAGGGGGAGAAACATCATAAGATCCAACTATAGTAGCAAAGCTCACGATACATCAAGATCGTGCCATCTCAAGAACATGAGAGAGAGAGAGATCAAACACATAGCTACTGGCACATACCCTCAGCCCCGAGGGTGAACTACCCCCCCCCCCCCCCTCGTCATGGAGACCGCCGGGATGATGAAGATGGCCACCGGATAGGGATTCCCTCCCTCCGGCAGGGTGCCAGAACGGGTCTAGACTGGTTTTCGGTGGCAACAGAGGCTTTTGGCGGCGGAACTCCCGATCTAGGTTATTTTCTGGAGGTTTCAGTATATATAAGAGGTGTTGGAGTCGGGAACAAGTAAGGGGGGTCCCCGAGGAGGCCACGAGATAGGGGGCACGCCCAGGGGGTGGGTGAGCGCCCCACCCTCATGGGCAGCGCGGGACTCCCCTGGTCCACCTCCGAGACTCCTTGGGCTTCTTCTGGTCCAAAAACATCCTCCGTTGAGTTTCAGGTCAATTGGGCTCCGTTTGGTATTCCTTTTCTACGATACTCAAAAACAAGGAAAAAACAGAAACTAGCACTAGGCTCTGGCTTAATAGGTTAGTCCCAAAAATCATATAAAAGTGTACATTAAAGCCCATTAAACATCCAGAACAGATAATATAGTAGCATTGAACAATCAAAATTTATAGATACATTGGAGACGTATCAAGCATCCCCAAGCTTAATTCCTGCTTGTCCTCGAGTAGGTAAATGATAAAAACAGAATTTTTGATGTGGAATGCTACCTAACATAATTTTCAATGTAATTCTTTTTATTTTGGCATGAATGTTCAGATCCGAAAGATTCAAGAAAAAAGTTTAATATTGACATAAGAATAATAATACTTCAAGCATACTAACAAAGCAATTATGTCTTCTCAAAATAACATGGCCAAAGAAAGTTCACCCCTACAAAACCATATAGTTTGGCTATGCTCCATCTTTGTCACGCAAAATATTCAAATCATGCACAATCCCGGTTTCAGCCAAGAAATTGTTTCATACTTTAGTATTCTCAAACTTTTTCAACTTTCACGCAATAAATGATCGTGAGCCATGGATATAGCACTATAGGTAGAATAGAATGGTGGTTGTGGAGAAGACAAAAGAGGAAGATGGTCTCACATAAACTAGGCGTATCAATGGGCTATGGAGATGCCCATCAATAGATATCAATGTGAGTGAGTAGGGATTGCCATGCAACGGATGCACTAGAGCTATAAATGTATGAAAGCTCAACAAAAGAAACTAAGTGGGTGTGCATCCAACTTGCTTGCTCACGAAGACCTAGGGCATTTGAGGAAGCCCATCGTTGGAATATACAAGCCAAGTTCTATAATGAAAAATTCCCACTAGTATATGGAAGTGATTAAGCAAGAGACTCTCTATCATGAGGATCATGGTGCTACTTTGAAGCACAAGTGTGGAAAAAGATAGTAGTATTGTCCTTTTTTTCTTTTCTTTTTCTTTTTTTCTTTTATTTTCTTCTTCTTCTTCTTCTTCTTCTTCTTCTTCTTTTTTTGGGCCTTTCTTTTTTTCTTTGGCCTTTCTTCTTTTTTTCCTTTTTTCTTTGGGACAATGCTCTAATAATGATGATCATCACACTTTTATTTACTTATAACTCGATATTAAAACTCGATACTAGAACAAAGTATGACTCTATATGAATGCCTCCGGCAGTGTACCGGGATGTGCAATGAATCAAGAGTGACATGTATGAAAAATTATGCATGGTGGCCTAGCCACAAATACGATGTCAACTACATGATCATGCATGGCAATATGACAATGATGAAGCATGTCATAGTAAATGGAACAATGGAAAGTTGCATGGCAATATATCTCGAAATGGCTATGGAGACGCCATGATAGGTAGGTATGGTGGCTGTATGGTACCGACGGAAGTTACACAGTACAATAGAGGCTAGCAATGGTGGAAGGGTGAGAGTGCGTATAATCCATGGACTCAACATTAGTCATAAAGAACTCACATACTTATTGCAGAAATCTACAAGTCATCAAAACAAAGTACTACACGCATGCTCCTAGGGGAAGGGTTGGTAGGAGTTAACCATCACGACATCCCGACCTCCACACAAAGGATGACACTCAATGAAATACCTCATGCTTCAAATTTGTCACACAACGTTACCATACATGCATGCTGCGGGACTTGAAAACCTCAACACAAGTATTTCTCAAATTCACAACTACTCTACTGGCATGACTCTAATATCACCATCCTCATATCTCAAAACAATCATCAAGCATCAAACTTCTCATAGTCTTCAATGCACTTTATATGAATGTTTTTATTATATCCCTCTTGGATGCCTATCATATTAGGACTAAATTCATAACCCAAGACAATTACCATTCTGTTCTAAAAGACTCTCAAAATAATATAAGTGAAGCATGAGAGTTCATCTAATTCTTCAAAATAAAACCACCGCCATGCTCTAAAAAGATATAAGTGAAGCACTAGAGCAAATAACAAACTACTCCGAAAGATATAAGTGAAGATCAATGAGTAGTTGAATAATTATGTAACTATGTGAAGACTCTCTAACATTTAAGAATTTTAGATCTAGGGATATTATTCAAACAACAACCAAAACAAAATAAAACAAATTGATGCTCCAAGCAAAACACATATCATGTGGTGAATAAAAATATAGCCTCAAGTAAAGTTACCGATGAACGAAGACGAAAGAGGGGATGCCTTCCCGGGGCATCCCCAAGCTTAGGCTTTTGGTTGTCCTTGAATCTTACATTGGGGTGCCTTGGGCATCCCCAAGATTAGGCCCTTGCCACTCCTTATTCCATAGTCCATCAAATCTTTACCCAAAACTTTAAAACTTTACAACACAAAACTCAACAGAAAACTCGTAAGCTCCGTTAGTATAAGAAAATAAAACCACCACTTAGGTGCTGTTGTGAACTCATTCTAAATTCATGTTGGTGTAATATCTACTGTATTACAACTTCTCTATGGTTCATACCCTCCGATACTACTCATAGATTCATCACAATAAGCAAACAACACATAGAAAACTGAATCTGTCAAAAACAGAACAGTCTGTAGCAATCTGTAACTTTCGGATACTTCTGTAACTCTACAAATTCCGAAATAAATTGGTGGACGTGAGGAATTCGTCTATTAATCTTCTAGAAAAATAAAATCAACTCAAAAGCACTCATCTGTAAAAAAATGGTAGCTAATCTCGTGAGCGCAAAGTTTCTGTTTTTTACAGCAAGATCACATTAACATTCACCCAAGTCATCCCAAAGGTTCTACTTGGCACTTCATTGAAACAAAACCTATAAAACATGATTAATACAGTATCCTAATCATGCGAACACAAAAAACATTGAAGGTAAATATTGGGTCGTCTCCCAACAAGCGCTTTTCTTTAGTGCCTTTTAGCTAGGCATGATGATTTCATTGATGCTCGCATAAAAGATAAGAATTGAAACATAACGGGAGCATCATGAAGAATATGACTAGCACATTTAAGCCTAACCCACTTCCTATGCATAGGGATTTTGTGAGCGAACAACTTATGGGAATGATAACAACCAGCATAGGAAGGGAAAACGAGCATAACTTCAAGATTTTAAGCACATAGAGAGGAAACTTGATATTATTGCAATAAGTAGAAGCATATAATCCTCTCTCATAATAATTTTCAGTAGCATAACGAATGAATTCAACCATATAACCAGCACATAAAGCATTCTTTTCATAATCTACTTGCATAGAAAATTTACTACTCTCCACATATGCAAAATTCTTCTCATTCGGAATAGTGGGAGTATCATAAGTAACTTGAATACTATAAATTGTTTCCACATTAAAAGAGTAATGTTCAGAAAAAGGGTAATCATAATCATGACAAGTTTTATAAATATAATCATCACTACTTTTTATAGCATAACTGTCATCACAATAATCATCATAAATAGGAGGCATGCTATCATCATGATAAATTTGCATATCAAACTTGGGAGGCTAAAAATGTCATCTTCATCAAACGTAGCATCCCCAAGCTTGGGGCAAACATTAATTGCAGCAAATAAATTCTCAAACATGTCATTCTCATCAAACATAGCATCCCCAAGCTTGGGCCTTTTCATATCATAAGCATAATCACTCTCATCATTAATAGTATGGATAGCACCGATAGTGTTATCATCATCACAATGAGTAATAGGAGCAACATCATTTGGAAGGGATACTTTTTTACCTTTGCTTCTTCGTCTGTTCTTTTTCTTCTTTGCATCATGTGTAGGTTTAATCCTCTTTTCGGAGCTCTTTATTAATGAGATCGGTTGAATAGAAGGCTCCTCCTCGTTACCTGATTCATCATAAGAAAAAATAGGAGGATATTGGGAAATCTCTTCCCGTTCATTAGTATTATCTTCATCTTATATTTGTTTTCTTGCCTTTATGTAATTGGCAATATAAGGATTTTCAATGCAATTCACCACACAATACATATAAATTTCTTCTAGATCAAAATCAAGAACTTTATCAAGGACAAATCCTGGAAGATTCTTAGTTCTACGTTTGATTTCTTCATAACCCATAAGCAAAATAAGTTCATTATGATGTGCAAGGGAAATCAAGTCATCACAATTTTTGGACACGATTCGATCATGAAACAACTTACATTGGAGGGTTAAATGACCACGTTCCTTGCAAAGTTCAAAGTACTGCTAAGAAAATTTAAATTTTCCGCACAAACATCTAGCCTTTCTTGCAACCATTTAGTTTCTAAATACTTATGCCTCTTGCAAAATCTATCTTCCTTATTTGGTGTGTACTTGCAAACTCTATGCACTCCACAAAAATTGACATGCTTATATAAGATATTTTCATCATGGCTACTGCAATCATCATTAGTACTATGGATATTCGAAGAATTCACACTAACAACATTGCAATCATGTTCATCATTCAAGTATTTAGTGCCAAACATTTTAATACATTCTTCTTCTAGTACTTGGGCACAATTTTCCTTCCCATCATTTTCACGAAAGATATTAAAAAGATGAAGCATATGAGGCAACCTTAATTTCATTTTTTTATAGTTTTCTTTTATAAACTAAACTAGTGATAAAACAAGAAACTAAAAGATTCGATTGCAAGATCTAAAGATATACCTTCAAGCACTCACCTCCCCGGCAATGGCGCCAGAAAAGAGCTTGATGTCTACTACGCAACCTTCTTCTTACAGACGTTGTTGGGCCTCCAAGTGTAGAGGTTTGTAGGACAGTAGCAAATTTCCCTCAAGTGGATGACCTAAGGTTTATCAATCTGTGGGAGGCGTACGATGAAGATGGTCTCTCTCAAACAACCCTGCAACCAAATAACAAAGAGTCTCTTGTGTCCCCAACACACCCAATACAATGGTAAATGGTCTAGGTGCACTAGTTCGGCGAAGAGATGGAGATACAAGTACAATATGGATGGTAGATATAGGTTTTTGTAATATGAAAATATAAAAACAGCAAGGTAACTAATGATAAAAGTGAGCATAAACGGTATAGCAATGCTAGGAAACAAGGCCTAGGGTTCATACTTTCACTAGTGCAAGTTCTCTCAACAATAATAACATAACTGGATCATATAACTATCCCTCAACATGCAACAAAGAGTCACTCCAAAGTCACTAATAGCGGAGAACAAATGAAGAGATTATTGTAGGGTACGAAACCACCTCAAAGTTATTCTTTCTGATAGATTTATTCAAGAACCCATAGTAAAATAACACGAAGCTATTCTTTCCATTTAATCTATCCTAGAGTTCGTACTAGAATAACACCTTAAGACACATATCAACCAAAACCCTAATGTCACCTAGATACTCCATTGTCACCTTAAGTATCCGTGGGCATGATTATACGATATGCATCACACAATCTCATATTCATCTATTCAACCAACACAAATAACTTCAAAGAGTGCCCCAAAGTTTCTACCGGAGAGTCAAGATGAAAACGTGTGCCAACCCTTATGCATAGATTCCCAAGGTCACGGAACCCGCAAGTTTATCACCAAAACATACATCAAGTAGATCATGTGATATCCCATTGTCACCACAGATAAGCACATGCAAGACATACATCAAGTGTTTTCAATTCCTTATAGACACAATCCGATAAGATAACTTCAAAGGGAAAACTCAATCCATTACAAGAAGTAGAGGGGGAGACACATCATAAGATCCAACTATAGTAGTAAAGCTCGCGATACATCAAGATCGTGCCATCTCAAGAACACAAGAGAGAGAGAGAGAGAGATCAAACACATAGCTACTGGTACATATCCTCAGCCTCGAGGGTGAACTACTCCCCCTCGTCATGGAGAGCGCCGGGATAATGAAGATGGCCACCGGAGAGGGATTCCCCCCCCCCCTCCAACAGGGTGCCAGAACGGGTCTAGATTGGTTTTCGGTGGCAACAGAGGCTTTTGGCGGCGGAACTCCCGATCTAGGTTATTTTTTGGAGGTTTCTGTATATATAAGAGGTGTTGGAGTCAGGAACAAGTATAAGGGGGGTCCTCGAGGTGGCCACGAGATATGGGGGCACGCCCAGGGGGTGGGAGAGCCCCCCACCCTCGTGGGCAGCCCAGGACTCCCTGGTCCACCTCCGATACTCCTTGGGCTTCTTCTGGTCCAAGACCATCCTCCGTTGAGTTTCATGTCAATAGGGCTCCGTTTGGTATTCCTTTTCTGCGATACTCAAAAACAAGGAAAAAACAAAAACTGGCACTAGGCTCTGGGTTAATAGGTTAGTCCCAAATATCATATAAAATTGTATATTAAAGCCCATTAAACATCCAAAACATATAATATAATAGCATGGAACAATAAAAAATTATAGATATGTTGGAGACGTATCACCAAGCACAACGGATTTAGAGTGAAGGATGAACTAGAGGGAGAGAGGGCATGGGCACACGGCTTGATGAATCGTGGTGTGTGCGCCCCCTCCCCTCCTCTCATATATAGGTGGAGGGGAGGGGAGGCAGCCTAGGGCACGCCCCAAGTGCAGCCGATGCCTGCCCTAGGGCGCCTACCAAGGCGCGCCCTCTTCCATACTTGGCGCGTGGGGGAGGAAAGGGGGGCCGGCGGACCCTAGGGCGCGTCCCCTTCCTTCTTCTTTGCATGGAGAAAGGTAGGAGGGGGCTGTCCCTCCTCCTTCCTTTCTAGGGCTGGCAACTAGGAGGTGGGGTGCGCCAGCCCCCTTGTGGGCCGGTGTGCTCCCCTCTTTTTGGCCTGTTAGACCCAACAACTCCCCGTGGCCTTCCGGAACCCCTTCTGGGGATCCGATAATTAGGGGATGGCTTGCTCCCCTCCTTTTAGCCTGTTAGGCCCAACAACTCCCCGTGGCCTTCCGGAACCCCTTCTGGTGATTTGATAATTATCCGATGTATTCCAGAACCCTTTCAGAGACCGAATACTATCATCCTATATATCAATCTTTACCCCCGGACCATTCCGGAGATCCTCGTCATGTCCGTGATCTCATCCGGGACTCCGAACAACATTCGGTCACCAACATACATAACTCATATAGTACTTTACCATCAACGAACGTTAAGCATGCGGACCCTATGGGTTCGAGAATGATGTAGACATGAGCGAGACGCTTCTCCGGTCATTAACCAATCGCGGGACCTGGATGCCCATATTGGTTCCTACATATTCTACGAAGATCTTTATCGGTCGAACCTTTATGACAACATACGTAGTTCCCTTTGTCCATCGGTATGTTACTTGCCTGAGATATGATCATCGGTATCTCCATACCTAGTTCAATCTCTTACCGGCAAGTCTCTTTACTCATTCCATAATACATCATATTGTAACTAATACCTTATTCACTTTGCTTGCAAGCTTCTTGTGATGTTGTATTACCAAGAGGGCCTAGAGATACCTCTTCGTCATACGGACTGACAAATCTCAATATCGATCCGTGCCAACTCAACAGAAACCTTCGGAGATACCTGTAGAGCACCTTTATGATCAGCAAGTTACGGAGTGATGTTTGATACATACAAGGCATTCCTCTGGAGTCTAGGAGTTGCATGATCTCATAGTCGAAGGAACATGTATTTGACATTAAGAAAGCAGTAGCAATAAACTGAACGATCATATGCTATTCTAACGGATGGGTCTTGTCCATCACATCATTCTCCTAATGACGTGATCCCGTTATCAAATGACAACTCATATCTATGGTCAGGAAACCTTAACCATATTTTGATTAATGAGCTAATCTAGTAGAGGCTTACTAGGGACTTCGTATTTGTTTATGTATTCACACATGTATTTAATGATCACCCGTTATGAAGTGACATTTAATACATATAAGGCATTCCTCTAGAGTCCGGAAGTTGCATGATCTCCTAGTCGAAGGAACATGTATTTGACATTAAGAAAGCAGTAGTAATAAATTGAACGATCATATGCTATGCTAACGGATGGGTCTTGTCCATCACATCATTCTCCTATTGACGTGATCCCATTATCAAATGACAACTCATATCTACGGTCAGGAAACCTTAACCATCTTTTGATCAACGAGCTAGTCTAGTAGAGGCTTACCAGGGACTTGGTATTTGTTTATGTATTCACACATATATTATAGTTTTCGAGCAATACAATTATAGCATGAATATTAAACATTTATCATGATTAAAGAAATATAATAATAACCACTTTATTATTGCCTCCAAGGCATATTTCCAACACCTACTAGTAGCATAGCTGTCGTGCACTTGTTGATCAAAAAATTATTCATCTGGTTCTCAGAGTGAAGTGACAAGACCCTGCGCCTGAGGTGATACTAGTCCAGGTGGCGTGTTTGGGTTACCAAAGTCAACCTCGCCCTATGCAGTCACTCTCACCGCCGCTGTATAGCATGCCTCGCCTCATCTCCATCTTGTCGGATATCCTGATGTCACTCTTCATCATCTCATAGTGCCCCCGCGTACCATCGTCTCGCTCGCCTCCCCCAATACCTCTATTCACTCGCTAGTCGCTCCAGCACCAAGAGTCTTCTCCCCCGTAAATCAAGCCCCCCAAAACCCACCTTTCAAACTCCAACATGGCGGAACCCAAACCGCGCAGCATCCCTATGAGCCGCGACTAGATCCATCTCCCCAGTGAGATCCTCGACTTTTTTTGTTCATGTATGGATATGTTGACCGACGTGTGGCTGGCTGCATCCTCGAGGAACATGCACGCAACCATCATCGAAGCGGGGCTTAAGATTTTCAAGACACTCTGCTTGCTGCAATCTGCTCTTGCGAGATGCGCTCACCATGATACGAGGCTTACATCATGCCCCTCGACTTCGATCCAGACTCCATTAGTCAAAATTTCTTAGCAGGTATGTACTGGGTTGGCATGAACTCCCACTAGATGGTTGCCGTTAGAGAAGGCTGGAATGAGTTGGTGCTCGTGAACTTCCACACCTCCCATCAGATTATCCTTCCCCCTTGTATCATACAGGGTCTTTGAAAGTGCAACTAATCCCCGAGTGGTTATGGTAAATCATAACAACATATATCTCATTGAACTAATATCCATTCAAGATAAATATTTTAGGATGTTCAGTGTTTGGCATGGCATGGATTAGAGAAGTGGACACCTCAAAATGCTAAGGACAAAGATAGGAAAAAGCTTAAGACTCTTCATCTTTATATTCATGATCCAACATCACATTGAGTCCATAGGAAAGCCAATACTATTAAAAGGAAATAAGGTGTTGCTTAATGATCTATTTGCTCAAGTGCTTAGTGATATTGCTCTAAAACCCTCGACCACTTTCTCCATCCAAATATGTCCAAACCCTACTTCCAAACTCGGACCCACCTATTATTTTCATTCGGGACCACCGAGTCACTTGACATAGCCGTTGCAAGAAACCCTAACAAGTCGGTCCGACCAATACGGATCTCGATCTCACTAAGATGGCCTTGCCAATGTGCTATGATTAATTGCCTTCACTTCGATCTCACCGAGTTTATGCAATCGGTCTCACCGAGTTGTCTTGACAGATTCTCTGTTGCTTATTGCTTCACTTAGGTGTCACCGAGTTGATGCAATCGGTGCCACCGAGATGAAGTTTTCCCTAAGCCCTAGCACATAGGTCCCATCAAGTTGTTCTAGTCGGTCCCACCGAGATTCCTAACATTGACATGTTTGAACTGATCAGTCTCACCGAGTTGCATTATTTGGTCCCACCGAGATTGGTCAAATATGTGTAATGGTTGGATTTATTGTGCAGGCTATATATACCCCTCCACCCCCTCTCCTTCAGTGAGAGAGCCATTAGAACGTGCCTACACTTCCACCATTCATTTTCCAATTGTTGAGATCAGTGAGAGAGAACCACCTACTCATGTGTTGAGATCAGGACATTCCAATCGTACCATAAGAATCTTGATGTCTAGCTTTCCCCAAGTAGCTTTCCACTCCAATTCTTCTTCCACCATATTGAAATATGTGAGAAAGAGTTGAGTGTTGGGGAGACTATCATTTGAAGCACAAGAGTAGGAAGTTCATCATTAACATACCGTCTATTATCTTTTGGAGAGTGGTGTCTCCTAGATTGGTTACGTCTCGGTTGGGAGCCTCCAACACATTGTGGAGTTGAACCAAGAAGTTTGTAAGGGCAAGGAGATCGCCTACTTCATGAAGATCTACCCGAGTGAGGCAAGTCCTTCTTGGACGATGGACATGGTAGGATAGACAAGGTTGCTTTTTCGTGGACACTCCATGGACTCGTGTAGTCATTACCCTTCGTGGGTTGAAGTATCCATCAACGTGGACGTACGATAGCACCACCTATCGGAACCACGCCAAAAAATTTGTGTATCCATTGCATTTTCTTTCTCCAAACCCTTCCCTTTACCTTCATATGCAATGTTTTACTTTCTGCTGCTATACTCTTAGAATTGTATGTGTTGGTAGATTGCTTGACTTGTATAACTTGCTAAAATTTTCCCACAACTAAGATTGGGAAAATGGTAGATTTTTATTTGGTCAAGTAGTCTAATCACCCCCCCCCTCTAGGCATACTTTCGATCCTACAAGTGGTATCAGAGCTTTGGTCTCCATTAGCCTTGATTTCCATAGCTTTGTTGATCATGGCCTTCAGGTTTCACAACCTAGGAGAGTATGACATCTAGTGAGGGTGATTATCACCATATAGGTCCTTATTTTGATGGTACTAATTTTGCTAGTTGGAAGCATAAGGTGAAAATGCATATTCTTGGTCATAACCCTGCCGTTTGGGCTGTTGTTCGCATTGTCTTGCAAGGTGAATTATTTGAGGATGGCAAAGAACCGGGTCATGAAGCATCAGTGAAAGAAATGAGGATGTTGCAATACAATGCCCAAGATTGCAATATTCTCTTCAATGGATTTTGTCCCAAAGATTTCAACAAAACCAGTCGTCTTGAGAATGAAAGGAAATTTAGGATACTTTGGTTGATATGCACAAAGGTACCAAGTTTGTCAAGGAATCCAAGTTGGATGTGCTTTAAAGTCAACTTGACAAGTTGAAGATGAAGGATGGTGAAGGAGTCGCTCAAATGTACTCTAGGCTTGCTCTCATCACAAATGAGATTGTCGGCTTAGGAAGTGAAGAGATCACCGACAAATTCATCATCAAGAAGATCCTTAGAGCCTTGGATGGAAAATATGATACCGTGTGCACACTGATCCTAATGATGCCCATTTACAAAGATATCAAGCCTACGGAAGCCATTGCTAAATTGTTGCTCATGAGACGTCACTCAAGGATAGGGAAGAGCCTCACAACAAGTCTAGTGGTGCATACAAAGCTTTATGTGATTCTCCCACAACATCAAGTGAGAAACAAGTCTTTAATGAAGAATCGAGCCTAATGGTGAAGAACTTCAACAAGTTCTACAAGAATCAAACCAAAGATATATAGAAGCTCCAAGTCAAGATCCTACAATCAAAAAAGATCATCTAGTCGTGATCGCAATTGCTACAATTTTGGAAGACCCGGACACTGTTCCAATGAGTGTACGACTCCCTAGAGAAACGAGAAGATTCACCCAAAAGGAGAAGTAAAAGAGATGAATCACCTCATAGAGAGAAGGAGTAGAGATGATCGCTATGAACGAAGATCCTCTCGAAGAAGCAAGGATACAAATAGGAAAGACAAGTCATCCACAAGACGAAGACGTTAAGCTCATATTGGTGAATGGATTTTTGATTCCGATTCTGACACTCAATCTGAGAGAAGGTATCACTTCGACTCCGACTATAGTCAAGATGAAGGTGTTTCCGGAATTGCTCTAGTATCATCCAACTCCTACGACATATTTGATTCACCAAATGAAGGAATTAGAAGATGCTTCATGGCTAAAGGCCCCAAGGTATCACAACCCGAGTACTTTGATTTCAATAGTGATGAAGATGATTTGTTAGGTGATGATGAGTTACTTGTTGACAAAACTAGTGATGAAAACTATGATGAACTTGCATAGTAATCATGATAGTCAAGATGAAACTAATGACAATGATAAGAAGGATATTGAGCATCTACCTAAAGAACTAAACACTCTTAATTTAGCTCAAGAAACAACTCTAGAGGATCATAGAGAGCTCCTAAAAACTCATGAGAAGCTACGCTTCGAGAAGCTAAATTTAGATGAAGAGCATGGGTTTATAAAAGCTATCAGTGATGATCTTCGAAAGAAGATTTCGTGTTACATTGCTAAACGTCTCCTCTTGTCAACTTATATGTCACAAGTAAAATCTACCAACAAGGGAAAAAAGATTCTTCTTCTAGTAGTAACAATAACCATGCTAAATCGAATGTTGTTTCTTCTAGTAATTCTCTTGATTCCACTAATGATTCGCTTAGCCAAGTTACACTTGGGAAAGAAAATATCTTATTGAAGGGAATTATAGAGAAAGGTGTGTACAAGATCCTTGCCGGGAGTAAGCAATTTGAGGAAACTGTACGCAAGCAAGGAAGGCACCGGAAGAATCATGGTGTTGGTTTTGAATGAAGATTCAATGCCAATGGAGTGGAATGGGAAGAAGATCAATACCCCAAGACGAAGTTTGTTCCTTAGCAAGATAAGTATGACCCCACTTCTTTTGAGGGAACACAAGCTCAAGATGATCTTCCTCCACAAGACCACAAGCTAAAAGGTAAGGACAAGCTTCAAGAAGAGATTGACTCTTTTGAAGAAGCTCCTAAGGCCATGGTCAAGTGGGTTCTCAAGTCTAAATCAAGTTCTACTTCATCAAGTTTGACTATGATTCCAAGGATTCCCATCAAGTTGATGTGGATCCCAAAGAAGAAGAACTAGAGTGTTCTTGAGGGTGACTCCGCTGACATACTTCACTCATATTCATATTAGCAAGGACTTATGCAATCAACTTTCATTTCTTGCATCAAGTTCATGGAGTCACAGACCCTCTTGTTGTTAAGACAAGGTACAAGGTAACCTAATGCTTTGATGGACATCATCATATGTGCAATTCACTCTATGTCTATGGATATCCTTGTATGTTCGTTGTGGGACTAGCCCATGTAGGCATTGAATGTGCAACACTCCAAGGGATTTATCCAAATGATCTACATCAACATTCAGAATCCACATCTTCACTATCTATATGAAGTCATCATCAACAAAACCCAAGCTAAGTTCATCCCTCTTAGGGGGGTATCACATCTATGGGGAGTTTTGCTCTAAAAATTGAGCTAAAACAACTCTAATGGTGTGAACACATTAATTCTTTATGTAAAAGCGGTAACCCCACTTGTGCTTAAATGATGAGTATGACCTATGATGAAATGTTTTCATTTGACTCCCAAGTCAATATAATCATATATAGATGACCTAGTAATCGCCAATTGCTTGATAGATGCTAGAATTGTTTGTGCGTGTTCTGACACATATTTCATTTGATATCTTATTATGTGTAATGCCCCGGATGTAATACTTTCCCTTTTGGGCATATAATATATCTCCGGCTTCATCTATTTCCATTTCGGGTTCTTTGTCTTTCGGGTTTTCGTCTTTTGTTGTGTGCGTGTGTGGCATTCATTCATATCATATAGACATGTGCATTGCATTGCATTTGTGTTGTCGGTTGCATCCGGTTCCACGCGTTCCTTCCCGTTGTCCATTTCGCGTTCCGGAGCTCCCTCACGTGTCCGTGACGTCCCGTAGGCCTACTTTGTTGTTTGGGCGTGTAACGTTACCGGTGTGCCGCGAGGTTGTTGTGTGTGTTGTTGTTTTGTTGTGTGCAACCCGCCTCTCAAATCTCATCGCGTTTGGACTCCGTTTGCTATTCCAACAGTTATTCGTGTGGGTCCAAAGTGCCTTCACTTTGTGTCCCAGAAACACCCCTATAGCAGTCCACTACCCTCTTCTAGACCCATCCTGACTACCCCCGCGATCGGATCCGTCGGATCGCGATCGGAGGGCTCCTAACATCCCCAAATCCCCTAACCCTAAAAACCTGCTATATATAACACCCCATGTCCATTTTTGGGCATCCCTATTTTCCTTTCCCCTTCTCCCCTATTTTTTTTCTCAGATCCAATCTGCCATTTGGAGGCTCCTCCTCGAATCCCGAGGGAACCAGCCGATCCAGCCAGTTCCCTCGATCGCCACCGAGCCGCCGGAGCCGCAGCTCGAAGCAGCTCCCGACCAGATCCGTTTCCTTCGCTCCCAGGGAGATCGAGGGGATCTCCTCCGATTCGTCGCGGGTCCACGGCCTCGAGGCCTCGTCGCCACCGCACCAGCCGATCGGGCCCTCGAGCGCCTGGGCGCCTCGCCAGGGACCACTTCGCCGAGGAAACCTCCAGGGCCCAGCATCGACCGATCGCCTCTGGGCCGACGACCGCGCCGCACTCCGCCTTCCCGCACCAGCGCATCGCTCGCCCTGGGCCTCCTTCACCACTCCGCCGCACCCCGACCGCAGGCGCCCTCCGGCCCAGTCGCCTCGTCCCTCCGCGCCGCCCCTCGCGCCGAGCGGGCCTCGCCACCCCGTCGGGCCGCACCCGAGCCGGGCCGCACCGCCTCCACCAGGCCGCCGCCAGCCGCGCCTCCGACCGGGCCGCAGCCGCCTCCGCTGGGCCGCGCATTCCAGCTGCCTGGGCCCCTCCGTCCAGCCGGGCCGGACCCAGACCGGGCCCGTGCTCCTTTTTTTTCAGATCTGTGACTGAGGTTGAACTCCCCCTCTTTTCTCCTAAGTCCCTGTAATTTCTTTCTCTGATGCAATGTTCAAACTGCTCTAACTTTGTGTGTGTTTGTCCGATTCGCGCAAATAGCATGTCCAGACGTTCGTGGTGAATAGCACTACGTTTTATCTTTTGGTGTCATGCATGTTAGAGATCATCTAGGTGCTTATTTTTCTGTTGCAAGAGTGCATCATGATAAAACTGCTGCTATGTGATGTTTTTATGTCATCTTTGCCATGTGATATCTTTTAGCTCGTTTGTCCGAATGATGCAAATGACATGTCCACGTGTTCGTCTTGCCATGCTCTACATGTTGTTGGTGATAGGTTGCATGATAGATTTATTCTTGCCATGCTTATCATAGTTGCAAAGTGCCATGTCGCTGTGATGTTGTTTCACTTGTTATGAAATGCCATCTTGTCGAGCTCGTTGCTATCGTTGTGTTTATCTCCATGAAGCATGCTTGTGTGTTTCGGAATCACCATCATGTGTACTTTGATGAGGTGCTTACCACTTGCCATGTTTAGTTTCGAGGTGACTTAAACTTGCTCTTTTAGATGCCATGATGAAATTGCTGTTTTAGGACTTAGTGGTTTTTCACTAAGTCTGAAATCTGTAACGTTCCGATGCCATGTTCGTGTGATGTTCTAGGACAAACCATGTTAGTTTTGGAGTGGATCTTGATTGTTCCTTGTAGTATATATTGTTGGCTTTCCATTCATGTTCTCACATGCTTATTTAAGTTGCTGTAGCATGTTTATCTTTTGCTCCAAAGTTTCAATTAAATCCTGCTGCCAGAATTTTATTGTCAAGTTCAATATGTCCAAGCTTATTGCTATTGATCCGTGGCTCCTTTGGGGGTACACCTTTGGACTTATTTGCTGTAGGATATGTCTAGTTTATGTTCATGTCCTTTGCCATGATGTTTGAGTGCTGTAGCTTAAGTATTTTGTGCTCCGAAGTTGCTATGTTGCTGTAATTTTCAGCTTTCGCTCATTTCTTGTTTCGGGCATAACTTTTAGCCTGTAGCTCCGATTTCAGCGAGTCTTATATGAAACTTGATTGATTTTCTGTGTAGATTCATAATATCAGATTGTTATCATGTTTTGAGGTGTTTTTCTTGAGTGCTATTTTCCGTGCTCCGTGTGCATCCTTAGTGCATCCATCATGCATCCATCATTTTCGAGTGCGCATTGCATCTTGTTGATTTGTGCCTTGTGTGATTGTATTGTTTAGAGCCGGAAGCTGAGACCGAGTACAAGTACGAGCACGAGGTTACCAACTAGGTTGAGCACGAGGACCCTTCTTACGATCCGAACGACTTCTCTTCAGGCAAGATGACCGAACCCCGATAACATTACTATCTTTGCCTATTGCTAGTAGTTCCGATCTATAGTTTTGCCTCGATGTCCATGTTCTTCTTGTCAGCCTCCTACTTGTAACCATTGCCATGTTTAACCACCCTACCTATGCAAACCGTTGCTTGGCTAAGTACGCTTCACTCAGCCCTTCTTATAGCATTGCTAGTTGCAGGTGAAGATTGAAGATGCTTCATGTTGAAGTTTTGTTGGGTTATATCACACTATATAATTGCTAAATGAAATCATCTATATATTGGCAAGGGTGGAAGGCTAAGCCTTTTGCTTGGTGATTTGTTCCACTCATGCCGTTAGGAACCGTATAAACCGGTGTTATGTTCCTTGATTATGCGTTCCTAACACGGTTGGGGTGTATGGGACCCCCTCGATAAACCGCTAAGTGCTAAGTCTTTTCCAGCAAGTCCCAACATTGGTACTATTTGTCTAATAACAAATTAAACTTGCATAGGGAGTTATAAACCCTTTTTCTTAATCAACAACCCCGGGCCAGTGCTCCACATGAGTGTTGGTCCGAAACGGGGAGCCTGCGGGGCCACCTCGAGGAAACTCAAGGGCTGGTAAAAACCCGTAGCTTCACCCATCCGGTCGTGTCCTAAGACTTAGATACGCGCGGCTACTATCAGGGTGTCGACACGCCGGGAGGATTTGCTGGATTAGCCTTACCTTAGTTCGGTATATCTTGAGCACGGGATTCCGAGAATACTCGGGTCTTCCCACTTTGGAGTTGCGACTCCGCGGATCGTGGGCTTGTAATGGGTCAAGTTGGAACACCCCTGCAGGGTTATGAACTTTCGAAAGTTGTGCCCGCGGTTATGTGGCAGATGGGAGCTTGTTAATATCCGGTTGTAGATAACTTGACACAATGTTACAATAAACTACCAGCGTGTGTTCCGTGACTGTCAATTTCCGAATAGGGATTCGGGAGTTGAACGCGGAGGGGTTATGTTTGTTGAGCTTAGATAGGATCACTTCGTGATCACTTCTCGTCCGAGGCTTTTCTCTTCTCGCTCTCTTTCACGTAAGCTAGTTGCTAGTTGCTGCTGCAGACACTTATCCTTTTCTTCAGCCTTATCCTCTCCCAAGGCTTAAATAGTCTTGTTACCTGGGAACGGGATTTTTGAGTCCTCTGTGGCTCACAGTTACTTCACCACACCAGATGCAGGTCCAGCTGTGAGCTATCCAGGTGATGGCACCAAGCTGGATTGGGAGTACGACGAGGAGCGTAGTCGGTACTATGTTCGTTATCCGGATGATCAGTAGTGGAGACTTCTACTAGGATTCGATCCGCCTGTGGTTTATTTATTTAAGTTTGGTATCTTGACATTTGGATTTTGCCATTAGAGGGTTGTGATATTCTTAATGTATGATGTTTGAGACATGTATTGTATTTGTGTGACGTGGCGAGTGTAAGCCAACTATTTATGTTTACAATCCCCTCTTTTACATGAGATGTGCAAAGATTACCAAACTTGAGATCATTCTAGGATGGACTTATGCCTTTAAGTCATGCCTCGACACGTAGGAGGTATAACTCCATCCTGGGCATTACATTATGTGAGCATGTTGGTTGCATATTTACTTCATTCGAGGACATCCATTTGTTGTTTTGATTGTTTGTTTTTTATTGGCCAAATGGATGTGCAAGAATTCCTAAGAACTTTCTCTAGCTATCTATGCTCTTCTTGTCTCAAATTCTATTCATGCTACATCACAAAATTTGAACAAGTCTTTTCAGACCCTCCAGGAGAGGAGCATTCGGAGTCACCGATCCGACAAGGGCTGCCTACCAAAACCTTCTAATGCATTTCGGTCAGACCAACAATTTCCACCCAGACTCATCAAAATCAACAGATTGATCTAGGTTTTCCATCTTGGTGCTACCGATTAGACCTACGCGGTCTGACCGAGGTGCTGTAACTGCTTGCAGTTTTGCATCTCAGTGCCACCGACAACATATGGGTATGTAAACCCGCAGACCGTACGTTTGGAAATTTCTTCAAACCTCACGCGCCAGCGCCCCATTGCTTCCACCCTTGGTCTCCGGTTTGTCACCGTCTTTGCATGTGCATCTATGTCACAGGTCTCGGCTGCCGTCAACAGGAATCTACACCCCCTATGTCGCTATAGAGGATCGTCACCGAGTTAGGGTACGATTGGATCTCCTCAAGCTATCCCCTTTCCGATTCAATTCACACGGATTCTGCCTAGTATCTTACCACGTAAGGGATTCATCAATCAACCAGAGGAATCCGTTAGAATAGATTTGATGAAAAAATAGGTTTAGGTTTCCGTCGAAATCATCTCGGACCGGCTGAAATGAAATTTTTGGTCCCATCGGTTGGCTCTGGCCATTGCACTGCTACAACTTGGTTCCACCGAAACGTACTAATCAGTGAGACCAAAAGTATAGTCTCATTGAAACCCTAGCATCTCGGAGCCACCGAAGCACAACTCGGTCAGGCCAAAATTGTGTGTTCATGTTCTAGGTATGCTTCGGTGTCACCGAGATGATCAACTCGGTAGCTCCGAAATGAGTTCTGTGAAAAGCTAAAACTAAATTTTGGACTCAATTTTTTGTAAAATGTCTGCATTTTGTGATGCTCATCTACTCTATCTATATCCATCTATTCACAGGGTTAGTGTTTGCAAGATGTCTACTGCTAGTGACAGCCAGAAAAGATCTAAGCGGGGTGTTGATCTCAGTGAGGGCTCTAGCCCTAATGAGAGCTATGAGGAAGGCAACATAAGTACTCCAAGCAATCTGCTAAAAGTTTCCACCAGAATAAGGAAGAAGAGAACCCCTGACAGTGAGGATGAGGAATCCATTGCAGATGAGGCCACTTCAAAGAAAAGTCTGTGGTCAGGAAGGAATATGTATCTGCAGCCTCTTCCAAGCCAAATCATATGAAGAAAGTTCCCACTTCAAAACTTTAGAAATCTTTAATTTTCCAAGAAACAATGGAGTTCACACTTGAGGATCCAATTGATGAAGAAGCTCCTGGTAAGAAGAAGAAGACGGCTAGGAAGACTACATCCATAGTTCTTGGGAAGCCTTCCATGAGGAGGGATGATGATGATGAAGAGGAGGAGGAGGAGCAAGATGCATCAGCACCAGCTAAAACTCAGAAACTCATGGGAGATGCCATGAAATCAGTTGCTGCTCCCTCTAAGGCCAAGTCCATTCCTAAGACTTCTGCCCCCAAGAGGTCAATCAGAAACATTCTAGCCTCTGAGAAGAACAAGGCCGCAGTGCTTGAAGTTCACGATGATGAGGAGCCACTAGTGCTTAGGAAGTTGAAGCCCAAGATTCCATATCACAATGATGCTCATACAGAGAACATGAAACTCGGGAAGGACAGTGGACTGAGAGAATGGAGAAAAGTTGATCCATATTCTGCAAGGAGAAGGATTGCTTGTGACTATTGTTTCCACACTAGGGAACAACAAGATTTTTATGAGATAGTGTTGTTGACCAGAAGAGGTCATGTGGATATGCCCCCACACATTCATATTCTTATCAACTCCAAGGTTGGTACATGAACATATATAGTAGACCGTGAGTACCTCCCTCTTCAGCCAGAGTTCAATGATAAAGTAGTGGTGATGGATCCTTCACACCCTACTTCATTTGAGGCCCAAGAGAAGGCTTAGGCAGCAGCAAGAGTAGAAAAGGAAGCCACTACACCAAATGCCCTCAAGTCTAAGCAAGACCAAATGACATATTTGTTGGAAGCAATACTAAGAATTGAGCAAAGTCCGGCCAACTTAGCCAAAATTAGGAGAGACTAGAGGGGATAGTGGAAGACAAGATCTGTAATCTTGATGTCAAGGTCACAGAGATCCAGTCTATTGTGGAGAAGCTTCAAGATGATGCCGAGGATGGAGGTGAGCACACCACTACCAATAGGTTTTAGAAAGTGCCAAGATCAGCTAGATCTTCAGCCATGCCAGTTTCAAACACAGGGATCACTCACTCTGATCATGCCACCACTAGACCGGTGCCACCTCCAGTGTCTACACCACCTGTGCAGTAGACTTCATCAAAAGCCTTTGCTGATGCAGTTCTCTCCACACCATCTACGCACCGGAGCCACAAGCCAGAAGACCCCTTCCGAAGCTCCAGAGGATCGTGCCTAGAGAGACGTATAGCTCTATATGTTTTCAAGATTTTTGGTAACTTGTTGCCAAAGGGGGAGGAAATTTATAGATCATATGCTGAGAGAGAGAGAGAGAGAGAGTTTTGCCTCTTTGTTTTTTATTGCCTTGCTACTTCGTTCGTTTGATTCATACTACTTGTTTGCTTGATGCTCGTGAGGTACTATGTTTGGTTGTGTGATTGATCATACCAAGCTTA
Organism: Secale cereale; assembly: GCA_902687465.1. NCBI lineage: Eukaryota > Viridiplantae > Streptophyta > Magnoliopsida > Poales > Poaceae > Secale > Secale cereale. The sequence continues at coordinate 559,127,552 of LR738711.1, forward strand.
ATGTGTGCTTAATACTTATCTCTTTCAATTCTAGGTATGATCATTAACTTATGTTTTGGTGATGCATACATGTTATTTCACTCTTATCATTTTGTGCGCTCCACCAAGATGTCTGTGACATGGAAGAGTGACCCATGATCCTAATCGATTGTGCATTTGCTTTCAAACACAAATATTTAATAATGCACAAATTTAGGGGGAGCTCTTTCTTATCACGTACTTCTCAAAGCGGCGACGTATTTCATGCATTTGATCATTTGTCGAAGGTTTGATCTATATGTTGTCATCAATTACAAAAAGAGGGAGATTGAAAGTGCAAGTAATCCCAGGGTGGTTTTGGTAATTCATAACAACATATAGCTCATTGAACTAATATCCATTCAAGATAAATATTTTAGAATGTTCAATGTTTGGCATGTCATGGATTAGAGAAGTGGACCACTCAAAATACTAAGGACAAAAATTGGCAAAAGCTAAAGCACCTTCATCTTTAATTTAGTGATCCAAGATCACATTGAGTCCATAGGAAAGCCTATACTATTTAAAAGGGGATGAGGTGTTGCTTAATGATCTGGTTGCTCAAGTGCTTAGTGATATTGCTCTAAAATCCTCAACCACTTTCTCCATCCAAATATGTCCAAACCCTAATTCCAAACTCGGCCCCACCAAGTTCGCTTGACATAGCTATCGCCAGAAACCCTAACAAGTCGGTCCGACCAATACGGATCTCGATCTCGCCAAGATGGCCTTGCCAAAGTGCTGTAATCTTTTTTCTTCACTTCGGTCTCACCTAGTTGGCTTGACAGATTCTTTGTTGCTTATTGCTTCACTTTGGTCTCACCAAGTTGATGCAATCGGCGCCACCGAGATGAAGTTTGCCCCAGCCCTAGCACATCGTTCCCACCGAGTAGTTCCAGTCGCTCCCACCGAGATTCCTCACGTTGACATGTTTGAACTGATCGGTCTCATTGTTTTGCATTATTCGGTCCCACCGAGATTGGTCAAATGTGTGTAGCGGTTGGATTTTGTGTGGAGGCTATATATACCCCTCCACTCCCTCTACTTCAATGAGAGAGCCATCACAACATGCCTACACTTCCACCATTCATTTTCTAATAGAGAGCCACCTACTCATGTGTTGAGATCAAAACATTCCAACCCTACCACAAGAATCTTGATTTCTAGCCTTCCCAAAGTTGCTTTCCACTCCAATTCTTCTTCCACCATATCGAAATCTGTGAGAAAGACTTGAGTGTTGGGGAGACTATCATTTGAAGCACAAGAGCAAGGAGTTCATCATCAACACACAGTCTATTACCTTTTGGAGAGTGGTGTCTCCTAGATTGGTTAGGTGTGGATTGGGAGCCTCCGACACATTGTGGAGTTGAACCAAGAAGTTTGTAAGGGCAAGGAGATTGCCTACTTCGTGAAGATCTACCCGAGTGAGGCAAGTCCTTCGTGGACAATGGACGTGGTGGGATGGACAAGGTTGCTTCTTCGTGGACCCTCCATGGGTGGAGCCCTCCATGGACTCGCACAGGTGTTACCCTTCGTGGGTTGAAGTCTCCATCAACGTGGACGTACGATAGCACCACCTATCGGAAGCACGCCAAAAATTCCATGTCTACATTGCGTTTCCTTCCTCCAAACCCTTCCCTTTACCTGCATATGCAATGTTTTACTTTCCGCTACAATACTCTTAGAATTTCATGTGTTGGTAGATTGCTTGACTTGCACAACTTGCTAAAATATGCCACAACTAAAATTGTGAAAATGGAAGATTTTTATTTGGTCAAGTAGTCTAATCACCCCCCTCTAGACATACTTTCGATCCTACAAGTGGTATTAGAGCTTTGGTCTCCGTTAGCCTTGATTTCCATTGCTTTGGTGATCATGGCCTTTTGGTTTCACAACCTAGGAGACTATGGCATCAAGTGAGGGTGATTATTACCGTATAGGTCCTTATTTTGATGGTACTAATTTTGCATCCAACGATACAACCTGATTATCAACGATACAACCTGCATCCAAAAGAAGGTGAGAATGAGAAAGGTGCCTGGATTGACTTTGATCCTTGGATGTCTCAACTTTGACAGGTAGTGATGTGGTTCAAGCCTTTAGGTTGATAGGTAATTGGGTTGTTGCGTTAAAATGGTGGAGTCCTAGTGTCTCCGAATCGCTCGTGGTTGAAGGGGGCTGCAAGTTATGATGGTGCTGGATCATCTCTCTTCCAGTGACTTGTTGGCTTTACTACTTGTTCTAGATGTGTAGTGTTCTCTTTTGTTATCCGGAATCCTTGTAATTTGGTCATCCTCGTCTATGTCACTCTTACTATGTAATAGTTGCCTCTCTTTAGAATGTCATTCTCATCTGGATCATGAGAGTTCGAGTGCTGCAGATGAGTGTGTTTTGGTGGTGTAGCAAGTTATAATTTGAGCTTAGTGACTTTTCAAGTTATAATTTGAGCTTAGTGACTTTTCGATGATGTACACTTGTTTGGGCCAATGTGAGGTGTCGTGGAATATGGGCCGAGTAGTAACGCAATGCCAAACATGCCAATTATGAACTCTGAGGCTAGGGGCTAAAAAGGAAAGAAAAAAGACTCTTAGGCCTACATGTGGGAGCCACCGGTGTTTTCGTGCGCTTGCGCGGCGAGATCGTATTGGCGTGTGTTCGAAATCCATGCTACTTTTTCATCCCCAATCCCCTGCTCCTCCCCCACCTCTGGAATCTCGATTCCTACTCTAAATCCCCCAAATCCCCCTCCTCTACTCCCCGTACTCAAGCGCACTCTCATGTCTCCGATCAACGCGAATCTTCGAGCCAAAGATCCTGAGGTATGTCCTACCTTCAAGCATTGCATGCTGTCGCTCACCAGTGTCATGGCGACGCTTGACGACCACTTTGCCGACAAAGTGCTGATGGTAACCATAAAAAGTGACCTACTGATACATCTCCGTCGTATCTACTTTTCCTAACGCCTTTCCTCTTGTTTTGGACTCTAATTGCATGATTTGAAGGAAAATAACCCGGACTGACGCTCTTTTTAGCAGAACTACTATGGTGTTGTTTTTGTGCAGAAATAAAAGTTCTGGAATGGAACAAAACTTTTTGGAGAATTATTTCAAAATAAAAGAAAAATACCGGAGCCAAGAACCATCGGAGGGGGGCCCTGGGTGAGCACAACCCACCAGGGTGCGCCCCCATCCAAGCGCGCCAAGGTGGGTTGTGCCCACCTGGTGGCCCCGCTGACACTATCTCCGACGCTATAAAATCTCATATTTCCAGAAAAACTAGAGGAGGAAGAATTATCTCGTTTCGTGATATGGAGCTGCTGCCACCTCATGTTCTTCATTGGGAGGCCAAATCTGGAGTCCGTTTGGGGCTCTGGAGAGGGGAACCTTCGGTCTTCGTCATCACCAACCCTCCTCCATCGCCAATTTCATGGTGCTCTCCATCGGGAGTGAGTAATTCCTTCGTAGGCTCGCTGGTCGGTGACGAGTTGGATGAGATTCATCATGTAATCTAGTTAGTTTTGTTAGGGCTTGATCCCTAGTATCCATTATGTTAGGAGATTGATGTTGTTATGACTTTGCTATGCTTAATGCTTGACACTTTGGGCCCGGGTGCCATGAATTTAGATCTGAACCGTTTATGTTATCACCATTATATCTATTATCTAGATCCGATCTTGCAAGTCATATTCACCTACTATGTGTTATGATTCGTAAACCCCGGAGTGACAATATTCAGAATACTTTATGGTGATGACCTTAGTTTGAGGAGTTCATTTATTCACTATGTGCTAGTGCTTTATTCCAGTACTCTATTAAAAGGAGGCCTTAATATCCCGCTGCGAGGGGAGCGTAGGACAAAAATGCCATACAAGTTCTTTCCATAAGCACGTATGATTATTTACGAAATAAATGCCTACATTATATTTATGAACTAGATATAGTTTTATATCGCCCTATGTTATGACTATTACATGGTGAATATCGTCCAACAAATTGCCGATCCAATGCCTACGAATTTCCTACATATTGATCTTGCTAAGTTACTACTGATACTGTTACCGTTACAACTGCTACAAAATCATTGCCATCACTGTTACTGTTACTATTGTTGTCATCACTTCTATCAAAACTATCATATTACTGTGCTACTAAAAACTTTGCTGCAGATAATTGTCAGATCGTGGGTTCCGACAAACCCTTGAGGTTTGAACACCGGGGTGCGCACGAAGATCTCTCCTTTCCGCTCTAGCTCGCTCTCGCACCAATTCCTAGGCCTAGCTCGTCGAACCCGAAGAACAAGAGACACGAGGATTTATACTGGTTCGAGCCACCGTGGTGGTGTAATACCCTACTTCAGTGTGGTGTGGTGGATTGCCTTGTAGGCTAAGGATGAACAAGTACATGGGAAGAACAGCCTCGTGAGGAGAGGTGTTCTTGGACTCGGTGAGCTGGTGGGTGTAAGGGTGGTCTGGGTGGTCCCCCCTTTCTATGGTGGTGGCTAGTCCTATTTATAGAGGCCCGGGTCCTCTTCCCAAATGTTGAGCGGGAAGGGATCCCACAATGGCCAAGTTTGAAGGGGGGCAACTAGTACAAGCTATCCTAACAAAAGGTAGTCTTCACCTACCAAAGGCTCTGGTGGTGACGTCGTCGTGGGCTCCGTGGTAACCTTCGCCCTGCCATCCTGCTGGTCTTGGTCTTGTTGCATCGATATGGAAATCTTTGCCTGACGCCTCGGGACTCCTCGCGTGCGCTTGCCCCTTTAGCACCAAAGAGGAAACCGGCATCCTGCATCCGTTGGCGCCCGCCTAGCCTTGGTCGTCATGGCTCACGTCACGCGAACCTCGCGAGGTGTCCATTGCCTTGATATCTCCGCTCCTCGGGAGCTAGCCTAGTGAGGCCACCTGAGGGAAGGTCTTGTGTCATCTGCCTCGCGAGGCTTGGCCCCTCGCGAGAGTGTTCAGTGGTTTGTAGATGAAGATGGGCCGTACCAGGCCGCTGGATGATCCACGCTCTGGGACGCAGGCAGGCAAGTCAGGGTACCCCCGTTCCCAGAATGCCAATAGTAGCCCCCGGGCCCAAGGCGCGCTCGAACTTGGCTTCGCGGCGAAGCCAAGGTTCAAGTGTGGAGCACCATGGGCCCCAAAAGCCTGCGGCCTTGATTGATGCGTGGTGATTGAAAAGACATGGGCGTCTCCACTTCCCCATGCCGCCTCGGCAGCTGCACGACTTGACGAGTCCCTGCATACACAAAGACCATCATTACATGCGATTAAGGAGGTCGATGGTTGGCCACCTCCTGGCTATAAGTGAGGTGACGGGCGGAGCCCCCATTGCCCATCTCTTCCTCCATTCTGCATGCCTCCTCCATGCTCCTTGCTCCGCAGCGACACCCATGGCATCGGCGAGGAGGTTCTCGGCCACGGAGAAAGGGAAGGTCCCCCAAGAGGGGCCCGACTCACCACCGCCTAAGAGGGGACGAGGCCGCCCTTACAAGCATGCCGCCACCCCCGCCGCGGCCCCTCGCGGGCACGGGTGGACCTCTTCGAGGCCCGGCGCCGTCCTTGGCGGCCGCGGCGGTGCCTCTTCGCGCAGTGGGGATCGCCCAGGTCGTGGCAGCCCCGTTGATGAAGGGAAGCATGCCAGGGTCGCCTGATACATCCATTTTGCATAATACTTTTATGTTGATATTTATTGCACTATGGGATGTTATTACACATTATGTCACGATACTTATGCCTTTTCTCTCTTATTTTACAAGGTTTACATGAAGAGAGAGAATGCCGGCAACTGGAATTCTGGCCTGGAAAAGGAGCAAACATTGTAGACCTATTCCGCACAACTCAAAAAGCCTTGAAACTCCATGAAACTCCGTTTCAGAAAATATAAAAAATATCTGGCGGAAGAAGTACAGGAGGGGGGCCACCCACTTTCCATGAGGGTGGGGGCACGCCCCCCTGGGGCACGCCCACCTGCCTCGTGGGCCACATGGCAGCCCCCCGATGCCCATCTTCTGTTATATGAAGTGTTTTGACCTGGAAAAAATCATAAGGAGGCTTTCGGGACTAAGCGCGGCCGTCTCGAGGCGGAACCTTGGCGGAACCAATCTAGGGCTCCGGCGGAGCTGTTCTGCCGGGGGTACTTCCCTCCGGGAGGGGGAAGTCGTTGCCATCATCATCACCAACGACTCTCCCATCTTGGGGAGGGTTATCTTCATCAACTTCTTCACCAGCACCATCTCCTCTCAAACCCTATTTCATCTCTTGTATCTAATCTTTGTATCAAAGCCTCAGATTGGTACTTGTAGGTTGCTAGTAGTGTTGATTACTCCTTGTAGTTGATGCTAGTTGGTTTACTTGGTGGAAGATCATATGTTCAGATTCATTATGCATATTAATACCCCTCTGATCATGAACATGAATATGCTTTCTGATTAGTTACATTTGTTCCTGGGGACATGGGAGAAGTCTTGCTATAAGTAGTCATGTGAATTTGGTATTCGTTCGATATTTTGATGAGATGTATGTTGTCTTTCCTCTAGTGGTGTCATGTGAACGTCGACTACATGACACTTCACCATTGTTTGGGCCTAGAGGAAGGCATTGGTAAGTAATAAGTAGATGATGGGTTGCTAGAGTGACAGAAGCTTAAACCCTAGCTTATGCGTTGCTTCGTAAGGGGCTGATTTAGATCCACATGTTTCATGCTATGGTTAGGTTTACCTTAATACTTCTTTTGTAGTTGCGGATGCTTGCAATAGAGGTTAATCATAAGGGAGATGCTTGTCCAAGTAAGGGCAGCACCCAAGCACCGGTCCACCCACATACCAAATTATCAAAGTAATGAACGTGAATCATATGAACGTGATGAAAACTAGCTTGATGATAATTCCCATGTGTCCTCGGGAGCGTTTTCCTTCATATAAGAGTTTGTCCAGGCTTGTCCTTTGCTACAAAAAGGATTGGGCCATCTTGCTGCACCTTATTTACTTTTACTATTTATCACTTATTACCAATTATCTTATCACAAAACTATCCATCACCGATAATTTCACTGCTTGCAGAAAAATACCTTACTGAAAACTGCCTATCATTTCCTTCTACTCCTCGTTGGGTTCGACACTCTTACTTATTGAAAGGACTACGATAGATCCCCTACACTTGTGGGTCATAAAGACTCTTTTCTGGCATCGATGCCGGGGAGTGAAGCGCCTTTGGTAAGGAAAATTTTATATAGTGTGCTGAAATTTACTGTCACTTGTTACTATGGAACTTAATCCTTTGAGGGGCTTGTTCAGGGTATCTTCTCCACGACCAGTAGAGAAAAGAGTTGCCCCTCAACCTACTGAACCTACTGAAAATGTTTGCTTTGAAATTCCTTCGGGTATGATAGAGAAGCTGCTAGCTAATTCCTTTACAGGAGATGGAACATTGCATCTCGATTTGCACTTAATCTATGTGGATAAAGTTTGTGGATTATTTTAGCTTGCAGGTATGCCCGAGGATGTTATCAAGAAGAAGGTCTTCCGTTTATCTTTGAAGGGAGAGGCGTTGACATGGTTTAGGCTATGCGATGATATTGGATCATGGAACTACAATCGACTGAAGTTGTAATTTCATCAGAAGTTCTACTCTATGCATCAGGTTCATCGTGATCGTAATTATATATATAATTTTTGGCCACGCGAAGGAGAAAGTATCACTTAGGCTTGGGGGGGCTTAAGTCAATGTTATATTCATGCCCCAATCATGAGCTCTCAAGAAAAATGATTATTCAAAAAATTTATGCTCGGCTTTCTCTCAATAATCGCTCCATGCTTGATACTTCTTGTACCGGTTCATTTATGATGAAGACTATTGAATTCAAATGGGATTTATTGGAAAGAGTTAAAGGCAACTCTGAAGACTGGGATCTCGACGAAGGTAAGGAGTCAGGTATAACACATAAGTTTGATTGTGTTAAATCTTTTATGGATACCAATGTTTTCCGTGAATTTAGCACTAAATATGGACTTGACTCTAAGATAGTAGCTTATTTCTGTCAATCATTTGCTACTCATGTTGATCTCCCTAAGGAAAAGTGGCTTAAATTTCATCCTCCCATTGAAGTAAAAGTAGTTGAACCTGTTAGAGTTGAAGAAAAGACTATCACTTATAATGTTGATCCTATTGTTCCTACCACATATATTGAGAAACCACCTTTCTCTATCAGAATAAAGGATCATGCTAAGGCTTCAGCTGTGGTTCGTAAGAGTAATACTAGAACACCTACAGCCTCTAAGAAAATTAAAGTTGAACCTAGTGTTGCTATGGTTAAGGATCTCTTGGTTGATAATATAGATGGGCATGTTATTTACCTCCATGAGGAAGTTGCTAGAATCGCCAGATCCGATACTAGTAATAAACATAGACCTGTTGTAGGTATGCCTATTATTTCCGTCAAAATAGGAGATCATTGCTATCATGGTTTATGTAACGTAGGTGCTAGTGCGAGTGTAATACACATTTCCTTATATGAAGAAATTATGCACGATATTGCACCTGCTGAGCTAGAAGGTATTGATGTTACTATTAAGCTTGCTAATAGAGACACTATTTCACCAATTGGGATGGTTAGAGATGATGAAGTCTTGTGTGGGAAACTTAAATACCCTGTCGATTTCCTTGTTCTTGGTTCCCCACAAGATGACTTTTGCCCCATTATATTTGGTAGACCCTTCTTGAATACTGTTAATGCTAAGATAGACTGCGAAAAAGATATTGTTACTGTTGGATTAGGGGATACATCTCATGATTTTAACTTTGCTAATTTTTGTAGACAACCCCATGATAAAGAATTACCTAGTAAGGATGAAATTATTGGTCTTTCTTCTATTGATGTACCTCCTAACGATCCCTTAGGACAATATTTGCTAGACCATGAAAATGATATGTACATGAATGAGAGAAGGGAAATAGATGAAATATTCTTTAAACAGGGACCCTTATTGAAACACAACTTGCCTATTGAAATTATAGGGGATCCTCCTCCAACAAAGGGTGATCCCGTGTTTGAACTCAAACCATTACCTGATACTCTTAAGTATGTTTATCTTGATGAAAATAAGATATATCCTGTTATTATTGGTGCTAACCTTTCAGAGCAAGAAGAAGATAAATTATTGAAAACTCCAAAGAAGCACCGTGCTGCTATTGGATATACTCTTGATGATCTTAAGGGCATTAGTCCCACTCTATGCCAACTCAAGATAAATTAGAAAAGGATGCTAAACCGGTTATTGATCATCAGCGACGATTAAATCCTAAGATGAAAGAAGTGGTAAGGAAGGAAATACTAATACTTCTAGAGGCATGTATAATTTATCCAGTTGATGATAGTTAGTGGGTAAGTCATGTCCATTGTGTCCCTAAGAAGGGAGGCATTACTGTTGTTCCTAATGATAAAGATGAATTGATCCCACAAAGAATTGTTACAGGTTATAGGATGGTAATTGATTTCCGCAAATTAAATAAAGCTACTAAGAAAGATCATTACCCTTTAACTTTTATTGATCAAATGCTAAAAAGATTATCCAAACATACTCATTTTTGCTTTCTAGATGGCTATTCTGGTTTCTCTCAAATACCAGTGTCAAAAGAGGATCAAGAAAAGACCACTTTTACTTGTCCCTTCGGTACCTTTGCTTATAGATGTATGCCTTTTGATTTATGTAATGCACCTACTACCTTTCAAAGATGCATGATGGCTAATTCTCTAGGTTTTTTTAAAAGATTGTTGAGGTTTTCATGGTTGATTTTTCCGTTTATGGAACTTCTTTTGATGATTGCTTGAGCAACCTTGATCGAGTTTTGTAGAGATGTGAAGAAACTAATCTTGTCTTGAATTGGGAAAAGTGCCACTTTATGGTTAATGAAGGCATTATCTTGGGGCATAAAATTTCTGAAAGAGGTATTGAAGTTGATAAAGCTAAATTTGATGCTATTGATAAGATGTCGTGTCCCAAGGACATCAAATGTATAAGAAGTTTCCTTGGTCATGCCAGGTTTTATAGGAGGTTCAATAAGGAAGTCTCAAAAATCTCTAGGCCTCTGACTAATCTCTTACAAAAATATGTTCCTTTTGTCTTTGATGATGATTGTGTAGAAGAATTTGAAATACTTAAGAAAGCATTGATTTCTACACCTATTGTCCAGCCTCCTGACTGGAATTTACCCTTTGAAATTATGTGCGATGCTAGTGATTATGTTGTAGGTGTTGTTCTAGGATAAAGAGTTGATAAGAAATTGAATGTTATCCAATATGCTAGTAAAACTCTAGACAATGCCGAGAGAAATTATGCTACTATTGAGAAATAATTTTTAGCAGTTGTATTTGCTTGTGATAAGTTTAGACCTTATATGGTTGATTCTGAAGTAACTGTTCACACTGATCATGCTGCTATTAAATATCTTATGGAAAAGAAAGATGCTAAACCTAGACTTATTAGATGGGTTCTCTTGTTGCAAGAATTTGATTTACATATAGAAAGGGAGCTGAGAACCCCGTAGCAGACAACTTGTCTAGGTTAGAGAATATTCTTGATGACCCACTACCTATTGATGATAGCTTTTCTGATGAACAATTAGCTGTTATAAATGCTTATCGTACTGCTCCATGGTATGCTGACTATGCTAATTACATTGTTGCTAAACTTATACCACCTAGTTACACATACCAGCAAAAGAAAAAGTTCTTCTATGATTTAAGACCTTACTTCTGGGATGACCCACACCTTTATAAAGAAGGAGTAGATGGTATTATTAGACGTTGTGTTCCTGAGCATGAACAGGAACATATCCTACGCATGTGTCACTCCGAGGCTTATGGAGGACACCATGCTGGAGATAGAACTACACATAAGGTATTGCAATTTGGTTTTTATTGGCCTACTCTCTTCAAGGATGCCCGTAAGTTTGTCTTGTCTTGTGATGAATGTCAAAGAATTGGTAATATTAGTAGACATCAAGAAATGCCTATGAATTATTCATGTGCTATTGAACCATTTGATGTTTGGGGCTTTGATTATATGGGACCGTTTCCTTCCTCTAATGGGTATACACATATTTTAGTTGCTGTTGATTACGTTACTAAGTGGGTAGATGCTATTCCAACTAGTAGTGCTGATCATAACACCTCTATTAAGATGCTTAAAGAAGTTATTTTTCCAAGGTTTGGAGTCCCTAGATACTTAATGACTGATGGTGGTTCACACTTTATTCATGGTGCTTTCCATAAGATGCTTGCTAAGTATGATGTTAACCATAGAATTGCAACCCCATACCACCCCCAGTCTAGTGGTCACGTAGAACTAAATAACAGAGAGCTGAAATTAATTTTGTGAAAGATTGTTAATAGATCTAGGAAGAATTGGTCCAAGAAACTTGATGATGCATTATGGGCCTATAGAACTGCATATAAAAATCCCATGGGTATGTCTCCGTATAAGATGGTTTATGGAAAAGCTGCCACTTACCTCTTGAACTAGAACATAAGGCATATTGGGCTATTAAAGAGCTCAATTATGATTTCAAACTTGCTAGTGAGAAGAGGTTATTTGACATTAGCTCGCCTGATGAATGGACAACCCAGTCCTATGAAAATGCCAAATTGTTTAAAGTAAAAGTTAAAAGATGGCATGACAAAAGGATACAAAAGAGTGAGTTTAACGTAGGTGATTATGTCTTGCTATACAACTCTCATTTAAGATATTTTGCAGGAAAGCTTCTCTCTAAATGGGAAGATCCTTACGTTATCGAGGAGGTCTATCGTTCCGGTGCCATAAAAATCAACAACTTCGAAGGCACAAATCCTAAGGTGGTGAATGGTGAAAGAATCAAACATTATATCTCACGTAATCCTATAAATGTTGAAACCAATGTTATTGAAACCGTAACCCTGGAGAAGTACATAAGGGACACTTTCCAAAACTATTCAGGCTCCGAAAAGGAAGAGGTATGTGGTACGGTAAGTAAACCGACTCCAAAATAGTTCTAATGGCAGTTTTTCACCGTTTTGGAACATCTAGAAAAATAGAAAGATAAGAGGCAGTCTGGAAAGGACACGAGGCGTCCACGAGGGTGGAGGGCGCGCCCTACCCCCCTGGGCACGCCCTCTACCTCATGGGCACCTCGTGTGCCTCCCAGGCTCTGGTTTCTTGCACTTTACTTCTTTCGGTCGGTAAAAATTCATTATATATTCTCCCGAAGGTTTTGACTACCGTATCATGCCAAAATCCTCTATTTTTTTTGTTTTGAGCTGTTTCTATCGCAGATAAGAGCAAGATGTCTTCTCAGGAGTCAGTTGGAGAGAGTCGGGTGTCTCATCCAACACTTGGCCCAGGAGAAAACAGCGATGCTGACCACTTTGGGACATAACGGAGGAAGAGATGGAGGCTCACTTGAAAAGGATAGATGCCATGGAGGAAGATCAAGAATTTACTTCTCGGTTTCGAGTTGGATTCATCATGGGGTGATATGTCTCCAACGTATCTATAATTTTTTATTGTTCCATGCTATTATTTATGAAGTCTTGGTTGTTTAATGGGCTTTATCATTCTTGGGACTAACCTACTAACCCAAAGGTCCAGTCCAGATTGTTGTTTTTTTGCCTATTTCAGGGTTTTGCAGAAAAAGAATATCAAACAGAGTCCAAACGGAATGAAACCTTCGCAAGAGATATTTTTGGAGAAAATCACGCCCAGGGAGCTTGAGAACCACGTCAGAGGATCGAGGAGCCGCCCTCGAGGGTGGGGGAGCGCCCCCCCCTTCCCAGGGCGCCCCCCTGCCTCGAGGCCTCCTCAAGTGGCCCCCGGTGCCATCCTTCTTCCTATATAAGTCCACGTACCCCAGAAACTCCGTGAACAGAGAGAAAACCCTAATTCCACCGCCGTAGCTTCTGTTCCCATGGAGATCCCATCTTGGAGCCTGTTTCGGAGCTCCACCGAAGGGGGATCCATCACGGAGGCTTTCATCGTCATCATCATCGCCCTCACCATGAGTTGTGAGTAGTTTACCACAGACCTTCGGGTCCATAGCTAGTATCTAGATGGCTTCTTCTCTCTCTGGATCTCAATACAAAGTTCTCCTCGGTCTTCGAGGAGATCTATTCGATGTAATCTCTTTTGCGGTGTGTTTGTCGAGATCCGATGAATTGTGAGTTTATGATCAAGGTTATCTATGAAAGATATTTGGTTCTTCTCTGAACTTTTTATGTGTGCTCATAATATCCTTGCAAGTCTCTTCAAATTATTGGTTTGGTTTGGCCTACTAGATCTATAGTTCTTGCAATGGGAGAAGTGCTTGCCTTTGGGTTCAATCTTGCGGTGTCCTTTCCCAGTGACAGTAGGGGCAGCAAGGCACGTATTGTATTGTTGCCATCGAGGATAAAAAGATGGGGTTTATATCATATTGCTTGAGTTTATCCCTCTACATCATGTCATCTTGCGTAAGGCGTTACTCTGTTCGTATGAACTCAATACACTAGATGCATGCTGGATAGCGGTCGATGTGTGGAGTAATAGTAGTAGATGCAGGCAGGAGTCGGTCTACTTGTCTCGGACGTGATGCCTATATACAATGATCATGCCTAGATAGTCTCATAATTATTCGCTTTTCTATCAATTGCTCGACAGTAATTTGTTTACCCGCCGTAGAATATCGCTATCATGAGAGAAGCCACTAGAGAAAACTATCGGCCCCGGGTCTATTCTCAACATATCAATCTACATCTACTTTACTTTTACCGCTTTTATTTGTTGTTTTATTAAACTAAAAATACCAAAAATATAAACTATCATCTCTATCAGATCTCACTTTCGTAAGTGACCGTAAAGGGATTAACAACCCCTTATCATGTTGGCTGCGAAGTTCTTATTTGTTTGTGCAGGTGCGAGGGACTCGCGCATGGTCTCTTACTGGATTGATACCTTGGTTCTCAAAAACTGAGGGAAATACTTACGCTACTGTGCTGCATCTCCCTTTCCTCTTCGAGGGAATACAACGCAAGCTCAAGAGGTAGCATGGGGAAACTACAGAGCTCAGCTATTCCAAACTCAGTCATCCCTACCAATGTCAGGTTTCTTTCTTATGAAAATATGAAAGAGGGTGTTACTTGTTATCCTGCAGCTATGCAACATCCTTGGGTGAAAGGGGCTTTAGCCATCACGAGCAAGCTCCGCAAGGAAATTATGGACCTCAAGCAGCAAGTTAACAAGCTCAAGGAGGAGAATCGTATCCCGAGGGGTATTATTGCGAAGAATATCACATCACCACCTCCGAAGACGGAGACATAATCACATGGGTATGGGCACTCCCCTTGGCAACTGCCAAGCTTGGGGGAGGTGCCCCGGTATCGTATCACCATCACACTCCTATCTTTTACCGTTTTTCTTAGTTCAATCCTTTTGACATTATCTTGATCTAGTAGAATAAAGCCAGTATGATCTAGTTGTGAGCTTTGCTTTATGATCTTTATCTTTGTAATCGAGTCCGTGAGCTATATATAATAAAGATTAGTTTTGAGTCAAGGGCTTGATTATCTCACTATGATCATGAGAGTACAAAAGAAAATATAAAAAGTATCAAAGAGATCATATCGATCTTATGGATAGTAATGACTTCACATATAAAGAGTATGATGAATAAAAGTTGTTGAGGGTTGACAAACATAGTTTTGGTCATCGTTGCAATTAACATGAAGTAACAAGGAAAGAGAGGTTTTCACATACAAATATACTATCTTGGACAACTTTTATGATTATGAGCACTCATTAAAATATGATATGCTAAAGAGTTGATGTTGGACAAGGAAGACAACATAATGAGTTATGTTTTCCTATATCCGAAATAACGTATATTGTCACGGATCATCCAACATGTTGAGCTTGCCTTTCCCCCTCATGCTAGCTAAAACTCCTTGCACCAAGTATAGATACTACTTGTGCTTCCATACATCGTTAAACCCAGTTTTGCCATGAGAGTCCACCATACCTACCTATGGATTGAGTAAGATCCTTCAAGTAAGTTGTCATTGTTGCAACTCTCTAAAATATGTATGATCTGTGAGTGTGGACAAAATAAACTTTATACGATCTTGTGATATGGAAGCAATAAAAGCGACGGACTGCATAATAAAGGTCCATATCACAAGTGGCAATATAAAGTGACGTTCTTTTGCACTAAGATTTTGTACATCCAACCATAAAAGCACATGACAACCTCTGCTTCCACTGCGAAGGGCCTATCTATTATTCTTACCTTATAAGAGTCATGGTGATCTTCACCTTTCCTTTTTACATTTTATCCTTTGGCAAGCACATTGTGTTGGAAAGATCCTGACATATATACCCACTTGGATGTAAGTTATCATGATCTATTACTGTTGACATTACCCTTGAGGTAAAAGGTTGGGAGGCAACACTATAAGCCCCTATCTTTCTCTGTGTCCAATTGAAACTCCATACCCATAAGTATTGCGTGAGTGTTAGCAATTGTGAAAGACTAAATGATAGTTGACTATGTGGAGTTGCAGAAAGGCTGTTATATTGACTCTTTCCGATGTTACGATAAATTACGATTGCTTCAATGACCGAGATCATAGTTTGTTAGTTTTCAATGATGTTTCTGATTCATACTTGACATTGTGAATGGATTGTTACTCTATCATAAAAAATCATATGACAATATATATATATATGTTGCTGTTATAAGAATGATCATGATGCCCTCATGTCCGCATTTTATTTTATCGACACCGCTATCTCTAAACATGTGGACATATTTTTCATTAACGACTTTCGCTTGAGGACAAGCGAGGTCTAAGTTTGGGGGAGTTGATACGTCTATTTTGCATCATGCTTTTATGTTGATATTTATTGCACTATGGGCTGTTATTACACATTATGTCACAATACTTATGCCTTTTCTCTCTTATTTTACATGGTTTACATGAAGAGGGAGAATGCCGGCAACTGGAATTCTGGGCTGGAAAAGGAGAAAACATAGGAGACCTATTCTGCACAACTCAAAAAGCACTCAAACTCCACGAAACTCCGTTTCAGAAAATATAAAAAATATCTGGCGGAAGAAGTACAGGAGGGGGGCCACCCACTGTCCACGAGGGTGGGGGCGTGCCCCCTAGGCACGCCCCCTGCCTCGTGGGCTACCTGGCAGACCCCGATGCTCATCTTCTGCTATATGAGGTGTTTTGACCTGGAAAAAATCATAAGGAGGCTTTCGGGACGAAGCACCGCCGTCTCGAGGTGGAACCTTGGCGGAACCAATCTAGGGCTCCGGCGAAGCTGTTCTGCCGGGGATACTTCCCATCGGGAGGGGGAAATCGTCGCCATCATCGTCACCAACAACTCTCCCATCTTGCGGAGGGTTATCTTCATCAACATCTTCACCAGCACCATCTCCTCTCAAACCCTAGTTCATCTCTTATATCCAATCTTTGTATCAAAGCCTCAGATTGGTACATGTAGGTTGCTAGTAGTGTTGATTACTCCTTGTAGTTGATGCTAGTTGGTTTACTTGGTGGAAGATCATATGTTCAGATCCATTATGAATATTAATACCCCTCTGATCATGAACATGAATATGCTTTGTGAGTAGTTACGTTTGTTCCCGAGGACATGGGAGATGTCTTGCTATAAGTAGTCATGTGAATTTGGTATTCGTTCGATATTTTGATGAGATGTATGTTGTCTTTCCTCTAGTGGTGTGATGTGAACGTCGACTACATGACACTTCACCATTGTTTGGGCCCAGAGGAAGGAATTGGGAAGTAATAAGTAGATGATGGGTTGCTAGAGTGACAGAAACAAGAAACCTAGTTTATGTGTTGCTTCGTAAGGGGTTGATTTGGATCCACGTGTTTCATGCTATGGTTAGGTTTACCTTAATACTTATTTTGTAGTTGTGGATTCTTGCAATAGAGGTTAATCAGAAATGGGATTCTTGTCCAAGTAAGGGCAGCACCCAAGCACCAGTCCACCCACATACAAAATTATCAAAGTAATGAACGCGAATCATATGAACATGATGAAAACTAGCTTGACTATAATTCACATGTGTCCTCGGGAGCATTTTCCTTCATATAAGAGTTTGTCCAGGCTTTTCCTTTGCTACAAAAAGGATTGGGCCATCTTGTTGCACCTTATTTACTTTTACTATTTATTACTTGTTACCAATTATCTTCTCACAAAACTATCTGTTACCGATAATTTCAGTGCTTGCAGAAAATACCTTACTGAAAACTGCCTATCATTTCCTTCTGCTCCTCATTGGGTTCGACACTCTTACTTATCGAAAGGACCACGATAGATCCCCTATACTTGTGGGTCATCATCGCCCAGCCTTCCCGGCCGCGCTTCCACTTGGCGGAGGTGCTGTCAGAGTTCTTCGTGAGGTCGGAGAACCCGACTGGCACCTGGCTTTAGCTCCCGCGTTCCTTCAATGGCGAAATGCCGGACGCGGGTCCCGGCGGTCTCTGGCTGCAGGCGGATGGTTATTGTAGTAGGGCTTCATGGGTCGCGGTGGAGGTCTCCGCCGCGGGCGACGTTACCCTGGCCCGCGGTTGGCAGACGTTTGCCCGCGCGCGTGGCATGAGCAGGCGGTGTACCCTCCACTTCAAGTACGACGCTGACACGACCCTCTTCATGAGCGTATTCGGGGAAGACGGTCGCCGCGCCGGGTGCTGCCCTGACGACAACGATGGCGGCGAGGTGCACAGCCTTGGCGACGATCGTGACAAGGATGAGGATGAACTCGCCCTCTGAGGGAGTCCTGGATAGAGAGGTCCCTGGGAGGCCATATAACTCTTGGTGGGCCGGACTGGTGGGCCGTGAAGATCATAATCAAAGATCATCTCTCGTATCCGGATATGACTCCTGTATTCATGTAATGGCAAGTTTTAGGTTCGGGTGTAATCTTTCCTTCCTCTGCAAGATGGTATGTACAAACCCTAGGCCCCTCCGATGTGTATATAAACCGGAGGGTTTAGTAAGTAGAGGCTAACGAAGAATCTCAAATACTCATAGGCTAGACTTCAGGGTTTAGCCAATACGATCTCGAGGTAGATCAACTCTTGTATTCATATTCATCCATATTAATATAGCAAGAATTAGGGTTTTACCTCGATCGAGAGGGCCTGAACCAGGGTAAACATCGTGTCCCCAGCCTCCTGTTACCATCAATCCTCAGACGCATAGTTCGGGACCCCCTACCCGAGATCCGCCGGTTTGGACACCGACATTGGTGCTTTCATTGAGAGTTCCACTATGTCGTCGACGGAAGGACTGATGGATTGCGTCACCAACAACAACGGCGCCACCGAGGGAATTTTCCCTCCTGACCAACTCTTCGTGTTCGGCGGCTTCGGCTCCGTGCCAACACTGAAGGCCGCCTTGAATAGATTGAGAGCTACGCCCCTGGCCATCAAGTTAGATTCAGAAGCTTAAACTACATTGCCGATATCCGCGAAGACTTGATCTTCGCCGGATTCGAGCCAACGGCGACCTCTCTCTGCCATCGCGATGAACATGACCTAGCTCTGTCATCGGATCAGGAAATAGCACCTGCAACAGTTCTGGCCCTAGATCCGGAACAGACCGCATCACCCGAGGATGGGAAGCACAACCCTGCCACGGAAGCCGCGGACTCCACGGTGTTGGATCCGCACACAGACCCAACTCCAGGCGAGGTCTATGTCATCGGAACCCCGGACCTAACTCCAGCCTCGGATTCCGAATCACACGCATCTGTGCCCTTCATGCCACATCAGGCGTCTATCGCTGA
Organism: Secale cereale; assembly: GCA_902687465.1. Lineage (NCBI taxonomy): Eukaryota > Viridiplantae > Streptophyta > Magnoliopsida > Poales > Poaceae > Secale > Secale cereale. Next base: position 559,146,399 of record LR738711.1, read on the forward strand.
ATTCAGTGCCGCAGATATCTTCCAGCACTCACCCTTTGGTAACATGCTAAGGTCGTTAAGATCCCTCTCCCTAGATGGGGACACATAGCCGCATTGTATCCGGTTCGAACTGGAGGCTGATGGAGAATTTTGCTCCCCACCCACCACCCACTTGGTAGCCACGGTTGAAGATCTAACCGATCTACTTGACTATGCTTCCGGAGACTTCAAAGAGATGGACCTCGAAGCTGAAGCGGATCCAGATCAAAACCGGCCCGTAACCGGGCGGTGGACAGCTACGTCTTCATACGATGTATACATGGTGGATACACTTAAGGAGGCGGAGGGCGACGGCAAAAACAATCCTTTGAAGGATAAGCCCGTCAAAGAACCTCCCAAACGTCGGCGTCCAAAGCACCAAACTAAATCCCGTAGAGGAAGAAATAGCAACACTGTCACTAATGACGGTGACACTCCAAAACAAGCCGAAGACCCCGCAGACCCAGCGATGGAGCAGGAAGAGTGGGAGGTTGGCAAACAGAGTCCAAAGCTGTTGTCCGATGACTGCGATGCCGAAGACAGTAACTACGAACATGTCTCCGAAGAAGAGGTTAGTGTTGGAAATATTCCCTACAGAAAATAATAAATTGGTTATTATTATATTTCCTTGTTCATGATAATTGTTTATTATCCATGCTACAATTGAATTGATAGGAAACTCAGATACATGTGTGGATACATAGACAAACACCATGTCCCTAGTAAGCCTCTAGTTGACTAGCTCGTTGATCAACAGATGGTCAAGGTTTCCTGACCATGGACATTGGATGTCGTTGATAACGGGATCACATCATTAGGATAATGATGTGATGGACAAGACCCAATCCTAAGCCTAGCATAGATCGTGTAGTTCGTATGCTAAAGCTTTTCTAAATGTTAAGTATCTTTTCCTTAGACCATGAGATTGTGCAACTCCCGGATACCGTAGGAATGCTTTGGGTGTACCAAACGTCACAACGTAACTGGGTGGCTATAAAGGTGCACTACAGGTATCTCCGAAAGTGTCTGTTGAGTTGGCACGAATCGAGACTGGGATTTGTCACTCCGTATGACGGATAGGTATCTCTGGGCCCACTCGGTAGGACATCATCATAATGTGCACAATGTGATCAAGGAGTTGATCACGGGATGAGGTGTTACGGAACGAGTAAAGAGACTTGCCGATAACGAGATTGAGCAAGGTATCGGGATACCGACGATCGAATCTCGGGCAAGTACTATACCGGTAGACAAAGGGAATCGTATACGGGATTGATTGAATCCTTGGCATCGTGGTTCATCCGATGAGATCATCATGGAACATGTGGGATCCAACATGGGTATCCATATCCCGTTGTTGGTTATTGGCCGGAGAGTTGTCTCGGTCAGGTCTACATGGTTCCCGAGCCCGTAGGGTCTACACACTTAAGGTTCGATGACGCTAGGGTTATAGGGAAAGTATGTACGCGGTTACCGAATGTTGTTCGGAGTCCCGGATGAGATCCCGGACGTCATGAGGAGTTCCATAATGGTCCGGAGGTAAAGATTCATATATGGGAAGTCCCGTTTTGGTCACCGGAAAAGTTTCGGGCGCTATCGGTAGCGTACTAGGACCACCGGGAGCCCGGGGGTCCACTGGGTGGGGCCACCGGCTCCAGAGGGCTGCGTGGGCCAAGTGTGGGAGGGGACCAGCCCCAGGTGGGCTGGTGCGCCCCCCCACCAGGGCCCAAGGCGCCTCCAAGAGGGTAAAGGGGCAAACCCTAGGGCAGACGGGCCCTAGGGCCCAATCCGGTGCGCCCCCCTCTCCCTCTCCCCCTTGGGCGCCCCCCTAGATGGGATCTAGGGCTGGCCGCCACCCCTACGGGTGGAAACCCTAAAGGGGGCGCAGCCCCTCCCTTCCCCCTATATATACTTGAGGTTTGGGGCTGCCAAACATATGGTTTGACCTCTCTCGTTTGGCGCAGCCCTACCTCTCTCCCTCCTCATCTCTTGCAGTGCTTGGCGAAGCCCTGCTAGAGTCCCGCGCTCCTCCACCACCACCACCACGCCATCGTGCTGCTGCTGGATGGAGTCTTCCCCAACCTCTCCCCCTCTCCTTGGTGGATCAAGGCGTGGGAGACGTCATCGGGCTGCACGTGTGTTGAACGCGGAGGCGCCGTTGTTCGGCGCTTAGATCGGAATCAACCGCGATCTGAATCGCTACGAGTACGACTCCTTCATCTGCGTTCTTGCAATGCTTCCGCATCGCGATCTACAAGGGTATGTAGATGCACTCCCCTCTCCCTCGTTGCTAGATTACTCCATAGATTGATCTTGGTGACGCGTAGAATTTTTTTGATTTCTGCTACGATCCCCAACAGTTAGCCTGGACGACGACAAATATATTGTCCCAGAAGAACCCTCTGAACAAAAGCGCTTCCATCGGAGGCTTATTGCCACCGCAAGGAGACTGAAAAAGAAGCAGAGACGGATTCGAGCCGCACAGGACATGCTCAATGATAGACGGAATGAAGTGCTTGACGCTGAACAGAAACATGGCCACAATGGCCAAACCAAAGACTATCCTAAGCGTAAACTACTGCCCGAATTCGACGACGAGGCCGCTGCGCCTATACCGCCGAAGAATAACACTACCGATAAGCCAGACCGAGCACCTCGGGGACATGAAAGAGTTGCTAGAAACGGCGTACATGTGGCACCCCGGATCAGAGCGGCCAGTTTACCTTGCATTGCCAGCCCAGAGACCTTGTCTTCTGGCAACACACAACATCTTGGTACAAAAAACAACCGCTTTATTGATGCTAGCGGACCATAGTTTTACATTACAACGAGTAGCGAGGCCAAGCAGCACACACGGTGCGGCTGGACAATATGTACATTATTTAATGAACATAAAAGGCCTTGGTCATGAAACTACGCAGCAGCGGAACGACTTCGTAGCGGAACTCCATCTCACAGGGACACCAATGTGGATACGGTCTAGACTCGGACGGCACTCATTTCCAGCGAAACTTTCCTGAAAGCTGGCATGACACACCAGGTCAGTACATTGAATGTACTTGCAAGCTTACATAAAAAAATCATAATGACAAACAATATCATGATAATTAATCAGTTGTAAAAAACGCAGCACCATATATGAATATACATACAACTAACATGATGTGTTCATGCTCTTGTGAAAACAGACCCTCGGTCTGACTTACCCATAGTGATTTTCCTTAAACTCTAAACTTGTTCATTGCAACATGACATAAATCGTGATCTTTCTGGCGATCGCAACCCTGACCATAGTTGGTCTCAAATTATCTCGGTGGCTCTTCCACCATTATTACAGTACAAAATTTAGAACTTAGTAAGCAAAATTTTATTATATGTTGACCCATAGTGTGACTTACTTTCGAGCATCTCCGCGACCGTGGACTCGGCTATCGATAGATTAATTACACTCTGCAGAGGTAGTGCACTGTACCCACACCACGGAACTCATGGCCTCGCTTTCCCATTCGGGTGGACCAACAGCGTTCCGACAAAACTCTTACATTGCCATGACACTCTCCCGGCCACTCTGAATCATTTCCCCACTAGAACAGTCCTGGGTGGCCCTGTGCCTACCAAAGGCACACCGACCACCATCGTGGCCAAACAGCAATTGTCCCAAACGGGGACTCGGTGCCATAAACTTAACAACGGGCACACAAGGTTATGTCTGCTTACCGGGCCAGGGTACTGCATGCCCATAACCTTCCCTATTTGGAGGTACCGACAAAAGGCATGACAACGGACCGAATAAAGACCTTCCCATAAAGGCAAATGTGGTTACACTTGGAAAAACTCGATTCAGTGGCACCATGACCCGGTCAACAATTTATTCAAGTTGAATTATTAATAGTTTCAACTTAAAGAAAATAAATAACCGGTGTCATAAAATGCCATGGAATGCAACATATCAAATGCATTACAAAAATAACTAGGTCAACTTTACTTTACTAAATATAAGCATCACAACTTCAATATTATTCTGGTTATGATTTACTTTCAATTGAAAACAAAACATATGCTAGCAAATTTTTTATCATAATTCTTATGTAAAAGAAAATAACTTCACATAGCTATTTATATGCATATCCATAATAGTTCTCAATGATCCAAACTTTCTTCTAGCTATCTTAATAACTTAAACCAAATTCCAACTTTCTGTAAACTAAATGAAATAACTAAATATAGGAACCAACAGAAAGTATTTAAAAATAATTCATATGGATAGATTAAATCATTTATTCAAGTTGGAAAATCACAAATATAGAAATGGCACTATGAAAATGTTGATGTGGCTTGCCTTAGTGCAAATGAGGTTCACAAGCCTCCTGGTGATCCTCAAAACAAGCTTCACCTTCTGAAAATAATTAAAAGTACAAAAGAAAATATCAAGAATCATTAAAAAATTCACCAAAAAATCTACACAGAACCAAATAGTCTCATTTTTGGTGTGCTGCAAGATTTCTTGACAAAGAACACAATGCAAAAAGAATCAATTCATTTGGACTTATGGTTAAAAAGTTATTGCATTTTGAAGTTCTCTGAAATATATTTAAATTTAGAATTTAAATAAACAAACTGAATAGGGGGTGACGTCGAAGGCGTAAAACCCAGGGTGCCACCACTCGTACCTCTTTGCGCGGGTACAGAGAGGCTGACTAGCGGGCCGCGCTAGTCAGGTGAGGGGGAGAGAGGGAGAAGAGCAGGGGCGGCCGCGGCCTCGCCGGAGCACACGCCGGCGACGCGAGCTCCTGGCCAAGACGGGAGGGATAGATCGCTAGAGGAGGTTGAGGCGCACCTGCCCGTACCCGTAGAGTAGCTAGGGGTGGTCGGACGGCATCGGAAATGAGCTCGCAGGCAGAGGCAGAACGGGGTGGTCGCCGGTGTTGAAGAAGGCGGCGAGAAACGGCGACTCCTGCAGCTCTGACTAGGTGGAATGGCACCACCAGAGAGTGGCGGAGGCTCTGGTAAGGTCGCCCTAGCCTGAGATGGTCTGGAGCTAACGCGACGACCTGAGGGGATCGCCGGTGAGCTCGAGCTCGGGGACGGCAGCATGTGGCCTGCTCGGCCGGGCCACGGGGTTCTACGCAATCGAGGTGTGTGTGGGAGTGGAGCTGGGTGCTCGGGAAGGTTGGGAGGGGGCCTATATATAGGCGAGATGAGATGGGGGATCGGGGCTCCATCGGTGACACCTGGACACTGCGCTCGGCGACGAATGGCGTCAGTGAGAGAGGGAAGAAGGCGACGGGGTCACGCGGGAGCTGTGGACGGACGGAGACGAGCACAAGGGCGCTGGAGTGGCGACGAGCACAGTGCGCACCACACCGTTGCCTTGGCCGGACCGCGCCCGTGCTCGCTGCGGCGAGCTCCGGCGTCTGCGAGTGCCAGGGGGTGCTGTAGAGATCAAGACGAAGATGGTGGCGCGGGTTCCCACGCTCTGGCAGGCGCGGAAGCAAGCACGCGCTCAACAGAGCGCTCGGCGGCATCCAGAGCGCGCTGACAAGCAGCCATGGCATGGTGCACACGCGTGGTCACCGCGCGAACTTTTCCTACTGGCTTACTTGGTGCCGAAATTTATGTCTGGCGGGTTGTTCGTGGTAGATAGGAGAGTTGCCCATGGTTAGTTTGTTTCCAGACGCAGTAGAAAGAAATTCACACGTCTGGTAAGTTTGTGGACAGAAACTTTGAGAGTTTAGTGAGGTAAATTGGCTAAGAGTTGGAGGCTGTGCTTTGGAGGCTAGTCATAAGTTACCAAGGTGAAGATGCACAAGGAGTTTCAGAAGCAATGGAGCAAGTAAAATGGTAGTTGCTGTAGAAACTACCATTTCTGTCCAGAATAGAGAAGAATTTCTATAGAAAAAATATTCCAAAAAGTGGTGCAATATTTTTGCTCAGGAATGTGTCCTAGGGTCCAAAGAATATTTATGAATTTCCTCACATTTTTGTGGGCCAGAAAAATAGGGGTTTGTTTGGAGCACAATGGGTTTAACTATGGTTTTGGAGGGAAAAGTGAATATTTTTCAATAAAGAAAAATATTCCAATAATTATATTAGAGTGAACTAGAGGGAAAAGATCATTTGAGATGGATATGAGGCACTTGGGTGAAAGCCAAGGGTACCCAAGTGTTTAAGTCCATATGAAAAGATTCAAATAAAATCCCAAGGTTCAAAATAAATTCAAATAAAACTCAGGCAAATAAAAGAGGGCAAAAATCAGGCTGTCACAAACCTCCCCCACTTAGAATAAATCTCGTCCTCGAGATTTGGTTGCTTGGGAAAACCATTCCAGATAATATGTTTGTAGGAATTCTTCTTGTTCCCAGGTTGCTTCTGACTCGGTGTGATGCTCCCACTGTACCTTATAAAACTTCCTTACTTTACTGCGAGTGACCCTTTCCATCTGATCCACAATTTTGAACGATCTTTCTTCATATGTTAAATCCTTTGCCAACTCTATGTCGGTCATGTAGTCCTTTTCTCAGGCGGTGATATGCACCGCCTCAACTGTGAGACGTGAAACACGTTGTGCAAATCGGACAATTCCGGGGGCAATTCCAACTGATAAGCAACGGTGCCCACTCGAGAAATAACTGGGAACAGGCCAATAAATCTGGGTGCCAACTTTCCGCGAGTCTGGAATCTCTTGACTCCTTTCCTAGGAGTGACTCAGAGGTATACGTGTTCTCCGGGTTCAAAACTGAGATGTCGGTGTTTTGCATCGTAATAGCTCTTTTGTCGAGATTTGGCCAATTTTAATCTATCTCTGATTTCCTTGACTTGTTTCTCAGCTTCCATCATGAGGTCTGTTCCGAAGATACGGCTATCTCAAGTCTGAGACCAATTTAACGGGGTACGACACTTGCGGCCATATAAAGCTTCGTACGGTGACATCTTTAGACTGGTTTGGAAACTGTTGTTGTAGGAGAAATCGGCGTAAGGAAGACAATCTTCCCATTTAGATCCTTGGGCCAAGACGCAAGCTCGCAGCATATCTTCAAGTATTTGGTTGACCCACTCTGTTTGTCCATCAGTCTGAGGATGATAGGCTGTGTTGTATTTCAGGGCTGTCCCCAAGGCTTGATGGAGACGTGTCGAGAAAGCGGAGGTAAAGAGGGAACCTCGGTCGGAAGTGATGGTTCAAGGTACTCCATGCAGACTGACTATTCTGGACACATACAATTGTGCAAGTTGGTCTGCGCGATAGGTGGTCTTGACCGGGATAAAGTGTGCTACCTTGGTTAGAGTGTCCACTATGACCCATATTGCATCATTGCCTCGCTGAGTCTTGGGTAGTCCTGTGATGAAATCCATGCAGACGTCATCCCAATTCCATTGTGAAACTGGCAGCGGTTGAAGAATTCTGGCTGGCTTCTGATGTTCTGCCTTTACTTTGTTGCATATGTCACAACAAGTCACAAAATAGGCAATGTCCTTCTTCATTCCGTCCTACCAGAATATTTGGCGAAGGTCTTCATACATTTTTATACCCCCAGGGTGAATAGAGTATGAGGATTCGTGTGCTTCTGACAAGATTTTCTTTTTCAGGTCCGACTGATTTGGTACACAAATCCTTCCACGAAATCGGAGAGTCCCAAAGTGATCCTTTGAGAAATCAGGGGTACGTCCTGCCAGCATATTTTTGGCATGCTTTTGTAGGACAGGATCATCTGCTGGGCCTTGCAGATTTCTTCTTCAAGTGTGGGGTCACTTCCAAAATATTAGCGAGACTAGCCTCAACGATGCTCAGATGGAGTTGATTAATCTCCTCTTGAAGTTTAGTGGGCAAATATTTTAATATGACATTTAAGCTGACTGGCTTTCGACTGAGTGCATCAGCCACCACGTTGGCTTTACCCGGGTGGTAATTTATTCCAAGATCATAATCCTTAACCAGCTCAAGCCATCTTCGCTGACGGAGATTTAAATCTGGCTGAGTAAATATATACTTGAGGCTTTTGTGATCGGTAAAAATTTGGCACTTTTTCCCGATGAGATAATGCCTCCATATTTTGAGAGCATGCACCACCGCGGCCAATTCCAGATCATGAGTAGGGTAATTTCCTTCGTGCGGTCACAACTGTCGTGATGCATATGCCACTACCTTGCCGTCTTGCATGAGTGCGCAACCAAGTCCGTGTCTGGATGTGTCACAGTATACATCAAAACTGCGATAGATATCTGGAAGAGTTAATACGGGTGCGGTGGTCAGCCGTTTCTTTAGCTCACTGAAACTTTTCTCACAGTCGTTCGTCCATTCAAACTTCTTGTCCTTTTTGAGTAGATCTATCATGGGTTTGGCAATCTTGGAGAATCCTTCAATGAAATGACGGTAATATCCAGCCAGTCCAAGGAAACTCCTGATCTGAGACACAGTTGTGGGTGGCAACCAATTGAGCACATCTTTTACCTTGCTTGGGTCTACGGCTATACCCTCGGCGGATAGCACATGTCAAGGAAATCCGACTTGTTTGAGCCAAAACTCACATTTGCTGAATTTGGCGTAAAGCTGATGGTCGCGGAGTCGTTGTAACACCGATCGGAGATGGTGTTTGTGATCCCCTTCACTTTTTGAATATATAAGTATGTCATCGATAAAGACCACCACGAACTTATCGAGGAAGTCCATGAATACTTTATTCATCATGTGCATGAAGAATGCAGGGGCATTGGTGAGACCAAAGGACATAACTGTATATTCGTAAAGACCGTATCGAGTGGAGAATGCGGTCTTAGGAATATCTTCCTATTTAATCTTAAGTTGATGGTATCCGGTCCGTAAGTGAATCTTGGAGAATACCTTGGCCCCACTGAGCTGATCGAACAAGTCATCAATTCTTGGCAGCGGATATTTGCTTTTTATGGTGACATCATTCAGCTGACGATAATCCACACACATGCGGAGGCTGCCATCCTTCTTGCTTACAAAGAGTGCAGGCGATCCCCAGGGTGAGGAACTGGGACGGATATACCCTTTCTGGAGAATTTCATCGAGCTGCTTCTTTAATTCCACTAGTTCTGATGAGGGCATCCTGTAATACTTCTTGTATAACGGTGCGGTTCCGGGTACCAGATCTATTGCAAACTCAAGCTCTCGGTCTGGCGGCATGCCTGGCAGTTCTTCTGGAAATACATCAGGAAATTCACTGACCACAGGAATTAATTCCAATTCAGCCACAGTGGTGAATATCATTCCCTTCTTTGGTATGCTTCTGCGGGAATAGAATTTTGTAACCTGCCCTTTTTGACTAGTCAGAGTGACTTCTCGGGTTGCACAGTTTATGCATACTTGATATTGGGTCAGCCAATTCAAGCCCAAAATAACATCCAGCTGTACTGACTTGATGAGTATCAAGCAAGTTGGAAAGCTTATCCCGTTGATATTGATTTCCAAGTCACGGCAGACCAGATTGCTCTTGATTAAAGATCCCGGGGTTTGTACCAGCATATTTTTGCCCAAAAGAGAACAACAAAATTTGTTTTGGGCAACAAAACTCCGAGAAATAAAAGAGTGGGAAGCCCCTGAGTCAAATAAAATTATTGCAGGTATGCTATTAACAGAAAACATACCAATGACTACTTCAGCCTTTTCTTGGGCATCATCTGCGGAGAGGTGATGGACGTGTCCGACGATGTTTTGCTGGTTCGGGTATGACCCCATGAAGTTGACTTGTGGCCGGAATAAGGCGTTCGCCTTGCTGTTCTTGGGGCACTGCCTGGCATAGTGTCCATTTTGCCCACAACTGAAGCAAGAATTATTGCGCTGACGCTCCTCGTGTACTGGTTTGGTGACAACATTCTTAACTTGGGTAGTAGTCTTGTTAACATTCTGTTGCCAATTGGGCTTGTATTCCACCTGAGTTTGCTGCCAGGTTCGAGCCTTCTACACTGGTTGTCCCTCTTTCCATGATTCAAACTTGCGCTTGTGCTCGTTATTAGCAGGCCGGTTGTCCAGTAGGAGCTTGTGTTCTCTTTCCACAATGAAAGATTTATTTACCAAAGTTTGGAAGTCTGGAAAATCAAGCATGCCGAGAGTGCACCTGAGTTGTGAATTTAATCCTCCAAGAAATCTGTCAATCTTTCTTTCTTCAGTGGCCACGTCATACATGGAATAATGGGCCAGGTGGTTGAATTTCTGCAAATATTCACCCACGGACAGATTCCCTTGGGTGAGTGTAAGAAATTCACGCTGCTTGGTCTTCATAATTCCAGTAGGGATGTGATATTTTCGGAACTGATCCTTGAATTTTGCCCAGGTGACTTCTTCATCAGCAGGCCACATGGCTTTTGTATTTTCCCACCATATGGCAGCAGCGCCTTCAAGATAATTAGTTGCATATGGAACTTGGTCCTCTTCTGAAGTGCGAGAAATCTCAAGCTTCCTTTCAATGGTCCGCAACCAATCGTCGGCATCCAAAGGGTCAACGGCCTGACTGAAACTGGGAGGCTGAGTTCTCTGAAAATCTGATAGCTTGGAGTAATGACCGTTATGATGTCCATTCTGACCAACCATAGCTTGAACACTTTTTAAAGTCTCAAGCAGATCATTACTTCTTCTTTCCTCAAACATACGCAGAATTTGCTCAGTGGTAGGCGGATTTGGCGGTGGAGGCGGTGGTATGTACGGCTCGGGGGTGGTGTCCTGCCTATCGGGCGGAGCGACAAACAGGAACATCCTCGTGAGCGCTGCTACTATTGCCTCCCCGCGTCATCCTATTATGGATTTTTCCCAAGACAACGCAACCGAGATGAGAACCATTCAAAAGAAAATACTTAGGGAAAGCAAGCAACAAAACTCGAGGGAAAACAAAATTGCGAAGAAAGACAGCGAGTAAAAGAAACACAGCTTCAGCATAATTATACAGGGATGCATACATGAAAAGTAATTAACATGCCCGGTTCCACTACTCTCATACATGAAATGGAACATCATAACTCGTACATCTAGATTCGTACATTAGTCGGACAACTGTGAATACTCTGGAGCTCTACTGCTCTGCGGGTGCTGCGGGGTCCTCTCCTGAAGTGGACTCGGATCCTGAACTGGCGTGGTTAACTGAAATCTCGGGGTTAAAGGTAACACGGCGACGCTGCCTTGGAGGTTCTCCTTTCGGGGCGGGAGTAGGGTGGATCATAGGGGCTACACGGGTAGTGAGAAGTGAGATCCACTCGGCAGGGGCACTAAGAGGAGTTATGGTCGAGGCACCCGAGCTACTGGGAGGGGTTACTGGTGAAATAGGGGAAACGGAACTAGGGACATAAGGGGTAAATCCCATGGAGGCGGGAATGGTGACAGGCCTAGTAGTGGCTAAGGCAATACGAGTGTTAGTCAACTCGCGAGCCAGCTTGTGGATCATGAGGTAGCTAGCAGTAATATAACGGGAAAGATGGCTAGCAACACTATCAGACTCCGGATCAATCTCAGGGAAATGAACACGACCGTTGTCGTGCAGAGAAGGATAGTATTGGAAACCTGGGTGGTTCTGCATGCAGACCTCGTTGTGACGAAGCTGAACAAGGATCTCGAATGCAGCAAATTGGACGGCCTGCGAAGTGGTAGAAGCATAACCGCTCCGAGAGGTACGAGTGTAAGAGCTAGAGTCAGAACTCACGCGCAGAGTCACCACTTCCTGATATTCATATATTGAGTCTGCTAGACGCTCCCGGTACACACGATAAATTGGGTCGTCTCCATGGGGGTACAACCGACGCCACACGTTACGAAGGAGGTGCGGTGACGTGTACGGCATCAGCTGCAACTGGCACGGATACGGCACTTGAACCATCTACACTCACAACCATCATTGGGTTAGCATAAAAAATAAATAAGACAAGTATATGCAAAGCAATAACCAGCTATACAGACTACCGGCACTCAACTTAAACGCGTATCTGGCGTTTTAGTTAGCACGTATTAGTCTAACGTGTCCTATAGTCAGCGCAGCTCTGATACCTAGTGTTGTGGCACCCCGGATCAGAGCGACCGGTTTACCTTGCATTGCCAGCCCAGAGACCTTGTCTTCTGGCAACACACAACATCTTGGTACAGAAAACAACCGCTTTATTGATGCTAGCGGACCATAGTTTTACATTACAACGAGTAGCGAGGCCAAGCAGCACACACGGTGCGGCTGGACAATATGTACATTATTTAATGAACATAAAAGGCCTTGGTCATGAAACTACGCAGCAGCGGAACGACTTTGTAGTGGAACTCCATCTCACAGGGACACCGATGTGGATACGGTCTAGACTCGGACGTCACTCCTTTCCAGCGAAACTTTCCTGAAAGCTGGCATGACACGCCAGGTCAGTACATTGAATATACTTGCAAGCTTACAACAAACAAAATCATAATGAAAAACAATATCATGATAATTAATCAGTTGTTAAAATTGCAGCACCATATATGAATATACATACAACTAACATGGTGTGTTCATGCTCTTGTGAAAACAGACCCTCGGTCTGACTTACCCATAGTGATTTTCCTTAAACTCTAAACTTGTTCATTGCAACAGGACATAAATCGTGATCTTTCCGGCGATCACAACCCTGACCATAGTTGGTCTCAAATTATCTCGGTGGCTCTTCCACCATTATTACAGTACAAAATTTAGAACTTAGTAAGCAAAATTTTATTATATGTTGAACCATGGTGTGACTTACTTTCGAGCGTGTCCATGACCGTGGACTCGGCTATCGATAGATTAATTACACTCTGCAGAGGTAGTACACTGTACCCACACCACGGAACCCATGGCCTCGCTTTCCCATTCGGGTGGACCAACAGCGTTCCAACAAAACTCTTCCATTGCCGTGACACTCTACCGGCCACTCCGACTAATTTCCCCACTAGAACAGTCCTGGGTGGCCCTGTGCCTACCAAAGGCACACCGACCACCGTCGTGGCCAAACAGCAATTGTCCCAAACGGGGACTCGGTGCCATAAACTTAACAACGGGCACACAAGGTTATGTCTGCTTATTAGGCCAGGGTACTGCATGCCCATAACCTTCCCTATTTGGAGGTACCGACAAAAGGCATGACAACAGACCGAATAAAGACCTTCCCATAGAGGCAAATGTGGTTACACTGGGAAAAACTCGATTCAGTGGCACCATGACCCGGTCAACAATTTATTCAAGTTGAATTATTAACAGTTTCAACTTAAAGAAAATAAATAACCGGTGTCATAAAATGCCATGGAATGCAACATATCAAATGCATTACAAAAATAACTAGGTCAACTTTACTTTACTAAATATAAGCATCACAGTTCAATATTATTCTGGTTATGATTTACTTTCAATTGAAAACAGAACATATGCTAGCACATTTTTTATCATAATTCTTATGTAAAAGAAAATAACTTCACATAGCTATTTATATGCATATCCATAATAGTTCTCAGTGATCCAAACTTTCTTCTAGCTATCTTAATAACTTAAACCAAATTCCAACTTTCTGTAAACTAAATGAAATAACTAATTATAGGAACCAACAGAAAGTATTTAAAAATAATTCATATGGATAGATTAAATCATTTATTCAAGTTGGAAAATCACAAATATAGAAATGGCACTATGAAAATGTTGATGTGGCTTGCCTTAGTGCAAATGAGTTTCACGAGCCTCCTGGTGATCCTCAAGACAAGCTTCACCTTCTGAAAATAATTAAAAGTACAAAAGAAAATATAAAGAATCATTCAAAAATTCACCAAAAAATCAACACAGCACCAAATAGTCTCATTTTTGGTGTGATGCATGATTTCTTGACAAAGAACACAATGCAAAAAGAATCAATTCATTTGGACTTATCGTTAAAAAGTTATTGCATTTTGAAGTTCTCTGAAATATATTTAAATTTAGAATTTAAATAAACAGAATGAATAGGGGGTGACGTCGAAGGCGTAAAACCCAGGGCGCCACCACTCGTACCGCTTTGCGCGGGTACAGAGAGGCTGACTAGCGGGCTGCGCTAGTCAGGTGAGGGGGAGAGAGGGAGAAGAGTAGGGGCGGCCGCGGCCTCGCCGGAGCACACGCCGGCGACGCGAGCTCCTGGCCAAGACGGGAGGGATAGATCACTAGAGGAGGTCGAGGCACACCTGCTCGTACCCGTAGAGTAGCTAGGGGTGGTCGGACGGCGTTCGAAATGAGCTCGCAGGCGGAGGCGGAACGGGGCGGTCGCCGGAGTTGAAGAAGACGGCGAGCAACGACGACTCCAGCAGCTCCAACTAGGTGGAATGGCACCACCAGAGAGTGGAGGAGGCTCTGGTAAGGTCGCCCTGGCCTGAGAGGGTCTGGAGCTACCGCGACGACCCGAGGGGATCGCCGGTGAGCTCGAGCTTGGGGACGGCGGCATGTGGCCTGCTCGGCCGGGCCACAGGGTTCTACACAGTCGAGGTGTGTGTGGGAGTGGAGCTCGGTGCTCGGGAAGGTTGGGAAGGGGCCTATATATAGGCGATCCGAGAGGGGGGACCGGGGCTCCGCCGGCGACACCTGGACGCTGCGCCCGGCGATGAATGGCGTCAATGAGAGGGGGAAGAAGGCGACAGGGTCACGGGGGAGCTGTGGACGGACGAAGACGAGCACAGGGGCGCTGGAGTAGCGACAAGCACAGTGCGCACCGCACTGTTGCCTTGGCCGGACCGTACCCGTGCTCGCTGCGGAGAGCTCCAGCGTTGGCGAGTGCCAGGGGGCGCTGTAGAGATCAAGACGAAGATGGTGGCGCGGGTTGGCATGCTCTGGCAGGCGCGGAAGCAAGCACGCGCTCAACAGAGCGCTCGGCGGCATCCAGAGCGCACCGACAAGCAGCCATGGCATGGTGCACACGCGTGGTCACCACGCGAACTTTGCCTACTGGCTTACTTGGTGCCAAAATTTATGTCTGCCGTGTTGTTCGTGGTAGATAGGAGAGTTACCCATGGTTAGTTTGTTTCCAGACGCAGTAGAAAGAAATTCACACATCTGGTAAGTTTGTGGACAGAAATTTTGAGAGTTTACTGAGGTAAGTTGGCTAAGAGTTGGAGGCTGTGCTTTGCAGGCTATTCATAAGTTACCAAGGTGAAGATGCACAAGGAGTTTCAGAAGCAATGGAGCAAGTAAAATGGTAGTTACTGTAGAAACTACCATTTTTGTCCAGAATAGAAAAGAATTTCCGTAGCAAAAATATTCCAAAAAGTGGTGCAATATTTTTGCTCAGGAATGTGTCCTATGGTCCAAAGAATATTTTTCCTCAGATTTTTGTGGGCCAGAAAAATAGGGGTTGCTTTGGAGCACAATGGGTTTAACTAGGGTTTTGGAGGGAAAAGTGAATATTTTTCAATAGAGAAAAATATTCCAATTATTATATTAGAGTGAACCAGTGGGAAAAGATGATTTGAGATGGATATGAGGCACTTGGGTGAAAGCCAAGGGTACCCAAGTGTGTAAGTCCATATGAAAAGATTTAAAAAATCCCAAGGTTCAAAATAAATTCAAATAAAACTTAGGCAAATATAAGAGGTCAAAAATCAGGCTGTCACACTACATAAGCCCGCACCCCCATCCCGTAAAGGAAAGGAGGATGAGGCTCGAGTCCTAAAACACGATCTGCGTGAGGACTTGAACAAAAAAGCTAGCAAGACCAGGTCTATATACGGACCTAGGGACCGAGCTCCCACGCGGGACGGTGGCTATCAAGCGAATCGCGCCGGTCATATACCAGTTTGGGGTCAATACCAAACATCACAGCCATCGGACATACGCCATGACATAGCAAAATACAGAGGCGCCGTGCACCCTCTATGCTTCACCGATGAGGTGCTAGATCATGATTTTCCAGAAGGGTTTAAACCCGTGAATATCGAGGCGTACAATGGAACGACGGATCCTATCATCTGGATAGAAGAGTTTATTCTTCACATCCACATGGCTCGAGGAGATGATCTCCATATCATTAAATATCTACCCCTCAAGCTGAAAGGACAAGCTCGACACCGTCTAAATAGCCTCCCAGAGAAATCCATTGGGAGTTGGGAAGAACTTGAGGATGCTTTCCGGGCTAATTTTCAAAGGACCTATGTCCGGCCCCCGAACGCCGACGATCTAAGTCACATTATACAACAACCCGGGGAGTCAGCCCGCAAGCTCTGGAATCGGTTTCTCACTAAGAAGAACCAAATTGTCGATTGTCCGGACGCCGAAGCCTTAGCGGCCTTCAAGCACAGTGTCCGGGACGAATGGCTAGCCAAACACCTTGGACAGGAAAAGCCGAGGACAATGACAGCCCTAACTCACTCATGACTCGCTTTTGCGCAGGTGAGGATAGCTAGTTAGCTCGTAGCAGTACCAGCGACCCTGAAACATCTGAAGTCAGGGACGATAATGGAAAGCTACGACATCACAAAAAGAAATGTCGAAACAATGCTGGAAGCCCAGATGATACAGCGGTAAACGCAGGATTCAGCGGCTTCAGACCCGGTCAATGGAAGAAGACATTTAAAGGCAACAGAGATGGTCCATCCAGTCTAGACAAAATATTAGATAGGCCCTGCCAAATCCATGGCACCCCAAAGAAACCTACAAACCATACCAACCGTAATTGTTGGATCTTAAAGAAGGCTGGCAAGCTCAATGCCAAACACAAGGGGAAGGAGCCTCAGAGCGAAGACGAGGACGGACCTCACCAGCCGAATATAGGGGGACAGAAGAAATTTCCACCGGAGGTCAAAATAGTGAACATGATATATGCCACGCATATTCCAAAGAGGGAGCGCAAGTGCGCACTTCGAGATGTCTACGCCGTTGAGCCTGTTGCCCCCAAATTCAACCCATGGTCGGCATGTCCGGCCACTTTCGATCGCAGGTATCATCCGACTAGTATTCGTCATTGGGGTTCGGCTGCCCTAGTGCTCGACCCAATAATTGATGGATACCATCTAACCCGAGTCCTTATGGACGGCGAGAGCAGTCTCAATCTGATATATCAGGACACTGTCTGCAAGATGGGGATCGACCCATCAAGAATCAAGCGAAGTAGCACGACCTCTAAAGGAGTGATACCGGGCATAGAAGCCCGCTGCACGGGCTCTTTAACATTGGAGGTCGTATTCGGCTCTCCTGATAACTTTCGAAGTGAAGAATTAATCTTCGACATAGCTCCGTTCCGAAGTGGCTATCACGCTCTACTTGGAAGAACGGCCTTCGTGTGCTTTAATGCATTCCCGCATTATGCCTACTTAAAGCTTAAAATGCCCGAACCACGTGGCGTTATCACGATCAACGGAAATATGGAGTGATCTCTCCGTACGGAGGAGGACACTGCGGCCTTAGCAGCCGAAGTCCAAAATGGTCTATTCAAGCCGGATAATCTATCAATAGCGGACATGACTAAACATGTCTGACACACGCCTCGGTGCAGCAGCACAAATGAACCTGAGCAAGATTGATAGTTACGCCCCCATTGACTGCCCCATTAAGGTGATAACATATGTGCCTCGAGTACATAATTATGCCTTAAAAGTTCCTTGGGCGACGACCTGGGGCGCCTGCATATTGTCCATAGTTTGGCTAGACCCTATTCGGACAATAAACATATATTTTTTAGGTTCATTAAACGAACCAGACTTGTTATGGCCACACTGGATTAATTTTTCTGTTCCAGGTTTATTTTCTTTTCTTTTTTCAAACGGCCATCATACTCCCCCTTCAAGGACACATTACAGAGGAGGAAACGGCCCAGACGTGCAGCAGGGCCCCGGGCTACGGTTTGTTTTTAGATTAACACCCTATGTAAACCTTTTTTTCTCTTTCTTATTATATACTTTTCTGGCATGTAAAATGTCCAAGAAAGTAATTGGCATTATCTGTAAGATTACGACTCACCGTACTATAGAGGGATATTAATAGAGCAGCTTTATTCGCATTATGTTTGGAGTTTTATTCACTCACCATAAAATGCTCTCTTCCCGCATTTGATTACCATATGTGCCTTGTCAATAAGGGTCCATTACCATGGGCTATATTCAGCCCGATATATGTTGAAAGGACCGAACACCTATAGGGAGTGTTCGGCGTCCTGGATGTTTGCCTTATATGCATTAGTTCTGAATCATGTCTTGGGTCAATAGTTGGGTTGCCCAGCTCCTGTGCTTACCCCTACGCTCCCGATTGTTTGGCTAGGGTGTAAAGGGAGAACTACTGCGATTGTACTTCTAGCTCATCCGGTCAAGTACCTCAGTAGAGAAAGCCGAAAACTGACCGTCATGATGGGCGAGAATCTGGTCTGCAATCCGGTGACTTAGTTTTATACTACGATCGATAGAGATCTACCCCGTGTTATACGAAGGGTTGGTTTTTTCTCCCAGCCAGGTGCAATTGGATACCTTAAGCAAAGGAATATCATATCCGCACCAGGGGCTAGTACCTAGCCCCACATGTCAAGCTCCTACGACCAAGTGAAAGCAATAACGCCGCATAGTCTGATTGCCTGTTTCGCTCCACATACACCTCCTATATGGACCAAGACGTTGGATAAAGAGTGTACATGCATATGACCAAACACCCCAGTACTATGTACATGGGGGTTGAAGCCGACGATTGGAAACTTTCATATTTAGATAAACAGTCACACAGGAGGTAAAAGATGCTGATATTATAAATAGTGAAAAAGTTATATACATCGGATTCATAAGCATAGTCTTTACATCCGGATACAATGACTCGAAGATAAGATCCTTCGAACACTGGCCTTCTACAAGGCGGGCGCCCTCGATGATGTCCTCGAAGTACTTCTCCGGCTTGCGGTTCTCCCTGCCTGCGGGCGGGCTAGCAGTAGCTATATGCCCTGCGTTCATCTTCGCCCAGTGCACTTTGGCACAAGCGAAGGCCATCCGAGCACCTTCTATGTAGGCCGAATGCGTCAATGTGTCGACCCGCGGACTCCCCTCGACGAGCCGCTTCATCAATCTGAAGTAGCTACATGGGATTCGATCAGCGGGCCATAGCCGGACTATTAAGTCCTTCATGGCCGAGCCCGCCATGTTGTGCAGCTCGACCAGCTGCTTCATCTAGTCGTTGAGGGGCACCAGATGTTTTGGTGCATAGAACTGCGACCAAAACAGCTTCTATGTGTTGTTCCCCTCCAGGGCTCGGAAGTACAGGGCGGCGTCAGCACTGCTCCTCAGAATATCAGCAAACACGCCTGGAGAACTCCAAAATCGTGTCAGCCCAATGTACTTCTACCCTTCGAAGATGCTCTGTAAGAGAAATGTCTTACCAGATGCTATCTGTCGTGCCTGCTCGATTTCTTGACGGGCATTGCATGACTCACCTCGCGCATCCTGGGCAGTCTTCACTACCGCAGCAAGCTCGGATGCATGTTTCAAAGCCTTCTTCTCCAATAGCTCACATTTGAGAATGGCATCGTTGAGCTCGACCTCGACTTCGGACACCCGAGACCGGTGCTTCTCGCACTCCGCCTTTTCGGCCTCTAAATCGGCAGCTGCTTTGTCAACGGCTACCTTGTTCGCCTCGGCCTCCTTCTTGGCCTTGGCAATCTCACCCTTGAGGGCCTCGAGCTTAGTGGCGCCAACTGTATTATACAGAATACCATATAAGAGTTTATAAACATACTCAGGTAATTAGTCTTATTGACATCTTAAAATCTGCATACCTTGTGTTTCATCTAAACGATGGTTGATGCGGTCGAGGTCTGCATTGGCCAACAAGAGCTTCCGGTTCAGTTCGGCTACTTCCGCATCTCGCGTAGTTGCTGTAACTAGTGAAGCTTGCACAATAGTTCAGCTCTGTAAGTATGCTATATTTTGGATACTTCGTCTGATTCTCTTCACAATCACACAAAGCATCAGGGGCTACTAGCTATGTATGTGCATAAAAAATAATAAAGTTCTATAAAGAACATTACATTGCTTACCTCAAAGCCTGCTAACAGGCTGTTGAAGGCTTCATTCAGTCCGCCTTTGACGGACCGAATCTTCTTCATCACCGCACCCATCACGGTGCGGTGCTCCTCCACAATGGAAGCACTTTGCAATGCCCCCTCCATAGAGTCTGGCGCCTCTGGATTAACTCCGGGCGCCGTCGTATCCTCCTCCGCTTGGGGAGTCGGGTCTCCGGACCTG
The DNA here is from genome assembly GCA_902687465.1 of Secale cereale. Classification (NCBI taxonomy): domain Eukaryota; kingdom Viridiplantae; phylum Streptophyta; class Magnoliopsida; order Poales; family Poaceae; genus Secale; species Secale cereale. Next base: position 559,166,578 of record LR738711.1, read on the forward strand.
GAGCCGCGCTAGGCTTCGGGACAGTATTCAGTGGGCCCCCAGATTGTTTGGGACCCACGTCTTCGGTCTCCACGGGGATTATCTCCCCATGGTCGGCAGCCGCCGAGGTATTATCCCCAATCGCCTTGTCACCTGCCTCGCCCTTGTCTCCTAGGGCGGAGGACACCTGCTGGGAAGACACTTCGGTGTCGCCGCTGATCACGGGCTATGAAGCCCGGGCTGGCAGGTCACCCTCCGTCTCTCTTGGCGCTAGAGAGTTCCCCTCCAATAAGGAGGTGTCTGGGCGTCCTCCAGGAGGGTTGTAGGTCAGCAGGAGAGAAATGCTAAGTAAGCATCAAAAATACTAAACGGCAAAGGTGCAACACTTAAATCCGGATAAACTTACGATTCGGGCAGGGGTTTCACCCTAGGCTTCACCACGAAGCTATGTTCGGACGAATCCGAACTAGCAGCGAGGGTCATCTTCCTCTTGGGTGCGGCTGTGCCTACTTCGGCAGAGGCCGCCCTCTTCTTCCCCCTGCCTTGCGCAGGGGGCTCTTCTTCTTCTTCTTCTTCTTCTTCTTCTTCTTCCTCCTCATCATCTTCCTCCACATCGTCAGAGGAGAGGATGTTGATTTCCTCGGACTTCTTGTCCGTGGGGCGGGGGCTGTTTCCGGCCCCCTTACCCTTCTTCTTGGGCTTCTTGACCGGCGCCTTGTATGGCGCCAGGACCAGCATCTCCATCACCTGAGGTGATTCTGGGTCTTCGAGCAAAGGCGTCGGACACTTCATCTGGGTCGCCTTCTTCGTCCAGCCCTATATATCATGCAAAAACTCCAACTCCTGTCATCATTAAATAAGGGGGGAGATATATATTCGGTGAAGTTTTCTATTACCTCTGGGGTAGAGACAGTCGTACTGTAGCCCACGTCCTCAGTCTTTTCCGGCCACTCCTTCTGACTCTTGAAGAAATGCTTCCAAATCTCTTTGTGCATAAAGTCGAAGAGGTGCTTCAGAGGCTTATCCCCGGCCGGATCGAACTCCATAGGGAGGAATCCCGACTATGGCAGGGAAGGACTAGCCAGGCCAGTATTACCTGGACCACAGACGAGAGCTGATGCCCTTTGGAAATCACGTCGGATACACGGCTCATGAGAGTCGTCACTTCAGTATGAGACCCCCAGTCCAGACCTTTTTAGTCCAAGAGGCCAGCCTCTCTGGGAGTCCGAATCTGAAAGCACGCACCGTCGCCCATTTGGCATCGCGGGGTTCGGTAATGTAGAACCACTCCTGCCGCCAGACCTTATTCATCTCCACGAATGAGCCCTTGGGCCAAGTTGCATTCGGGAGCTTGCTAATCGTAGTGCCCCCGCACTCCGCGTGCTCCCCATCCACCACCTTTGGTTTTACGTTGAAGGTTTTGAGCCATTGGTCGAAGTGTGGAGGGATGCGGAGGAAGGCTTCACACACCACTATGAAAGCGGAGATGTGAAGGATTGATTTTGGGGCTAGATCATGGAAATCTAGCCCGTAGAAGAACAGTAGACCCCGAACAAAGGGGTGGAGCGGAAACCCTAGCCCCCTAACGAAAAGGGAAGTGAACACTACCCTTTCACCCGCCTCTGGGACGGGAATCACCCGACCCTCGGCAGGGACTCGATGCGCGATGTTAGCGGCGAGATAGCACGTGCTCCGTAGATCCTCCACGGTCTTTTCAGTGATCGTGGAAGCCTCCCACTTGCCCCTGGCACCGGATCCAGCCATTGTTGGGAAGAGGAGTAGTGGTTGAGGAACGAGGAGCGGTGGGCATGGGAGATGAGAATGCTGGGTCTAGGGAGAATGGAGAGCTCGAGCTTGAGGAAGGCGTGGGGCTGATGAAGGGATGGGTATCCTTTTATAATGCTGCGAATACAGAACGTCCCCCCACTTTAGCCAGAAACCTCGCCAGTTCCCAAACCGGTCGTGCGTAATGCGCGGCTTGGGTGCTCATGTCATATTGATAAGGATCCCACAATAAGAGGGCACGATCTCTATTCTGATGGGACGTGTCAATGAGGATATACCTCGAAACGCGAAACTAGGACCAAATAAAATGGTTTGATATGTAAGTGGGTTGGATGCGATGCTTCACCCAAAAGTTGTCAGTAGAGACACACTATTCATTTTCCTTTAAGAGCCTTGCCTTCGAGTCTAAGGGTTGTACTAACCTTGCAGAGCCGAACACAATACACTTTTTGCAGAAGATATATTCAGAAGAAGGAACCCGCCTTGTAATGCCGAAGACAATACAGAAGCCGAACTCATCGTCATCGAAGTCAGGTTCAGGGGCTACTGAGGGAGTCCTGGTTAGAGGGGTCCTCGGGAGGCCATATCACTCTTGGTGGGCCGGACTAGTGGGTCGTGAAGATCATAATCGAAGATCATCTCTCGTATCCAGATAGGACTCCTGTATTCATGTAATGGCAAGTTTTAGGTTCGGGTGTAATCTTTCCTTCCTCTGCGAGATGGTATGTACAAACCCTAGGCCCCTCCGATGTGTATATAAACCAGAGGGTTTAGTCCGTAGAGGCTAACGGAGAATCTCAAATCCTCATAGGCTAGACTTTAGAGTTTAGCCAATACGATCTCGAGGTAGATCAGCTCTTGTATTCATATTCATCCATATTAATATAGCAGGAAGTAGGGTTTTACCTCGATCGAGAGGGCCTAAACCTGGGTAAACATCGTGTCCCCAGCCTCCTGTTACCATCGATCCTCACATGCATAGTTCGGGACCCCCTACCCCACATCCGCCGGTTTTGACACCGACGCCCTTGGCGTCGGTCACGGTTCATCCAGCTATGGCAGCTCCTCCCTCAGCGGCAGCTCCAGCATTGGTGGCTACGACCAGCCACCACGTCATCACGCCCGCTTCGAGGGCGGTGGCGGGTCATGTCATCGTCGTGCCCCAGTGAAGCGCAAGGAGGGCTCTGGCTGAGCCCGGGGGGTGCGATCCTCGTGAGCGGCCGCATCATAGGAGCCGCTTTTGCCTGTCCCTGCCTTTCCTTTCCTCCGGTATTGCCAAAAACAAGTATGGGGCCCTACTAGGTGCTACCTCTTGAGCATGCGTTGGTTTTCCCTTCAAGAGGAAAGGGTGATGCAGCAAAGTAGCATAAGTATTTCCCTCAGTTTTTGAGAACCAAGGTATCAATCTAGTAGGAGACTACACGCAAATCCTTAGTACCTGCACAAACAATTAAGAACCTTGCAACCAACGCGATAAAGGGGTTGTCAATCCCTTCACGGCCATTTGCAAAAGTGAAATATGATAGAGGTAATAAGATAAATATTGTTGGTATTTTTGTAGTATAGATTGAAAAGTAATGATTGCAAAATAAACTACGATAAAAATAGCTAGTTGACGGGAGATTAATATGATGGAAAATAGACCCGGGGGCCATAGGTTTCACTAGTGGCTTCTCTCAAGATAGCATATTTTACGGTGGGTGAACAAATTACTGCCGAGCAATTGATAGAAAAGTGCATAGTTATGAGAATATCTAGGCATGATCATGTATATAGGCATCACATCCATGTCAAGTAGACCAAAACAATTATGCATCTACTACTATTACTCCACACATCGACCACTATCCAGCATGCATCTAGAGTATTAAGTTCATATGAATAGAGTAACGCATTAAGCAAGATGACATGATGTAGAGGGATAAACTCAAGCAATATGATATAAACCCCATCTTTTTATCCTCGATGGCAACAATACAATACGTGCCTTGATGCCCCTGTTGTGTAACGCCCGGGACACACCTGTCGGTGGTCGTTACTCCTGGCGGGATCTAGACTGGCCCCACATATCAATACTATTCTTTTATGCGCACTTTGTCCTCACTCGTGTGCACCCGGGAGCAACTTCCATGTCGGCCACCCATCCTGAAATTACTCCAAGTTGGGCGTGCTTAACTTTGGAGTTCTGTCTGAATGGGCTCCCGGAAAAGAAGGAATTCCTTATAGATATGAGTAGTCTATCATCCCTATTAAGCCATGCTATCACATACACCCCCACACAGAGGAATTGACGTCCTCCTCGAGGCACAAGAACGTTCCCTCTTGGTACAAACGTCTGTGCATCCATTCCGATACATGTGACATGCCGTGTGCCATGACGGGTCACAAACGTCAAGAACAACATAAACCAGCACCTCTCCGCAAACATCCGTGTAACCGCGAGGGTCGGATCTGATACCAACTTTTAATGCCCCGGACACACCCGCCGGTGGTCGTTACTCCTGTCGGGATCTAGACTCGCCCCACACATCAATACTAGTCTTTTTTGCACACTTTATCCTCACTCGTGCTCACCCGGGACCAACTTCCCGGTCGTTCACCCATCCTGAAACTACTCCCAGCTGAGCACGCTTAACTATCGAGTTCCGTATGAATGGGCTCGCGGAAAAGAAGGAATTCCTTATTGATATGAGTAGTCTATCATCCCTATTAAGCCAGGCTATCACATGCTATCACTGGGAAAGGACACCACAAGATTGAACCCAAAGCTAAGCACTTCTCCCATTGCAAGAAAGATCAATCTAGTAGGCCAAACCAAACTGATAATTCGAAGAGACTTGCAAAGATATTAAATCATGCATATAAGAATTCAGAGAAGAACCAAATATTGTTCATAGATAATCCTGATCATAAACCCACAATTCATCGGATCTCAACAAACACACCGCAAAAAGTATTACATCAAATATATCTCCAAGAAGATCGAGGAGAACTTTGTATTGAGATCCAAAGAGGGAGAAGAAGCCATCTAGCTAATAACTATGGACCCGAAGGTTTGTGGTAGACTACTCACACATCATCGGAGAGGCTATGGTGTTGATGTAGAAGCCCTCCGTGATCGATTCCCCCTCCGACAGAGCGCCGGAAAAGGCCCCAAGATGGGATCTCACGGGTACAGAAGGTTGCGGCGGTGGAAATATGGTTTCGTGGTGCTCTCCGATGTTTTCAGGGTATATGAGTATATATAGGCAAAAGAAGTAGGTCGGTGGAGCTATGAGGGGCCCACGAGGGTGGGGGAGCGCCTACCCCCTGGACGCGCCCTCCTGCCTCGTGGCCGCCTTGTTGCTTCCTTGACGTCCACTCCAAGTCTCCTGGATTGCATTTGTTCCAAAAACGATCCTCGCGAAGGTTTCATTCCGTTTGGATTCCGTTTGATATTCCTTTTTTGTGAAACACTGAAATAGGCAAAAAAAAACAGCAATTTGCAATGGGCCTTTGGTTAGTAGCTTAGTCCCAAAAATAATATAAAAGTGCATATTAAAGCCCATTAAACATCCAAAACAGATAATATAATAGCATGGAACAATCAAAAATTATAGATACGTTGGTGACGTATCAAGCATCCCCAAGCTTAATTCATGCTCGTCTTCGAGTAGGTAAATGATAAAACAAATTTTATGATGTGGAATGCTACCTAACATAATTTTCAATGTAATTTTCTTTATTGTGGCATGCATGTTCAGGTACGAAAGATTCAAGACAAAAGTTTAATATTGACATAAGAATAATAATACTTCAAGCATACTAACAAAGCAATTATGTCTTCTCAAAATAACATGGCCAAAGAAAGCTATCCCTACAAAATCATATAGTCTGGCTATGCTCTATCTTCATCACACAAAATATTTAAATCATGCACAACCCCGGTTTCAGCCAGGCAATTGTTTCATACTTTAGTATTCTCAAACTTTTTCAACTTTCACGCAATACATGAGCGTGAGCCATCGATATAGCACTATAGGTGGAATAGAGTGGTGGTCGTGGAGAAGACAAAAAGGAGGAAGATGGTCTCACATCAACTAGGCGTATCAATGGGCTATGGAGATGCCCATCAATAGATATCAATGTGAGTGGGTAGGGATTGCCATGCAACGGATGCACTAGAGCTATAAGTTTATGAAAGCTCAACTAAAGAAACTAAGTGGGTGTGCATCGAGCTCGCTTGTTCACGAAGACCTAGGGCACTTTGAGGAAGCCCATCATTGGAATATACAAGCCAAGTTCTATAATGAAAATTCCCACTAGTATATGAATGTGACAAAACAAGAGACTCTCTATCATGAAGATCATTGTGCTGCTTTGAAGCACAAGTGTGGAAAAAGGATAGTAACATTGCCCCTTCTCTCTTTTTCTCCCATTTTTTGGGCCCTTTTCTCTCTCTCTTTTTATGGCCTCTTTTTTTTCATCCGGAGTCTCATCCCGACTTGTAGGGGAATCATAGTCTCCATCATCCTTTCCTCACTGGGACAATGCTCTAATAATGAAGATCATCACACTTTTATTTACTTACAACTCAAGAATTACAACTCGATGCTAGAACAAAATATGACTCTATGTGAATGCCTCCGGCGGTGTACCGGGATGTGCAATGAATCAAGAGTGACATGTATGAAAAAATTATGAATGGTGGCTTTCCCACAAATACGATGTCAACTACATGAGCATGCAAGGCAATATGACAATGATGGAGCGTGTCATAATAAACGGAACACTGGAAAGTTGCATGGCAATATATCTCGGAATGGCTATGGAAATGCCATAATAGGTAGGTATGGTGGCTGTTTTGAGGAAGGTATATGGTGGGTGTATGGTACAGGCGAAATTTGCGCGGCACTAGAGAGGCTAGCAATGGTGGAAGGGTGAGAGTGCGTATAATCCATGGACTCAACATTAGTCATAAAGAACTCATATACTTATTGCAAAAATCTACAAGTTATCAAAACCAAAGCACTACACGCATGCTCCTAGGGGAAGGGTTGGTAGGAGTTAACCATCGATTGATCCCGACCTCCACACAAAGGAAGACAATCAATAAATAAATCATGCTCCAACTTCATCATATAACGGTTCACCATACGTGCATGCTACGGGAATCACAAACTTTAACACAAGTATTCCTCAAATTCACAATTAATCCACTAGCTGACTCTAATATCACCATCCTCATATCTCAAAACGATCATCGAGTATCAAACTTCTCATAGTATTCAATGCACTTTATATGTAAGTTTTTATTATACCCATCTTGGATGCTTATCATATTAGAAATAATTTTATAGCCACAGCAAATTACCATGCTGTTCTAAAGGAATATCAAAATAATATAAGTGAAGCATGAGAGATCAATAATTTCTATAAAATAAAACCACCACCGTGCTCTAAAAGATATAAGTGAAGTACTAGAGCAAAATATCTAGCTCAAAAGATATAAGTGAAGCACGTAGAGTATTCTAATAAATTCTGATTCATGTGTGTGTCTCCCAAAATGTGTGTATAGCAAGGATGATTGTGGTAAACTAAAAAGCAAACACTCAAATCATACAAGACGCTCCAGGCAAAACACATATCATGTGGTGAATAAAAATATAGTCTGAAGTAAAGTTACCGATGGACGAAGACGAAAGAGGGGATGCCTTCCGGGGCATCCCCAATCTTAGGCTTTTGGTTGTCCTTGAATTTTACCTTGGGGTGCCTTGGGAATCCCCAAGATTAGGCTCTTGCCACTCCTTATTCCAAAATCCATCAAATCTTTACCCGAAAACTTGAAAACTTCACAACACAAAACTTAGCAGAAAATCTCGTGAGCTCCGTTAGTATAAGAAAACAAACCACCACTTTAAGGTACTGTAATGAACTCATTCTTTATTTATATTGGTGTTAAACCTACTGTATTCCAACTTCTCTATGGTTCATACCCCCCGATACTAGCCATAGATTAATCAAAATAAGCAAACAACACACGCAAAACAGAATCTGTCAAAAACAGAACAGTCTGTAGTAATCTGTAACTTTCGAATACTTGTGTAACTCTAAAAATTCTGAAATAAATTGGTGTACGTGAGGAATTTGTCTATTAATCATATGCAAAAAGAATCAACCTAAAATCACTCTCCAGTATAAAATGGCAGCTAATCTCGTGAGCGCAAAAGTTTTTGTTTTTTACAGCAAGATCGCAAAGACTTCACGCAAGTCTTCCCAAAGGTTCTACTTGGCACAAACACTAATTAAAACACAAAACCATATCTAACCAGAGGATAGATGAATTATTTATTACTAAACATAAGCAAAAAGCTAATAAAAATAAATTTGGGTTGCCTCCCAACAAGCTCTTTCTTTATAGCCATTAAGATCGGCTTGAGATTTCAATGATGCTCATATAAAAAATAAGAATTGAAGCACAAAGAGAACATCACAAAACACGTGACAAACACATCTAAGTCTAACATACTTCCTATGCATAGGCATTTTATAGTGAAATAAATCAAGACAAGCAATATCTAGCATATGCAAGGAAGAAAAAGAAAACAAGATCAATCTCAACATGAAGAGATGTACTTTAGTAACATGAAGATTTCAACAACCATATTTTCCTCTCTCATAATAATTGCATGTTGGATCATAAGCAAATTCAACAATATAGCTATCACAAAATATATTCTCAACACGGTCCACATGCATGCGAAGTTGACATTCTTCCAAAATAGTGGGATCAACATTAACTAAAGTCATGACCTCTTCAAACCCACTTTTATCAAAATTTCATAAGATTGAAAATTCTCCAAATATGTGGGATCTAAAGTTGACACTCTTCCAAACCCACTTTCAGTATTATTGCAAGTACTATTATTAATCTCATATTCATCATGGGGCTTAAATAAATTTTCAAGATCGTAAGAAGCATCACCCCAATCATGATCACTGCAACAAGTAGTGGGCATACCAAAATAAGCATCCCCAAGCTTAGGGATTTTCATATCATTAACACAATTGAAATTAATAGAATTTATAATAACATCATGGCAATCATGTTTTTCATTAAAAGAGCTATCATGAATCACTTCATAATTTTCTTCTTTCCACACTTCATCACAATTTTCAGATTCACGAATTTCAAGAAAAACATCATAAAGATAATCTAGTGCACACAGATCACTAGCAATTGGTTCATCATAATTGGATATCTTAAAAAGATTAGCAAGTGGATGAGGATCCATAATTTAGCAAGCAAAGATGAAAGCTAATAGAGGACACATGGCAACATAAGCAAACAGAAAGGCGAACGAAAAGAGGCGAAGGGAAAAAGGGCGAATAAAATGGCAAAGGTGAAGTGGGGGAGAGGAAAATGAGAGGCGAATGGCAAATAATGTAATGCGAGGGATAAGAGTTTGTGAAGGGTACTTAGTATGTCTTGACTTGTGCATAGATCTCCCCGGCAACGGCGCCAGAAATCCTTCTTGCTACCTCTTGAGCATGCGTTGGTTTTCCCTTGAAGAGGAAAGGGTGATGCGGCAAAGTAGCGTAAGTACTTCCCTCAGTTTTTGAGAACCAAGGTATCAATCCAGTAGGAGACTACACGCAAATCCCTAGTACCTACACAAACAATTAAGAATCTTGCAACCAACGCGATAAAGGGGTTGTCAATCCCTTCACGGCCACTTGCAAAAGTGAAATCTGATAGAGATAATAAGATAAATATTTTTGGTATTTTTGTTGTATAGATTGAAAAGTAAAGATTGCAAAATAAACAATGATAAAAGTAGCTAGTTGACGGGAGATTAATATGATGGAAAATTGACCCGGGGGCCACATGTTTCAGTACTGGCTTCTCTCAAGATAGCATATTTTACGGTGGGTGAACAAATTACTGCCGAGCAATTGATAGAAAAGCGCATAGTTATGAGAATATCTAGGCATGATCATGTACATAGGCATCAGGTCCGTGTCAAGTAGACCGAAATGATTCTGCATCTACTACTATTAGTCCACACATCGACCGCTATCCAGTATGCATCTAGAGTATTAAGTTCATAAGAACATAGTAACGCATTAAGCAAGATGACATGATGTAGAGGGATAAACTCAAGCAATATGATATAAACCCCATCTTTTTATCCTAAATGGCAACAATAGAATACGTGCCTTGATCACCTGCTATCACTGGGAAAGGACACCGCAATATTGAACCCAAAGCTAAGCACTTCTCCCATTGCAAGAAAGATCAATCTAGTAGACAAACCAAACTGATAATTCGAAGAGACTTGCAAAGATATTAAATCATGGATAGAAGAATTCAGAGAAGAACCAAATATTGTTGATATATAATCTTGATCATAAACCCACAATTCATCGGATCTCGACAAACACACCGCAAAAAGTATTACATCGAATAGATCTCCAAGAAGATCGAGGAGAACTTTGTATTGAGATCCAAGGAGAGAGAAGAAGCCATCTAGCTAATAACTATGGACACGAAGGTATGTGGTAGACTACTCACACATCATGGGAGTGGCTATGGTGTTGATGTAGAAGCCCTCCGTGATCGATTCCCCCTCTGACGGAGCACCGGAAATGGCCCCAAGATGGGATCTCTGTCACACCCTGCATTTTGTAACATGTTATTTGTAACTTTGAAGCATGAAAATTTGGACCAGCAAAATTTTTTTAGCATCATTTGGCTTCTATTTGGAATTGAGTTTTCTTCATGTGCTTTTTCTTGTGCTCATTGAAGTCAACTATGATCTCTTGTAGATCTCATCTCCATACTCAAAACTTCTGCCCAATGATCATGCCAAGTGTTATATAACAGTATAGTATTTTCTTACAAAATTAATTTGGCCAAAAAGTATTTTATAAATTTAGTTTTCTAAAAACCCCTAAATTGAGATTTGCACTGCAAGTACTTGATTTAGGTTGAGAAAATTATTTCAAAAGGTTTATTTGAGACCTAGTAGTCATAGGACTTCCAGAAACCACAAAGGTATAATTTTAAAAGTTGTTTTCCTATTTTATTTAAAAGCTTTTTCTTAAGGCCAGAAATGGTCTTTAATAGGGGAAAATTATTTAACTGTTTCAAAAATATTTGCCAAAATTCAGCGAGACTCATATGACATATATTGTCCATATATAAGAATTTCAACACTTGGTCATGTTCAAAATAATGGGCTAAACCCTCTAAAACCCTTTCTGGATATTTCAAGCTTTTGAAATATTTACAAAGGAAATTTTCTCCAAAAATTCCAGGGAAATTCTTTCATGTCATATATGACATATTTGATGATCTTGCCAAGTCCCATGCCTTGGGAAGCAAGAAAACATCCTCAAACCCCTTCATAACCATTCTGTCCATATTTGAAGTTTGAGCAACTTTACATTGCCAAACTTGTCCAAATGCTCTCAAACTTGGTGCACATGCTAGAATGACCTAATAAGGCATCTAGACCAAATGGCACAAGATTTGTAATAGAGCAACTTGATCTGATCACCTCAAAACCCTTTCTGTTCAAATGCAAATTTGAACAACTTTACATTACCAACTTTTTATCTGGAGCTTCAAACTTTGTGGGCATGATCAATACCCCAAATGATGATCCTACACCAAGTGGTGCATCAAGGGGAGACGATTAGCTTGACTCAATCAAGATGAAACTGTTTCTGTTGATTTCTAGGGTTCACCAAAGTTACATTGGCTAGTTTCTTCAAATGAGCCCAAACTTGGTGAACCACCCTAATTTCTCATGTCTTTCAACCCTGTCAAGTGCCATGTCAAGTGGACTTCATTCACTTGATCAAACACTGATCAAACACCTTCTGCAGAATTTCTAAAACCTCCAATTTGACCACTTTCACTTTTCTCCATGGCCTCAACTTCTTACCACAGGCTCATTGAGTTACCAGCTACCTCCAGTAACTCCCCAGCACCTCAGCTCCATCATTGAGGGGTGAAACCCTTGTTTTACCTTGCTGTACAGCCAGCTTCCACCATTTTACCAGCCCTCTCCCTCTCTCTCTACATCCCCAGGGCATCCAAGGCCTCAGGCCCTTTCTTTACTCCTCCTACAACGTGCTGGACACTGTTGGACACGCTGGAACGGACCAAACCGGCGAGAGCGCGGCGATGCCAGTCAAACGCACGCTCTGGAGCGCGCAAACAGTGCACCCCGCACGCAGGCTCCAACCAATCGCTGATCCCCGACAGCCTCGGGCCTCCCCCTCGCGCCAGTCGAGGCGCCTCGACGTCCGCGACCTCCCCGGCGCTGTCCCCCCTCCTCCTGCGCCCTCCAGTGAACGTCGTCGCACGCGCACCGGCCGCCCGCTTCGGCCATTCCTCTGCTTCACACGCGCGTCCTCCTCTGACGCTTCCCCGCTCCTCCTCTCACCACAGCTGGACGTGGAGCTAGTCCACGGACCTCCCCGGCGTGTTCCCAGGCTCCAGAACCCTCTCCAGCCTCGCCTGCAACCTCGCCGGCGCACGGGTCCACGGTGAACCACGGGCGCGGCTATACAAGGCCCTCCCGAGCCTCTCCAACACCATCACCAGCCTCACACCTCTCCTTTGAGACCCCCAGCACCCTCAGTTCAACCCCAGGACGCCCCAGTGCTCGGGATCGACCGGAGCGCCGCCGCGTCGGGCCGCCGGCGATCTCGAGGTACAGGCCTCCCCTGCCTCTCCTTCCACCCGTTTCGGAACAGCCGCACTCCACTGATCACTATCCCCCTGTTTCCCCTCTCTGTGGCAGCCGGAAACAGCCGCAGCCACCACCCTCCGACGAGCTTCCGCCGCCCCACCTCGTCGCCGGCGAACCAAGCCTCCCCGCCGTGCCGCACTACCACCACTGCAACCGCAACACAACGCTGGTCACGTCCCTGGCCTCCGTTGCCGTCGTCGTGGCCGGAATCCTCGCCGGTGAGCTTGCCGCCGCCGTGGCCGCGGGGTTAGAGATGACAGGCGGGCCCCGCCTGTCATCCCCCCACCTCTCTCCCCCTCCTCTGTGCCGCTGACCCACGGGCCCCGCCCGTCAGGTTTGAAAACCTGACGTGCGCGCGCGCTGGCTCCGTGCGGCTGGGCCAGTCCGTCTGGGCCGTGCATTGTGGCCTTCTCTGGCCCAGTGCACAGGACTTTTTTTTATTTTTCTTTTCTGTTGATGTTTTAAACATTTATACAGAAAAGAATATTGATCCAAATTAAATAATTTTAACTCCTAAAATCTTGTAATATTCTAACCTATTTAAGGGTACTACTTTCATTCAAATCCATGAAACTTTTCTGTACTGTTCAAATTTAAATTCAAATTTGAGCAGTATAACTCCTGTTCAAAAATCAATATGTCCTATTCTGTAACTCCAAAGGTCCAACTAAGATTTTTCCCCATCTTAGAAATCCCTCTAGTATTTTACAAAAATAAGTTGACATTTTTCTGAGCACTTTGATTTTTCTGTTTTATTTGTATTCTTATTTTCCCGTGGTTATTATGCGACGTATAGATCCCGTATTTGACGAAGTTGTTGTGGAAGAAGAAGGAGAAGGATTTGAAGACCTTGAAGAACAAGCCAATCCAGGCAAGCAGCCCTTTGACCATGATACACTTGTTCTTCGGAACCCGTTTGTTTCCGATGCATGATGATTAGGGTTACGATGGTAACCTAGATGAACCACCACATGATGCATGCTTTATTGTTGATCTTGCTATATGCTAGATGACATGCAATAGGTGGTCACGATGCTTACATGATGCATGTTTTATTCTTGATCTTGCTATGTGCTAGATGACATGCATATGGTTAGTGGTTATGATTAGTGATGCATGAGTGACATGAACCTTCATGGTTGAAGTCTTTGCATAAAACCCCGTCGGGTGCCATTTATGCCCGAGGGAGATGATGATGAAGAGTTGGGTGGCCACTTGATGACGAAGTGGTGTGCCAAGGCAAGTGTGTGTGTGTTTTTCAAACGGATTGGTTGAAGTTGCGACCGTTATTCCAACCATACATGTGCAACCACACTACCCCTTATGGGACGGGGCTTTATTGATTACTTAGGTCGATACTCGCATGGTGCCCGCATTACTAGTGACGGGGAGACTTGAGGTCTTTCCCGGGACGGGGTCGTGCTTGGATAGACGGCCATGACTGTTTCTACAGGGCACCGGACACACCGTTGGTCCCTTCGGGTACGCGAGACATTGAATTAGGGCAAGTCCTGTGATCTATTGTTTGTACCCAAAGGCCGTGTGCCAACGAGTGACTCTATGTTAGTGTCGTCTAAGGAAAGGTAATGACCGGGTGCTTACCCCGGGTACTTGAGGTACCGCGGGTCGTGGATGACACGGAAGTTCCCCGGATCTTGTGGGTAAAGTGTACAACCTCTGCAGAGTGTCAAACTATTCGAATAGCCGAGTCCACGGTCATGGACAGTTGGGTAACCGCTCTTGGGCTACGTCCAATGTTTGTGAAACCATGCGTGTGTATGTGAGTCAAGGTGGGGACTTGACTCGATGAGATGAATCATATTCATGTTGATGTCGGTAACCTGTTCTCGAGGTTACGCGAGGTTATTGATGCATAAACTTGGTGATAGCATATTGTTCTAGCTTCCTGCTAAGATTGTTCATTATTGTTCCATTGCATTGTTACCACATCATGGGTTGCTTGCGAGTACATTCAAAGTACTCATTGGCTTGCCACTGGTTATTTAATTGGCCAGGCATAGAAGAGCAGGAATATGAGGAAGAGTTCTTTGGAGACGAGCATGCGAACTAGGACGCTATCCCAGTCAGAATGCCTGTAGGGTTAAGGCAGATGGCATGGGTTCTACCCATTTATCGAAGACTTCCTCTACTTGAGTTATTTGCTATTCAGCCCGTGAGGCTCTATCTATGTAAGACTTGGCCATAATGGCCTTAATTCGTGTAAGACTATTTGAATGGATGTAAGACTCTTGTTATTTCAGCTTCTGTGTGTTCAGTGAGCATTGATCTCTGGGATCACTGTACACGTGCATTCGGTGATCTCGACTTCTAAGTCGGGGTCCCCACAGAGCTGGTATCAGAGCCGTCCTGACTGTAGGAAGCCTTAGTTAGCATGGGCGTTAGTTAGTCGAGACCCCCTTTTCAAAACCTTCTGAACCTCTCTTCTTTTCTAAACCTGAGATTTCATCAGCTTATTAACCCCTCCTATTCCACCTTTGCAGATGGCCGCTGTTCCCGAAGAGCACCTGACCACTGGGTTTCCCCTACTTCTCGAGGATAGCCTCCAGGAGTGTCAGTTCCACCGAGCACCCATCCTCACCTACCTTGAGCATTGGGTGAGCGATGCTGAGGTGGAGTACCATGTGGAAGTGATCGTGAAGGCAAACGATCCTCCCACAAGTTGGTTCTTCGAGGGACCCCAGATGGCAATACTACCACTCGCTGTTGAGGCTGCTACACTCAAGGCACTAACCCGTCTCCGCGAGCTTCTTCCGGAGATGGCAGCCAAGATGGCAACTCGCTTCTTACCTTACAGGAAGGAAAGTGACGAAGAAAGCAGCGCACTAGCCCCTCCACTGAAGGAAGGACTCTCGCTTCGGTTCCAGACCTACTTCAGTCTATGTGCCGACAGCTTGGCACAAGACTTGGCCTCGGAATCAATGAAGCTTCGAGAAGAACTTTACAAGACCAAGGCACTTCTTCGTCGAGCTCAAGAGAAGGCAAGTAGGATCAAGAAGGAAGGAGCACCTTCTGGACAATCCGCTATCGCATATCGAGGCGGAAGGCCCTCCGAGGATGTATCTTCCAAGGGTGAAGAACCACCTCGGCGACGCCGGATGACAGCAAGGGAATACCGCAAGCTTTTCCCTGCACCACCGTCGAAGCACCGTCGTATCCAACTCCTCCACTCCCCCACTCCCTCCAGCGACAAGGGAGCCCAGACAGATGAAGACAAGGAGGAAGACCCAGAAGAGCCGGAATACGCGACCGAGCATTCCGCCGCTTAGGCATTATTCGCTACTCGGATATGCCAGTTGTAACCCCTACGGTAGGATAGGTCGTGTAACCCCTATGCGCAGTCGAGTCCTTGTATGGTTCATATGAAACCATCTAGTGTTTGCTTTTGTTGTGTCTGGATGTAAGTCGTGATCTTCCTTCGGGAATGTGAAAATGACTACATCACCCATTTGGATTTTAATGAATGTGTTTAGGCCTCTCGGCCCTTGCATGATTTGATTTAGTGTCACACCCACCCCCTTACTAGGCACCCATCTATCTTGCTTTCCCTCTTCCGAGTCATGAGACCTTTTACCGCTCCAACAGGATGCCTGTTGTAACTCGTACTGGTACCTCTACCCAGCAGCCCGAAGCCGGAGCATCCTCTCAGGCAGAGGCAGGCCACGACCAAACCAACGACCAAGCTCCGCCACCACCACCTCCTCCAAGCATGGACGTGGCTCAGCTTCTCCAAGCTTTCCGAGAGGAACGCCAAGCCAACACTGCAGCTCTTCAGCTGATTGCTCAAGCTGTCGCCAACAACCGCCAGCCGGCGGGGAATGGCAATGGACGTTCCACGTTGGCAGAGTTCAAGAAGCATGCACCGCCAACCTTCATCGAGACTGATGAACCCCTGGATGCTGATGACTGGGTCCGTTCCATTGAGGAAATCCTGGAACTAGTCGGATGCACCGAAGATCGCGAGAAGGTGGCTTATGCAGCCCACTGCCTCGGGGGAACTGCTAGAGCTTGGTGGGATGGATTCAAGGTCATGCATGCTGAACAAGACATCACTTGGGTGAACTTCAAGGCAGAATTCCGCAAGGCCCACATTCCTTCCGGAATCATGGCTATCAAAAAGCGCGAGTTCCGAGCCCTGAAGCAAGGAAGTTGCACTGTCAAGGAGTACATGCAGAAGTTCAGCATTCTGTCAAGGTATGCCCCTGAAGATGTCAGCACTGATGCTGCCAAAAGGGAGCGCTTCATGGAAGGCCTTAATCAGACTCTGCAATACTCGCTTGTCGTGTGCGACTGCCCATCTTTCCCTGACCTGGTGAACAAGGCACTTATGCTTGAAGACAAGCGGCGTGCTTTGGAAGACACTCGCAAGCGCAAGTTGGTCAGTAAGGGAAGTTCTAGCAACCAGAAGCCTCGTCCGTGGCAGTCAGCCCCAGCCAAGCCAACCTATCAGCAGCCAAGAGCTCCTGCACCTCGTGCCAATCCTCAGCCTCAGCAGTATGCCAACCCCAGGCCAGCTTTCAACCCCAATACCAATGGTGGCAACAAGATCAACACTCCAAACCAAGTCACTTGCTTTGGATGTGGTCAGCCCGGACACATCTCAAGGGTGTGCCCCAACAAGAAGCCTGATGCCCCGCGCCCCAATGCGCAGAACCAGGGACAAGGCCGTGGTATACCACCAAGGAACCCAGCTCCTCGCAATCCACCGAACTATGGGAAGGGGCGTGTGAATCACGTCACTGCTGAAGAAGCCCAGGAAGACCCGGACGTCGTGTTGGGTACGTTCCTTGTCAACTCAGCACCTGCAACTGTCTTGTTTGATTCTGGAGCAACGCATTCATTTGTCACTCAAAGATTTGCATTAAAAAGTGGCATGACCCCTACACCCCTGAATAACCCTATGGTGATACAAACCCCCGGAGCCGAGATGAGAGCCAAGATAGGTTGTAAAGGAGTCAGTATTACCATTAATGGTGTAGACTTCCTAGCAGACCTTATCGTCCTGAGATCGCAAGGCTTGGATGTGATTCTAGGTATGAATTGGCTCAGCAAGCACCAAGGCTTGTTAGACTGTGCCAATCGGACAGTCACTGTGACCAATGACCAAGGAGTCGAAGTCAAGTTTGCCCCCAACTCCTCTTCCGCTCAAGCCGCTAAAGTCAACTGTCTGTCTGAAGTTGGGCTAGATCAAGTACCGGTGGTATGTGAGTATCCTGATGTCTTTCCGGATGAACTACCGGGAATGCCCCCTGACCGTGACATTGAGTTCATCATCGAGCTCGTGCCCGGAGCAGGACCCATCTATAAGAAGCCTTATAGAATGGGGACGGAAGAATTAGCCGAGTTGAAGAAGCAGCTAGAAGAGCAGCTAAGGAAGGGATTTATTCGCCCGAGTGCCTCCCCTTGGGGATCTCCTGTTCTGTTTGTGGCAAAGAGGGACGGTACCATCCGCTTATGCATTGACTATCGTTCCCTCAATGAAGTTACAATCAAGAACAATTACCCACTTCCCAAGATCGAAGATCTGTTTGATCAGCTCAGCGGAGCCAAGGTATTCTCCAAGATCGACCTCAGATCTGGGTATTACCAGCTGAAGATCAGACCCCAAGATATTCCGAAGACGGCATTCGTAACCAGATATGGCCTGTACGAGTGCACGGTCATGTCTTTTGGGTTAACCAATGCCCCAGCTTACTTTATGTATCTCATGAATAAAGTCTTCATGGAATATTTGGACAAGTTTGTTGTGGTCTTCATTGATGACATTCTTGTGTTCTCGAAGTCGGAGGAAGAGCATGAGCAGCACCTGAGGATGGTCCTAGACAAGCTTCGTGAGCACCAACTGTATGCCAAATTCAGCAAGTGTGAGTTCTGGCTGCATAAAGTTGGATTCTTAGGTCATGTCTTGACCGAGGAAGGATTATCTGTTGATCCTGCAAAAATCGAAGTTGTGACCCAATGGCAATCTCCAACGACCGTCAAGGAAGTCAGAAGCTTCCTCGGATTAGCGGGCTATTACCGCAAGTTCGTGGAAGGATTCTCTAGCATTGCACGACCAATGACTCAGCTCCTCAAAAAGGACAAGAAGTTCGAATGGACGCCAAAATGCGAAGAGAGCTTCCAAGAGCTCAAGAAGAGATTGACCACCGCCCCAGTTCTAGCAACACCTGATATTCACAAGGAGTTCATGATATATTGTGATGCCTCTCGAACCGGATTGGGAAGCGTTCTGATGCAAGAAGGCCGCGTCATAGCATACCTCTCCAGGCAGCTACGACCCCATGAGGAGAACTACGCTACTCACGATCTTGAGCTAGCGGCAGTAGTTCATGCCTTGAAGACATGGCGGCATTACCTCCTAGGGAAACGATGTGAGATTTACACAGACCACAAAAGTCTAAAGTATATTTTCACCCAAAAGGAATTGAACATGAGGCAGCGGAGATGGTTGGAACTCATCAAGGATTATGACCTCAATGTTCAGTATCACCCTGGGAAGGCTAACGTGGTGGCCGATGCCTTAAGCAGGAAGGCTTGCTCTTTGAATGTCGTTATTCAAGAAAGGCAGCCAACCTTGTTTAAGGAGATCGAACAATTCAGTTTGGAATTGGTCACCCCCGGATATCTGGATCATGTGGAAGTCAGACCAACCCTGCTGGACGACGTCAAGAAGGCTCAAGATGGACACGCAAGCATTGAAGGTATCAAGAAGAAGATGAAGCGGGGCAAGGCCCCAGGATTCTCCGAAGGCGAGCACGAGATTGTTTGGTACAAAGGTCGTCTCTGCGTACAAACAACACCGAGCTGAAGACGCTGATTCTGCAGGAAGCCCACGACACTCCGTATTCCATCCACCCCGGAGGAACCAAGATGTACCAAGATTTGAAGGCACGATTCTGGTGGCGCGGTATGAAGAGAGAGATTGCAACCTATGTTGCAAAGTGTGATGTGTGCCAAAGGGTCAAGGCTGAGTATCAGCGACCTGCTGGATTGCTTCAACCACTCAAGGTTCCTGAGTGGAAGTGGGATAAAGTCGGAATGGACTTCATCACTGGATTACCAAGGTCGAATGGAGGACATGACTCTATCTGGGTCATAGTCGATCATTTGACCAAGGTGGCTCATTTCATTCCTGTCAAGACTACCTACTCAGGCAACCAGCTGGGAACTCTCTATATCAACTGAATCGTAAGTCTTCACAGTGTTCCCAAGGAGATTGTGTCAGATCGAGGCACCCAGTTCACTTCAAGGTTCTGGAAGAGATTCCAAGAAGCCTTGGGAACCAAGTTGTCTTTCAGCACAGCTTTCCACCCACAGACCGGAGGACAAACTGAGCGAGTCAATCAGATTCTCGAAGACATGCTCCGAGCCTGTGTCCTGGCATATGGAGCCAAGTGGGAAGACTGTCTTCCTTTTGCCGAGTTCTCCTATAACAACAGTTACCAGTCAAGCCTTCGGATGGCACCATTTGAGGTGTTGTACGGACGCAGATGCCGCACACCCCTCAATTGGTCAGAGACTGGAGAAGGACTAGTCTTTGGACCAGATATTCTCCGCGCAGCAGAAGAGCAAGTCCAACTAGTCAGAGAGCGATTAAAGGCAGCCAAGTCAAGGCAGAAGAGTTATGCTGACACTCGACGCCGAGACATGAGTTTCCGTGTCGGAGATCATGTGTACCTGCAGGTAACTCCTCTGAAGGGAACCAAGCGTTTCCACGTCAAGGGGAAGCTCGCACCAAGGTTCATTGGCCCTTTCAAGATCACCGACCGACGAGGAGAAGTGGCTTATCAGTTGGAACTACCACCTGAGCTATCCGATGTGCACAATGTATTCCATGTGTCACAACTCCGGAAATGTCTCCAGGTTCCAGACAAGCCCAATCTCTACAAGGATGTGGATCACCAAGCCATTGATCTGCAGCCTGATTTGACCTACCGCGAGAAGCCCATTCGTATTCTGGACGAAGCAGAACGACGTACGCGGAGCCGTACCATCAAGTACTTCAAGGTCCAGTGGAGCAACCACACCGAAGCAGAAGCAACCTGGGAACGAGAAGACTATCTTAGATCCGAGTTTCCCGATCTCTTTTAAGCCCTAGTTTAGGAATCTCGGGGACGAGATTCTTGTAAGGGGGGTAGGTCTGTCACACCCTACATTTTGTAACATGTTATTTGTAACTTCGAAGCATGAAAATTTGGACCAGCAAAATTTTTTTTAGCATCATTTGGCTTCTATTTGGAATTGAGTTTTCTTCATGTGCTTTTTCTTGTGCTCATTAAAGTCAACTATGATCTCTTGTAGATCTCATCTCCATACTCAAAACTTCTGCCCAATGATCATGCCAAGTGTTATATAACAGTATAGTATTTTCTTACAAAATTAATTTGGCCAAAAAGTATTTTATAAATTTAGTTTTCCAAAAACCCCTGAATTGAGATTTGCACTGCAAGTACTTGATTTAGGGTGAGAAAATTATTTCAAAAGGTTTATTTGAGACCTAGTAGTCATAGGACTTCCAGAAACAACAAAGGTATAATTTTAAAAGTTGTTTTCCTATTTTATTTAAAAGCTTTTTCTTAAGGCCAGAAATGGTCTTTAATAGGGGAAAATTATTTAACTGTTTCAAAAATATTTGCCAAAATTCAGCGAGACTCATATGACATATATTGTCCATATATAAGAATTTCAACACTTGGTCATGTTCAAAATAATGGGCTAAACCCTCTAAAACCCTTTCTGGATATTTCAAGCTTTTGAAATATTTACAAAGGAAATTTTCTCCAAAAATTCCAGGGAAATTCTATCATGTCATATATGACATATTTGATGATCTTGCCAAGTCCCATGCCTTGGGAAGTAAGAAAACATCCTCAAACCCCTTCATAACCATTCTGTCCATATTTGAAGTTTGAGCAACTTTACATTGCCAAACTTGTCCAAATGCTCTCAAACTTGGTGCACATTCTAGAATGACCTAATAAGGCATCTAGGCCAAATGGCACAAGATTTGGAATAGAGCAACTTGATCTGATCACCTCAAAACCCTTTCTGTTCAAATGCAAATTTGAACAACTTTACATTACCAACTTTTTATCTGGAGCTTCAAACTTTGTGGGCATGATCAATACCCCAAATGATGATGCTACACCAAGTGGTGCATCAAGGGGAGATGATTAGCTTAACTCAATCAAGATGAAACTGTTTCTGTTGATTTCTAGGGTTCACCAAAGTTACATTGGCTAGTTTCTTCAAATGAGCCCAAACTTGGTGAAGCACCCTATTTTCTCATGTCTTTCAACCCTGTCAAGTGCCATGTCAAGTTGACTTCATTCACTTGATCAAACACTGATCAAACACCTTCTGCAGAATTTCTAAAACCTCCAATTTGACCACTTTCACTTTTCTCCATGGCCTCAACTTCTTACCACAGGCTCATTGAGTTACCAGCTACCTCCAGTAACTCCCCCATCACCTCAGCTCCATGATTGAGGGGTGAAACCCTTGTTTTACCTTGCTGTACATCCAGCTTCCACCATTTTACCAGCCCTCTCCCTCTCTCTCTACATCCCCAGGGCATCCAAGGCCTCGGGCCCTTTCTTTACTCCTCCTACAACGTGCTGGACACTGTTGGACACGCTGGAACGGACCAAACCGGCGAGAGCGCAGCGATGCCAGTCAAACGCACGCTCTGGAGCGCGCAAACAGTGCACCCCGCACGCTGGCTCCAACCAATCGCCGATCCCCGACAGCCTCGGGCCTCCCCCTCGCGCCAGTCGAGGCGCCTCGACGTCCGCGACCTCCCCGGCGCTGTCCCCCCCCCTCCTGTGCCCTCCAGTGAACGTCGTCGCACGCGCACCGGCCGCCCGCTTCTGCCATTCCTCTGCTTCACACGCGCGTCCTCCTCTGACGCTTCCCCGCTCCTCCTCTCACCATAGCTGGACGTGGAGCTAGTCCACGGACCTCCCCGGCGTCTTCCCAGGCTCCAGAACCCTCTCCAGCCTCGCCTGCAACCTCGCCGGCGCACGGGTCCACGATGAACCACGGGCGCGGCTATATAAGGCCCTCCCGAGCCTCTCCAACACCATCACCAGCCTCACACCTCTCCTCTGAGACCCCCAGCACCCTCAGTTCAACCCCAGGACGCCCCAGTGCTCGGGATCGACCGGAGCGCCGCCGCGTCGGGCCGCCGGCGATCTCGAGGTACAGGCCTCCCCTGCCTCTCCTTCCACCCGTTTCGGAACCGCCGCACTCCACTGATCACTTTCCCCCTGTTTCCCCTCTCTGTGGCAGCCGGAAACAGCCGCAGCCACCACCCTCCGACGAGCTTCCGCCGCCCCACCTCGTCGCCGGCGAACCAAGCCTCCCCGCCGTGCCGCACTACCACCACTACAACCGCAACACGACGCTGGTCACGTCCCTGGGCTCCATTGCCGTCGCCGTGGCCGGAATCCTCGCCGGTGAGCTCGCCGCCGCTGTGGCCGCGGGGTTAGAGATGACAGGCGGGCCCCGCCTGTCATCCCCCCACCTCTCTCCCCCTCCTCTGTGCCGCTGACCCACGGGCCCCGCCCGTCAGGTTTCAAAACCTGACGTGCGCGTGCGCTGGCTCCGTGCGGCTGGGCCAGTCCGTCTGGGCCGTGCACTGTGGCCTTCTCTGGCCCAGTGCACAGGACTTTTTTTTATTTTTCTTTTCTGTTGATGTTTTAAACATTTATACAGAAAAGAATATTGATCCAAATTAAATAATTCCAACACCTAAAATCTTGTAATATTCCAACCTATTTAAGGGTACTACTTTCATTCAAATCCATGAAACTTTTCTGTACTGTTCAAATTTAAATTCAAATTTGAGCAGTATAACTCCTGTTCAAAAATCAATATGTCCTATTCTGTAAATCCAAAACTCCAACTAAGATTTTTCCCCATCTTAGAAATCCCTCTAGTATTGTACAAAAATGAGTTGACATTTTTCTGAGCACTTTGATTTTTCTGTTTTATTTGTATTCTTATTTTCCCGTGGTTGTTATGCGACGTATAGATCCCGTATTTGACGAAGTTGCTGTGGAAGAAGAAGGAGAAGGATTTGAAGACCTTGAAGAACAAGCCAATCCAGGCAAGCAGCCCTTTGACCATGATACACTTGTTCTTCGGAACCCGTTTGTTTCTGATGCATGATGATTAGGGTTACGATGGTAACCTAGATGAACCACCACATGATGCATGCTTTATTGTTGATCTTGCTATATGCTAGATGACATGCAATAGGTGGTCACGATGCTTACATGATGCATGTTTTATTCTTGATCTTGCTATGTGCTAGATGACATGCATATGGTTAGTGGTTATGATTAGTGATGCATGAGTGACATGAACCTTCATGGTTGAAGTCTTTGCATAAAACCCCGTCGGGTGCCATTTATGCCCGAGGGAGATGATGATGAAGAGTTGGGTGACCACTTGATGACGAAGTGGTGTGCCAAGGCAAGTGTGTGTGTGTTTTTCAAACGGATTGGTTGAAGTTGCGACCGTTATTCCAACCATACATGTGCAACCACACTACCCCTTATGGGACGGGGCTTTATTGATTACTTAGGTCGATACTAGCATGGTGCCCGCATTACTAGTGACGGGGAGACTTGAGGTCTTTCCTGGGACGGGGTCGTGCTTGGATAGACGGCCATGACTGTTTTTACAGGGCACCGGACACACCGTTGGTCCCTTCGGGTACGCGAGACATTGAATTAGGGCAAGTCCCGTGATCTATTGTTTGTACCCAAAGGCCGTGTGCCAACGAGTGGACTCTATGTTAGTGTCGTCTAAGGAAAGGTAATGACCGGGTGCTTACCCCGGGTACTTGAGGTACCGCGGGTCGTGGATGACACGGAAGTTCCCCGGATCTTGTGGGTAAAGTGTACAACCTCTGCAGAGTGTCAAACTATTCGAATAGCCGAGTCCACGGTCATGGACAGTTGGGTAACCGCTCTTGGGCTACGTCCACTGTTTGTGAAACCATGCATGTGTATGTGAGTCAAGGTGGGGACTTGACTCGATGAGATGAATCATATTCATGTTGATGTCGGTAACCTGTTCTCGAGGTTACGCGAGGTTATTGATGCATAAACTTGGTGATAGCATATTGTTCTAGCTTCCTGCTAAGATTGTTCATTATTGTTCCATTGCATTGTTACCACATCATGGGTTGCTTGCGAGTACATTCAAAGTACTCATTGGCTTGCCACTGGTTATTTAATTGGCCAGGCATAGAAGAGCAGGAATATGAGGAAGAGTTCTTTGGAGACGAGCATGCGAACTAGGACGCTATCCCAGTCAGAATGCCTGTAGGCTTAAGGCAGATGGCATGGGTTCTACCCATTTATCGAAGACTTCCGCTACTTGAGTTATTTGCTATTCAGCCCGTGAGGCTCTATCTATGTAAGACTTGGCCATAATGGCCTTAATTTGTGTAAGACTATTTGAATGGATGTAAGACTCTTGTTATTTCAGCTTATGTGTGTTCAGTGAGCATTGATCTCTGGGATCACTGTACACGTGCATTCGGTGATCTCGACTTCTAAGTCGGGGTCCCCACAATCTCACGGGTACAGAAGGTTGCGGCGGTGGAAATAGGGTTTCATGGTGCCCTGTCACACCCTGATTTTCATGCCACAATAGATAAGCTATTAATCATGCTAAAAATGTGGTTTGGTAAAAACTTTTGAGTGTTTTTGACCTTGCTTGATTGGTTTTCTGTTTGCTGTTTGCAAGTGCTCTAAAAATCAAATAAATCATCCAACTCTTATACTTCATCTCCTTGATCCAAAACCTTTTCCCAATGATCATGCCATGTGTATAGAACAGTATAGTATTTTCTTACAAAAATATTTTGGCCTAATAGTATTTTCTAAAATTAGTTTTCCAAAAACCCCTGAATTGAGGTTTGCACTGCAAGTACCTTATTTGGGGTGTGAAAAATCTTTCAAAAAGTATATTGGAATCATATTAGGTATAGGACTCCCTTACACCACAAAAGTATAATTTTAAAAGTTATTTTCCTATTTTATTTAAAAGCTTTTTCTTTAGGCCAGAAATGGTCTTTAATAGGTTAAAATTATTTAACTGTTTCAAAAATATTTTTCAAAATTCAGGGAAACTCATAGGACATATATTGTCCATATATAAGAGTTTCAACACATGGTCATGTTCAAAATATTGGGCAATTCCTTCCAAAACCCTTTCTGGATATTTCAAGCTTTTGAAATATTTACAAAGGAAATATTCTCTAAAAATTCCAGGGAAATTCTATCATATCAAATATGACATATTTGATGATCTTGCAAAGCCTCATGCCTTGAAGACCAAGAATACATCATCAAATCCTCTCAAAAGCATTTATGTCCATTTTGAAGTTTGAGCAACTTTACATTGCCAAACTTGTCCAAATACTCTCAAACTTGGTGCACATGCTCAAATGATGTAAATATGCATCTATGCAAAATGGCACAAGTTTTTTGAGAAGGATAACTTGATCTAAGTGCCCCAAAACCCTTTTTGACCAAATCCAAATTTGAACAACTCTACATTGCCAACTTTTTACTAGTGACCTCAAATTTTGTGGACATGATCAAAACCCCAAATTATGACACTACACCAAGTGGTGCATCAAGGAGGGATGATTTGCTTAACTTAATCTTGGAAAATCCACTTCTGTTGATTTCTAGGGTCTACCAAAGTTACATTCGCAAGTTTCTTCAAATGAGCTCAAACTTGGTGGAACACCCTATTTCTGTATGACATTTGATTTTGTTAAGTCTCATGTCAAGTGGAGTTAATTTGCTTCCCCAAGTTTGCATCAAACACCTTCTAGCGCTTTTCAAAAACCACCATTTTGACCACTTACATTATTCTCCTTGAGCCCAACTTTTTACCACAGCTCCTCCTAGTCCTCTCCTACCTCCAGTAACTTCCCCCTGGCCATTTCTCAATAATTGAGGGGTAAACTACCCCCATTTACCTCCCTGGACAGCCCCTCTCTCCCTCTTCTTCTACCTCTCTCCTCTCCAACTGGCTCACCGGGGCATCCAAGGCCGTAGCCCACTTCTTTACTCCTCCCCTGACCCCCTAGATGCCAATGGACAAGGTGGCCGCGTACAGAGCACGTGGGACACGGCCATGCCGAGCAAATGGGCGCTCTGGAGCACGCTACAGTGTGCTCTCGCACTGTAGCTGCGTCCTGCCCGAGGCCTCCGACCACCTAGGGCGTCGGGATGGTGTCTCTCGAGGTGGCCTCGACGTCCGGGACACGCCTCGCTATCGGGCCCCTCCTCCCTTGCCCTCCTTATCCCTCCGTGAGCTTGCCCGAGCGCGTCCATGGACGTTGCTCACGGTACACCGCAGCCCCTCTACTTAGAGGCCCTTTCGAGCTCTCTTGTTGCCTCTTCCCGCCTTACCTCTATCCCGTGCACCTCCTAGACACATTCCTTCTCCCCCTAGTGCCCTCTGTCCACCTCCATGACCGACGTGTCGCCGTCGGCCTCCTCTCAAATCTGAGCGCCATGGCTCTCCCCCTTCCTGTATTCCATGTCCGCGCCCTCCTCAGGGAGTCCCAAGATCGAACCCGTCCTCCTCTTGGCCTGGGAAGCCTCCCCGACGTGGCGCCACCGAAGCTCCACGGTCGCCGCGGCCTCCCTGTGGTGGCAGTGTTGTAGGCTTCCTTGGGCGAGCCCGCAGCCTCCCTCGGGTGCGGAGAGGAGAGCCGGAGCTCCTGGGCTCGTCGGCCGGCCCTCCCGCGTCGCCAGGCGACGACTGCGCCGGCGGCCGAGCCCTCCCTTGCCCGACTTCGGGCCGAAGAAGATGACCAGGGGCGGCGGGACGAACGGCAGGCGGGCCCGACGGGTGAGTGACCCTGCCAGCCGCCACGCCGTTTAAGTGGAGCGGCTTCAGCTGCCACGCCTCCTAGCTACGGAGGCGTATTCCATGGACTGCGCCATCGGCGTGGCCTGCAGCGTGCGTGGCCGTGCAGCTGTGCCGGCCCAGGGCACTGCGGCACTATACTGCGCCTAGTACGCAGTATAGGTATAGCCCCCCCCCCCCCGCCCTTCCCTTGTCTTTTTCTTTTTCCAGATAAATTGTAAAATCTCCCAAATATTCAAATGAACTCAAAATTTGATGATTCAAATTTCTAGTAGTTTCTAAAATCATGATCTACCTGTTGATGCAACATGCACATTTTTTGAGAGACTTTTTCTTCACAAATATTTATCAAATCCTATTTTTCCATTTCTGTGATGAACTTTAGAAAATCACAGAAAGCTCAAATTTGATCCAAATGCAATGGTTCAAATTCCTAGATACTTGTAATATCAAAACTTAGTTTTGGAACATTTTTCCTAATACTTTCTGTACCCAACAAAATAATGAGCCATTTCTTCATATTTGTCAACTTTGCAAAATCAGAGGAAATTCATTTGAACTCCAAATCTAGTGAAACCAACTCCTAGATGCTTCTAAAATCATGATTTGTTAAATGGGTGCCTTTGCTCATTTTTCAAAAATATATTTCTGTACACTTCTTGCAAATCCATTAACCCATTGATTCCAACATATTGAAATGATCAGAAATATCCACTAATCCAATCCCAATGAAACCACTCATGTTATTTTTCATATAACCAGGGATATCCTAGAAAAGTCCAACTCCTATTTTTAGAGCACTTTTATTTTTGCCTTGTCGTGTTGCTTATTATGATTGCTTCCGTCGTTAGTTGACGAAATAAACGAAGTACTTGGAGATGGACCAGAATGTTTGAAGACTCGGAAGGACAAGGCAAGCAGCCCTTTGACCATGTCTATGAAACCCCCTTTTTTCCATGCATGTCATATAGTACTTATTGTCAATGCACCGAAATTATGTTAAGACGATGACTACTTGTGTGGGTCACCTTGTTTCTGTCATACTGAAACTTGCATTAAGCATGACCCTACCTTCCTATGAGGGTTATGCGGGTGGGAATAGATAGGTTACTATGGTAGTGGCTATGCAAGTGGAACGGGAATATGCATAATAGTGGAAGCATAGTACTTTCGAGAGACTCTTTCAAAAACCCCATCGGGTGTCACTTATGCCCGAAGGGGATAATGAGTTGGGTAACCACTTGATGACGAAGTGGTGTACCAAGACAAGTGTGTGTGTGTGTGTGTGTGTGTGTGTGTGTGTGTGTGTGTGTGTGTGTGTGTGTGTGTGTGTGTGTGTGTGTGATGTTTTTCAAATGGATTGGTTTAAGTTGCGACCGTTATTCCAACTTTACATGCGCAACCACTCTACCCTTATATGGGAAAGGGCATTATTGATTACCTAGGCCGATACTAGCATGGTGCCCGCATTACTAGTGCGGTAGTGACGTGAGGTCACTCTCGGGACGGGGTCGTGCTTGGATAGGCGACCATGACTATTTTCACAGGGCACCGAACACACCGTTGGTACCCCGTGCCCGTGGTATGTGAAATGGGAGCGAGGCTCCAAAAATCTTAAGATGTGAAATGTGGGGCACGGGGGTTGCTACCAATCGAGTGAACTCCATATTACTGTCGCCTAGGGAAAGATAGTGATCAGGTGCTTACCCAGGGTACTTGAGGTACCGCGGGTCGTGGTTGACACGGAAGTTCTTCGGATCTAGTGGGTAAAGTGTGCAACCGCTGCAGAGTGTACAACTATTCGAATAGCCGTGTCCACGGTCAAGGACAGTTGGGTAACCGCTCTTGGGCTACGTCCAATGTTTGCGAAACCTGGTGGATGTCTGTGAGGAAAACAACACGGTTCAGTAATATTGATGATGAGATTCTTGAGGAAGTCACGATGAGCTTAAACATGAGTTGATTACATCTCCTTGATCCAAAACCTTTTCCCAATGATCATGCCATGTGTATAGAACAGTATAGTATTTTCTTACAAAAATATTTTGGACAAATAGTATTTTCTAAAATTAGTTTTCCAAAAACCCCTGAATTGAGGTTTGCACTTCAAGTACTTTATTTGGGGTGTGAAAAATCTTTCAAAAAGTATATTTGAATCCTATTAGGTATAGGACTCCCTTAAACCACATAAGTATAATTTTAAAAGTTATTTTCCTATTTTATTTTAAAGCTTTTTCTTTAGGCCAGAAATGGTCTTTAATAGGTTAAAATTATTTAACTGTTTCAAAAATATTTTTCAAAATTCAGGGAAACTCATAGGACATATATTGTCCATATACAAGAGTTTCAACACATGGTCGTGTTCAAAATATTGGACAATTCCTTCCAAAACCCTTTTTGGATATTTCAAGCTTTTGAAATATTTACAAAGCAAATATTCTCTAAAAATTCCATGGAAATTCTATCATGTCAAATATGACATATTTGATGATCTTTCAAAGCCTTATGCCTTGAAGATCAAGGAAACATCATCAAATCCCCTCAAAACCATTTCTGTCCATTTTGAAGTTTGAGCAACTTTACATTGCCAAACTTGTCCAAATCCTCTCAAACTTGGTGCACATGCTCAAATGATGTAAATATGCATCTATGCCAAATGGCACAAGTTTTGGAGAAGGATAACTTGATCTAAGTTCCCCAAAACCCTTTCTGACCAAATCCAAATTTGAACAACTCTACATTGCCAACTTTTTACTTGTGACCAAAAATTTTGTGGACATGATCAAAACCCCAAATTATGACACTACACCAAGTGGTGCATCAAGGAGGGATGATTTGCTTAACTTAATCTTGGAAAATCCACTTCTGTTGATTTCTAGGGTCTACCAAAGTTACATTGGCAAGTTTCTTCAAATGAGCTCAAACTTGGTGGAACACCCTATTTCTATATAACATTTGATTCCGTTAAGTCTCAAGTCAAGTGGAGTTAATTTGCTTGCCCAAATTTGCATCAAACACCTTCTATCACTTTTCAAAAATCACCATTTTGACCACTTACATTATTCTCCTTGAGCCCAACTTTTTACCACAGCTCCTCCTAGTCCTCTCCTACCTCCAGTAACTCTCCCCTGGCCATTTCTCAATGATTGAGGGGTAAACTACCCCCATTTACCTCCTGGACAACCCCTCTCTCCCTCTTCTTCTGCCTCTCTCCTCTCCTACTGGCTCCCCAGGGCATCCAAGGCCACAGCCCACTTCTTTACTCCTCCCCTGACCCCCTAGACGCCAATGGACAAGGTGGCCGCGTCCAGAGCGTGTGGGACACGGCCATGCCGGCCAAATGGGCGCTCTGGAGCATGCTACAGTGTGCTCCCGCACTGTAGCTGTGTCCTGCCCGAGGCCTCTAACCACCTAGGGCGTCGGGATGGTGTCTCTCGAGGTGGCCTTGATGTCCGGGACATGCCTCTCTGTCGGGCCCCTCCTTCCTTGCCCTCCTTATCCCTCCGTGAGCTCGCCCGAGCGCGTCCATGGACGTTGCTCACGGTGCACTGCAGCCCCTCTACTTAGAGGCCCTCCCGAGCTCTCTTGTTGCCTTTTCCCGCCTTACCTCTATCCCGTGCACCTCCTAGACACATTCCTTCTCCCCCTAGTGCCCTCTATCCACCTCCATGACCGACGTGTCGCCGTCGGCCTTCTCTCAAATCTGAGCGCCATGGCTCTGCCCCTTCCTTTATTCCATGTCCGCGCCCTCCTCTGGGAGTCCCAAGATCGAACCCATCCTCCTC
The DNA here is from genome assembly GCA_902687465.1 of Secale cereale. Taxonomy (NCBI): domain Eukaryota; kingdom Viridiplantae; phylum Streptophyta; class Magnoliopsida; order Poales; family Poaceae; genus Secale; species Secale cereale. The sequence goes on from LR738711.1 coordinate 559,197,797, forward strand.
TTGGCCTAGGAAGCCTCCCCGGCGTGGCGGCGCCGAAGCTCCACGGCCGCCGCGGCCTCCCTGTGGTGGCGGCGCTGTACGCTTCCTTGGGCGAGCCCGCAGCCACCCTCGGGTGTGGAGATTAGAGCCGGAGCTCCTGGGCTCGTCGGCCGACCCTCCCGCATCGCCAGGCGACGACTGCGCCGGCGGCCGAGCCCTCCCTTGCCCGGCGTCGGGCCGAAGAAGACGACCAGGGGCGGCGAGACGAACGGCAGGCGGGCCCGACGGGTGAGTGACCCTGCCAGCCGCCACGGCATTTAAGTGGAGGCGGCTTCAGCTGCCACGCCTCCCAGCTACGGAGGCGTATTCCGTGGACTGCGCCATCGGCGTGGCCTCCAGCGCGCATGGCCGTACATCTGGGCCGGCCCTGGGCGCTGCGGCACTATACTGCGCCTAGTACGCAGTATAGGTATAGCCCCCTCTTCCCTTGTCTTTTTCTTTTTCCAGATAAATTGTAAAATCTCCCAAATATTCAAATGAACTCAAAATTTGATGATTCAAATTTCTAGTAGTTTCTAAAATCATGATCTACCTGTTGATGCAACATGCACATTTTTCCAGAGACTTTTTCTTCACAAATATTTATCAAATCCTATTTTTCCATTTCCGTGATGAACTTTAGAAAATCACAGAGAGCTCAAATTTGATCCAAATGCAATGGTTCAAATTCCTAGATACTTATAATATCAAAACTTAGTTTTGGAACATTTTTCCTAATACTTTATGTACCCCACAAAATAATGAGCCATTTCTTCATATTTGTCAACTTTGCAAAATCATAGGAAATTCATTTGAACTCCAAATCCAGTGAAACCAACTCCTAGATGCTTCTAAAATCATGATTTGTTAAATGGGTGCCTTTGCTCATTTTTCAAAAATATATTTCTGTACACTTCTTGCAAATCCATTAACCCATTGATTCCAACATATTGAAATGATCAGAAATATCCACTAATCCAATCCCAATGAAACCACTCTGGTTATTTTTCATATAACCAGGGATATCCTAGAAAAGTCCAACTCCTATTTTTAGAGCACTTTTATTTTTGCCTTGTCGTGTTGCTTATTATGATTGTTTCCGTCGTTAGTTGACGAAATAAACGGAGTACTTGGAGATGGACCAGCAGGTTTAAAGACTCGGAAGGACAAGGCAAGCAGCCCTTTGACCATGTCTATGAAACCCCCTTTTTTCCATGCATGTCATATAGTACTTATTGTCAATGCACCGGAATCGTGTTAAGACGATGACCACTTGTGTGGGTCACCTTGTTTCTGTCATATTGAAACTTGCATCAAGCATGACCCTACCTTCCTATGAGGGTTATGCGGGTGGGAATAGATAGGTTATTATGGTAGTGGCTATGCAAGTGGAACGGGAATATGCATAATAGTGGAAGCATAGTACTTTCGAGAGACTCTTTCAAAAACCACATCGGGTGTCACTTATGCCCGAAGGGGATGATGAGTTGGGTAACCACTTGATGATGAAGTGGTGTACCGAGACAAGTGTGTGTGTGATGTTTTTCAAACAGATTGGTTTAAGTTGCGACCGTTATTCCAACTTTACCTGCGCAACCACTCTACCCTTATATGGGAAAGGGCATTATTGATTACCTAGGCCGATACTAGCATGGTGCCCGCATTACTAGTGACGGGAGTGACGCGAGGTCACTCTCGGGACGGGGTCGTGCTTGGATCGGCGGCCATGATTGTTTTCACATGGCACCGAACACATCGTTGGTACCCCGTGCCCGTGGTATGTGAAATGGGAGGGAGGCTCCAAAAATTTTAAGATGTGAAATGTGGGGCACGGGGGTTGCTACCAATCGAGTGGACTCCATATTAGTGTCGCCTAGGGAAAGATAGTGATCGGGTGCTTACCCCGGTTACTTGAGGTACCGCGGGTCGTGGTTGACACGGAAGTTCCTCGGATCTAGTGGGTAAAGTGTGCAACCTCTGAAGAGTGTAAAACTATTCGAATAGCCGTGTCCACGATCAAGGACGGTTGGGTAACCGCTCTTGGGCTACGTCCAATGTTTGCGAAACCTGGTGGCTGTGTGTGTGAGGAAAACAACACGATTCAGTAATATTCATGATGTGATTCTTGAGGAAGTCACGATGAGCTTGAGCATGAGTTGATTGCAACTCTTTCTCGATATTGATGTCTGTAACCTCCTGATACTTGTTGCAGACACATGCATGTCCTTGATATATGTTGATCATACTTGCATGAGAAAAACTAGCTTTACGCAAAAATGCCAATTTAGTAGTAGAGCCCTGCATAATTATTCTGTCATCACACTTGGGTTGCTTGCGAGTACATTCAAAGTACTCATTGGCTTGCCACTGGTTATTTTATTGGCCAGGCATGAAAGAACAGGATATGATGAAGATTTCTTGGTGAAGAGCATGCGAGCTAGGACGCTTCCCAGTCGTAATGCCTGTAGGGTTAAGGCAGATGGCATGGGTCCAAGTTGATATTAAAGATTTCCGCTACAATGATATACTCAAGACTCGACCATAATGGTCACAATTTGTGTAATACGGTACGTATGGATGTAAGACTCTTGTTATTCAGCTTCTATGTGTTCACTGAGCATTGATCTCTGGCATCACTGTACACGTGCATTCGGTGATCACGACTTATGAGTCGGGGTCCCCACATGCTCTCGGATGTTTTCAGGGTATATGAGTATATATAGGCGAAAGAAGTAGGTCGGTGGAGCTACGATGGGCCCACGAGGGTGGGGGCGGTGCCTACCCCCTGGGCGCGCCCTCCTGCCTCGTGGCCGCCTCGTTGCTTCCTTGACGTCCACTCCAAGTCTCATGGATTGCATTTGTTCCGAAAATGATCCTCGCGAAGGTTTCATTCCGTTTGATATTCCGTTTCTGTGAAACACTGAAATAGGCAAAAAAACAGCAATTTGCACTGGGCCTTTGGTTAGTAGGTTAGTCCCAAAAATAATATAAAAGTGCATATTAAATGACATTAAACATCCAAAACAGATAATATAATAGCATGGAACAATCAAAGATTATAGATACATTGGATACGTATCACTAGGGCGTGTAATGGACCGTGATTTTCATGCTGCTTTGTGTTGTGTTTACTGTTTCCGGATTTGTGTTGCGAGATCCATGCATTATGCGAGTGTAGGGGGGAAGACTTATCTTGACGCATTCGGGGTAGCTCCCATCTCGTGAGGTGCGGCCCTTCGCGGAGCTGCAAAAATTCGTTAGGAGATTCTTATCCTTCATTGCGCGAGGTCCCATGCATGGGCTGAACATGGTCAAATGCACTTTGTCGTGGTAACCGTGGGCACGGACTTAAAGAGAGGGATGCACCGACCACGAGCTCCAACGAGGGCGGCTCGCAGAGACTAAGGAGGCGCGCACGCACGCCACCCTGTCCAGCCCCCTTGCGATGCGCGTGAGGGAGAGCGTCGGGCAACTACCGCCCTCCCTAGCGCAAAGCAAATAATCAAGGGAAGAATCAGAGGGGGAGGTGGTTCAACCAAGCCATCGAGAAACGCCAGAACTTCAAATTACATCAAGAGAAAAGAATAGAAAGGGCAAGCCAACTATGGAAAGCAAATGAACAGCCGTGTCCGGCACCTGGTCTAGTCTTCTCACCAGCGCGGAGCTAAGTGCTGCCACTAGGAAGTGGGAGGGAGCCCCCGAGGCCCGAGGGCGGCTCTCCGGAGACTCCGGGGCATGTACAGCCCCAATCATTATTACGTGGCAGTGTCATGAGTGGAGACCTTCACAGGTGTGAGCCTTACTTCATATCGCCAGGCGAGGGCCCCGCCTTGCGCTGCCCCTGACCACCGTTGGGGCGTCCGGAAACCAGGACAAGACTAAGGGGCAAGGGGGATGCTAGCGGCGCCCACCACGGGCCCTCTGTCGGGGGGGTGGGAAGATCTCGCCAACGCTTCCCTCGGCAAAGGACCTACCTCCGTACGACGCCTTTCTCCACGCGGCGTGGGGGGTGGCTCCAGGCCCTCCACGCGCAGCCCCCAGCGTTCTGCTCCAGCGGGGGGCGGAACCACCGCCCTTGGGTCTCCGACCATCGTCGTGGTCTGGTCCACCTGCAGCCCATTGTTAGTGCATGACTACTGCTGCAATACTTGCTGCACCCCATCGTCGTCGTTGAAGGGGTCGGCGGAGCCTCCAGGCGACTCGTGGTAATTTCCTGTTTCAAGTGTCCCATCGTTCCTTCCTAGCCCAAGGAAAGCATTGGGGCCCTCCCCGAACGCGTACTCTAGGTTCACCATGCGGTGCACATAGGCATCGCTGGTTTCCCCACCGAGGACGCCACCCGAGTGCCTCGCGCCTTGAGCTTCCAGCAGCGGCACCTAGCCCTAGCGGCCGATGGGTTGCACTCCATCGCACCCTCGCGGTAGGCCGCCAGCGCTTGCTCCTGCATGTGACTAAGTTGCAGCGGTAGGACGGGAGGCGCCAGCGCCCATGTTGGTGTCGTCAGCCCCCCCCCCATCGTCCCAGGGGCGCGCGAGCCCGCAGGGATCCCCCGTGCTCCTCAGCCACAAACTGAGATGTGGGCAAGGAGCAGAAAGGCGACATGCCCTTACTGGCGTAGTCCAGCAGTTTGACGACGCGTTCCAGCAGCACGTCGCGGCCGCCCTCGGCCAGCCTGCACCGTAACAGCTCTCGCGCCACAATGAGCACGGCCAGCATGTTCGCCTGCTCCCGTCGGGTGTGCGGTGTTGTCACTACGGCGTTGTTTGAAGATCACGCGGAGGAGCGCATGCGCTGTGACATAAGGGCGGAAGTTGCAGGCCCGCACCGCCTGCGGCTGGTGGCGTTAGGCGGTGTGCGGGCCGCCTGAAGTGCGGAGTTGATGTCTTCTTGAGCGGACGGCGCCACCCAGCGGTCAGCATGAGATCCCTGATCATCGGCCATTGGGATAGCGGAGCAGTGACGAGCCAAATGACGGAAGAGAGGATTCGGCGCACCCCTACCTGGCGTGCTAAATGTCGGATCGTGGGTTCCAGCAAACCCTTGAGGTTCGAACACTGGGGTGCGCACGAAGATCTCTCCTTTCTGCTCTAGCTCGCTCTCGCACTGATTCCTAGGCCTAGCTCGTCAAACCCAAAGAACAAGAGACACGAGGATTTATACTAGTTTGGGCCATCGTGGTGGTGTAATACCCTACTCGAGTGTGGTGTGGTGGGTTGCCTTGTAGGCTAAGGATGAACAAGTATACAGGAAGAACAACCTCCTGAGGAGAGGTGTTCTTGGGCTCGATGAGCTGGTGTGTGTAAGGGTCGTCTGGGTGATCCCCCCCCTTTCTATGGTGGTGGCTAGTCCTATTTATAGAGGCTCGGGTCCTCTTCCCAAATGCTGAGTGGGAAGGGATCGCACAACAGCCAAGTTTGAAGGGGAAAAGCTAGTACAAGCTATCCTGAGAAAAGGTGGTCTTTGCCTGCCAAAGGCTCTGGTGGTGACATCGTCGTGGGCTCCATGGTGACCTTCGCCCTACCGTCCTGCTGGTCTTGGTTTCATTGCACCAATATGGAAAGCTTTGACTGACGCCTCGGGACTCCTCGCCTGCGCTTGCCCCTTTAGCACCAAAGAGGAAACTGGAATCCTGCACTCGCTGGCGCCCGCCTGGCCTTGGTCGTCATGGCTCATGTCACACGAACCCTGCGAGGTGTCCCTTGCCTTGATATCTCCGTTCCTCAGGAGCCAGCCTAGTGAGGTTGCCCCACGGGAGGTCTTGCGTCTCCGCCTCGCGAGGCTTGGCCCCTCACAAGTGTCTTGAGTGGTTTGTTGATGAAGATGGGCCGTACCAGGCCGCTGGATGAGCCACGCTCTGGGAGGCAAGTAGGCAAGTCTGGGTACCCCCGTTCCCAGAATGCCGACAATAATTAATCTCCGCAGCTCGCGCCCGCACGTGTCACCATGCTTAAAAGCCTCCCAGAAGACCAACGTCGCCGCCCGTAGCTCCTGCCGTGCACCGCAGCACCCCGCCCGAACCTGGTCGTGCTCCGGCCGCCGCCACGAGCTCGTTTCCAACGAGCTCCGGCCACCCCAGCTCCTGTTGTCCGCTCCATCAGCTGCACACGAGCAGCTGCTACCTCTTGAGCTTGCGTTGTATTCCGTCGAAGAGGAAAGGGAGATGCAGCACAGTAGCGTAAGTATTTCCCTCGGTTTTTGAGAACCAAGGTATCAATACAGTAGGAGACCACGTGTCAGTCCCTCACACCTACACAAACAAATAAGAAATTCGCAGCCAACACGATAAGGGGTTGTCAATCCCTTTACGGTCACTTACGAGAGTGAGATCTGATAGAGATGATAGTTATATTTTTGGTATTTTGAGTTTAATAAAACAGCAAATAAAAGCAAGAAAAGTAAAGTAGATGTAGATTGATATGTTGAGAATAGACCCGGGGGCCATAGTTTTCTCTAGTGGCTTCTCTCATGATAGCGATATTCTACGGCGGGTAAACAAATTATTGTCGAGCAATTGATATAAAAGCGAATAATTATGAGACTATCAAGGCATGATCATTGTATATAGGCATCACGTCCGAGACAAGTAGACCGAAACGATTATGCATCTACTACTATTACTACACACATCGACCGCTATCCAGCATGCATCTAGTGTATTGAGTTCATACGAACAGAGTAACGCCTTAAGCAAGATGACATGATGTAGAGGGATAAACTCAAGCAATATGATGAAAACCCCATCTTTTTATCCTCGATGGCAACAATACAATATGTGCCTTGCTGCCCCTACTGTCACTGGGAAAGGACACCGCAATATTGAACCCAAAGCCAAGCACTTCTCCCATTGCCAGAACTAAAGATCTAGTAGGCCAAACCAAACCAATAATTCGAAGAGACTTGCAAGGATATTATGAGCACACATAAAAAGTTCAGAGAAGAACCAAATATCTTTCAAAGATAACCTTGATCATAAACTCACAATTCATTGGATCTCGACAAACACACCGCAAAAAGAGATTACATCAAATAGATCTCCTCGAAGACCGAGGAGAACTTTGTATTGAGATCCAGAGAGAGAGAGAAGAAGCCATCTAGATACTAGCTATGGACCCGAAGGTCTGTGGTAAACTACTCATAACTCATGGTGAGGGCGATGATGATGATGGTGAAGGCCTCCGTGATGGATCCCCCTCCCGGAACAGGCTCCAAGATGGGATCTCCAAGGGAACAGAAGTTATGGCAGTGGAATTAGGGTTTTCTCTCTGCGTATGGAGTTTCTGGGGTACGTAGGTATATATAGGAAGAAGGAGGGCACCGGGGGCCACACGAGGGGGCCTCGAGGCAGGGGTGCGCCCTGGGAAGGGGGGCACGCCCCCACCCTCGAGGGCAGCCCCTCTGTCCCCTGACTTGGTCCCGACGTTTCCCGTGCGTGATTTTCTTCAAAAATATCTCTCGCGAAGGTTTCATTACGTTTGGACTCCGTTTGATATTCCTTTTCTGCAAAACCCTGAAATAGGCAAAAAAACAGCAATCTAGACTGGGCCTTTGGGTTAGTAGGTTAGTCCCAAAAATGATATAAACGTGAATGATAAAGCCCATTAAACATCCAAGACTTCATAAATAATAGCATGGAACAATAAAAAATTATAGATACGTTGGAGACGTATCAAGCATCCCCAAGCTTAATTCCTGCTCGTCCTCGAGTAGGTAAATGATAAAGAAAGAATTTTTGATGTGGAATGCTAACCAATATAGTTTTTCAATGTAATTCTCTTAATTGTGGCGTGAATGTTCAGATCTGAAAGATTCAAGATAAAAGTCTATATTGACATAATACTTCAAGCAATACTAACAAAGCAATCATGTCTTCTCAAAATACTATGGCTAAAGAAAGTTATCCCTAGAAAATCATATAGTGTTGGCTATGCTCCCTCATTATCACACAAAAATATTCATATCATGCACAACCCCGATTTCAGCCAAGCATTTGTTTTCATGCTCTATCTTTTCAAACCTTTCAACTTTCACGCAATACATGAGCGTGGGCCATGGACATAGCACTATGGGTGGAATAGAGGTGGTTGTGGAGAAGACAAAAAGAAGGGAGATAGTCTCACATCGACTAGGCGTATCAATGGGCTATGGAGATGCCCATCAATAGATATCAATGTGAGTGAGTAGGGATTGCCATGCAACGGATGCACTAGAGCTAAATATGAATGAAAGCTCAACAAAAGAAACTAGTGGGTGTGCATCCAACTTGCTTGCTCACGAAGACCTAGGGCATTTGAGGAAGCCCATCGTTGGAATATACAAGCCAAGTTCTATAATGAAAATTCCCACTAGTATATGAAAGTGACTAAGCATGAGACTCTCTACGATGAAGAACATGGTGCTACTTTGAAGCACAAGTGTGGAAAAAGATAGTAGCGATTGTCCCTTTTTTCTTTTCTTTTCTTTTCTTTTTTTCTTTTTTGGGCCTTTCTTTTTTTCTTTGGCCTTTTTTTGCGGAGGGGATTTATAGATTCAGCCTTTCCTCCCATGGGACAATGCTCTAAAAATGATGATCATCACACTTTCATTACAACACGATATTACAACTCGATACTACAACAACAAAGTATGCCTCTATATGAATGCCTCCGGCGGTTTACCGGTATGTGCAATGAAACAAGAGTGACATGTATGAAAAGATTATGCATGGTGGCTTTGCCACAAATACGATGTCAACTACATGATCATGCTATGGCAATATGACAATATGATGCGTGTCATATAAACGGAACGGTGGAAAGTTGCATGGCAATATATCTCGGAATGGCTATGGAAATGCCATGATAGGTACGTATGGTGGCTGTTTTGAGGAAGGATATATAGTGGGTTTATGGCACCGGCGAAAGTTGCGCGGTACAAGAGAGGCTAGCAATGATGGAAGGGTGAGAGTGCGTATAATCCATGGACTCAACATTAGTCATAAGAAATCATATAATTATTGCAAAAATCTACGAGTCATCAAAACAAAGCAATCAACGCATGCTCCTAGGGGGGCGGTTGGTAGGAGTTAACCATCGCGCGCCCCCGACCTCCACACAAAGGTTGGCACTCTAAAAATACCTCATGCTTTAACTTAGTCACACAACGGTTCACCATACGTGCATGCTAGGAATCACTAACCTTAACACAAGTATTTTTCAATTTCATAATAACTCCACTAGCATGACTCTAATATCACTATCCTCATGTCTCAAAACAATTATCAAGCATCCAACATCTCTTTCTACTCAATGCACTTGATGTGAAATTTTTTACTACATTGACATTGGATGTTTATCATGTGAAGGCTAGTTTCTTTAGCCTAAACACTTTACCATGCTGTTCTAATAGACTCTCAAATAGATATAAGTGAAGCATGAGAGTTCAACAATTCCTACAAAATATTACCACCACCGTGCTCTAAAAGATATAAGTGAAGCGCTCGAGCAAAAACTATTCAAGTCAAAAGATATAAGTGAAGCACATAGAGTGTTCTAATAATTTCTAGGGCATATTTAACTCTCTCAAATAGGTGTGTCCAGCAAGGATGATTTTGGAAAACTAACAAGCAAAGACTCAAATTATACAAGACACTCCAAGCAAAACACATAGCATGTTGCGAATAAAAATATAGCTCCAAGTATAGTTACCGATGGATGAAGACAAAAGAGGGGATGCCTTCCTGGGGCATCCCCAAGCTTAGGCTTTTGATTATCTTGAATTTACTTGGGGTGCCATGGGCATCCCCAATCTTAGGCCTTTGCTACTCCTTGTTCCATAGTCCATCAAAGCAATACTCAAAACTTGAAAACTTCACAACACAAAACTTAGACAAAAATTCTCGTGAGCTCCGTTAGTAAGAGAAAGCAAACCACTACTCAAAGGTACAGCAATGAATTCATTCTTTGTTTATATTGGTGTTAAATCTACTGTAATCAAAGTTCTCTATGGTTCATATCCTCTAATATTCCTCATAGATGCATCGGGATAAGAAAACAACACACGAAAAACAGAATCTGTCAAAAACAGAACAGTCTGTAGTAATCTGCAGGGTTCGCCTACTTCTAGAACTCCAAAAAATTCAAACTAAATTGGTAAATTTGCGCAATTTGTCTAACAATCAGCAGGACAAAGAATCAACTAAAAATCACGCTCCAGTATAATCACACGACTACTTTAGCAAGCGCTATCGATTCTGTTTTTCACAGCAAGATCATATAAACTTCACACAAATCTTACCAAAGGTTCTACTTGGGACAAACACTAATCAAAACATGAAACCACATCTAAGCAGAGGCTATATGCAATATTTATTCCCTAACAGCAACAAAAGCAAAAAACATAAAATTGGGTTGCCTCCCAACAAGGGCTATCGTTTTACGCCCCTAGCTAGGCACGATACAAGATAGATATAGGTATTGCCATCTTTGGAAGGCAATCCATAAGTGGCTCTCATGATAGATTCATATGGTGATTTGATTTTATTTCTAGGAAAGTGTTCCATGCCTTTCCTTAACAGAAATTGGAATATAATATTTCCTTCCTTCATATCAATAATTGCACCAATCGTTCTAAGGAAATGTCTACGAAGAATTATAGGACATGAAGGATTGCAATCTATATCAAGAACAATGAAATCTACGGGCACATAATTCCTATTGGCAACAATAAGAACATCATTAATTCTTCCCATAGGTTTCTTAATGGTGGAATCCGCAAGATGCAAATTTAAAGAACAATCATCAAGCTCATGGAACCCTAGCAAATCACACAAAGTTTTTGGGATAGTGGAGACACTTGAACCCAAATCACACAAAGCATAGCATTCATGATCTTCTATTTTTATTTTTATAGTAGGTTCCCATTCATCATAAAGCTTTCTAGGTATAGAAACTTCCAACTCAAGTTTTTCTTCATAAGATTGCATCAAAGCATCAACTATATGTTTAGTGAAAGCTTTGTTTTGACTATAAGCATGCGGAAAATTTAGCATGGATTGCAACAAAGAAATACAATCAATCAAAGAGCAATTATCGTAATTGAATCACTTGAAAACCAAAGTAGTGGGTTCATCACTATGCAAAGTTTTAATCTCTTCACTCCCACTTTTAGCAACTTTAGCATCAAGATCTAAAAACTCCAAATCATTGGGACACCTTAAAGCAGAATCATCTCCAATCCTACTCTCATCAAGATTAATACTAGAAAACAAGGATCTAATAGGAGACACATCAATAACTTTCGGATCTTCATCTTTATTTTCATGATAACTAGAAGAACACGATTTAATGTAGTCTTCTCTTTTTAGCACGCATTCTAGCGGTTCTTTCTTTGCATTCATCAATGGAAATTCTCATGGCTTTGAGAGACTCATTGATATCATGCTTAGGTGGGATAGATCTAAGTTTCAAAGAAGCAACATCAAGAGTAATTCTATCCACATTTCTAGCCAATTCATCAACCTTAAGCAATTTCTCTTCAAGCATACCATTGAAATTCTTTTGCGAGATCATAAACTCCTTAACACTAGTTTCAAATTCAGAAGGCATCTTTCCATAAGAGTTGTTGTAGGAATTACCGTAATTATTAGAGGAATTACTAAGAAAAGGCCTAGGATTAAAATTACCTCTATAAGCATTGTTACCAAAATTATTCCTACCAACAAAATTCACATCCAAAGATTCATTGTTATTCTCAATCAAAGTGGACAAAGGCATATCATTAGGATCAGAAGAAGCACTCTTAGCGACAAACAATTTCATAAGTTCATCCATCTTTCCACTCAAAACACTAATTTCTTCGATAGCATGCACTTTTTTACTAGTAGATCTTTCCGTGTGCCATTGAGAATAGTTAACCATAATATTATCTAGGATTTTGGTAGCTTCTCTTAAGGTGGTTTCCATGAAAGTGCCTCCGACGACCGAATCTAAAAGATTTCTAGAAGCAAAATTCAAGCCAGCATAAAAGTTCTGAATAATCATCCATAGATTCAAACCATGTGTAGGGCAATTACGTATCATTAATTTCATTCTCTCCCAAGCTTGTGCAACATGCTCATGATCTAGTTGCTTAAAATTCATAATATCATTTCTAAGAGAGATGATCTTAGCAGGAGAGAAATACTTAGAGATAAAAGCATCTTTGCACTTATTCCACGAATCAATACTATTTCTAGGCAAAGAGGAGAACCAAGTTTTAGGACGATCTCTAAGTGAAAACGGAAATAACTTCAATTTAACAATATCGTTATCTGTATCCCTTTTCTTTTGCATATCACACAAATCAACAAAGTTGTTTAGATGGGTAGCGGCATCTTCACTAGGAAGGCCGGAGAATTGATCTTTCATGACAAGATTCAACAAAGCAGCATTGATCTCACAAGATTCAGCATCGGTAATAGGAGCATCGGAGTGCTAATAAAGTCATTGTTGTTGGTATTGGAAAAGTCACACAATTTGGTATTGTTCTGAGCCATAGTGACAAGCAAGCAATCCAACACACACAAGCGAACGAAAAACACACGGCGGAAGAAGGGCAAATAAAACGGCAAGGGTGAAGTGGGGGAGAGGAAAACGAGAGGCAAATAAATGTAATGCGAAGGATAAGGGTTTCGGATAGGTAATTGGTATATGACTTTTGCGTAAGCCTCCCCGGCAACGGCGCCAGAAATTCTTCTTGCTACCTCTTGAGCTTGCGTTGTATTCCCTCGAACAGGAAAGGGAGATGCAGCACAGTAGCGTAAGTATTTCCCTCAGTTTTTTAGAACCAAGGTATCAATCTAGTAGGAGACCACGCGCCAGTCCCTCGCACCTGCACAAACAAATAAGAACTTCGCAGCCAACGTGATAAGGGGTTGTCAATCCCTTTACGGTCACTTACGAGAGTGAGATCTAATAGAGATGATAGTTATATTTTTGGTATTTTTGGTTTAATAAAACAGCAAATAAAAGCAAGAAAAGTAAAGTAGATGTAGATTGATATGTTGAGAATAGACCCGGGGCCATAGTTCTCTCCAGTGGCTTCTCTCATGATAGCGATATTCTACGGCGGGTAAACAAATTACTGTCGAGCAATTGATAGAAAAGCGAATAATTATGAGACTATCTAGACACGATCATTGTATATAGGCATCACTTCTGAGACAAGTAGACCGAAACGATTCTGCATCTACTACTATTACTCCACACATCGACCGCTATACAGCATGCATCTAGTGTATTGAGTTCATACGAACAGAGTAACGCCTTAAGCAAGATGACATGATGTAGAGGGATAAACTCAAGCAGTATGATGAAAACCCCATCTTTCTATCCTCGATGGCAACAATACAATACGTGCCTTGCTGCCCCTACTGTCACTGGGAAAGGACACCGCAAGATTGAACCCAAAGCCAAGCACTTCTCCCATTGCAAGAACTAAAGATCTAGTAGGCCAAACCAAACCAATAATTCGAAGAGACTTGCAAGGATATTATGAGCACACATAAAAAGTTCAGAGAAGAACCAAATATCTTTCATAGATAACCTTGATCATAAACTCACAATTCATCAGATCTCGACAAACACACCGCAAAAAGAGATTACATCGAATAGATCTCCTTGAAGACCGAGGGGAACTTTGTATTGAGATCTAGAAAGAGAGAAGAAGCCATCTAGATACTAGCGATGGACCCGAAGGTCTGTGGTAAACTACTCACAACTCATGGTGAGGGCGATGATGATGATGATGAAGGCCTCCGTGATGGATCCCCCTCCCGGAAGAGGCTCCAAGATGGGATCTCCACGGGAACAGAAGCTACGACGGTGGAATTAGGGTTTTCTCTCTACGTATGGAGTTTCTGGGGTACGTAGGTATATATAGGAAGAAGGAGGGAACCGGGGGCCACACGAGGGGCCCTCGAGGCAGGGGGGCGCGCCCTCTGTCCCCTGACTTGGTCCCGACGTTTCCCATGCATGATTTTCTCCAAAAATATCTCTCGCTAAGGTTTCATTCCGTTTGGACTCCGTTTGATATTCCTTTTCTGCAAACCCCTGAAATAGGCAAAAAACAGCAATCTGGACTGGGCCTTTGGGTTAGTATGTTAGTCCCAAAAATGATATCAAAGTGAATGATAAAGCCCATTAAACATCCAAGACTTCATAAATAATAGCATGGAACAATCAAAAATTATAGATACGTTGGAGACGTATCAGCAGCAGCTCTTCGTAGAGCCTCCCCACGCCCAAAACCATCGCCCATGAGCAATTTCCGATGCCCTCCTCCGTGTTTGACCCCGCCGGTGGGTTTGACCCACTTTGACCACGACTGGACCCCTCCTGTGTCCATGACATGTGGGACCGGCCTCTGGATGGATTAGTTCAGGGTTATAATTAGTACTAATTATCACTATTAGGGGTCAATTACCCCGCTAACTAAACCTTGTGTCACTGACATGTGGGCCCGCCCAGCTAATTAACCTAGTTTAGGTTTAAACATAATTAGTTTAGCCCTGTTAGATTGACATGCGGACCCCACGTGTCAGGTTTGACCCTGGCCGCCCGTTAACTTGCTGACATCATGATGATGCAGTGCCAACGCAGTCATGCATCTGTGTGATTTTAAAAAGCTACTGTATATGACAATTTGAATTAATGGCATTTGAAATGCCTTATGTGAAGTTTGAATTTGAACCTTTGGTTCAAACCAACTTCATTTAATATGGTTGCTAGTTGCATTAGCTCAATCAACACCATATTGCCATGTCATGATCATGGATCATATTGCTGCATTGCATTGATCGTGCTCCTCCTTGTTTGCATGTGGTTGTTTCCTACCGATAGCCGACATTTCAAACGATGTGATCTTTGACACCGATGAAGAGTTTTACTATCTTCATAAGTGCCAGGCAAGAAAAACCCCCATTGAGCATTCCGATACAATCCCACTCTCTCGCTCTTGCTCTCTTTTACTACATTAGGACAACAACGATTCAATTGCTATTTGTTGCGGTAGCTGAACCCCTTTTCCTCTGGATGACCTGTCATTGCCATAGTAAATAGTTGAAACCCACTAGCATGAGTAGGATTTGTATGAGCCATGTTGTGCCTACTCATTCATGTTTGCTTGTTATGCCTGCTATGCTTAGAGTTGTGTTGAAACCCACTAGCATGAGTAGGATTTGTTTGAGCCATGTTGTGCCTACTCATTCATGTTTGCTTGTTATGCCTGCTATGCTTAGAGTTGTGTCAGGACTGATTCAGGATGGATTGGATGGTGATGAACATGTCCTTCTGATGAGAGCTAAGTGTGTGAACACGATTTGGTAAAGGTAGTGGTGAGAGGCCATGTAGGAGTACATGGTGGGTTGTCTCATTAAAGTCGTCCTAAGGAACTGAGTTCTGTGTTTGTGATCCAAGAACGGCTACTACCATGAATTCGGCCCGAAACCCATGGACCCTCTCGACTTATTAATCGCCTAGATCTTTGTCCAGGAGTTGCAACTAGTTTCTGGTTTTTGTAGGATATGTGTTCGAGGTCGTGCGTAGCGCTGACCCTAGGGGTGGGCTATGATGCAGTAGATACACCGTGGCCCGGTGTACCGAGTCGCCCGTTTGGTGTCTCGGGAACCCTGCACACAGCGTTTGGGGCTATGAGAGAAACCCCGGCTGGACTTCCTTGCGGATGGAACCCGAATAGGCGATAAACATGTACTAGAGACTTGTGTGGTTGGTCAGGTCATGGGCGACACCCTCGTCGGGCTTCCGCTTGAAGGTTGCTGAGTACATGTTGGGTAAATGGCAATAAGTGGTGAGAGCGTGTGTGAAGAAGTACACCCATGTAGGGTAATATGATCTATTCGAATAGCCGCGTCTGCGGTAATGGACTACTGGGTTGCTTATGCAGTTCATAGACAAGTGAAAGTGGATGCACTAAAATGCGCAAGATAAGCGTGAGTGCTATGGATGGCCTTCTCGTAGGGAGACGAGAGCGGATCCATAGTGGTGTATTGATATGGTGAATATGTGGACTCGTGTGCGCCACCCCAAAATAGTTACCAGCAGTAGTAGTACAGGATAGCCACTGAGTCAAAGCTGGCTTGCTGCACTTAAACTCCACTACCCCTTTGTTGATACTGATGCATATGTAGCTTGTTCTGATGTAAGTCTTGCTGAGTACATTTGTACTCACGTTTGCTTAACTTATGTTTTGCAGAGAGACTTCAGTCTCACTAGTGGTTCCGCGTGGACTTCGATGCTTAGCTTGTTACCTCAGCTACGATCTTGTACCCTTGGGAGGGTCTGGTAGATAGTCAGGCTCTAAAGCCTTCTTCCTTTTCAGATGTCTGTACCCAGACATGTTTATGCTTCTATTGCATGTATGCTATGTATGTTGGGTCATGTGACCCATGTTTCTAATAAATGCTATGACGGCTCTTCTAGCCTTTATCTATACGAGTTGTTGAGTTATGTTGTGATGCCATGTTGTATCCACACATATCTTGCATGTTATGCGTACATGTAACATGTATTGGTATGTGTGGGATCTGTTGGGGAACATAGTCTTTCAAAAAAAATCCTACGATCATGCAAGATCTATCTAGGAGAAGCATAGCAACGAGAGGGGGAGTGTATCTTCATACCCTTGAAGATCGCAAAGCGGAAGCGTTTATCAACGCGGTTGATGTAGTCGTACACCTTCACGATCTGTCCCGATCAAGTACTGAACGTATGGCACCTCCGCGTTCAGCACACGTTCAGCTCGATGACGTCCTCACCTTCTTGATCCAGCAAGACGGGCGAAGTAGTAGATGAGTTCCGGCAGCACGATGGCGTGGTGACTGTTGGTGGTGAAGAACAATCTCCGCAGGGCTTCGCCAAGCACTACAGAAACTAGACAGATGAAACGCCGCAATCTTTGGCATCTGGCCAAGACGCCATGGGCATCCGTGTTCGGCTGAGGGCCAAATGCCAGGGTCTCCAACGTTTGGCCCCCTGGTCTCCGCAAAACTCCTTTTGCACCGACTTAATGCCCCGTGGGCTTCACCCTTGGCCTAACCATATCATCCTATATATTAATCTTTACCTCCGGACATGTCAGCGTCATGGGAACCAGGGTACCCAGACTTGCCTGCCTGCGGACCGCGACGCGCTCCTACTACGGCCTGGTACGGCCCAGCTGATCAACCAGCTGCTCAAGACCCTCGCGAGGGGGCTAAGCCTCACGAGGAGAAGGACACCAAGACCCTCTCAGGAGTGGCCTCGGCTAGGCTACTTCGGAGGGGCGAAGAACTCAAGGCCAAGCCTGCCTCAGGAGGAGGCAGTGACGCGAGCAGTGATGCACTGTGCCAGCGGGTGCCAGTGGCGCAGTTGCCATTTTGGTGCAAAGGAGACAACACAGGCGCAGGTTCTCAAGGGGCAAGACAAAGGTTTCCCCTTCGGTGCAACAAGATCGAAGACCACCAGGACGACAGGGAGGATGCCACCACCGAGCCCACCACCGTGTCATTGTCTGATCTCTTTGCAGGCGAAGACCGCTTTTGTCAGGATAGGAACTTCCTTGTGTTCCCACTCAAAATGGCTGTTGTGGGATCCCTTCCCCCCTAAACATTTCAGGGGAAGAGGACCCTGGTCGCCTATATAAGTAGCTAGGGTCTCCACAGGGGATCAGATCTGATCGAACCTAGATCGACCTCATCTCGAACACCCCACCTTCACTTCAAGAAGCAAGAACACTTGCCTCCTGACCCTCTTGAGCTCTCCTCCTGAGCTCAAGAACCACTGTACTTGCTCATACTTAGGCCCTCCTGAGGCTAATCCACTCAAGCAGGACGTAGGGTTTTACACCGCAAGGTGGCCTGAACCTGGGTAAACTCGTGTGTGCTTTTACTTGTTGCTTGCTTGAATCTCACCACCGGGCGAGGGCGTGCTGCTAGGCAGACGTGAGCGGGAGAGATCTTCGTTCACGGCCCTAAGTTCGAACTTCTTTGCGTTTGCGGAGCCCGTAATCCGACATTTGGCGCGCCAGGTAGGGGGTGTGTCGAAATATCGCCTCTCCGATGACCTCGTCCCACTCCCGTTCATCGAGCTCGCTTCACCGCCATGGTGGACACACACCGAGCGCGCGCCGCACACCCCGCTGCCAACGTCGCTCAGACGACGCCCACGGGCAACGGTGCACCGCTCCGCCCCAACTCGCCGGTCGCCAACGCTGCCACCGACCCGGCCGTCCACGAGCAGTAGGACTCACCGATGCCACTATCCGTGTGGCGCGATGGCCGCACGGGGACACCGTCACCCTCATCGGCCACGGCGTCATCCCCGCTGATCCGCCGCGGGCCGGTCTACCAGCAGCCTGCGCTACTGATGGTGCAGGAGCTCCGACGCTACTGTCCAGCGGACGACCTCTACAACGAGTGGCTCCATCGCATCACTGAGCTCGTCAACGCCGCCAAGGAGGTACCTGCACCAACTCACTGATGGCGGGGAACATGGACCATGGCATCCCGGCTCCACCTCCACTGCACGGCGCTGGCCAGGGCTCAGACACGAGCAACCCCGTAGGGCCCCTGCGCGCGACGAGGAGAGCTGCCAGGTGGTCGCGCATCCCCAGGCAGAAGCTTGCGGGCTCCCCATTCCGCAGCACCAGAACCGCGCACCACAGGAGGTGGTGGCGCATGTACCCCAGGAACCAGCACCACAGGCATAGGGGGCGCCTACAATCATGAGCGTGGCTGCATGTCGCGCCCTAGCTCCAGAGCTGCGGCGCCTCGTCTGGCCCAGCAAGTTCAAGCCGGATCTGCCTCCGCGCTACGATGGCACCACTGACCCCGCAGAGTTCCAGCAGCTCTACGAGCTGAGCATTGAGGCGTCCAACGGCACCGAGTAGGTCATGGCGAACTGGCCTGCCTCGGCTGCCACCACCGCCAAGAAGGAATGACGACGACCGCCAAGGAGACGAAGGAGGGGGCTTTCAGGAGCCACGCGCGGTTGCATGCATCCTGGGAGGAGCCCACGCTCTGGCTTCCCACCGCATCTTCAAGCAGTTCACTCATGAAGTGAACGCGGCGCTCCCCAGGCCTAACACCGTGCGCAACCTCAGGTGAACCAAGCAGGTCATCTCCTTTGACCCCAAGGACCAGCTCAAGTGCACCGCAGCCCCACGCACTCTCCCGATGCTCTGCACTCCGACCATCAGCAACGTCCTCGTGACCAAGACCCTCGTCGACGATGGAGCAGGGCTCAACTTCCTGTCCGTCCAGACCTTCGAGATGGTCCAAGTCCCCTACGATCAGCTGCACACAACTAAGCAATTTTATGGAGTCACAGATGGCTCCACACTCCCGATGGGGCAGGTCCGCCTCCCTGTCACCTTCGGCGATCGCGACAACTATCACATCGAGCTCATCGACTTCGACGTCGCCAACATTCACCTCCCGTACAACGCCATCATAGGGTATTCGGCCCTCGCCAAGTTCATGGCGGCGACCCATCACGGCTACAACGTCCTCAAGATGCCTGGGAGTGGTGGGGTCATCACGATCGCCTTCGACGAGAAGGAAGCAGTGCGTTCACTGGAGCGCGCCTACCAGACTGCAGCGGTCGAGAGCTCCGATGAAGATGGAGCCATCTTCGCCCTGCAAACCGCCCCCAAGAAGAAGAAGCACCTGCCCGCAAACGGACCTCAGGACGCAGGGGCTCCTGACGGCACCACCTCTGGACCCGCGCCTACCGACGAGGCGCCCTCCACCCTCGCATAGGGAGGCGCGCCCGGCGCCCCTCTCAGGACGGGCTCGAGGGCTCTCCTCTAGAGTGCCTCTGGTCTGACCAGCGTCGCGAAGGAGGTGTTCGGGCACCACCTGCAGGCGTGTCTCGACGCGCGTTTTTGTGAGCCCAGAGTGAGCAATACAGTGCTAGGGGCTCAGGACTTCATCGACCAGGTTACCGAGGAACTTCAGTACGCAAGTTTCATACGCAGTGGCCGCAACCGCACGGCACCAAGCGCACCTACCCGCAACCCAAGCAACCAATTCCGCGTCTGCATCGACATTGCAGGCCTCAACCGAGCCGCTTCTCTGGAGCCCTTCTCGCCGACGGTTGTTGGCTGGAGGAGGACTCTCCCCTACAGTTACATTTGCACGCTCTTCGGCTTCCGCAACGCAGCTGCCATGTTCCCGTACCTCACACGGCGGGCTTTGGGGGCTCAGGAGGCTCAGTGGCAGGCGGTCTTGATGGAGCAGGATGTAATGCCCCGGATGTAATACTTTCCCTTTTGGGCATATAATATATCTCCGGCTTCATCACTTCCATTTCGGGTTCTTTGTCTTTCGGGTTTTCGTCGTTTTGTTGTGTGCGTGTGTGGCATTCATTCATATCATGTAGTCATGTGCATCGCATTGCATTTGTGTTGTCGTTTGCATCCGGTCCCACTCGTTCCTTCCCGTTGTCCGTTTCGCGTTCCGAAGCTCCCTCACGTGTCCGTGGCGTCCCGTAGGCCTACTTTGGTGTTTGGCCGTGTAACGTTACCGGTTTGGCGTGAGACTTGTCGTGTGTTGTTGTTTTGGTGTGTGTAACCCGCCTGTCAAATCTCGTCGCATTTGGAGTCCGTTCGCTACCCCAACAGTTATTCTCGTGGGCTCAAAGTGCCTCCACTTTGAGGCCCAAGACACCCCTCCAACAGCCCACCAAACCACTCCTAACCATTCCCTTCATCTAGGCCATCCAAATCTGATCGTGTAGCCGAAAACCGCACTCCATTTGGACAACCCTAGCTCCTTGTGCCTATATATTTGTCCACTCCCCCAATTTTTGCCCCAAATCAAGGAAACCCTAGCCCCACTTCATCCTCTTCCTCCAGCCACCACCACCTCGCCGGAGTTTCGCCGGAATTCCTCCACCGCCGCCACCTCATCGTTACTCCGGCCACTACCTCACTGGGCCCTCCTCTCGCCGGTGCCGCCCCTCTCCGGCCGGAGCAGCGCCTCCCTAGGCCGCCAGACAGCCTCCCGTCGCCGGCCTCCTCTCGCGCAAGAGCCAGCCGCCGCCGCAGCTTCGCAGGATCGGGAGGCCTTCCCGATCTGGATCGATCGCCGTCGCCGCTCTGGATTCGATCGGGCAAGCGCCCGATCTGGATCCGTTGACCGCGCGCTGTTCCTCCCTGGGCTGACCCTCCGCTCGCCGCGGCCCATCATCGCCCTGCGTCGCCAGGATCCCGCATCGCCCCGCGGTCGCCAACAGGCCGACGCGAGGCCGCCTTCCTCCTTCCCTCCGCCTGGGCCGTTGACCCGAGCCCGCGGCCCGTCCAGCGGCCGCCATCGCCTCCATCCGCAGCGCCCTGAGCGGGCCTTCCACTCCGCGCCGCCAGGCCGGCCCGCTCGTCCCCTTGGGCCAGCGCCACCCCCTGCTGGGAGTTGGGCCGGTCGCCAGATCGCCAGGCTCCAGCAGTCGGCCGGCTCCTCGGCCCGAAGCCGCCGGTCGCCAGATCTGCCTGGCCCAGCCGCTGCGCCTTCTCCGCAGCCGGGCCTCTTCTTCGCCAGATCCGCCGCGGGCCCGAGCCCGTTGTTTTTTTCCCCAGACCTGAAGGTTGACCTCTAAATCCTTCTAAGTCCCTGAGTTTTTGTGTTGTCTGATGCTATTTTCAAACTTGGATAACTTTGTGTGTGATGCTCCGATTTGAGTGAATGAGATGTCCAGATATTCGTGGAGACATGTACTACTTTTCATTCCATTATGCCATGCATATTTGAGATCATATAGTTGCTTAAATATTCGTTGCAAGAGTGCATCCCGTTAAAAACTGCTGTTAGTGTTGTTTTTCATGCCATCTTTGCATAGTGATAACTTGGTGCTCGTTTATCCGAATGATGCAAATGACATGTCCACGTGTTCGTCTTGCCAGGCTCTACATGATGATTGCTTAGACTTGCATGATAGATTTAATCTTGCCATGTTTATCTCCGTTGCAAAATGCCATGTGGTTGTGATGTTGTTAAACTTTTTATGAAATGCCAACTTGTGGAGCTCATTGCTATCATTGTGATTGTCTCCATGATGCATGCTTAGGTGTTTTGGAATCACCATCACATGTACTTTGTTGTGGTGCTTACCACTTGCCATGTTTAGTTTTGAGGTGAAAACTTGCTCTCAAAGATGCCATGGTGAAACTGCTGTTTTAACACTTAGTGAAATTTCACCAAGTCTGGAATCTGTAATTTCCAGATGCCATGTTTGCTTGTTGTTCTAGGCCAATCCATGATAGTTTTGGGGTGACTCTTGATGGTTCCTTGTAGTATATATTGTTGGCTATCCATTCATGCTATCACATGCTTATTTGAGTGGCTGTATCATATTTAACTTTTGCTCCAAAGTTGCAATAAATTACTGCTGTCAGGATTTTGTTGTCAAGTTCAATATGTCCAAGCTTGTTGCTATTGATCCGTGGCTCCTTTGGGGGTGCACCAATGGACTTATTTGCTGTAGGATATGTCTAGTTTATGTTCATACTCTTTGCCATGATGTTTGAGTGCTGTAGCTTATTTATCTAGTGCTCCGAAGTTGCTATGTTGCTGTAATTTTCAGCTTTCGCATGTTTATTGTTTTGTGTGTAACTTTTAGCCCGTAGCTCCGATTGCCGCAAGTCCTATATGAAACTTGATTGATTTTTCGTGTAGATTCATAATATCCTATTGTTATCTTGTTTTGAAGCACTTTGCTTGATCGCATATTGTCATGCTCATTTTGCTCCCATAGTGCATCAGTCATGCATCCAGCATATTTTGAGTGCGCATTGCATCTTGTTGATTTGGTGCCTTGTGTGGTTGTGTTGATTAGAGCCGGAAGCTGAGACCGTGTACGAGTATGAGCACGAGCCTACTACCGAGCTTGAGAACGAGGACCCCTCTTACGATCTGATCGACAACTTTTCAGGCAAGATGACCGAACCCGGATACCATTACTATTTTTGCCTTTTGCTAGAAGTCTCGATCTATAGTTTTGCCTCGATGCCGATGTCTTTCATGTCAGCCTCCTACTTGTAACCATGATCATGTCTAACCACCCTACCTATGCAAACCATTGATTGGCTATACGTAGGCTTCGCTCAGCCCCTCTTATAGCGTTGCTAGTTGCAGGTGAAGTTGAAGATGCTTGCTTCATGTTGAAGTTTTGTTGGGTTATATCACACTGTATAATGCTTAAAATGAAATCATCTATATATTGGCAATGGGTGGAAGGCTAAGCCTTTTGCTTGGTGATTTGTTCCACTCATGCCGCTAGGAACCGTATAAACCGGTGTTATGTTCCTTGATTATGCGTTCCTCACACGGTTGCGGTTTATGGGGCCCCCTCGATAAACCGCTAAGTGCTAAGTATTTTCCAGCAAGTCCCAACATTGGTACTATTCGCCTAATAACTAATAAAACTTGCATAGGGTCTTGCAAACCCGAGTTCTTAATTAACAACCCCGGGCCAGTGCTCCACATGAGTGTTGGTCCGAAACGGGGAGCCTGCGGGGTCACCATGAGGGAACTCGAGGATTGATATAAACCCGTAGCTTCGCCCATCCGGTCGTGTCCTGAGACTAGATACGCGCGGCTACCATCAGGGTGTCGACACGCCGGGAGGATTTGCTGGATTAGCCTTACCTTAGTTCGGAGTATCTTGAGCACGGGATTCCGAGAATACTCGGGCCTTCCCACCTTGGAGTTGCGACTCCGCGGATCGTGGGCTTGTCATGGGCTAAGTTGGAACACCCCTGAAGGGTTATGAACTTTCGAAAGTCGTGCCCGCGGTTATGTGGCAGATGGGAGCTTGTTAATATCCGGTTGTAGATAACTTGACACCATGTTCCAATACACTACCAGCGTGTGTACCGTGACTGTCATTTTCCAAAAGGGTTTCGGGAGATGAACACGATGGGGTTATGTTTGACTGGCTTTAGTTAGGATCACTTAGTGATCATCTCTCGACCGAGGCACCTTCTCTTCTCGCTCTCTTTTACGTAAGCTAGGCTAGTGCTGCTGCAACCACTTATTCTTATTCTTTCTTCAGCCTTGTTCCTCACCCAAGGCTTAGATAGTCGTGTTACCCGGGAACGGGATTGCTGAGTCCTCTGTGGCTCACAGTTACTTCACCACACCAGATGCAGGTCCGATGGTGAGCTATCCAGGTGATGGCACCGAGCTAGACTGGGAGTACGACGAGGAGCGTAGCCGTTACTATGTTCGTTATCCTGATGATCAGTAGTGGAACTTCTACTAGGATTCGATCCGACCTGTGGATTTAAGTTATGTTTGGTATCTTGTCATTTGGATTTTACCCTTAGAGGGGCTGTGATGTTTTATTGATTGATGATATGGACATGTAATGTATTTGTGTGACGTGGCGAGTGTAAGCCAACTATTTTATGTTTTCCATCCCCATCTTTTACATGAGTTGTGCAAAGATACCAAACTTGTGATCATTCCAGCATGGGGTTATGTCTCTAAGTCGTGCCTCGACACGTAGGAGATATAGTCCCATCCTGGGCATTTCAAGTTGGTATTCAGAGCCTTCTCCGACCTAGAAGCCCCCACTGATTGATCGAATCGTTGACGGTCGAGTCTAGGCACACACTGAAAATATTTTGAGTCCTATATTTATATCGGAGAGTAGGATTTCTTGTGCCCCTCATCCCCTTTCTCTCTGGTGAGGACTCCTGACGTCTACTCTTGCCTCTTCTACTTTCAAAAATTGCACCAAATTTTTTTTTAGGAATCTCGCGAGTATTCTTGGATTGTTTCGATGTTCTTGTGACGAGAATATTGTTCTCGATGCCTCCTGACATTAGGGGTTGTGGCAGTGTCCCGGGGAGTTGAGCTTCGGGGTATTGTCGTCACAAGCATATCGCGGCAGTACTAAATACTTAAGACGGCCGACATCGAAAATCTCTCCTATACGGTTAGTGGCAAGATAACCCTGACATCACCCAGTACTGGGGAGGTAGTTCGGGAGTATTGCCATAGCTTGGTATAGTGGATGCTTTTCGAAGGTCCGAGGTAGACGGTTTCCGAGAAAGACTGGTTATGTGTTGAAGGATGGATACAGCTGGATGTAGGTTTAGAGTTGATTGCGCGGTGCTTCCCCTGTATCCCCAACACCTGATTGCATAACTGGAAACTTTCGGAAATTCATAGGTGGGTTTATCTAGTAGATCGTAGGCATTCTTCCAACGAATGCAGGTTAGCGAGTTCGGGGTTCTACATTGAGTGAAGTGGTTTTATGACCGATGTTCCGATCGGGAGTTGCATCTTAAAGGGTCCTTGGCTATGCTGATCCGGGGATTGCAAAACCCTTTCGTAACGCGTTCATAAGCTTTCAGCACAAAGATGTTAGAACAAAGCTCCTATCTTGTGTTTGTTTCTGTCTGTACCTTGTTGTTTTTCTTATTTACCTTTTGTCCCCTATGTGGCTTCTCGTGAAGATTGTTGTTATCATTAAACTGAGAATTTCATTCGTTCCTCTTGTTCGAATGATTATTGTGAAGACTATGTTGCATTTCAATCCGTTGTTTCAGCTTATACCTTCTTCCAATGAAATTGCTGATTCGTGGTCATCTCTTTCAGGATGGCTCCGAAACGAGTTCCCAACGCTAACCCAGAGGGTGAAGAGGTCCCAGATCGTCCTCCTTCCCCTCCTCCTCCGTCTGAGGCTTGGAGAGCGATTATGCAGACTACAAATCAGAACACCCAGTTGTTGATGCAGATGATGCAGCAGATGCAAGCTAATCAAGCTAATCAGGGTGTTCCAGGGAATCAAGGCAATTTCTTCAACCAACAGCACCATGCTACTCTCAACCAGTTCTTGGCCAATAATCCAAAAGCTTTCAGTTACTGTGTCGACCCTCTTGATGCTAAGATTGGATCACCGATATCAAAAAGCATTTTGAGTGCAGTAACGTAAGAGAAGAGGACTATGTGAAGTTTGCAGCCTTCCAACTCAAAGACCAAGCAGCTGACTGGTGGCAGCAGTACAAAGACTCCAGGCCAGGTCGTGTGATCTCTTGGGAGGATTTCTGCAAGGACTTCCGCTCTCGCCACATTCCAACAAGTGTCATCGAGGGTATGCGTGAGCAATTCCGCAACCTGAAGCAGGGCTCTATGACTGTCTACCAGTATAATGTCAAGTTCCAAAACCTCGCCCGCTATGCTAAGCAAGACATTCCGGATGCCAAGAGCAAAATCTATCAGTTCCGAGGAGGTCTCAAAGATGAACTTCAACTTGCTCTCACCTTGTTCGAGCCCGATGAATTCGACAAATTCTATAACATGGCTTTGAAACAAGAGGCAGCCCAGCTCAAGATGGAGGCTTCTAAAAAGAGGATTCGAGATGCCGTTCACTCCTCCTCATCTTCTCAAGTGGCTGTGAAACAACAGAAATTTTGGCTTCCTCCTCCTCCAGTGATTCGAGCTCCTTACAACAACTCCAACAACTCCAACAACAAGAATGCTGGTGGTCGTGGTTTCTCCCACCCACCCAACTCCAACAAGCAGTCCAAGCAGCAGTTCCAAGCTCCAAGACTAAGTGCTCCTCCTACTCGCCCACTTTCTGAGGTGACTTGCTACAAGTGTGGCCAGAAGGGTCATTATTCCAACAAGTGCAACAACCCAAGGCGCCTTCCGCCTCCTCCTCCTGTCGGTACCGCTATGGTCAAGCATGATCCAAAGGCAGCAAGGGTCAATCTGATGAATGCAGCACAAGCGGAGAATTCTTCTGATGTGATATTGGGTAACCTCCCAGTTAACTCCTTTCCAGCTAAAGTTTTGTTTGACTCGGGTGCTTCATGTTCCTTCATGTCATGTCCATTTGCATCCAAGCACGACATTGTCACAAAAAATCTGCCTCAGAAGTTGCAAGTCATTTCTCCGGGGAGATGTATGACTTCTAATATATTTGCTCCGGATGTTTCTATTCGCATGGGTGATTATTGCTTTCTGGCTAAACCGGTGGTTCTTGGCAATTCTGACATTGACCTCATCCTCGGGATGGACTGGCTTTCTCAGCATGATGCTCACATTGATTGTGCACGGAAGGAAGTCAAGATGACTCATCCTGATGAAGATGTGATTATCTTTGCCTCCAGGGATAACACTATCAGGCTTTTCTCTCTCAATGATAAGGGCGAGATTAATGCCATCTCTCAAATTCTGGTGGTAAACGAATACCAAGACGTCTTTCCTGAAGAACTTATAGGCATGCCTCCACACCGTCAGGTGGAATTCGTCATTGATCTCGAGCCAGGTACTGAGCCAGCATGCCAGCGTCCGTACAAGCTCTCTCCTGGAGAATTGAAGGAGTTGAAGAAACAGCTTGATGAATAGGAACGTTTGGGTCTCATCAGGCCTAGTACGTCTCCTTGGGGCTGTGGTGTCTTATTTGTCAAGAAGAAGGATGGCACGGAGCTTCTCTGCGTTGATTACCGGCCATTGAACAAGAAGACAATAAAGAACAGGTATCCGCTCCCCAACATCAACGAACTGTTCGAGCAGCTCAAAGGAGCTAAAGTGTTCTCTAAGCTCGATCTCCGAATGGGCTATCACCAAATTCGCATTCGCGAGGAGGATATCCACAAGACTGCTTTCCGAACGAGCTACGGCTCATACGAGTATACGGTCATGTCTTTTGGTCTCGCCAATGCTCCTCCTACCTTCTCGAGAATGATGCACTACATCTTCAACCCCTACACCGGCGAGTTTGTGCTTGTGTATCTGGATGATATTCTGGTATTTTCCAAGAATGAAGAAGATCACAAAAAGCACTTACGTCTGGTTCTTGACCGACTCCGTGAGCATAAGTTCTATGCCAAGTTCTCCAAGTGCGAATTTTGGCTCGATAAGGTTTTGTACCTGGGCCATATCATCTCAGCTGACGGTATTGCGGTGAACCCCGAGAAAGTTGAAGCAATTGTCAACTGGGAAGCTCCTCAGAACGTCAAGCAACTCCGCGGTTTTCTAGGTCTTGCCAGCTATTGTAGAAGGTTCATTGAGAACTTCTCCAAGATTGCCAAGCCTCTCTCCAACTTGCTGCAGAAGAATGTCAAGTACTACTGGTCTCCAGAGTGTGAAGTGGCATTCAAAACTCTCAAAGAAAAGCTCGTCTCTGCTCCAGTTCTAACTCCTCCAGATGAGTCCAAGCCTTACGAAGTATTCTGTGATGCTTCTCTTCAAGGACTTGGTGGTGTGCTTATGCAAGACAAGAGAATTGTGGCATACACTTCTCGTCAGCTGAAGCCAAGTGAGAAGAACTATCCCACACATGATCTCGAGCTAGCAGCTGTGGTACATGCTTTGATTACGTGGAGACATTTGTTGTTGGGCAGAAAAGTCGACATCTTCACCGATCACAAGAGCTTGAAGTACATCTTCACACAGCCGAATCTGAACCTCCGCCAGACTCGTTGGGTTGAAATGATCCAAGAGTATGGTCCCAGCATCGAATACACTCCTGTCAAGGCGAATGTGATTGCAGATGCTTTGAGCAGAAAGGCATATTGCAACAGCCTTCTTATCAAGCCGTTTCAGCCTAAGCTTTGTGAAGCATTCAGGAAGCTCAACCTCCAAGTTGTTCCGCAGGGTTTTCTTGCAAATCTTCAAATTGCTCCTACCTTGGAAGATCAGGTCCGTGAGGCCCAACTCAGTGATGCCATGGTGTAGAAGGTGAAACATGGTATTGAAAAGGGCACTCCTAAATACAAGTGCTATCGTGTTGATGAGAGAGATACCTTGTTCTTTGAGGACAGACTCGTGGTTCCAAAAGGTGATCTCAGGAAGCTCATAATGGAAGAAGCACATGATTCTCTCCTTTCCATTCATCCTGGTAGCTCCACGATGTATCAAGATCTCAAGCAATCTTACTGGTGGACACGCATGAAAAGGGAGATTGCCCAATTCGTGAATGAATGTGATGTCTGCAGAAGAGTGAAGGCAGAACATCAACGTCCAGCCGGCCTTCTCCAACCTCTTCCTATTCCCGAGTGGAATTCGACCACATTGAAATGGATTTCGTCACTGGCTTTCCTAAGTCCAAGAAAGGGAATGATTCTATCTTCGTGGTGATTGACAAGCTTACCAAAGTCGCTCACTTCCTTCCAGTCAAAGAATCAATCAATGCAGCTCAATTGGCAGAGTTTTACACTTCTAGAATTGTGTCTTTACATGGCATTCCTCAAGTTATCTCCTCAGACCGTGGAAGTTTGTTCACTTCAAAGTTCTGGGACTCCTTTCAGTCTGCCATGGGCACTAAGATCAGGTTCAGCACTGCTTTTCACCCTCAGACAAGTGGTCAAGTCGAGAGAGTGAATCAGATTCTAGAGGACATGCTCAGAGCCTGTATCATATCTTTTGGCATGAAATGGGAAGATTGCCTTCCATTTGCCGAGTTCTCTTACAACAACAGCTTTCAAGCAAGTGCAGGCAAAGCTCCGTTTGAAATCCTCTATGGCAGAAAGTGTTGTACCCCTCTCAACTGGTCTGAAACAGGCGAACGTCAACTTCTTGGCAATGACTTGATCTCAGAAGCCGAAGAAATGTGCAAAGTCATACGTGAGAATCTCAAGGCCGCTCAGTCGCGTCAGAAGAGCTACTATGACGGCAAGCATCGTGACTTGGCTTTCAACATTGGTGATCACGTTTATCTCCGTGTTTCTCCTATGAAAGGCACCCAAAGATTCGGTATCAAAGGAAAGCTTGCTCCTAGATACGTCGGGACTTTCAAGATCCTTGGCAAAAGAGGCGATCTAGCCTATCAACTTGAGCTACCTTCAAACTTCGCCAATGTTCATGATGTGTTTCATGTGTCTCAACTCCGCAAATGCTTCAAGACTCCTGAACGCATGATTCCGTTTGAAGAGATTGATCTTCAACAAGACCTGTCTTACCAAGAGCATCCTGTTGCTATTCTCGAAGAAACCGAGCGCAAGACCCGCAACAAGTCCATCAAATTCTTGAAAGTCAAGTGGTCACACCATACCGACCGAGAAGCTACGTGGGAACGAGAAGATCATCTTCGTTCCGAGTACCCCTCCTTTTTCCAGTCCTAGATCTCGGGACGAGATCTTTTTGTAGTAGAGGAGAGTTTGTAATGCCCCGGATGTAATACTTTCCCTTTTGGGCATATAATATATCTCCGGCTTCATCACTTCCATTCCGGGTTCTTTGTCTTTCGGGTTTTCGTCGTTTTGTTGTGTGCGTGTGTGGCATTCATTCATATCATGTAGTCATGTGCATCACATTGCATTTGTGTTGTCGTTTGCATCCGGTCCCACTCGTTCCTTCCTGTTGTCCGTTTCGCGTTCCGGAGCTCCCTCACGTGTCCGTGGCGTCCCGTAGGCCTACTTTGGTGTTTGGCCGTGTAACGTTACCGGTTTGGCGCGAGACTTGTCGTGTGTTGTTGTTTTGGTGTGTGTAACCCGCCTGTCAAATCTCGTCGCGTTTGGAGTCCGTTTGCTACCCCAACAGTTATTCTCGTGGGCTCAAAGTGCCTCCACTTTGAGGCCCAAGACACCCCTCCAACAGCCCACCAAACCACTCCTAACCATTCCCTTCATCTAGGCCATCCAAATCTGATCGTGTGGGCGAAAACCGCACTCCATTTGGACAACCCTAGCTCCTTGTGCCTATATATTTGTCCACTCCCCCAATTTTTGCCCCAAATCAAGGAAACCCTAGCCCCACTTCATCCTCTTCCTCCAGCCACCACCACCTCGCCGGAGTTTCGCCGGAATTCCTCCACCGCCGCCACCTCATCGTTACTCCGGCCACCACCTCACTGGGCCCTCCTCTCGCCGGCGCCGCCCCTCTCCGGCCGGAGCAGCGCCTCCCTAGGCCGCCGGACAGCCTCCCGTCGCCGGCCTCCTCTCGCGCAAGAGCCAGCCGCCGCCGCAGCTTCGCAGGATCGGGAGGCATTCCCGATCTGGATCGATCGCCGCCGCCGCTCTGGATTCGATCGGGCAAGCGCCCGATCTGGATCCGTTGACCGCGCGCTGTTCCTCCTTGGGCCGACCCTCCGCTCGCCGCGGCCCATCATCGCCCCGCGTCGCCAGGATCCCGCATCGCCCCGCGGTCGCCAGCAGGCTGACGCCAGGCCGCCTTCCTCCTTCCCTCCGCCTGGGCCGTTGACCCGAGCCCGCGGCCCGTCCAGCGGCCGCCATCGCCTCCATCCGCAGCGCCCTGAGCGGGCCTTCCACTCCGCGCCGCCAGGCCGGCCCGCTCGTCCCCTTGGGCCAGGGCCGCCCCCTGCTGGGAGTTGGGCCGGTCGCCAGATCGCCAGGCTCCAGCAGCCGGCCGGCTCTTGGGCCCGAAGCCGCCGGTCGCCAGATCCGCCTGGCCCAGCCGCTGCGCCTTCTCCGCAGCCGGGCCTCTTCTTCGCCAGATCCGCCGCGGGCCCGAGCCCGTTGTTTTTTTTCCCAGACCTGAAGGTTGACCTCTAAATCCTTGTAAGTCCCTGAGTTTTTGTGTTGTCTGATGCTATTTTCAAACTTAGATAACTTTGTGTGTGATGCTCCGATTTGAGTGAATGAGGTGTCCAGATGTTCGTGGAGACATGTACTACTTTTCATTCCATTATGCCATGCATATTTGAGATCATATAGTTGCTTAAATATTCGTTGCAAGAGTGCATCCCGTTAAAAACTGATATTAGTGTTGTTTTTCATGCCATCTTTGCATAGTGATAACTTGGTGCTCGTTTATCCGAATAATGCAAATGACATGTCCACGTGTTCGTCTTGCCATGCTCTACATGATGATTGCTTAGACTTGCATGATAGATTTAATCTTGCCATGTTTATCTCCGTTGCAAAATGTCATGTGGCTGTGATGTTGTTAAACTTGTTATGAAATGCCAACTTGAGGAGCTCATTGCTATCATTGTGATTGTCTCCATGATGCATGCTTAGGTGTTTTGGAATCACCATCACATGTACTTTGTTGTGGTGCTTACCACTTGCCATGTTTAGTTTTGAGGTGACTTAAACTTTCTCTCAAAGATGCCATGGTGAAACTGCTGTTTTAACACTTAGTGAAATTTCACTAAGTCTGGAATCTGTAATTTCCAGATGCCATGTTTGCTTGTTGTTCTAGGCCAATCCATGATAGTTTTGGGGTGACTCTTGATGGTTCCTTGTAGTATATATTGTTGGCTATCCATTCATGCTCTCACATGCTTATTTGAGTGGTTATAGCATATTTAACTTTTGCTCCAAAGTTGCAATAAATTACTGCTGTTAGGATTTTGTTGTCAAGTTCAATATGTCCAAACTTGTTGCTATTGATCCGTGGCTCCTTTGGGGGTGCACCAATGGACTTATTTGCTGTAGGATATGTCTAGTTTATGTTCATACTCTTTGCCATGATATTTGAGTGTTGTAGCTTATTTATCTAGTGCTCCGAAGTTGCTATGTTGCTGTAATTTTCAGCTTTCGCATGTTTATTGTTTTGTGTGTAACTTTTAGCCCGTAGCTCCGATTGCCGCAAGTCCTATATGAAACGTGATTGATTTTTCGTGTAGATTCATAATATCCTATTGTTATATTGTTTTGAAGCACTTTGCTTGATCGCATATTGTCATGCTCATTTTGCTCCCATAGTGCATCAGTCATGCATCCAGCATATTTTGAGTGCTCATTGCATCTTGTTGATTTGGTGCCTTGTGTGGTTGTGTTGATTAGAGCCGGAAGCTGAGACCGAGTACGAGTACGAGCACGAGCCTACTACCGAGCTTGAGAACGAGGACCCCTCTTACGATCCGATCGACAACTTTTCAGGCAAGATGACCGAACCCGGATACCATTACTATTTTTGCCTTTTGCTAGAAGTCTCGATCTATAGTTTTGCCTCGATGCCCATGTCTTTCATGTCAGCCTCCTACTTGTAACCATGATCATGTCTAACCACCCTACCTATGCAAACCATTGATTGGCTATACGTAGGCTTCGCTCAGCCCCTCTTATAGCGTTGCTAGTTGCAGGTGAAGTTGAAGATGCTTGCTTCATGTTGAAGTTTTGTTGGGTTATATCACACTATATAATGCTTAAAATGAAATCATCTATATATTGGCAATGGGTGGAAGGCTAAGCCTTTTGCTTGGTGATTTGTTCCACTCATGCCGCTAGGAACCGTATAAACCGGTGTTATGTTCCTTGATTATGCGTTCCTCACACGGTTGGGGTTTATGGGGCCCCCTCGATAAACCGCTAAGTGCTAAGTCTTTTCCAGCAAGTCCCAACATTGGTACTATTCGCCTAATAACTAATAAAACTTGCATAGGGTCTTGCAAACCCGAGTTCTTAATTAACAACCCCGGGCCAGTGCTCCACATGAGTGTTGGTCCGAAACGGGGAGCCTGCAGGGTCACCACGAGGGAACTCGAGGATTGATATAAACCTGTAGCTTCGCCCATCCAGTCGTGTCCTGAGACTAGATACGCGCGGGTATCATCAGGGTGTCGACACGCCGGGAGGATTTGCTGGATTAGCCTTACCTTAGTTTGGAGTATCTAGAGCACGGGATTCCGAGAATACTCGGGCCTTCCCACCTTGGAGTTGCGACTCCGCGGATCGTGGGCTTGTCATGGGCCAAGTTGGAACACCCCTGAAGGGTTATGAACTTTCGAAAGCCGTGCCCGCGGTTATGTGGCAGATGAGAGCTTGTTAATATCCGGTTGTAGATAACTTGACACCATGTTCCAATACACTACCAGCGTGTGTACCGTGACTGTCATTTTCCAAAAGGGTTTCGGGAGATGAACACGGTGGGGTTATGTTTGACTGGCTTTAGTTAGGATCACTTAGTGATCATCTCTCGACCGAGGCACCTTCTCTTCTCGCTCTCTTTTACGTAAGCTAGGCTAGTGCTGCTACAACCACTTATTCTTATTCTTTCTTCAGCCTTGTTCCTCACCCAAGGCTTAGATAGTCGTGTTACCCGGGAACGGGATTGCTGAGTCCTCTGTGGCTCACAGTTACTTCACCACACCAGATGCAGGTCCGATGGTGAGCTATCCAGGTGCTGGCACCGAGCTAGACTGGGAGTACGAAGAGGAGCGTAGCCGTTACTATGTTCGTTATCCTGATGATCAGTAGTGGAACTTCTACTAGGATTCGATCCGACCTGTGGATTTAAGTTATGTTTGGTATCTTGTCATTTGGATTTTACCCTTAGAGGGGCTCTGATGTTTTATTGATTGATGATATGGACATGTAATGTATTTGTGTGACGTGGCGAGTGTAAGCCAACTATTTTATGTTTTCCATCCCCATCTTTTACATGAGTTGTGCAAAGATACCAAACTTGCGATCATTCCAGCATGGGGTTATGTCTCTAAGTCGTGCCTCGACACGTAGGAGATATAGTCCCATCCTGGGCATTACACAGGAGCCGGACCACCGTGACCACTGAGGGCCTCTGGAGCCCCTGGTCCTCAGGAGCCCGGCGATCCTCAGGAGCGACCCGCACGACTCGCGTCTTCAGCTACCCCAACTCTTCTTCGATGACAAGTATCAGGTGATGTCTCAGGTATTCAATCGAGGGCGCCCCCAGGGTTGCATCATCCTCCAGCTGTTGGGGGCTCACCCCCACAGCTGTCTCTTTTGCGCATAAATCAAGGCTGGTTGTTTCTCCCTACTTGCATTATCTATATGCTTGGCGTCCTCACCGCCACTAAGGTCATGAGCCCTTGCGAGCCCGCCTGCGACCGCCCCATGATTAAGGACTGGCACGGCATCTATGCTCGGGTCCGTCCCTGCAGCGTCGCTAAATCCAAGGGTTGAGCTCTGTCTCGCGAGCCATTCCCATGACGTCACCTCCCGTGGTCCTTGGTGCCTTGTTCTCACATGGTCTAATCGTGGATGGGTAAGTGGGGGCCCGTGGTAGGTGCCTCGCTCACCCGGGAACTGCACGCCGGTTGTCTTCCTTTTGGACTATTGCATGAGAAGACTGGGCACGGCGTTTGTGCTCGGGTCCGTCCCTGCAGCGTTGACAAATCCAGCGGCTGAGCTCTATCTTACGGGCCGGTCCTGCTAACGTCACCTCCTGGGGTCGTTGGTGCTGCGGCCTTCTCATGTGATCCCCTCTAGAGATGCACTCGGCGCAGGTCGACACAACGCATCTCTTTTCACATTTTGCAGAAGAAGACTCAGGCACAATCCGCCTCATGGTAGGGTCTCGTGGGTGATGCGTAAGCTCACGGGAACTTCCTCAGAGTCGTTCAGCTCATCCTGAGGAGGGCCCATATACACCTTGTTGTCCTGCCGTGCAAGCCACGTGTCAGGACGGGGTTGTACACGCCCCGGAGTCTCTCCCGGTGGGAGGCTCCCTCCCACGGTCCAGTGGAAGTACCATGCTCCGCGCTGGCAGAACCAACCGAGGAGCGGTTTTGCCCACGAACCAGTGGAAGCACCAAGCTCCGCGCTGGCCGCTACGACCGAGGCACGGTTATGCCCACACTCTGCGCAAGTGTGGTAGCTCTATGCTCCGCGCTAGTTATAAACAACTGAGGGCGGCCCCCAGCGGTCGCACCAACCTCAGGGAGCTTTTCAGCTCATGATGCTCACAGCTTCTCCTTGGATGGGTGTCGCGAGGGGGGCTAGGCACGGGGGCTATGCTCAAGTCACGCCTAGCAGACGTCACCTTACCAGGTGCCCAGACACCTGGCTTTCTCGCGCCCCCATCCTAGGTGAAGGCTCGTGAGCAAGGTATGGTGCTCGTTCTCCCTCATGAGAGCCGTTCGCACGTCAAGGGGGACCCCTGGGCATCACGGCCCAGGGGCCTCACTAGTCACATAGCCCCTCACTCCTTGAGCCCGGTGCTCAACGGCGGTCGAGGTATGCGCGGGGCTAGGCCCTGCCGACGCAGAATGCAAATGGGATCGCTTGAGCGTTAAGGGGGACCCCTGGGCATCGCGACCCAGGGGCCTCACTCGCCACATAGCCCCTCATTCCTTGAGCCTACTTATTACAATAACCCTAGTGACCCGGAGGGCTCAATGGCGATCGAGGTATGCGCGGGGTTGGTCCCTGCCGACGCAGAGCACCTATGCAAACATGAAAGCAAGCAAGCACGGAAATCACCAAGTTCAAGCCTAGTTATTACAATAACATCAAGTTCTCCAAATTCAAGCGAGTCCTTACGCCTCCCCGAGGCACTTGCATTTCTCTCATCTTGACAGGGACAGGTCAGGCATCGCCGAGCGCGCCATCACCAGCCTCCGCCTCCTCGGCCGCGGCAGCAGCGACCTGGAAGAATGCCTCCACCAGCCCCTTGACCTTCTCCTCCAAGGCCTTGGTAGCCGCACCCTCTACGCTTGCGGTCACGGGCTCGGACAGTGAGGCCAGGTCAAGGGTGGGTTCGCGGAGAGAGAGGTGGCCGCACACCCGTGTCAGGGCCAAGGTAAGGAGCACGTGAGTCTCGACGTCTGCTAATTGGCTGATCGCCGCCGCAACCTCATGCAGGGCCTTCATGAGCGCGGCAAGGAGCCCGGCGGAGCCATCCTCCAGGGTGGCCAGCGGCTTCTCGAACCCATCCCCGTAGGCAATTTGCAGCGTCGTGCGGGCCTCGAGCTCGAAGGTGGCGAGGGCCTCGCGACCCACTGCTGCCGAGGCCGCGAGGGCATCTTCCTTGGCCCTCAGCTCGGAGTCGCGTCCAGCTTGGGTCGCCTTGGCCTGCTCGGACTCAGCCTTCAGCTTCTCCAGGCTCGCGCGATCTAAGAGCTGCTCCTGCTGCAGCCGAGACGTCTCAGCCTTCTGGGCCTC
Source organism: Secale cereale (assembly GCA_902687465.1). NCBI lineage: Eukaryota > Viridiplantae > Streptophyta > Magnoliopsida > Poales > Poaceae > Secale > Secale cereale. Next base: position 559,234,607 of record LR738711.1, read on the forward strand.
GAGCTCCTTCTCCAAACTTTCGAGCTCCAGGGCGTGCCTGGTGCCTTCCTCGCGAAGGGCCTTCAGCTTGCTCTCCACCTCGTGGTAGTGCTTCTCGGAGGATGTTGTGTCGGCTCACGTGGCGTCACGTGCCCGCGCGGCTGCCGCAACCTCCTCCAGACCCTTGGCTCCAGGAGGCCCGAGCAGACTCCTCTGCCAGGAACCACCCAGAGATCAGGCCCAGGCGTCCTTCCATCGCGCGGCCATCACCACCCAGAAGATCGGCCCGGAGCTGACCCAGCGCAGCGGAAGCGGCCTCCAGGGTCTCAGGGCCAGGCTGCACCGGCTGGCGGATGGGTGCCACCACGATCGCCTGCTCGACCAGGGGCTCGGGGGCTCCGACTCCTCTCACAGGACCGGAGGGAGCAGGAGCCATCGCGGCCTCGCAAGCAGCGACGACGCCCTCAGGCGACACCGCCACCTCGTGCTCGGCAGCCTGGCTAGCCGAGGCGCGCAAGGCTGTGGCACCCTTCTCCACGGCGACAGCAGCTGCAGGTGGAGCGGGGCACCGCAACTTGGCCTCCCCCTTCGGCTTCTTCATCCCGCCACCCAGGCTACTGCGCCAAGAGAAATACGTCGGGAACACAGCGATCAAGGAATGACGGGAGACTGCACACTTACTCATCGGAGGCGAGGCGCACCCTCCTCTTCATCAGCAGGCTGGCCGCGGCCGCCGGTGCCACGGGCGCGCCAGTAGCCAGATGTTGGCAAGGCGCGAGGCCACGGACTTAGGCGCGGCTGTGCCCACTGGCTTTGTTGGCGCGGCGCCCCTCGGCGGGGTCGCCGCATCGCTCCCTCTGGACGCAGCGCGCCCGGATCGACGCGGAGTGGTTGCCTGGGGCCGCCCAGCAGCGTTTGCGCCCTGCGCCACTTCCTGAGCAGACGCCTCGAAGGCGTCCTCCTCGTCAACCCGGTCCCCGTCTCCCAGGGTCTCCTCCGATTCCTCCTCCTCGTCGCTCCCCTACTCGACACCGGAGGACACGTCGACCGTGGGTGGAGCAGACATGGGCACCCCGAAGCCTGACACAGCCTTCAGCAGCGAGGCCTTGTCAGGACGGCGGTACAACGGCCGATGGGCCCCCGAGAGGTCCTCAGGAACCATTTTGCGCAATGATGATGACATAATAGATCTGTTAGGTGATGAAGATCTTGATGATGATGCCCTTGAGATGCTAATCAAGAGCAAGAACAGGCCGAAATCTTCAATGATCTGCCTCTCTTTGACGCTAATATCATAAATAACTTCATTGATGAGTGGTTTGAGGATTCATCACTTTCCCTTGATGATCTCCAGTTTCCCATTGATATCAGTGTGACCTTTCAAGGACACATTGCTCATGAACTGACTGTTGCACAAACGTTTATTGAGCAAAAGAACAAAATTGATCATGAAAAGGCTCTGTTCAAGAAGCATATGGCAAACCTCGGTGCTCAAGAAGTTCAAAACTTCAAGACTAAGATGGCAGATCTCAAGGCTGAATTTGCCAAGCATCGTGATGTTGCACGAGGCTCCACAGAACGTCTCAAGAGCTATGCTGAGAAATGTGTCCAAGCCCACAATGAAGCTATAAAAAGTAAATCTCTTGGCCGTCCAGGCATTGACCCCAAGCTGGCCGCCAAGAAGCAAAAAAAGAAGAACAAGCCTGCTGCTGAAGACACTAAAGCTCCAAGGCAGGAGAGATCCAGTATTGTCTTCCCTGCCAGTATGACTGGCTCGAAGCCAAAGGTCCCATCAACAGCTTCTGAACAAAAGAAGACCAGGCAGGCTGAAGCTGAAGCTAAGAAACGAAAGCATCTTGATGCTCCTGATGTTGCTCCTTCCAAGAAGAAGCAGAAGACAAAAGCTTCAAAGGTTTCACATAAGCCTCGTGCCTCCTCCATAGAACCTCTGGTTGTTGAACCCATCTCAGTTGCCCTGCCTGCCTCCTCCAATTTTGAGCGTCGTCTTGTTGCGCATGAGCCTGCTACAATAGAGCCTCATCAGTCTGAAGATATTCCAGCTGCTAACTGTCCCGCAGCTGAAGACATTGGTCATGATGACAATGTTAATGATGATGAAGTCCTTCCTCAACTTGAACCCCAGCCAGTTCAATCACCTACTCACACGAGCGGTGAACTCATAAGCATTGGTGGTCCCACGACGCCAATTTCTCAAGATGAATTTTGGGAGGAGCAACACCCAAACGCCCCCTTCATGAAGTCATTCCTCGCACTCCGCCGTCTCTTGTTACCACTCCGGTACTTGAGACTCCAGAAGCAACAACTGAAGAAGACATGGAGTAGACCAATGCTTCACCAATGACGTCGCCCAAGTTTCGAAGGCTTCGCAAGGGTCTCAGGCCTCAAGCATCCATGTCCAGCATTCCTGAAGACAAAGTGCAAACCTCAAGCTCAGTAACACGTCATGTGTTTCCTGATGCCATTTCTTCAGTGTCTGCTCCACAATCTGAAGCCAAAGGGGCTGAAGATATTCGGGTTGCATCAGTCGATGAAGAAAAAGAAGAAACCTGTGAAGTCACTCCCCCTCCCCAAGAAACTGTTGTGCAAGAAGACGTGCTCGTCATGCAAGAACCCACTCCCCAATAAAGTGTTGTGCATGAGACTCCTCTCCACGAAGCCACTGATGGTGAAGCAAATGTGGCTGCCCCTCCAATGACTACTGAAGCAAATGACACTGTCATGGCTGAAGACAATGTGCAGCACGAAGTCATTGCTGCTCCGGAAGTGATTGTTCCTCCCCATGTGCCTCACACCATGGGCCAAGCCTACAATCGTGACGGAGAGTTCGTCACTGTCAGGTGGCCAACACTAACGCATCCTACTGCTCTCGGTCCACAATATGAATATCATGTGGAGCGGAGGCCTCAGACGTAGAAGCCAATGCCCAGATTGCCTAGGCTTCCAAGCACTGCACCACACAAGGTTCCTTTAGTGTGCACAGCTTCAGGAAGAACAACACTTTCTTTGACTCTGGCAAGAACCCATACAAATAGCCAAGGATATCTTTTGATAGGTTCTGGAGCTTTCAGCAACGAAGCTATTACTCATGCATTCTGTACAATCAAGACCGGATCTTTCCACACCAACGTCTTGATTGTGATGCCATTGCTGGGCTGCCATGCCTTGAAGAAGCTCTTGACTGCTTCAGAGATGTTGGATTGCTTCCATTTGTCACTACCAAAGAATACTGGAACGAAGAGCTTCTCCTACAATTCTATGCTACTCTTCACATCAGAGGCTACAACAGGGATCCGAAGAGATGGGTCCTTGAGTGGATGACAGGTGATATTCATCATGAAGCCAAAGCTCAGACTCTTCTTGAGCTTACTTCCCTGCCCACTCCTGGTGAGTTATACGAGCCTGGTTGTTCTCTTTATCAAAAGGAGTTGGAGAGCATCTTCAAAAAGGTTGAGCCAAACATGAGTGAAATGCTCAGTATGATGAAGCCATTGCCCCTGGAAGCTGATTATACAATGGAATTCTTCGTCAAGGATCTTGAGTATCTGCCTCGAACAATCTGTCATATTCTAAGGAGTACTCTCTGGCCAATTAAGGGACACTCTTCTGAAGCCAAACTGGAAGGCGCCATGAAGACTTTGGTATTTTACATCCTCAATGGCATCAGATTCAATACACATGACTTCTTCATTTGTCAACTAGCTGCATCTGGTATTGATCTGTTTGACCTCAAGTTATATGCTCCATGGATAATGCGGCTCATTAAGCTTCACTCTACTATCAACTATCAAGCCTCTGCACGCAATCATGTTGTCTTTTTGCCTGAGGTTGATATGTCCTATGAAGCCATCTATCCTGAGCCTGCCAAGCAACCACTTCAACTGCTCAATGGTGATCATCAAAGCTTCACGCAGCATGTTGAAGGTCTCCATGTGCCCAATGCAAATGTCACTGCTTATCCTTTGGTTGGCAATATGCGCCTACCGCATCGTGCCAACACTGATGCCACTGGCAGCACAATTGCTCAAAGGCCTAAGAAGTGTCCCCGTGTCCTCAATGACCGAGAGCTTCTAGTTTCACTTCACCAGAAGCAGGACAAGCACCATGATTGGTTGAAGTGGCAGATGCAAAGTCTTCTCAATGACGTGAATCACATTCGCAACTTGGGTACTAAGAACTCCTTCGTTGCTCATGAAGCCTGTCAGCGGTCCTGGAAGAGCCTCACATTGCTCTGCTCTGAAAATGATCTTCAAGCAGATGGCTTCACCGAGCGCTTCAAGTTTGACTCCAGGCCTCCACAATCTGCGACTTCGCGTCCGACTCCCTCAATTGAGGACTCTGAGTATTCATCTTCGGCTGCAACTGTTGTTGCTCGTGTCATTGATGAAGAAGACGACGCCACTTCTCCAACAATCGCTTCACTGCATCACGACTCTGCGTCTGGCCCTTCTTCACCGCCCAACTCCAACGTCGACCCGGAAGCACCAGCATCTTCACCGCCTTGGAACGCATAGATACTCAATGTCTTCAAACCTTTTTGGTCCTTACTGGCAAAAGGGGGAGAAGTATATGAGTTGATAGTCTTCAAGCGGGTCCATATATGGGTCGGGTGCCTTATTTTTGCTAAGTTCTTACAACTCTCATTTTGAAACATTTGGCCCTTGAGTTGTAACACTTAAACTTGATGGTCGTCTGCTACATTTGTTGTTGTTTCTTCTGCTTGGTTAAATATCTATCCTATGTGCATGAAGTCATTCAGCTGACGCCCATTTTTTTATTATGCATATCATTATATTCACTACATCTGTGTATGCATGATGGATTGTCTTCATAAGATTGAGGGAGATCTCCACAAAGCAAAACCTGCCATGTGCCTTTGCATTCAAAAGCAAATTTCCTATATGCACATCTTCAGGGGGAGCCCTCTCAATCTCATGAAGTCAATGACCATGTTATCTATAGTTTGAAATATTTTATCCCCGTTGAAAACTTCAACCTATTTGTCATCAATCACCAAAAAGGGGGACATTGTAAGTGCATCTAGTGCCCCCTAGTTGGTTTTGGAGTATTGACGACAAACGTGGTTGAGAGACTAACATGTTTGTGAGAATTGCAGGATAACACACGTAATAGTCCCTCACTGATTCGGTTTACCTTCCAGAGATGACCCCTAAAAATGTGTGAAGACATTGAAGACAGTGGTGGCTCGTGAAGACATTCACGTGAAGATAATGACCTATGAAGACATTTAATGAAGACTATGGAATGCAAAGACATATTTTCTTTCGTAGTTCTTTTTCTTATTTCTTGAGTCATAGGAACCACAGTACTGTTAAGTGTGGTCCAGGTGAAACATAGTCAGATGACTGATGTGATGCTCAACCAAAATCCTATGTCTTCGAGTGAAGTCAATGAGAGCAAATCTTATCTAGAGTTGGATAAGTCAGCTTTGCTTGGAGCTCAAGCTAAGCTGTCGCGTGTGCTCAAAATCCAACCGTTGGACATGTGTCAGTTCCATAGTGACCAAGGGTCATTTCGGACATATCATGTCAGGTTGCCTCCTGGCTATAAATAGCCCACCCCCTACACCATAAATTGGTGGCTCCTCAGAGTTAGTGCACGGCTTTTGTCGTTTGAGAGCCTGTTGGGGAACGTAGTATTTCAAAAAAAAATCCTATGCACACACAAGATCATGGTGATGCATAGCAACAAGAGGGGAGTGTGTCGTCCACGTACCCTCATAGACCGTAAGCAGAAGCGTTATGACAACGCACTTGATGTAGTCGTACGTCTTCATGATCGACCGATCCTAGTACCAAACGTACGGCACCTCCGGGATCTGCACATTTTCAGCTCGGTATCGTCCCATGAACTCACGGTCCAGTAGAGCTTCGAGGGAGAGTTCCGTCAGCACGACGGCGTGATGACGGTGATGATGAAGTTACCGACGCAGGGCTTCACCTAAGCACTACAACGATATGACCGAGGTGTGTTTCTATGGAGGGGGCACCGCACACGGCTAAAAGATCAATGATCAACTTGTGTGTTCTAGAGTGCCCCCCTCCCCACGTATATAAAGGAGCGAGGGGAGGCCGGCCGGCCTCTCTAGGCGCGCCAAAAGGGGGAGGAATCCTCATCCTGGTAGGAGTAGGATTCCTCCCTTCCTAGTCCTACTACGAGGGGAAACGAAGGAGAGGGGGAAGAGAAGGAAAGAGGGGGCGCAGCCCCTCCCCTAGCCCAATTCGGACTAAGCCCATGGGGGGCGCGCGGCCAGCCCTCGTGGCTTATCCTCTTTTTCCCTTAAAGCCCACTAAGGCCCATATGTACTCCTGTATTCCCATAACTCCCCGGGTACTTCGAAAAATACCCGGATCACTCGAACCTTTCCGATGTCCAAATATAGCCTTCCAATATATCGATCTTGACGGCTTGATCATTTCGAGACTCCTCGTCATGTCCCCGGTCTCATCCGGGACTCCGAACTACCTTCGGTACATCAAAACAGATAAACTCATAATACCGATCATCACCGAACGTTAAGCGTGCGGACCCTACGGGTTCGAGAACTATGTAGACATGACCAAGACTCATCTCAGGTCAATAACCAATAGCGGAACCTGGATGCTCATATTGGTTCCTACACATTCTACGAAGATCTTTATCGGTCAAACCGCATAACAACATACGTTGTTCCTTTTGTCATCGGTATGTTACTTGCCCGAGATTCGATTGTCGGTATCTCGATACCTAGTTCAATCTCGTTACCGGTAAGTCTCTTTACTTGTTCTGTAATGCATCATTTCGTGACTAACTCATTAATCATTTGCTTGCAAGGCTTATAGTGATGTGCATTACCGAGAGGGCCCACAGATACCTCTCCGACACTCGGAGTGACAAATCCTATTCTTGATCTATGCCAAAACCACAAACACCTTCGGAGACACCTGTAGATCATCTTTATAATCACCCAGTTATGTTGTGTTTGATAGCACACAAGGTGTTCCTCCAGTATTCGAGAGTTGCATAATCTCATAGTCATAGGAACATGTATAAGTCATGAAGAAAGCAATAGCAGTAAAACTAAACGATCAAGTGCTAAGCTAACAGAATGGGTCAAGTCAATCACATCATTCACCAATGATGTGATCCCGTTAATCAAATGACAACTCATGTCTATGGCTAGGAAACTTAACCATCTTTGATTCAACGAGCTAGTCAAGTAGAGGCATACTAGCTAGTGACACTTTGGTTGTCTGTATATTCACACATGTATTATGTTTCCGGTTAATACAATTCTAGCATGAATAATAAACATTTATCATGAAATAAGGAAATATAAATAACAATTTTATTATTGCCTCTAGGGCATATTTCCTTCAGTCTCCCACTTGCACTAGAGTCAATAATCTAGTTCACATCACTATGTGATTTAATATCGATAGTTCACATCGTTATGTGAATAACACCCAAAGTTCACATCGCCATGTGACCAACACCCAAAGGGTTTACTAGAGTCAATAATCCAGTTCACATCGCCATGTAATTAACACCCAAAGAGTACTAACGTGTGATCATGTTTTCCTTCGTGAGAGAAGTTTAGTCAGCGGGTCTATTACATTCAGATCCGTATGTATTTCGCAAATTTCTATGACTAAAATGCTCTGCATGGAGCTACTCTAACTAATTGCTCCCACTTTTAATATGTATCAAGATTGATACTTAGAGTCATCTGGATTAGTGTCAAAGCTTGCATCGGTGTAACTCTTTACGACGAACTCTTTATTACCTCCACAATCGAGAAATATTTCCTTAGTCATCCAGTAACTAAGGATAATTTTGACCGCTGTCCCGTGATCTATTCCCGGATCACTTTTGTTCCTCCTTGCCAAACTCATGGCAAGCTACACAACAGGTCTGGTACACAACATGGCATACTTTAAAGAACCTATGGCTGAGGCATAGGAAATGACTTTCATTCTTTCTCTATCTTCTGTCGTGGTCAGGTTTTGAGTCTTATTCAACTTCATACCTTGCAACACAGGAAATAACTCTTTCTTTGGTTGTTCCATTTTAAACTACTTCAAAAACTTGTCAAGGTATGTACACATTGAAAAAACTTATCAAGTGTCTTGATCTATCTCTATAGATCTTGATGATCAATATGTAAGCACCTTCAGCGAGGTCTTTCTTTGAAAAGCTCCTTTCAAACACTCCTTCATGCTTTCCATAAAATTCTACATCATTTCTGATCGACAATATGTCATTCACATATACTTTATCAGAAAGGATGTAGTGCTCCCACTCACTTTCTTGTAAATACAGGCTTCACCGCAAGTCTGTATAAAACTATATGCTTTGATCAACTTATCAAAGCGTATATTCTAACTCCGAGATGCTTGCACCAGTCCATAGATGGATCACTAGAGCTTGCACATTTTGTTAGCACTTTTAGGATTGAAAAAACCTTCTGGTTGCATCATATACAACTCTTCTATAATAAATCCATTAAAGAACGCAGTTTGCTATTCATTTGCCAGATTTCATAAAATGCGGCAATTGCTAACATGATTCTGATAGACTTAAGCATCGTTACAAGTGAGAAAATCTCATCGTAGTCAACACCTTGAACTTGTTGAAAACCTTTCGCAACAAGTCGATCTTTGTAGACGGTAACATTACCATCGGCGTTAGTCTTCCTCTTAAAGACCCATTTATTTTCAATGGCTTGCCGATCATCAGGCAAGTCAACCAAAGTCCACACTTTGTTCTCATACATGGATCCCATCTCAGATATCATGGCCTCAAGTCATTTTGCGAAATCTGGGCTCATCATCGCTTCATCATAGTTTGCAGGTTCATCATGGTCTAGTAACATGACTTCTAGGACTGGGTTGCCATACCACTCTGGTGCGGAACGTACTCTGGTTTACCTACAAGGTTCAGTAGTAACTTGATCCGAAATTTCATGATCATCATCATTAGCTTCCTCACTAATTGGTGTAGGAATCACTGGAACTAGTTTCTGTGATGTACTACTTTCCAGTTCGGGAGAAGGTACAATTACCTCATCAAGTTCTACTTTCCTCCCACTCACTTCTTTCGAGAAAAACTCCTTCTCTAGAAAGGATCAATTCTTTAGCAACGAATATATTGCCTTTGGATCTGTGATAGAAGGTGTACCCAACAGTTTCCTTTGGGTATCCTATGAAGACACATTTCTCCGACTTGGGTTCGAGCTTATCAGGTTGAAGCTTTTTCACATAAGCATCGCAGCCCCAAACTTTAAGAAACAACAACTTTCATTTCTTTCCAAACCATAATGCATAAGGTGTCGTCTCAATGGATTTAAATGGTGCCCTTATTTAACGTGAATGCAGTTGTCTCTAATGCAAAACCCAAAAACGATAGTGGTAAATCGGTAAGAGACATCATAGATCGCACCATATCTAATAAAGTATGGTTACGACGTTCGGGCACACCATTACGCTGTGGTGTTCCGAGTGGCGTGAGCTGTGAAACTTTTCCACATTGTCTTAAATGAAGACCAAACTCGTAACTCAAATATTCGCCTCCGCGATCAAATCATAGAAACTTAATTTTCTTATTACGATGATTCTCTATTTCACTATGAAATTCTTTGAACTTTTCAAATGTTCCAGACTTGTGTTTCATCAAGTAGATATAGCCATATTTACTCAAATCATCTGTGAAGGTCAGAAAATAATGATACCCGCCGCGAGCCTCAACACTCATTGGTCCACATACATCAGTATGTAAGATTTCCAATAAGTCAGTTGCTCGCTCCATTGTTCTGGAGAACGGAGTTTTAGTCATCTTGCCCATGAGGCATGGTTCGCAAGCACCAAGTGATTCGTAATCAAGTGATTCGTAATCAAGTGATTCCAAAAGTCCATCAGCATGGAGTTTCTTCATGCGCTTTACAACAATATGACCTAAACGGCAGTGCCACAAATAAGTTGCACTATCATTATCAACTTCGAATCTTTTGGCTTCAATATTATGAATATGTGTATTACTACGATCGAGATCCAACAAACTATTTTCATGGGGTGTATGACCATCAAGGGTTTTATTCATGTAAACAGAATAACAATTACTCTATGACTTTAAATGAATAATCGTATTGCAGGAAGATCAAGCCTTCTGTGACAGCCTGGAAACAGAGATTCAAGTTGGAATTTTCCAACCTTAGATATAGAGTTAAACCCTCCAAAGAGCATATTATTACTGCACTACTGGACTCATACAATAGCTGCTTGCTACCTCCTGGTAGCCATGGGTGGTGACCCAACCACCCTCTGTATGTAACACACCATGTAATTGTACCCCCCCCCCCCTATTTTGGTAATATATATGCAGTAGGAATCTTTCCTACTGTCTTCATAGTCAAAAAATAACCATATTGCAACAAACATGATCAAATCGTATTCATGCTCAACGCAAATGCCAAATAACATTTATTTAGGTTCTACACTAGTCCTGAAAGTAAAGGGAGTGTGCGATGATGATCATATCAATCTTTGAACCACTTCCAACACACATCGTCACTTCACCTTTAACTAGTCTCTATTCATTCTGCAACTCTCGTTTCGAGTTACTAATTTTAGCAACTGAACCGGTATCAAATACCCAAGGTTTGCTATGAACACTAGTAAAGTACACATCAATAATATGTATATCAAATATACCTTTGTTCACTTTGCCATCCTTCTTATCCGCCAAGTATCTAGGGCAGTTCCACTTCTAGTGACCATTTCTTTTGCAGTAGAAGCACTTAGTTTCAGGCTTTGAGTGATAACTTGCTTGTCATTCTTCTTGAAGTTCCCCTTCTATCCCTTTGCCCTTTACTTGAAACAAGTGATCTTGTTAACCATCAACACTTGATGCTCTTTCTTGATTTCTACCTTCGCCGATTTCAGCATCGCGAAGAGCTCGGGAATTACTTTCGTCATCCCTTGCATATTATAGTTCATCACGAAGTTATACTAACTTGGTGATAGTGACTAGAGAACTTTGTCAATTACTATATTATCTAGAAGATTAACTCCCACTTGATTCAAGCAATTGTAGTACCCACACCATTCGAGCACATGCTCACTAGTTGAGCTATTCTCCTCCATCTTGTAGGCAAAGTACTGTCAGAGGTCTTATACCTCTCGACACGGGCATGAGTATGAAATACTAATTTCAACCCTTGGAACATCTCATATGCTCCGTGGCATTCAAAACGTTTTTGAAGTCCCAGTTCTAAGCCGTAAAGCATGGTGCACTAAACTATGAAGTAGTCATCATACCGAGCTTTTGTCAGAATGTTCATAACGTCTGCATCTGCTCCTGCAATAGGACTGTCACCTAGCGATGCATCAAGGACATATTCTTCTGTGCAGCAATGAGGAAAAATCCTCAGATCACGGAACAAGTTCGCATCATTGCTACTATCATCTTTCAACTTATATTTTTCTAGGAACATATAAAAATAAATGGGGAGAAACATCACGAGCTATTGATCTACAACATAGATATGCTAATACTACCAGGACTAAGTTCATGATAAATTAAAGTTCAATTAACCATATTACTAAAGAACTCCCACTTAGATAGACATCCCTCTAGTCATCTCAATGATCACGTGATCCAAATCAACTAAACCATGTCTGATCATCACGTGAGATGGAGTAGTTTTCAATGGTGAACATCTTATGTTGATCATATCTACTATATGATTCACGCTCGACCTTTCGGTCTCAAGTGTTCTGAGGCCATGTTTGTACATGCTAGGCTCGTCAAGTTTAACCCTAGTATTCTGCATGTGTAAAACTGTCTTACACCCGTTGTATTTGAACGTAGAGCTTATCACACCCGATCAACACGTGGTGTCTCGGCACGACGAACTTTCGCAACGGTGCATACTCAGGGAGAACACTTATACCTTGAAATTTAGTGAGAGATCATCTTATAATGCTACCGTCGATCTAAGCAAAATAAGATGCATAAAGATAAACATCACATGCAATCAATATAAGTGATATGATATGGCCATCATCATCTTGTGGCTTTGATCTTCATCTCCAAAGCACCGTCATGATCACCATCGTCACCGGCGCGACACCTTGATCTCCATCGTAGCATCGTTGTCGCCTCGCCAACTATTCCTTCTACGACTATCGCTAGCGCTTAGTGATAAAGTAAAGCAATTACATGGCGATTGCATTTCATACAATAAAGCGACAACTATATGGCTCCTGCCAGTTGCCGATAACTCTATTACAAAACATGATCATCTCATACAATAAAATTTAGCATCATGTCTTGACCATATCAAATCACAACATGCCCTGAAAAAACAAGTTAGACGTCCTCTACTTTGTTTTTGCAAGTTTTACGTGGCTCCTATGGGCTGAGCAAGAACCGTTTTTACCTATGCATCAAAACCACAACGATATTTCATCAAGTATGTGATGTTTTAACCTTCACAAGGACCGGTCGTAGCCACACTCGATTCAACTAAAGTTGGAGAAATTGACACCCGCCAGCCACATGTGTGTGAAGCACGTTGGTAGAACCAGTTTCGCTTAAGTGTACGCGTAATGTCGGTCCGGGCCGCTTCATCCAACAATACCGCCAAACCAAAGTATGACATGCTGGTAAGCAGTATGACTAGTATCGCCCACAACTCAATTGTGCTCTACTCGTGCATATAACATCTACGCATAAACCTGGCTCATGATGCCACTATTGGGGAACGTAGTATTTCAAAAAAAATCCTACGCACACGCAAGATCATGGTAATGCATAGCAACGAGAGGGGAGAGTGTCGTGCATGTACCCTCGTAGACCGTAAGCGGAAGCGTTATGACAATGCGGTTGATGTAGTCGTACGTCTTCACGATCGACCGATCCTAGTATCGAACATACGGCACCTCCGCGATCTGAACACGTTCAGCTCGGTGATGTCTCACAAACTCACGATCCAGTAGAGCTTCGAGGGAGAGTTCCGTTAGAACGACGGCATGATGACGGTGATGATGAAGTTACCGACGCAGGGCTTCGCCTAAGCACTGCAACAATATGACCGAGGTGTGTTTCTGTGGAGGGGGGCACCGCACACGGATAAAAGATCAATGATCAACTTGTGTGTTCTAGAGTGCCCCCCTCCCTGCGTATATAAAGGAGGAAGGGGAGGCCGGCTGGCCTCTCAAGGCACGCCAAAAGGGGGGAGGAATCCTCCTCCTAGTAGGAGTAGGATTCCTCCTTTCCTAGTCCTACTAGGAGGGGAAAGGAAGGAGAGGGGGAGGAGAAGCAAAGAGGGGGCACAGCCCCTCCCCTAGTCCAATTCGGACTAGGCCCATGGGGGGTGCGCGGCCAGCCCTCTTTGCTTCTCCTCTTTTTCCCTTAAAGCCCACTAAGGCCCATATGTAATACCGTATTTCGGTAACTCCCCGGTACTCCGAAAAATACACGGATCACTCAGAACCTTTCCGATGTCCAAATATAGCCTTCCAAAATATCGATCTTTACGGCTCGATCATTTCGATACTCCTCGTCATGTCCCCGATCTCATCCGGGACTCCTAACTACCTTCGGTACATCAAAACACATAAACTCATAATACCGATTGTCACCGAACGTTAAGCGTGCGGACCATACAGGTTCAAGAACTATGTAGACATGACCGAGACTCATCTCCGGTCAATAACCAATAGCGGAACCTAGACGCTCATATTTGTTCCTACACATTCTACGAAGATCTTTATCGGTCAAACCACATAACAACATACATTGTTCCTTTTGTCATCGGTATGTTACTTGCCCGAGATTCGATCGTCGGTATCTCAATACCTAGTTCAATCTTGTTACCGGCAAGTCTCCTTACTCGTTCTGTAATGCATCATTTCATGACTAACTCATTAGTCATTTCCTTGCAAGGCTTATAGTGATGTGCATTACCGAGAGGGCCCGGAGATACCTCTCCGACACTCAGAGTGACAAATCATATTCTTGATCTACGCCAACACCACAAACACCTTCGGAGACACCTGTAGAGCATCTTTATAATCACCCAGTTACATTGTAATGTTTTATAGCACACAAGGTGTTCCTCCGGTATTCGGGAGTTGCATAATCTCATAGTCATAGGAACATGTATAAGTCATGAAGAAAGCAATAGCAATAAAACTAAACGATCAATTTCTAAGCTAACGGAATGGGTCAAGTCAATCACATCATTCACCAATGATGTGATCCCGTTAATCAAATGACAACTCATGTCTATGACTAGGAAACTTAACCATCTTTGATTCAACGAGCTAGTCAAGTAGAGGCATACTAGTGACACTTTGTTTGTCTATATATTCACACATGTATTATGTTTCCGGTTAATACAATTCTAGCATGAATAATAAATATTTATCATGATATAAGGAAATATAAATAACAATTGTATTATTGCCTTAGGGCATATTTCCTTCAGTCTCCCACTTGCACTAGAGTCAATAATCTAGATTACATAGTAATGATTCTAGCACCCATGGAGTCTTGGTGCTGATCATGTTTTGCTCGTAAGAGAGGCTTAGGTAACGGGTCTGCAACATTCAGATCCATGTGTATCTTGCAAATCTCTATGTCTCCCTCGTTGACTTGATCACGGATGGAATTGAAGCGTCTCTTGATGTGCTTGGTTCTCTTGTGAAATCTGGATTCCTTTGCCAAGGCAATTGCACCAATATTGTCACAAAAGATTTTGATTGGATCCGATGCACTGGGTATGACACCTAGATCGGATATGAACTCATTCATCCAGACTCCTTCATTTGCTGCTTCCGAAGCATCTATGTACTCTGCTTCACATGTGGATCCCGCCACGATGCTTTGCTTAGAATTGCACCAACTGACAGCTCCACCGTTCAATAGAAACACGTATCCAGTTTGTGACTTAGAGTCATCCGGATCAGTGCCAAAGCTTGCATCGACGTAATGTGGGGACCCTGACTTAAGAGTCGAGATCACCGAATGCATGTGTACAGTGATCCCAGAGATCAATGCTCAGTAAACACACAGAAGCTGAATAACAAGAGTCATACATCCATACACACCGTCTTACACAAATTATGACCATTATGGCCAAGTCTTACATAGATAAAGCCTCATGGGTTGAATAGCAAATAAACTCGAATAGCAGAACTCTTCGTAGATAAGTAGAACCCATGCCATCTGCCTTAACCCTACAGGCATTCTGACTCGGAAAGCGTCCTAGTTCGCATGTTCGTCTCCATAGAATTCTTCTTCAAATTCCTGCTCCTCCATGCCTGGCCAATTAAATAACCAGTGGCAAGCCAATGAGTACTTTGAATGTACACGCAAGCAACCCATGTTTTTGGAACAAGTATGACAAGGTATGAAATAGTACTAAATAGGATATGTTTGCAGAAAGAAAATTTGTGAGTGCAATGTCATGAACTACCTGAAGCATGCATCATAGGAAAATAGGTTACAGATATCAACATAGCCAAGTTATGATCTCTTCCATCTTGTCAAGTCTTTTTGACTTAAATCAAACGGAGCATCCACACACACATACACACGTAGGGTTTTGCAAACATTGGACGTAGCCCAAGAGCAGTTACCCAGCTGTCCTTGACCGTGGACACAGCTATTCGAATAGTTTTACACTCTGCAGAGGTTGCACACTTTACTCAATAGATCCGGGGAACTTCCATGTCATCCACGACCCGCGGTACCTCAAGTACCCGGGGTAAGCACCCGATCACTATCTTTCCCTAGGAGACACTAACATGGAGTCCACTCGATTGGTAGCAACCCCCCGTGCCCCACATTTCACATCTTATAATCGCGGAGCCTCGCTCCCATATCACATACCACGGGTACGGGGTACCAACGGTGTGTTCGGTGCCCTATGAAAACAGTCATGGCCGCCTATCCAAGCATGACCCCGTCCCGAGAGTGACCTCATGTCACTCCCGTCACTAGTAATGCGGGCACCATGCTAGTATCGGCCTAGGTAATCAACAATGCCCTTTCCCATATAAGGGTAGAGTGGTTGCGCATGTAAAGTTGGAATAACGGTCACAACTTAAACCAATCCGTTTGAAAAACATCACACACACACTTGTCTCGGTACACCACTTCGTCATCAAGTGGTTACCCAACTCATCATCTCCCTCGGGCATAAGTGACACCCGATGGGGTTTTTGAAAGAGTCTTTCGAAAGTACTATGCTTCCACCATTATGCATATTCCCGTTCCACTTGCATAGCCACTACCATAGCAACCTATCTATTCCCACCCGCATAACCCTCATAGGAAGGTAGGGTCATGCTTGATGCAAGTTTCAATATGAAAGAAACAAGGTGACCCACACAAGTGGTCATCGTCTCAATCATGATTTCAGTGCATTGACAATAAGTACTATATGACATGCATGGGAAAAGGGGGTTTCATAGACATGGTCAAAGCGCTGCTTGCCTTGGTTGGCTTGGTCTTCAAAGCCTTCAAGTCCTTCTCCTTCTTCTTCTTCAGCAACTTCATCAAACACGGTATCTAATCGTCGCAATAAAATAACGGGAAAATAAGACAATAATAAAAAACAGAAAAATCAAAGTGCTTAGAAAAATGTCAACTTATTTTTATAAAATACTAGAATGAAAACTAAGAAGGCAAAAGTTCTTAGTTTTGGATTTGGAGTGACATAATGGGGTAGATGGATTTTTGAACAAAGGTTTTAGTGTTCAAATTTAAATTTAAATTTGAACAGTACATAAAAGGTTCATGAATATGTGTGAAAGTTATATCATTAAATAGGTTGGAATATTACAAGATTTTAGGAACTGGAATTATTTCATTTGGATTACTATTTAGTCCAGAGGAATTTTTGCAAGATTGACAGAAAAGAAAAAAAGGAAAAGGGCTCTGTGCTTGCTAGGCCAGTACAGCCGCAGCGCAGTAGGCCCGGCCAGAGAGACGGCCCAACGCACTGGTGCATGCGCGCGCGCCAGGTTTTAAACCTGACGGGCGGGGCCCAGGCGTCAGCGATAGAGAGATGGGTGATGGAGAGGAGAGGCTGACAGGCGGGGCCTGCCTATCATCCCTAACCCTGCGACAGAGGGCCGGCGAGCTCACCGGCATCGATGTAGGGCACGATGAGGTCGGGCGAGGGTACGGCTGGACTCAGCGTCGAGTCGCCGTTTGGGTGGAGGTGGTTGCCGTCGCCAGGGTGGCCTGGTTCACCGGCGACAAAGTCACGCGGCGGAGGAGCTTCGGGCGTCGACGGTTCCGGCCGTTTCTGGCTGCAAAAGAAGTGGGGGAAAGAGGGGAAATGATCAGTGAGCCGCGGCGGTTCCAGATCGAGGAAGGGGAGCGGCGGAGAGGGCCTGTACCCTGAGGTCGACGGCGACCCGAGGCGGCGGAGCTCGAGCTCGATCACGAGCTCGGGCTCGTCTAGAGAGGGGTGAGTGGTGTAGGGGGTGATTAGGTGTGTGTGGAAGCGAGTGGTGAGGAGAGTAGGGCGCGGGGTGTCCCTTTTATAGGCGAACGACGGGGTGCCGTGGACCCGTGCGCCGGCGAGCTCCTGCTCGTTGCCACAAGGCTCGGGAGGGGCTGGCGCCATGTCTGGGATGCTCCTGGATTTCGTCCAGAGCTAGGGGAGAGAAGAAAGAGAGCAGGGGGGCCAAGGGCACCGCGCGTGTGAGCTTGCTCATTGGAGCTCTTGGGTGGCCGGCGTGCGTGTGAGCTGGGGTGAGAGGAGGGAGAAGGAGGAGGGGGACAAGGCTGCAGCGTGTCGCGGACATCGAGGAGCATCGTCGGGCGTGTTGGGGAGGCCCGAGGTGGCCAGGCACCGCTGATTGGGGGTGGCTACAGTGCGGGTGTGCACTGTAGCGCGCTCTAGAGCACGCCAATTGCATGTCAGGGCATGTCTTTGGCTTGCTGGGCGCGGCCACTTTGTCTGGGAGCTCTAGGGGGAGTAAAGAATGTGGGAGGGGCGTTGGATGCCATGGCGGGCCACTGGAATGAGGAGGGAGATGAGAAAGAAGAAGAATGTTGCTGTCCAGAAGGGTAAATGGGGATGTTTCACCCTTCAATCATTGATCTGAGGCCAGGGAAGAGTTACTGGAGGTGCAGGGGACTTGGGGGTGCTGGGGTAAGAAGCCTAGCTCAAGGAGAACAAGGAAAGAGGTAAAAGTGATAGTTTTGGAAAATTACTAGAAGGTGTTTGATGTGGTTTTGGGCAAGCAAATGATTTCCAATTGACATGAGACTTAACAGGATCAAATGGTATTTAGAAATAGGGTGTTCCACCAAGTTTGAGCTCATTTGAAGAAACTTGCCAATGTAACTTTGGTAAACCCTAGAAATCAACAGAAGTGGATTTTCCAGGATCAAGTTAAGCAAATCACCCCTCCTTGATGCACCACTTGTGTAGTGTCATCATTTGGGGTTGTGAGTATGTCCACAAAAGTTGAGGTCACAAGTAAAAAGTTGGTAATGTAAAGTTGTTCAAACTTGAATCTGAACAAAAATGGTTTTGGGGTACTCTGATCAAGTTACCCTTCTCCAAAGCTTGTGCCATTTGGTCTAGAAGCATAAATAGGCCATTTTAGCATGTGCACCAAGTTTGAGAGCATTTGCACAAGTTTGGCAATGTAAAGTTGCTCAAACTTCAAAAATGGACAGAATGGTTTTGGGGGGTTTTGATGATGTTTTCTTACTCCCCAAGGCATGGGGCTTGGCAAGATCATCAAATATGTCATATCTGACATGATAGAATTTCCTTGGAATGTTTAGAGAATATTTCCTTTGTAAATATTTCAAAAGCTTGAAATATCCAGAAAGGGTTTCTGAGGGATTTGCCCAATATTTTGAACATGACCAAGTGTTGAAACTCTTATATATGGACAATATATGTCCTAAGAGTCTCTCTGAATTTTGGCAAATATTTTTGAAATGGTTAAATAATTTTTCCTTATTAAAGACCATTTCCTGCCTTAAGAAAAAGCTTTCAAATAAAATAGGAAAATAACTTTTAAAATTATATTTTTGTGGTTTATGGGAATCCTATATCTAATAGGTTTCAAATATACTCTTTGAAATATTTTTATCACCCTAAATCAAGTATTTGCAGTGCAAGTCTCAATTCAGGGGGTTTTGGAAAAACTAATTTTTGAAAATACTATTTTGCCAAAATATTTTTATATGAAAATACTATATTGCACTATACACATGGTATGATCATTGGGCAGAAGTTTGGAGCAAAGGGATGAAGTATATAAGATGGAGTAGTTTACTTTCAAAGAGCACTTGAAATCAGAGAGAGAAAAACTTAATTCCAAATAAAAGCCAAATGATGCCAAAAAAATTGTTGGTCCAAATTTTCATGCTTTATTAATGCAATAACCATGTTATAAAATGCAGGGTGTGACAGACCTACCCCCCTTACAAGAATCTCATCCCCGAGATTCCTAAACTAGGCCTTAGAAGAGATCGGGATACTCGGATCTAAGATAGTCTTCACGTTCCCAGGTTGCTTCTGCTTCCGTGTGGTTGCTCCACTGGACCTTGAAGTACTTGATGGTGCGGCTTCGCGTCTGTCGCTCTGCTTCATCCAGAATGTGAATGGGCTTATCACGGTAGGTCAAATCAGGTTGAAGGTCAATGGCTTGGTGATCGACATCCTTGTAGAGATCAGGCTTGTCCGGAACTTGGAGACACTTCCGGAGTTGTGACACGTGGAATACGTTGTGCACATCAGATAACTTAGGTGGTAGTTCCAACTGGTAAGCCACTTCTCCTCGTCGGTCGGTGATCATGAAGGGGCCAATAAATCTTGGTGCAAGTTTCCCCTTAACATGGAAACGTTTGGTTCCCTTCAGAGGAGTTACTCGTAGGTACACATGGTCTCCAACACGGAAACTCATGTCTCGGCGACGTGAATCGGCGTAGCTCTTCTGCCTTGACTTGGCGGCCTTCAAACGTTCTCTGACTAGTTGGACTTGCTCTTCTGCTTCACGGAGAACATCTTGTCCAAAGACTAGCCCTTCACCGGTTTCTGACCAGTTGAGGGGTGTGCGACACTTACGTCCGTACAACACCTCAAATGGTGCCATCTGAAGGCTCGACTGATAACTGTTGTTATAGGAGAACTCGGCAAAAAGGAGGCAATCTTCCCACTTGGCTCCATATGCCAAGACACAGGCTCGGAGCATGTCTTCGAGTATTTGATTTACTCGCTCCGTCTGTCCTCCGTTTGCGGGTGAAAAGCGGTGCTGAATGACAACTTGGTTCCCAAGGCTTCTTGGAATCTTTTCCAGAACCTTGAAGTAAACTGGGTGCCTCGATCTGACACAATCTCCTTTGGAACACCATGGAGGCTCACGATTCGGTCGATATAGAGGCTGGCCAGCTGGTTCCCATTGTAGGTTGATTTGACGGGAATGAAATGGGCTACTTTGGTCAAATGGTCAACTATGACCCAGATGGAGTCATGTCCTTTATTCGACCTTGGTAATCCAGTGATGAAGTCCATTCTGACTTTATCCCACTTCCACTCAGGAACCTTGAGTGGTTGGAGCAATCCATCGGGTCGCTGATATTCAGCCTTGACCCTTTGGCACACATCACACTTTGCAACATAGGTGGCAATCTCTCTTTTCATCCCGTGCCACCAAAATCTTTCCTTAAAGTCTTGATACATCTTGGTTCCTCCGGGATGGATGGAATATGGAGTGTCCCGGGATTCTTGCAAGATCAAATTCTTCAGCTCCATCTTGTTTGGTACGTAGATGCAGCCTTTGTACCAAACAATCCCGTGCTCGTCCTCGGAGAATCCTGGGGCCTTGCCTAGCTTCTTCTTCTTCTTGATGCCTTCAATGCTTGCGTGCCTACCTTGTGCTTTCTTAACTTCATCCACCAGGGTTGGTTTGACTTCCAAATGGTCTAGAAATCCATGGGTGACCAATTCCAAGCTGAATTGTTCCAGCTCTTCAAACAGGACTGGCTGCCTTCTTTGAATTATGGCATTCAGGGAGCAAGCCTTTCTGCTTAAGGCATCAGCTACCACGTTAGCCTTCCCGGGGTGATATTGAACACTGAGGTCATAATCCTTGATTAGTTCCAACCATCTTCGTTGCCTCATGTTCAATTCCTTATGGGTGAAAATATACTTTAGACTTTTGTGGTCTGTGTATATCTCACACTATTTCCCTAGGAGTTAATGCTGCCATGTCTTCAAGGCATGAACCACTGTTGCTAGCTCAAGATCGTGAGTAGCGTAGTTCTCTTCATGAGGTCGTAGCTGCCTTGATAGGTAAGCTATGACTCGTCCTTCTTGCATCAGAATGCTTCCCAATCCGGTTCGAGAGGCATCACAATATATCACAAACTCTTTGTGAATATCCGGTGTTGCCATAACTAGGGTGGTGGTCAGTCTCTTCTTGAGCTCTTGGAAGCTTTCTTCGCATTTTGGCGTCCATTCGAACTTCTTGTCCTTCTTCAGGAGCTGAGTCATTGGCCGGGCAATGCTAGAGAATCCTTCCATGAATTTGCGGTAATAGCCCGCAAGTCCGAGGAAGCTTCTGACTTCCTTGACGGTCGTTGGGGTTTGCCATTGGGTCACAGCTTCGATCTTCGCGGGATCAACTGACAATCCTTCCTCGGTCAAGTCATGACCTAAGAATCCAACTTTATGCAGCCAAAACTCAAATTTGCTGAATTTGGCGTATAGTTGGTGCTCTCGAAGCTTGTCTAGGACCATCCTCAAATGTTGCTCGTGCTCTTCCTCCGTATTCGAGAAGACAAGAATGCCATCAATGAAGACAACAACAAACTTGTCCAAATATTCCATGAAGACTTTATTCATGAGATACATGAAGTAAGCTGGGCATTGGTTAATCCAAAGGACATGACCATGCACTCATACAGGCCATATCTTGTTACAAATGCCGTCTTCGGAATATCTTGGGGTCTGATCTTCAGCTGGTAGTACCCAGATCTGAGGTCGATCTTGGAGAACACCTTGGCTCCGCTGAGTTAATGAAACAGATCTTCAATCTTGGGAAGTGGATACTTGTTCTTGATTGTAACTTCATTGAGGGAACGGTAGTCATTGCATAAACGGATGGTACAGTCCCTTTTTGCCAAAAACAGAACAGGTGACCCCAAGGGGAGGCACTTGGGCGGATAAATCCCTTCATCAACTGCTCTTCCAGTTGCTTCTTCAACTCGGCTAATTCTTCCGTCCCCATTCTATAAGGCTTCTTATAGATGGGTCCTGCCTCGGGCATGAGCTCGATGATGAACTCAATGTCACGGTCAGGGGGCATTCCCGGTAGCTCATCCGGAAAGACATCGGGATACTCGCACACTACTGGCACTTGCTCCAGCCCAACTTCAGACAGACAGTTGACTTGAGCGGTTTGAGCAGAAGAGGAGTTGGGGACAAACTTGACTTCGACTCCTTGGTCATTGGTCACAGTGACAGTCCGGTTGGCATAGTCTAACAAGCCTTGGTGCTTGCTGAGCCAATCCATTCCTAAGATCACATCCAAGCCTTTCGATCTTAAGATGATAAGGTCTGCTAGGAAGTCTACACCATTAATGATAATGCCAACTCCCTTACAACCTATCTTGGCTCTCATCTCTTCTCTGGAGGTTTGTACCATCATGGGATTATTCAGGGGTGTAGGGGCCATGCCACTTTTTAATGCAAATCTTTGAGTGACAAATGAATGTGTGGCTCCAGAATCAAACAAGACAGTTGCAGGTGCTGAGTTGACAAGGAACGTACCCAGTACAACGTCCGGGTCTTCCTGGGCTTCTTCAGCAGTGACGTGATTCACACGCCCCTTCCCATTGTTGGGCGGGTTGCGAGGAGCTTGGTTCCTTGACGGCATCCCGCGGCCTTGTCCTGGGTTCTGCACATTGGGGCGCGGGGCATCGGGCTTCTTGTTGGGGCACACCTTAGAGATATGTCTAGACTGGCCACAACCAAAGCAAGTGACTTGGTTTGGGTTGTTGATCTTGTTGCCACCACTGTTATTGGGGTTGAATGCTGGCCTTGGGTTGGCATACTGCTGAGGTTGATAGTTGGTGCGAGGTGCAGGAGCTCTTGGCTGCTGGTAGGTAGGCCTGACCGGGGCTGGCTGCCACGGGCGAGGCTTCTGGTTGCTGGAACTTCCCTTGTTGGTCATCTTGCGCTTGCGAGTGTCTTCCAGAGCACGCCGCTTGTCTTCAAGAATGAGTGCTTTGTTCACCAGGTCAGGAAAGGTTGGGCAGTCACACACAACAAGCGAGTACTACAGAGTCTGATTGAGGCCTTCCATGAAGTGCTCCCTTTTTGCAGCATCTGTGCTGACATCTTCAGGGGCATACCTTGATAGAACACTGAACTTCTGCATGTACTCCTTGACAGTGCCACTTCCTTGCTTCAGGGCTTGAAACTCACGCTTCTTGATAGCCATGATTCCGGAAGGAATATGGGCCTTGCGGAATTCTGCCTTGAAGTTATTCTAGGTGATGTCTTGCCCAGCATGCATGACCTTGAATCCATCCCACCAAGCTCTAGCAGTCCCCCCGAGGCAGTGGGCAGCGTAAGCCACCTTCTCGCGGTCTTCGGTGCAGCCAACTAGTTCCAGCAAGTCCTCAATGGTGCGGACCCAGTCGTCTGCATCCAGGGGTTCAGTAGTCTCGATGAAGGTTGGCAGTGCATGCTTTTTGAACTCTGCCAACGTGGAACGTCCATTGCCATTCCCTACCGGCTGGCGGTTGTTGGTGACAGCTTGAGCAATCATCTGGAGGGCTGCAGTGTTGGCTTGGCGTTCCTCTCGGAAGGCTTGGAGAAGCTGAGCCATGTCCATGACCGGGGGAGGTGGTGGTGGAGCTTGGTCGTGGGTTTGGTCTTGGCTGGCCTCTGCTTGGGCGGATGCTCCGGCTTCGGACTGCTGGGTAGAGGTACCAGTACGAGTTACAACAGGCATCTTGTTGGAGCGGTAAAGGTCTCATGATTTGGAATGAAGAGGGAAAGCAAACCAAGATGGGTGCCTGGTAAGGGGGTGGGTGTGACACTAATTATTTTCATGAAAGGGCCAAAAGGGCCAAACACATTCATTAAAATTCCAAATGGGTGTTGTAGTCGTTTACACATTCCCGAAGGGAAGATACGACGTACATCCAAACACAACAAAAGCAAACACTAGATGGCTTCATATGAACCATACAAGGACTCGACTTCGCATAGGGGTTACATGACCTATCCTACCGTAGAGGTCACGAGCTGGCATATCCGAGTTGTGAATAATGCCTAAGCGGCGGAATGCTCGGTCGCGTATTCTGGCTCTTCTGGGTCTTCCTCCTTGTCTTCATCTGTCTGGGCCCCCTATCACTTGAGGGTGTGGGGGAGTGGAGGATTTGGACACGGCGGTGTTTTGCCGGTGGAGTAGGGAAAAGCTTGCGATATTCCCTTGCCGTCATATAGCGTCGCTGGGGTGGTTCTTCGTCCATGGAAGATACATCTCCGCGGGGCCTTTCGCCTCGATACGCGATAGCGGGTTGCCCGGGAGGCGCACCTTCCTTCTTGATCCTATCCGTCTTCTCTTGTGCTTGTTGAAGAAGTGCCTTGGTCTTGTGGAGTTCTTCTCGGAGCTTCATCGATTCCGAGGCCAAATCTTGTGCCAAGCTGTCGGCACATAGGCTGAAGTAGGTCTGGAATCGAAGTGGAAGTCCTTCCTTCAGTGGAGGGGCTTGCGCGCTGCTTTCATCTTCACCTTCCTTCCGGTAAGGCAAGAAGCGGGTTGTCATCTTGGCTGCCATCTCCGGAAGAAGTTCTCGGAGGCGGGTTAGTGCCTGGAGTGCAGCTGCCTCGACAGCGAGGGGTAGTGTTGCCATCTGGGGTCCCTCGAAGAACCAACTTGTGGGAGGATCGTTTGCCTTCACGATTACTTCCACATGGTACTCCACCTCAGTGTCGCTAACCCAATGCTCATGGTAGGTGAGGATGGGTGCTCGGTGGGACTGGCACTCCTGGAGGCTATCCTCGGGAAGCAAGGGGAACCCAGTGGTCAGGAGCTATTCAGGTACAGCGGCCATCTACAAAGGTTGAATGCGAGAGGCTAATAAGCTGATGATATCTCAGGTTTGGTAAGGTTTAGAAAAGAAGAGAGGTTCAGAAGGTTTATGAAAAGTATCTCATCCTAACTAACGCCCATGCTAAGTAAGGCTTCCTACAATCAGGATGGCTCTGATACCAACTCTGTGGGGACCCCAACTTAAGAGTCGAGATCACCGAATGCACGTGTACAGTGATCCCAGAGATCAATGCTCACTGAACACACAGAAGCTGAATAACAAGAGTCTTACATCCATACATACCGTCTTACACAAATTATGACCATTATGGCCAAGTCTTACATAGATAAAGCCTCATGGGATGAATAGCAAATAAACTCGAATAGCGGAAGTCTTCGTAGATAAGTAGAACCCATGCCATCTGCCTTAACCCTATAGGAATTCTCACTGGGAAAGTGTCCTAGTTCGCATGTTCGTCTCCATAGAATTCTTCTTCAAATTCCTGCTCCTCCATGCCTGGCCAATTAAATAACCGGTGGCAAGCCAATGAGTACTTTGAATGTACTCGCAAGCAACCCATGTTTTTGGAACAAGTATGACAAGGTATGAAATAGTACTAAATAGGATATGTTTGCAGAAAGCAAATTTGTGAGTGCAATGTCAGGGACTACCTGAAGCATGCATCATAGGAAAATAGGTTACAGATATCAACATAGCCAAGTTATGATCTCTTTCATCTTGTCAAGTCTTTTTGACTTAAATCAAACGGAGCTTCCACACACACACACACACACACACACACACACACACACACAGGGTTTCGCAAACATTGGACGTAGCCCAAGAGCGGTTACCCAACTGTCCTTGACCATGGACATGGCTATTCGAATAGTTTTACACTCTGCAGAGGTTGCACACTTTACCCACTAGATCCGGGGAACTTCCGTATCATCCACGACCCGCGGTACCTCAAGTACCCGGGGTAAGCACCCGATCACTATATTTCCCTAGGCGACACTAACATGGAGTCCACTCGATTGCTAACAACCCCCCGTGCCCCATATTCATCACATACCACGGGCACGGGGTACCAACGGTGTGTTCGGTGCCCTGTGAAAATAGTCATGGCCGCCTATCCAAGCACGACCCCGTCCTGAGAGTGACCTCATGTCACTCCCGTCACTAGTAATGCGAGCACCATGCTAGTATCGGCCTAGGTAATTAATAATGCCCTTCCCCATATAAGGGTAGAGTGGTTGCGCATGTAAAGTTGGAATAACGGTCACAACTTGAACCAATCCGTTTGAAAAACATCACACACACACTTGTCTCGGTACACCACTTCGTCATCAAGTGGTTACCCAACTCATCATCTCCCTCGGGCATAAGTGACACCCGATGGGTTTTTTGAAAGAGTCTTTCAAAAGTACTATGCTTCCACCATTATGCATATTCCCGTTCCACTTGCATAGCCACTACCATAGCAACCTATCTATTCCCACCCGCATAACCCTCATAGGAAGGTAGGGTCATGCTTGATGCAAGTTTCAATATGAAAGAAACAAGGTGACCCACACAAGTGGTCATCGTCTCAATCATGATTCCGGTGCATTGACAATAAGTACTATATGACATGCATGGGAAAAGGGGGTTTCATAGACATGGTCAAAGGGATGCTTGCCTTGGTTGGCTTGGTCTTCAAAGCCTTCAAGTCCTTCTCCTTCTTCTTCTTCAGCAACTTCGTCAAACACGGTATCTAATCCTTGCAATAAAATAACGGAAAAATAAGACAATAATAAAAACAGAAAAATCAAAGTGCTCAGAAAAATGTCAACTTATTTTTATAAAATACTAGAAGGAAAACTAAGAAGGCAAAAATTCTTAGTTTTGGATTTGGTGTGACAGAATGGGGTAGATGGATTTTTGAACAGAGATTTTAGTGTTCAAATTTAAATTTAAATTTGAACAGTACAGAAAAGGTTCATGAATATGTGTGAAAGTTATATCATTAAATAGGTTGGAATATTACAAGATTTGAGGAACTGGAATTATTTCATTTGGATTAATATTTAGTCCAGAGGAATTTTTGCAAGGTTGACAGAAAAGAAAAAAGGAAAATGGCTCTGTGCTTGCTGGGCAAGAACAACTGCAGCGCAGCAGGCCCAGCCAGAGAGGCGGCCCAGCGCACTGGTGCATGCGCGCGCGCCAGGTTTTAAACCTGACGGGCTGGGCCCAGGCTTCAGCGAGAGAGAGGGGCGATGGAGAGGAGAGGCTGACAGGCGGGGCCCGCCTGTCATCCCTAACCCTGCGACAGAGGGCTGGCGAGCTCACCGGCGTCGATGCAGGGCACGGCGAGGTCGGGCGAGGGTACGGCTGGACTCCGCATCGAGTCGCCGTTCGGGTGGGCATGGTTGCGGTCGCCGGGGTGGCCTGGTTCGCCGGCGACGAGGTCACGTGGTGAAAGAGCTTCGGGTGTTGACGGTTCCGGCCGTTTCCGGCTACAAAAGAAGCGGGGGAAAGAGGGGAAATGATCAGTGAGCCGCGGCGGTTCCAGATCGAGGAAGAGGAGCGGCGGAGAGGGCATGTACCCTACGGTCGACGGCAACCCGAGGCGGCGGAGCTCGAGCTCGATCTCGAGGTCGGGCTCGTCTGGAGAGGGGTGAGTGGTGTAGGGGGGTGATTAGGTGTGTGTGGAAGCGAGTGGTGAGGAGAGTAGGGCGCGGGGTGTCCCTTTTATAGGCGAACGGCGGGGTGCCGTGGACCCATGCGCTGGCGAGCTCCTGCTCGTTGCCATAGGGCTCGGGAGGGGCTGGCGCCGTGTCTGGGGTGCTCCTAGATTCGGTCCAGAGCTAGGGGAGAGAAGAGAGAGAGAAGGGGGGCCTTGGGCACCACGCGTGTGAGCTTGCTCATTGGAGCTCTCGGGTGGCCGGCGCGCGTGCGAGCTGGGGCGAGAGGAGGGAGAAGGAGGAGGGGGACAAGGCTGCAGCGTGTCGCCGATGTCGAGGAGCATCGTCGGGCGCGCTGGGGAGGCCCGAGGTGGCCAGGCGCCGCTGATTGGGGGTGGCTACAGTGCGGGTGTTCACTGTAGCGCGCTCTGGAGCACGCCAAACGCATGTCAGGGCATGTCTTTGGCTTGCTGGGCGCGACCACTTTGTCTGGGAGCTCTAGGGGGAGTAAAGAATGTGGGAGGGGCGTTGGATGCCATGGAGGGCCACTAGAATGACGAGGGAGGTGAGAAAAAAGAAGAATGTTGTTGTCCAGAAGGGTAAATGGGGATGTTTCACCCTTCAATCATTGATCTGAGGCCAGGGAAGAGTAACTGGAGGTGCAAGGGGACTTGGGGGTGCTGTGGTAAGAAGCCTAGCTCACGGAGAACAAGGAAAGAGGTAAAAGTGACAGTTTTGGAAAATTACGAGAAGGTGTTTGATGTGGTTTTGCGCAAGCAAATGATTTCCAATTGACATGAGACTTAACATGATCAAATGGTATTTAGAAATAGGGTGTTCCACCATGTTTGAGCTCATTTGAAGAAACTTGCCAATGTAACTTTGGTAAACCCTAGAAATTAACAGAAATGTATTTTCCAAGATTAAGTTAAGCAAATCACCCCTCCTTGATGCACCACTTGGTGTAGTGTCATCATTTGGGGTTGTGAGTATGTCCACAAAAGTTGAGGTTACAAGTAAAAAGTTGGTAATGTAAAGTTATTCAAATTTGATTCTGACCAGAAATGGTTTTGGGGTACTCTGATGAAGTTACCCTTCTCCAAAGCTTGTGCCATTTGGTCTAGATTCATAAATAGGCCATTTTATCATGTGCACCAAGTTTGAGAGCATTTGGACAAGTTTGGCAATGTAAAGTTGCTCAAACTTCAAAAATGGACAGAATGGTTTTGAGGGGTTTTGATGATGTTTTCTTACTCCCCAAGGCTTGGGGCTTGGCAAGATCATCAAATATGTCATATCTGACATGATAGAATTTCCCTGGAATTTTTAGAGAATATTTTCTTTGTAAATATTTCAAAAGCTTGAAATATCCAGAAAGGGTTTTTGAGGGATTTGCCCAATATTTTGAACATGACCAAGTGTTGAAACTCTTATATATGGACAATATATGTCCTAAGAGTCTCTCTGAAGTTTGGCAAATATTTTTGAAATAGTTAAATATTTTTTCCCTATTAAAGACCATTTCTGGCTTTAAGAAAAAGATTTTAAATAAAATAGGAAAATAACTTTTAAAATTATATTTTTGTGGTTTATGGGAATCCTATATCTAATAGGTTTCAAATATACTCTTTGAAATATTTTTATCACCCTAAATCAAGTACTTGAAGTGCAAGTCTCAATTCAGGGGGTTTTGGAAAAATTAATTTTTGAAAATACTATTTGGCCAATATATTTTTATATGAAAATACTATATTGCACTATACACATGGTATGATCATTCGGCATAAGTTTGGAGCAAAGGGATGAAGTATATAAGATGGAGTAGTTGACTTTCAAAGAGCACTTGAAATCAGAGAGAGAGAAACTTAATTCCAAATAAAAGCCAAATGATGCCAAAAAAAATGTTGGTCCAAATTTTCATGCTTTATTAATGCAATAACCATGTTACAAAATGCAGGGTGTGACACGTAACCATTTACGACGAGATCTTTGTCACCTCCATAAACAAGAAACATATCCTTAGTCCTTTTCAGGTATTTCAGGATGTTCTTGACCGCTGTCTAGTGATCCACTCTTGGATTACTTTGGTACCTCCCTGCTAAACTAATAGCAAGGCACATATCAGGTCTGGTACACAGCATTGCATACATGATAGAGCCTATGGCTGAAGCATAGGGAACACCTTTCATTTTATCTCTATCTTCTGCAGTGGTCGGGAATAGAGTCTTACTCAACTTCACACCTTATAACACAGGCAAGAACCCTTTCTTCGACTAATCCATTTTGAACTTCTTCAAAACTTTATCAAGGTATGTGCTTTGTGAAAGTCCAATTAAGCGTCTTGATCTATCTCTATAGATCTTGATGCCTAATATATAAGCAGCTTCACCAAGGTCTTTCATTGAAAAACTTTTATTCAAGTATCCTTTTATGCTATCCAAAAAAATTATATCATTTCCAATCAACAATATGTCATCCACATATAATATCAGAAATGCTACAGAGCTCCCACTCACTTTCATGTAAATACAGGCTTCTCCAAAAGTCTGTATAAAACCATATGCTTTGATCACCTCATCAAAGTGTATATTCCAACTCCGAGATGCTTGCACCAGTCCATAGATGGATCGCTGGAGCTGACACACTTTGTTAGCACTTTTAGGATCGACAAAACCTTCTGGTTGCATCATATACAACTCCTCTTAGAGGTATCCATTAAGGAATGCCGTTTTGACATCCATTTGCCAAATTTCATAATCAGAAAATGTGGCAATTGCTAACATGATTCGGACAGACTTAAGCATCGCTACGGGTGAGAAAGTCTCCTCGTAGTAAACTCCTTGAACTTGTCAAAAACCTTTCGCAACAAGTCGAGCTTTGTAGATAGTAACATTACCGTCAGCAATGATCTTCCTCTTGAAGATCCATTTATTTTCAATAGCTTGCCGATCATCGGGCAAGTCAACCAAAGTCCACACTTTGTTCTCATACATGGATCCCATCTCAGATTTCATGGCCTCAAGCCATTTTGCAGAATCTGGGCTCATCATCGCTTCCTCATAGTTCGTAGGTTCATCATGGTCTAGTAACATGACTTCTAGAACTAGGTTGCCATACCACTCTGGTGTGGAACGTACTCTCGTTGACCTACGAGATTCAGTAGTAACTTGATCCGAAGTTTCATGATCATCATCATTAGCTTCCTCACTAATTGGTGTAGGAATCACTGGAACTAGTTTCTGTGATGTACTACTTTCCGATTCAGGAGAAGGTACAATTACCTCATCAAGTTCTACTTTCCTCCTACTCACTTCTTTCAAGAGAAACTCCTTCTCTAGAAAGGATCCATTATTAGCAACGAATATCTTGCCTTCGGATCTGTGATAGAAGGTGTACCCAACAGTTTCCTTTGGGTATCATATGAAGACACATTTCTCCGATTTCGGTTCGAGCTTATAAGGTTGAAGCTTTTTCACATAAGCATCGCTGCCCCAAACTTTAAGAAATGACAACTTTGGTTTCTTGCCAAACCACAGTTCATAAAGCGTCGTCTCAACGGATTTAGATGGTGCCCTATTTAACATGAATGCAGCTATCTCTAAAGCATAACCCCAAAACAATAGTGGTAAATTGGTAAGAGACATCATAGATCGCACCATATCTAATAAAGTACGGTTACGACGTTCGGACACACCCATTACGTTGTGGTGTTCCGGGTGGCGTGAGTTGTGAAACTATTCCACATTGTTTCAAATGAAGACCAAACTCGTAACTCAAATATTCGCCTCCATGATCAGATCGTAGAAACTTTATTTTCCTGTTACGATGATTCTCTACTTCACTCTGAAATTCTTTGAACTTTTCAAATGTTTCAGACTTGTGTTTCATCAAGTAGATATACCCATATCTTCTCAAATCATCAGTGAAGGATAGAAAATAACGATACCCGCCGCGAGCCTCAACACTCATCGGTCCACATACATCAGTATGTATGATTTCCAGCAAATCTGTTGCTCGCTCCATTGTTCCGGAGAACAGAGTTTTAGTCATCTTGCCCATGAGGCATGGTTCGCAAGCACCAAGTGATTCATAATCAAGTGATTCCAAAAATCCATCAGTATGGAGTTTCTTCATACGCTTTACACCAATATGACCTAAACGGCAGTGCCACAAATAAGTTGCACTATCATTATTAACCTTGCATCTTTTGGCTTCAATATTACGAATATGTGTATCACTACGATCGAGATCTAACAAGAAAATACCACTCTTCAAGGGTGCATGACCATAAAAGATATTACTCATACAAATGGAACAACCATTATTCTCAGATTTAAATGAATAACCGTCTCGCAATAATCAAGATCCAGATATAATGTTCATGCTTAACGCTGGCACCAAATAACAATTATTCAGGTCTAAAACTAATCCCGAAGGTTAGATGTAGAGGTAGCGTGCCGACGGCGATCACATCAACTTTGGAACCATTTCCCATGCGCATTGTCACCTCGTCCTTAGCTAATCTTCGTTTAATCTATAGCCCCTGTTTCGAGTTACAAATATTAGCAACCGAACCAGTATCAAATACCCAGGTGCTACTACGAGCATTAGTAAGGTACACATCAATAACATGTATATCAAATATACCTTTGTTCACTTTGCCATCCTTCTTGTCCGCCAAATACTTGGGGCAGTTCCGCTTCGAGTGTCCAGTCCCTTTGCAGTAGAAGCACTCAGTTTCAGGCTTCGCTCCACACTTGGGTTTCTTCGCGAGAGTAGCAAATGTCTTGCTATTCTTCTTGAAGTTCCCCTTCTTTCCCTTGCCCATTTTCTTGAAACTAGTGGTCTTGTTTTGGACTTGATTCTCCATTTTGATTTCTACCTCCGGAGCTTTGAGCATAGCTGATACGTCTCCAACGTATCTACTTTTCCAATCACTTTTGCCCTTGTTTTGGACTCTAACTTGCATGATTTGAATGGAACTAACCCGGACTGACGCTGTTTTTAGCATAATTGCCATGGTGTTATTTTTGTGCAGAAATAAAAGTTCTCGGATTGACATGAAATTCAACCGAGAATTATTTTAGAATATATAAAAATATCTGCGGAAAGAAAACCAAGCCAGGGGGCCACACCCTGTCCACGAGGGTGGGGGGCGTGCCCCCTCCCCGTGGGCGCGTCCCCTGCCTCGTGGGCCCCCTGTTGCTCCACTGGCGTATCCCCTGACTCCATATATTCACTTTCGGGGAGAAAAAAATCAGAGAGGAAGAATTATCGCGTTTCACGATACGGAGCCGCCGCCAAGCCCTAATCTCTCTCGGGAGGGCTGATCTGGAGTCTGTTCGAGGCTCCGGAGAGAGGAGATCGTCGCAATCATCATCATCAACCTTCCTCCATCACCAATTCCATGATGCTCACCGCCGTGCGTGAGTAATCCCATCGTAGGCTTGCTGGACGGTGATGGGTTGGGTGAGATTTACCATGTAATCGAGTTAGTTTTGTTAGGGTTTGAGCCCTACTATCCACCATGTTCTAAGATTGATGTTGCTATGACTTAGCTATGCTTAATGCTTGTCACTAGGGCCCAGGTGCCATGATTTCAGATCTGAACCTATTATGTTTTCATGAATATATGTGTGTTCTTGATCCTATCTTGCAAGTCAATAGTCACCTACTATGTGTTATGATCCGGCAACCCCGAAGTGATAACAACCGGGACCACTCCCGGTGAATACCGTAGTTTGAGGAGTTCATGTATTCGCTATGTGTTAATGCTTTGGTCCGGTACTCTATTAAAAGGAGGCCTTAATGTCACATCCCTAGTCAGTGCTTGCATTAGGACTAGCTAGAGTGTGCATCATGTTTACTTTCCACAGAAACTTGAAATGGGAATGACAGAAACCCCAGCACCCCTCTTCTAACAACTAGGGTTTAATAAAAACTTTTCCAATGTACCCAAAATGCCCTTCAAAAATGTTCATCATCTTTGCCTTGGTCTTAAACCTCTGCCAAAAATGGTGCTCAATTTTCTAGGACATCCAAGGTCTCTGGATTAATTCATATGGTAATTGCATTTGGGCATTTAATTACTATAAGATAATTTATGTGCCCAAATAATCATAAACTAGAATGTTCCTTACTGTTCATAGTATATACAGTGGGCATGACTAGTTTTATGAGTTATAAAAATGTTCTAGCATTTTTATTAATTCAACAAAGTTGCAAAAGAAATAAAATAGAAAGAAAATAGAAAAAGAGAGAGACAGGGGGCAGCCCACTCACCTGGGCCGCTTACCTGGCTGGCCCAGCGCGGCCCAGCCCGCTGGAGCACGCCAGTCGGCCCCCTCCTCTCGCCAGGAGGACGGGCGCGTGGGCGTGGCATGCCCGCACGCGTCCGGCCACCTCCTGCCTGGCTGCCTGCGTCCCCCGGCGCCTCGACGCCCCTAGGCGTCGCCACGCACCCCCTGGCGCCTCTCTCACTCTCCCCCGTGTCGTCCCCCTCCTCTATCCCTCTCCGCCGAGCTCCACTGAGCGGGCTCGTCGCCGTTGTTCTCTCCCACCACGCCCTAAGCCACCCCCATGCCTCCCCGACGCACCCATCAGCTCCGCCGCATCGCCCTGAAGCTCCCCACTGACGCACGTGACGCCCGACGCACTGTAACGCCGTCCTCGCCGTCGTCTTCAACCTTCGGCACCGGAGATCGCCGCCGCCCGTACGTTGCCGTCCGGCCTTCCCCAAGCCCACGTCGATGCCCTCTGCGACCGCTGTGAGCCCACGCATCGAACCCCCCTCTCCCCGGGCTCGATTACGTCTCGTAGCCACCGTCCCGCAAGCACCCAAGCTCACTGGCGGCGTACTCATCGGCGCCGTTGTTCTAGTGGTTCTTGGACACGCCCGAAAGCTTCATCGTGCTCCTGACCTCACAAGGATGCCGTTGAGCCCTTCCCCTTGCTCGCCCCCGTGCCCCGCAACGCCTAACCGATGATGCCCGTGCTCCGGCCGCCGCCACGAGCTCTGCTCCAGCGAGCTGCGACCACCTTAGCTCCAGCCACCACCACCATTAGATGCGCAAGAGCTCTAGCTCACCGTAGGACCAAACCCCGTTGCAAACCGCGGCCTGTAGCGCCGTTCCGATCAACTCCGGCGAGTCACCGCCACGCGATTTGGTCTCCGCCGGCCAAACTCCGGTGGGCTGACATGGCCTATTAGTTAGGAGCTAATGACGTTTAGTTTAACCTCCACAGCCACTGACAGTGGGCCCCACCGCATGGTCAAACCCAGTCCACTCCAGTTTTGACCGGGATTAGCCTCAGTGACACTGACATGCGGGACCCACCAGTCAGGTTTGACCTGGACCAGGTTTGTTGACCTGCTGACGTCAGCATGATGTCATGCTGACGCAGTAAATGGTTTTCTGGGATTATTTGATTTAAAACAAATCAGGAAATTCCAAAAAATGCTTTAAACTTCAAAAATTCATATATATTCAACAGTAGCTCAGATGGAAAATATTTATATATGAAAATTGATCAGAAAAATCCAATCTTTCCAATGGCACTGGTTTCATGCATGTTTGAGCAAGTTAACCTTGTTATTCACATTAAAACATGATAATGCACTTAAATAAATAATAGTTTGGGTTTCAATTTGAATCTTTGATTCAAATGGGCTCAAACCCTTCTGTTTATAGATGCATTAGCCCAAAACACATGCATCTTCCCATATCATGAGCATGCATCATATTGTTGCATTTGTTTGCTTATTGATTGTATTGCCGGTGTTCTCCTCCGTGTTAGGTCCTGCTCCCGAGGATACTTCTGCGGATCCAACTGAAGAGCAGTACCCGACAACCACTCTGTCAGGCAAGCAACCATTGATCATTCCGATACAAACCCATCTTCTCGCTCCTGCTCTCTTTTACTGCATTAAGGCAACAGCGTGTGAACTACCTTGCTACGGTAGTTGAACCCTATTCCCTTGCATGACCTGTCATTGCCACAGTAAATAGTTGAAACCCACTAGCATGCGTAGGAGTTGATTGAGCCATGTAATGTGTGATCCACCATGCTATTTGTTTATGTTGCCTGCTATGCTTAGAGTTGTGTCAGGTCCGGTTCATCTGGGTGATGGATCAGAGTGAAATGATCATACCGGTAAAGAGAGGGAAGTGTGGAACATGTTTGGTAAAGGTATCGATGAAAGGCCATGTAGGAGTACGTGGTGGGTTGTTTCATTGGAACCGTCCATAGGACCTGAGATATGTATGTGTGGTTCAAGTTACAGTTACTACCACACATTGGGCCCTGAAGTAGGACCCCGCTCGAGTTATTGGCTGCCCATGTTCTCTGTCCAGGAGTTGCAACTAGTTTCTGGTGTTTGTAGTTTAATGGTGGTCGTGCACAGCGCTAACCCTCGGGGTGGGCTGTGATGCGGCAGGTACGTGGCACGGTGTACCGGTCGCCCGTTTGGTGACTCGGGAACCCTGTACACATCGTTTGGGACCGTGAGCGACACCCCGGCCGGATCTCCCCACGGATGGAACCCAAATAGGCGATAAACCTGGACGAGAGACTTGAGTGATTGGTTAGGTCATGGTCTACACCCACATCGGCTTTCGCTTGAAGTCTGCCGAGCACATGTCGTGTGCAGACGCTAAGTGGTGGAAACATGTGTGAAGAAGTACACCCCTGCAGGGTTACCAATCTATTCGAATAGCCGTTGTTCGCGGTACGGACTACTTGGTTACTCTTACAGTTCATAGACAAGTTGATGGATACTACTAAAAGCCTCAAGACAGGTGTTTGTGCCGTGGATGGCCCTTCCGTAGGATGACGGAAGAGGATCCACGGTGGTGTATTGTTGTGGTGAGTAGAGAACTCGTGTACGTGGTATTATCTTGCAATCTGTTGAGAGTCATAGTTTAGGTTAGCCAAGAGTCAAGGCTGGCTTGCTGCTATGAACTCCACTACCCTTGTTGATAATGTTGCATGTATTATAGGTTCTGTTGTAAGACTTGTTGAGTACCTTTGTACTCATGTTTGCTTAATAACTATTGCAGAGGAGAACCCTGCCCCTTCTGATGGGTTCTACATAGACGTTGACGTCGACGAGTAGCTTGCTACCCAGACGGAGATCCTGAGCTTGTGAAGGGCCTTGTAGATAGTCAGGCTACACCAAGCCTGTTTTATTTTCCAAGTTGTTTGTACTCAGACATGATAGCTTCCACTTGTGCTTGTATGATTGTATGACTTGAGTGTTGGGTCATGTGACCCCTACCTGTATGGATATGTTATGTATGGCTCTTCGGAGCCTCTTAAATAAAGTACTTTGAGTCATAGAGTTCTGTTGTGATGCAATGTTGTATTTGCACATATTGAGCATATTGTGTGTATGATTGAAATGCTTGGTATGTGTGGGATCCGACACCTAGTTGTTTTCCTTTGGTAGCCTATCTTACAGGGAAATGCCTCCTAGTGCTTCCACTGAGCCTTGATAGCTTGCTACTGCTCGGAACACGTAGGCTGGCCGGCATGTGTCCTTCTTCGTTCCTGTGTCTGTCCCTTAGGGGAAATGTCACGCGTTGTTCCTTTAAGTCCATGTAGCTTGCTACGACTTGGGTTCATACCTTGATGACCGACACGTTCGTTGTTGGGTCATGGATGCGTGTCTCTGTAATTTAGTGCCACTTTTGATTTAAAACTATCCATGTCGGCCCGGGTTCTCTGTCATATGGATGCTAGCGACACTGTCATATACGTGTGCCAAAATGTGCAAACGGTCCCGGGCCAGGTAAGGTGGCACCCGTGGGGATACCGTGCGTGAGGCCGCAAAGTGATATGACGTGTTACAAGCTAGATTGGTGTGACTTAGGATCGGGGTCCTGACAGCGTTGGCATCAGAGCCGGACTGCCTGTAGGTTTCTCAAGCCAAACTGGTCGATGTTGAGTCTAGAAAAAAATTTAGTTATATGTAGGGGAATTGATTGTGGAAGGGAACGTAAGGCTCTTTTTACTTCTTTACCTTATGCCCTTCTGATCTGAGTCAGCATATTCTTTCTACGGGGGTTTAGGACTAGGCCTCTCATCCTTACTAGGTTCACGTGTTACTAATCCGTAGACTCCTAGGATTGTTGGTTTCGAGCCTCAGTTCAGTTTCTACCCTTCTATTGTGATGATTAGTTGGACCCGGAACCTTGATATGATATTGTTGAGTGGCTATGCTATCATTTGTATGATGTCTCAAAATCTTTTTTGAGCATTTACAGTTGTTATGCTGCCCGATTTCTTCCAGAAATTCTAATGCCTTTGCATTACTTCGTGTTTCAGATGTCTGGCCGCACACCTCACCAAGTGGTTCGTTTGACTCGGTGCATTAATGTGCCCGGTCACACGGCCATGCTAGTCCGTGTGTTGACTGAGACCGGCTATCGCTGGTATCCTGAGTACACCGTGGAGGAACAGTACCGGGATTTCAACCAGAGTTAGTATTTCTGCACAATCCGGATATACCCCTCATATCCCGGAGCTAACGACCCCATCCATTGGTCTTATGGACTCGGGGTTACTATCGAGATGGTAGTGCAGGATGCCGCTTATTCGATGATGACCATCATCCGGGCTAGGCATGCCCTGCTGCTGAACACTGAGTTCTATTACATGCCAGCCTCACTTCCTGGAGAGGAAGGCTACTACACTGGTCTGTATACTGATGTTGCTCATGAGGAGCCACTGCTTCAGACTACTGTCCAGATGCTGGAGGATAGGGACCGTGAGGTCCGTGCCCTCCGGATGGAGTTGTATAACACTCGAGCCGCCCACTGGACTACTTTGACACGGCTTGCACCTTCTGTGCACGCCAGATATCTGGATATGCGGGATTTGTATCCCTTGCGGACTCGTCTGCCTCATCGTATGGATTGGCGTGACGTTGGGGGTATTACACCTCCACGTGGGCGTCGATTACCACCAGCATCGGGACCGAGGCCACATCCATGTCCCTATGGTCCACAGCCTTCGAGTGCTCGAGAGTTTCAAGATCCATCTGTTCCACTTCCAGGCTACGGTGGTAATCTTTACGAAGATTACTACGGGAATGTCTGAGCTAGAACGTGGCAGTAGTAGTATCGTAGTAGTTGTATTCCACAGTCCTGCGTGTCTTGTGGAATATGACTTAGCTAGCACTGAGTTCCGGAGGTGTAGTTAAATAATGTATAGGAGCTTGGAATGCCTCTGATGAGATGTATCGTCTTTCACCTCAGTTGTACTTTAGCCTTGGCTTGTACTAAACTATGTATGGTGTGTATGACCACTGGTGTATATATGGCAGTTTCTATATTACCATGTCGTACGGATGAACATCTCTGCATTCTGTGTCATCCATTACATTCTGCACTCCTATGTCAAGTTTTTGCCATCCTTATCTAAACTGTTGTTTTGTTTTCCTAGGATGGTCAACACTCGCAGCACTCCTGCTACTCAGGAGCAGGGTGAGGCTAGTGGGGCTAGAAATGAGAATCTGCCCCAGCCACCCTCCTTGGCTGAAGTTATGCTCGAGGCAGAACGGAACAAGAGAGAGATCAGCCGTCTGCTGGAACGCATAGAGCAGAACAGTGGGTTTCGTCAGAGGAATGACGTGGTGTCAATCAATGACTTTATCAAGATGTGCCCATCAAAGTTCCATCACTCCGCTGAACCTCTGGATGCGGATGACTGGCTTCGCAGTATCACCCACAAGCTACACTCTGCCAGTGTGGCCGAAGCTGACAAGGTTACATACGCCGCCTACCATCTTGAGGGCCCTGCCAGTCTCTGGTGGGAAAACTTTGAGGCTATGCGTCCCGCTGGCCAAATCACTACTTGGGCTGAGTTCAGTGAGGCATTCCATGAGCATCACATTCCGGAAGGTCTCATAGATCGCAAGCGGGAGGAATTCTGCAATTTCACCCAGGGCCGGTTAACCGTGGATGGCTATAGTCGCGAGTTTGGCAACTTGGCACGCTATGCACCCGAGGAAGTGTCCACCGACGCCAAGAAGCAGGCGAGGTTCCGCAAGGGACTCAGCCCTGAACTTCGTCGAGATCTACGTCTGCACGAGTGCACCTCCTTCCAGAAGTTGGTGAACTAAGCTATCAGTGCTGAGACAGGCTAGACTGATTTCGAAGCCACACGCAAGCATCCTCATGACTTTGGTTCCTCATCCGGCTCTGGCTCTCACAAGCACCGTGTGTGGGTTCCTAACACTGCGCT
This sequence comes from Secale cereale, assembly GCA_902687465.1. Classification (NCBI taxonomy): domain Eukaryota; kingdom Viridiplantae; phylum Streptophyta; class Magnoliopsida; order Poales; family Poaceae; genus Secale; species Secale cereale. The sequence goes on from LR738711.1 coordinate 559,274,608, forward strand.
GCCACCCAAGTACACACCGAGGCCATCCTATGAGGCGCCTCGCCCAACCCAACAGTATGCACCTGCCAAGACTTATGGAGGACCACCTGCCAACTTTGCTCCACGCACTGGCACTGTGACATGCTTCAAGTGTGGAGAACCAGGGCACTACATGCGTGAGTGTCCTCAGAACCAGCCAGGAAAGCCCGTTGGCTGTGGTAAGCCAACAGGCAAGGTGAACTATGTCAAGCCAATCCCCACTGCACGTGGTCATGTCAACTATGTCTCTGCTGAGGAAGCTTATGAGGATCCTAACGTCGTCCTTGGTACGCTTCTTGTTAACTACCATCCGGCATCTGTTCTTTTTGATACTGGAGCATCTCATTCATTCATATCTGAGAGCTATGCTCGAATGCACAACATGACTTTTTGTGACATGCCCACTTCCATGGTTATTCAAACTCCTGGTTCAAAGTGGCAAACCTCTAGGGTAAGCCATGGAAATGAAATTCTTGTCGATAGACTTGCTTTCCTTGCATCACTAATCGCTCTCAAGTCCTCGGACATAAACATCATCTTGGGTATGGACTGGATGACAACTCATTACGCCAAGATTGACTGCCACACTAGGACTGTTCAACTTACACACCCATCCGGCAAGACAGTCAATGTCTTGACCCGAATGGCTGAGCATCAGCTCTACTCTCTTAATGCCAGCCCTCTACCAGAACTCGAAGATATCCCGGTAGTCCGTGACTTTCCGGATGTCTTTCCGGAAGAACTGCCAGGTGTTCCACCTGACAGAGATGTCGAGTTCATGATAGATCTTATTCCAGGAACTGTCCCAATCTCTAGGAGACCCTATAAGATGGCACCCCTAGAACTAGCTGAGCTTAAGAAACAACTCGATGAGTCCTTGAAAAAGGGTTTCATCCGTCCTAGTTCTTCCCCTTGGGCTTGTCCCGTCCTCTTCGTCAAGAAGAAGGATGGAACGGAACAGATGGTTGTAGATTATCGACCTGTCAATCTGGTCACCATAAAGAACAAGCATCCGCTCCCCAGGATCAATGACCTGTATGATCAGCTTGCTGGATCCTTAGTCTTTTCCAAAATGGATTTGAGGTTGGGTTACCATCAAATCAAAATCAAGAACGGGGACATTCCTAAAACGGCTTTTGTTACTCGTTATGGCCAATACGAGTACACCGTCATGTCCTTCGGGTTAACCAATGCCCCAGCCACTTTCTCCCGGCTAATGAATTCTATATTCATGGAGTATTTGGATAAATTCGTCGTGGTATACCTCGATGATATACTCATTTACTCCAAGAACAAGGAAGATCATGCCGAGCATCTAAGGCTGGTATTGACGAAACTTCGAGAGCACCGCCAAATTCTCTAAATGTGAATTCTGGTTGCCAGAAGTGACCTATCTAGGCCATGTGATCTCCGGTAAGGGTATTGCCGTTAATCCCGAGCGAGTTCAAGCCATCCTTGATTGGACTCCCCCTGAATCGGTCAAGCAAGTTAGGAGTTTCCTTGGCTTAGCGAGCTATTGCCGATGCTTCGTCGAGAATTTCTCCAAGGTTTCTAAACCTCTAACTGAACTCCTCAAGAAAGATAAGAAGTTTGAATGGACCCCCACAGTGTGAGTCCAGCTTTCAGGAACTGAAAAGACGCCTGACATCTGCACCCGTACTGGTATCACCAGACTTTTCCAAGGATTTTATTATCTATTGCGACGCCTCGCGACAAGGACTAGGTTGCATACTCATGCAGGATCGTCAAGTGATTGCATACGCATCTCGACAGTTGCGTCCACATGAGGATAACTATCCTACACATGATCTAGAGCTTGCAGATGTAGTCCACGCACTCAAAACATGGCGATATTACCTTCTTGGTAATCGCTGTGAAATCTTCACCGATCACAAAAGTCTGAAATACATCTTCACCCAACCAGATTTGAATCTTAGGCAAAGACGTTGGGTTGAGTTGCTCACAGATTACGACTTAGGAATCACTTACACCCCTGGGAAGGCCAATGTCATGGCTGACGCACTGAGTCGTAAGTCTTATTGTAACAACCTGATGTTACAACAAGGGCAACCACTTCTCCACGAGGAATTTCGTAAGCTTAACCTTCACATTGTTCCTCGAGGATTCCTTTCCACCTTGGTGGCGAAACCTACCCTTATGGATCAAATCATAGCTGCCGAGAAGCGTGATAAGGGTATATCCCGACTCCAGGAGAGCATTGCTAGCGGAGCCGCTAGAAGTTTCTCTACGGATGATCGAGGTGTTGTCTTCTTCGAAAACCACTTAGTGGTTCCCAAGAACCAACATCTGCGGCAGCTGATTCTTAAGGAGGCTCATGAATCTCCTCTCACGATTCATCCCGGTAGTACCAAAATGTATCAGGACCTGCGCCAGAGGTTCTGGTGGACTAGGATGAAGAGAGAAATCGCTCAGTTCATCGCTAACTACGACTTTTGTCATCGAGTCAAAGCAGAGCATCAGCGGCCTGCTGGCACCCTCCAACCTTTAGCTATTCCTGAATGGAAATGGGACAAGGTCGGTATGGACTTCATTACCGGATTTCCCAGGACTAGAAAAGGGAATAATGCTATCTTCGTCGTTATCGACCGCCTATCCAAAGTAGCCCATTTTCTACCTGTTCGAGAGAGTATAACCGCTAGCCAGCTAGCAAACTTGTATATCTCTCGGATAGTATCACTTCATGGTGTGCCGTTGGAGATTAACTCAGACCGTGGAAGTCTTTTCACTTCACGATTTTGGGAAAGTTTCCAGAATGCTATGGGGACTCATCTCTCTTTTAGCACCGCTTTTCATCCTCAGTCAAGTGGTCAAGTGGAACGAGTCAATCAAATTCTGGAAGATATGCTTCGAGCCTCTGTCATCTCTTTCGGTATGGATTGGGAGAAGTGTTTTCCATTGGCCGAATTCGCTTATAACAATAGTTATTAAGCCAGCTTGGGCAAGGCTCCCTTCGAAGTTCCATATGGACGAAGGTGTCGAACACCTCTTAACTGGTCAGAAACCGGGGAAAGACAATTCTTTGGTCCGGATATGATCCAGGAAGCAGAAGAGCAAGTTCGCATCGTTCGTGACAAATTGAAAACAGCCCAGTCTCGCCAGAAGAGCCAATATGATAGTCATCATAAGGCTATGACTTTTGAAGTCGGCGATACGGCTTATCTTCGGGTTACTCCTCTTAAGGGAACCCATCGCTTCGGTATCAAAGGCAAATTGGCTCCTCGTTACATCGGTCCTTTTCGCATTCTTGCCAAACGAGGAGAAGTTGCCTACCAACTGGAACTACCTCCGCACCTTTCCAGAGTTCATGATGTCTTCCACGTTTCTCAACTCAGGAGTTGCTTCTCGGATCCTATCCGCGGAGTGGACCACGAAACGCTTGATCTCCAGGACAATCTCACATATCGGGAATACCACGTTCGTATTCTTGATCAAACCGAGCGTACCACTCGACGTCGTAATATCAAGTTTCTCAAGGTTCAATGGTCACATCATTCCGAGAGTGAAGCTACTTGGGAAAGGGAGGATCGTCTTCGACTTGAGTACCCCACCCTCTTTCTGGAGGAACCCGAATCTCGGGACGCGATTCTTTTGAGTGGGGGTGAGTTGTCACATACCTAGTCAGTGCTTGCATTAGGACTAGCTAGAGTGTGCATCATGTTTACTTTCCACAGAAACTTGAAAGGGGAATGACAGAAACCCCAGCACCCCTCTTCTAACAACTAGGTTTTAATAAAAAACTTTTCCAATGTACCCAAAATGCCCTTCAAAAATGTTCATCATCTTTGCCTTGGTCTTAAACCTCTGCCAAAAATGGTGCACAATTTTCTAGGACATCCAAGGTCTCTGGATTAATTCATATGGTAATAGCATTTGGGCATTTAATTACTATAAAATAATTTATGTGCCCAAATAATCATAAACTAGAATGTTCCTTACTGTTCATAGTATATACATTGGGCATGACTAGTTTTATGAGTTATAAAAATGTTCTAGCATTTTTATTAATTCAACAAAGTTGCAAAAGAAATAAAACAGAAAGAAAATAGAAAAAGAGAGAGACAGGGGGCAGCCCACTCACCTGGGCCGCTTACCTGGCTGGCCCAGTGCGGCCCAGCCCGCTGGCGCACGCCAGTCGTCCCCCTCCTCTCGCCAGGAGGATGGGGCGCGTGGCCGCGGCGTGCCCGCACGCGTCCGGCCACCTCCTGCGTGGCTGACTGCGTCCCCCGGCGCCTCGACGCCCCTAGGTGTCGCCACGCACCCCCTGGCGCCTCTCTCACTCTCCCCCGTGTCGTCCCCTTCCTCTATCCCTCTCCGCCGAGCTCCACCGAGCGGGATCGTCGTCGCTGTTCGCTGCCACCGCGCCCTAAGCCACCCCCTCACCTCCCCGACGCACCCATCAGCTCCGCCGCATCGCCCTGAAGCTCCCCACCGACGCACACGATGCCAGAAGCCCTGTAACGCCATCCTCGCTGTCGCCTTCAACCTTCGGCACCGGAGATCGCCGCCGCCCGTACGTCGCCGTACGGCCTTCCCCAAGCCCACGTCGACGCCCTCTGCGACCGTTGTGAGCCCACGCATCGTACCCCCCTCTCCCCGGGCTCGATTACGTCTCGTAGCCACCGTCCCGCAAGCACCCGAGCTCACCGCCGGTGTCCTCATCGCCGCCGTCATTCTAGTGGTTCTTGGACACGCCCGAAAGCTTCATCGTGCTCCTGACCTCACCAGGATGCCGTTGAGCCCTTCCCCTTGCTCGCCCGTGCAACGCAACGCCTAACCCGATGATGCCCGTGCTCCGGCCGCCGCCACGAGCTCTGCTCCGGCGAGCTTCGACCACCTTAGCTCCATCCACCACCACCATTAGATGCGCAAGAGCTCTAGCTCGCCGTAGGACCAAACCCCGTTGCAAACCGCAGCCTGTAGCACCGTTCCGATCAACTCCGGCGAGTCACCGCCGCGCGATTTGGTCGCGGCCAGCCAAACTCCGGTGGGCTGACATGGCCTGTTAGTTAGGAGCTAATGACGTTTAGTTTAACCTCCACAGCCACTGACAGTGGGCCCCACCGCGTGGTCAAACCGAGTCCACTCCAGTTTTGACCGGGATTAGCCTCAATGACACTGACATGCGGGACCCACCAGTCAGGTTTGACCTGGACCAGGTCTGTTGACCTGCTGACGTCAGCATGATGTCATGCTGACGCAGTAAATGGTTTTCTGGGATTATTTGATTTAAAACAAATCAGGAAATTCCGTAAAATGCTTTAAACTTCAAAAATTCATATAAATTCAACAGTAGCTCAGATGGAAAAGATTTATATATGAAAATTGATCAGAAAAATCCAATCTTTCCAATGGCACTAGTTTCATGCATGTTTGAGCAGGTTATCCTTGCTGTTCACATTAAATCATGATAATGCACTTAAATAAATAATAGTTTGGGTTTCAATTTGAATCTTTGATTCAAATGGGCTCAAACACTTCTGTTTATAGATGCATTAGCCCAAAACACATGGATCTTGCTATATCATGAGCATGCATCATATTGTTGCATTTGTTTGCTTATTGATTGTATCGTCGGTGTTCTCCTCCGTGTTAGGTCCTGCTCCCGAGGATACTTCTGCGTATCCAATTGAAGAGCAGTACCCGACAACCACTCTGTCAGGCAAGCAACCATAGATCATTCCGATACAAACCCATCTTCTCGCTCCTGCTCTCTTTTACTACATTAAGGCAACATCGTGTGAACTGCTACTTGCTACGGTAGTTGAACCCTATTCCCTTGCATGACCTGTCATTGCCACAGTAAATAGTTGAAACCCACTAGCATGTGTAGGAGTTGATTGAGCCATGTGATGTGTGATCCACCATGCTATTTGTTTATGTTGCCTACTGTGCTTAGAGTTGTGTCAGGTCTGGTTCATCTGGGTGATGGATCAGAGTGAAGTGATCATACGGGTAAAGAGAGGGAAGTGTGGAACATGTTTGGTAAACGTATCGATGAAAGGCCATGTAGGAGTACGTGGTGGGTTGTTTCATTGGAACCGTCCATAGGACTTGAGATCTGTATGTGTGGTTCAAGTTACAGTTACTACCACACATTGGGCCCTGAAATATGACCCCGCTCGACTTATTGGCTGCCCATGTTCTCTGTCCAGGAGTTGCAACTAGTTTCTGGTGTTTGTAGTTTACTGGTGGTCGTGCACAGCACTGACCCTCGGGGTGGGCTGTGATGCGGCAGGTACGTGGCACGGTGTACCGGTCGCCCGTTTGGTGACTCGGGAACCCTGTACACATCGTTTGGGACCGTGAGCGACACCCCGGCCGGATCTCCCCACGGATGGAACCCAAATAGGCGATAAACCTGGACGAGAGACTTGAGTGGTTGGTTAGGTCGTGGTCTACACCCACATCGGCTTTCGCTTGAAGTCTGCCGAGCACATGTCGTGTGCAGACGCTAAGTGGTGGAAACATGTGTGAAGAAGTACACCCCTGCAGGGTTACCAATCTATTCGAATAGCCATTGTTCGCGGTACGGACTACTTGGTTACTCTTACAGTTCATAGACAAGTTGATGGATACTACTAAAAGCCTCAAGACAGGTGTGAGTGCCGTGGATGGCCCTTCCGTAGGATGACGGAAGAGGATCCACGGTGGTGTATTGTTGTGGTGAGTAGAGGACTCGTGTACGTGGTATTATCTTGCAATCTGTTGAGAGTCGTAGTTTAGGTTAGCCAAGAGTCAAAGCTGGCTTGCTGCTATGAACTCCACTACCCTTGTTGATAATGTTGCATGTATGATAGGTTCTATTGTAAGACTTGCTGAGTACCTTTGTACTCATGTTTGCTTAATAACTATTGCAGAGGAGAACTCTGCCCCTTCTGATGGGTTCTACATAGACGTTGACGTCGACGAGTAGCTTGCTACCCAGACGGAGATCCTGAGCTTGTGAAGGGCCTTGTAGATAGTCAGGCTACACCAAGCCTGTTTTATTTTCCAAGTTGTCTGTACTCAGACATGATAGCTTCCGCTTGTGCTTGTATGATTGTATGACTTGAGTGTTGGGTCGTGTGACCCCTACCTGTATGGATATGTTATGTATGGCTCTTCGGAGCCTCTTAAATAAAGTACTTTGAGTCATAGAGTTCTGTTGTGATGCAATGTTGTATTTGCACATATTGAGCATATTGTGTGTATGATTGAAATGCTTGGTATGTGTGGGATCCGACACCTAGTTGTTTTCCTTTGGTAGCCTATCTTACAGGGAAATGCCTCCTAGTGCTTCCACTGAGCCTTGGTAGCTTGCTACTGCTCGGAACACGTAGGCTGGCCGGCATGTGTCCTTCTTCGTTCCTGTGTCTGTCCCTTAGGGGAAATGTCACGCGTTGTTCCTTTAAGTCCATGTAGCTTGCTACGACTTGGGTTCATACGTTGATTACCAACACGTTCGTTGTTGGGTCATGGATGCCTGTCTCTGTAATTTAGTGCCACTTTTGGTTTATAACTAGCCAGGTCGGCCCGGGTTCACTGTCATATGGATGCTAGCGACACTGTCATATACGTGTGCCAAAATGCGCAAACGGTCCCGGGCCAGGTAAGGTGGCACCCGTGGGGATACCGTGCGTGAGGCCGCAAAGTGATATGACGTGTTACAAGCTAGATCGGTGTGACTTAGGATCGGGGTCCTGACACTTAATATCCCTTAGTTTCCACTAGGACCCCACTGCCACGGGAGGGTAGGACAAAAGATGCCATGCAAGTTCTTTTCCATATGCACGTATGACTATATTCGGAATGCGTGCCTACATTACATTGATGAACTGGAGCTAGTTCTGTGTCACCCTAGGTTATAACTATTACATGAGGAATCGCATCCGACATAATTCTCCATCACCGATCCAATGCCTACGAGCTTTTCACATATTGCTTGTTGCTTATTTACTTTTCCGCTGATACTATTACAATCACTACAAAAACACTATCGCTACTTTTGCTACCGTTACCGTTACTTCCATATTACCTTGCTAATAAACTACCTTGCTGCAGATACTAAGTTTCCAGGTGAGGTTGAATTGACAACTCAGCTACTAATACTTAAGAGTATTCTTTGGCTCCCCTAGTGTCGAATCAATAAATTTGGGTTGAATACTTTACCCTCGAAAGTTGTTGTGATCTCCTACACTTGTGGGTTATCAAGACTATTTTATGGCGTCGTTGCCGGTGAGCATAGCTATATTCTTTAAGTCACTTCGGATTTATATCTGTTGATCCCTATGAAGAATTTGAAGGACTCAAAAACCAAGATCTTTCCCGCAACTACGAGGGGAGGTAAGGAACTGCCATCTAGCTCTGCACTTGATTCACCCTCTGTTATGAGTAAATTTGCGACACCTACTCTTGCTATTGAATCTGATATGTCGTATGTTCTTGATGATGCCACTTCTGCTATGTATGATTAAACTACTTCTATGCTTGATAATACTGTGCCACTAGGTGAATTTCTAGATGAACAAATTGCTAAGGTTAGGGGGAATGCAAATATTGAAACTAATAATATTGATGAAAGTGATGATGAAGATTCTCCCCCTAGATATGAATTGCCTATTATTCCTGCTTGCAACGATAGAGACTTTCTTTCCTTGCAACGATAGATATGATCTTAAGAAATTATTAGCTAAGCTGAAAGAAAAGTCTTTGAATGCTAGAATGAAATATGACCCTGCTTTTGCTACTTCACCTATCTTTGTTACTGATAAGGATTATGATTTCTTTGTTGATCCTGAGTTAATTATTTTGGTTGAATCTGATCCTTTCCATGGCTATGAATCTGAAACTGTTGTGGCACATCTTACTAAGTTGAATGATATAGCCACCTTGTTTACCAACGATGAAAAGATTCGTTATTACTATATCCTTAAGCTATTTCCGTTCCCGTTAAAGGGTGATGCTAAGACATGGCTTAATTCTCTTGATCCTCGTTGTGTGCGTAGTCCCCAGGATATGATTTGTTACTTCTCTGCTAAATATTTTCCCGCTCATAAGAAACAAGCTGTCTTATGGGAAATATATAATTTTGTGCAAATTGAAGAAGAGAGTCTCCCACAAGCTTGGGGGAGGCTTCTCCAGTTACTTAATGCTTTGCCTGATCATCCTCTTCAGAGGAACGAAATACTTGATGTCTTTTATAATGGACTAACCGATCTTCCAGAGACCACCTAGATAGTTGTGCTGGTTGTGTTTTCAGGGAAAGAACAGTTGATCAAGCTGAATTACTATTGAATAATATGTTGACCAATGAAAATAATTGGACTTCCTGAACCAGCCCCTAAGCCAACTCCGAAGAAAAGGGGTGTTCTATTTCTCAGTCCTGAAGATATGCAAGAGGCAAAGAAATCTATGAAAGAAAAAGGTATTAAAGCTGAAGATATTAATAATTTACCGCCTATTGAAGAAATACATGGTCTTGATAACCCGACATAGGTAGTAACAGTAAATTCTCTTTATAGATTTGATGAAGGTGATATTCCTCATTATAAGTCTGCTAGCCAATACTTAGATGAGTTTGATAATTTTATTATGAAGCAAGAAAACTTCAATGCTTATGTTGGTAGACAATTGCAACGTAATGCTTATATGATTGAACGCTTGAGTGATTATATGTCTAGAGTTAAAGGTGAATTGAAACTCATTAGTAAACATGCTTCTATGGTTACCACTCAAGTAGAACAAGTACTTAAGGCTCAGAATGATTTGCTCAATGAATTAAATAGTAAGAATAATGACTTTGTTGTTAGAGTTGCAACTAGAGGTGGTAAAGTGACTCAGGAACCATTGTATCCTGAGGGCCACCCTAAGAGAATTGAGCAAGATTCTTAGAGAGCCAATTTAGATGCACCTAGTTCTTCTAAGAAGAAGAAAAAGAAAAATGGTAGGACTTTGCATGCTTCTAGTGAACCTGTAGCTGACACACCTGAGAATCCCAATGATATCTCTATTTCTGATGCTGAGACACAATCTGGTAATGAACATGAACCTAGTGATAATGTTAATGATGATGTTCATGATGATGCTCAACCTAGCAATGATAATGATGTAGAGATTGAACCTGATGTTGATCTTGATAACCCACAATCAAAGAATCAACGTTATGATAAGAGAGACTTTGTTGCTAGGAAGCACGGTAAGGAAAGAGAACCATGGGTTCAGAAACCCATGCTGTTTCCTCCTAAACCATCCAAGAAAAAGGATGATGAGGATTTTGAGCGCTTTGCTGAAATGATTAGACCTATCTTTTTGCGTATGTGTTTGACTGATATGCTTAAAACAAATCCTTATGCTAAGTATACGAAAGGCATTATTTCCAAAAAAGAAAGATACCTGAAGTTGAAATTTCCACCATGCTTGCCAATTACACTTTTAAGGGTGGAATACGTAAGAAACTAGGAGATCCAGGAGTACCTACTATACCTTGATCCATTAAAGGAAACTATGTTAAAACTACTTTATGTGATCTTGCAGCCGGTGTTAGTGTTATGCCTCTCTCTTTATATCGTAGACTTGACTTGAGTAAGTTGACACCTACTGAAATATCTTTGCAAATGGCCGATAAATCAACTGTTATACCTGTCGGTATTTATGAGGATGTGCTTGTTGTGGTTGCAAATGTTACTATTATAACGGACTTTGTTATCCTTGATATTCCACGAGGACGATAGTATGTCTATTATCCTTGGTAGACCCTTTTTGAATACTGCAGGGGCCGCTATTGATTGCGACAAAGGCAATGTCTCTTTTCATGTCAATGGTAATGAGCATACGGTACACTTTCCGAGGAAACAACCACAGGTCCACAGTATCAATTCTATTGGAAAAAATTAACTATTACTATTGGAGGTTTTGAATTTCCTCTTCCTACTGTCAAGAAGACATATGATATTCTTATTGTTGGGGACATACATACCCCCGTTGAGGTAACCTAGTGTTATTCGAAAATTCTTCGGTTTCATGTTATTCGAAAAGATTTTATTAACAAGACTTGATCAACCTTGTTAATGGACTCCTTTTGATGAGCATGAGATGGGTGAATCTAGATAGCACAACTTTCTGTATCCTCCTTTTACTTTTTGTTAATTAGATTAAATAAAGCAAAAATAGTATTTTTTTTCTGTCTGTTTCCAGACTTATCCGTGCAATAAAAAATACCCCGAAAATAAAAGTTCTCCAAATGCCCTGAAAATGAAATATGATTTTTTTAGAACATTTGAGAATATTTGGCACAGAGAACAGAGCAAGGGGAGCCAGCACCTGGCCACGAGGGTCCAGGGCGCGCCCACCCTCACTGGGCACGCCCCTTGTATCGTGGGCCCCATGTGGCCCCCTCCACTTATTCCTACACCCACACACTCCTTCTTCCTCCCAAAAAATCACTATCCAGCTCAAGCACGAGTTCTAGCCCATCTTGCTGCCATTTTCGATCTCCTTGCTCAAAGCTCCATTCGCAAAACTGTTTGGGGCGATTCTTCCTTGGTACGTGACTCCTCCATTGGTCCAATTAGTTTTTGTTCTGGTGCTTTATTTATTGCAATTTTTTGCTGCTGTGGTGACCTTGTTCTTGAGCTTGCATGTCAAATTTATTTGGTCCAAGTAGTTCTAATGCATGATATAGTCCCTAGGCACTTGTAGGAGTTGTTGCTATCAATCTAGTTGAGTTTGGTTCACTTTTGTTTTGAGTTACTAAAAAATTCAGAAAAATGCATAGGAAAATCTTCCAAGGTGGTCCCTCAAGGAAGCAAGGACCAAGGCTCGCGATGCGTGAGCCGGACGATGAATTACCGAGGGAATCTCAAGTCCGGCCTTGTGAATGGCCGTCAGAGGAGTTTATGGATCGGACAGGCATTAAGGAGGATTTTGACTCATATGTGCGTAATGCTGACCTCGAGGGCTTCATGCTAGATAAGTGCCCTCAGTACCATTACTTAACTGATACCTTTGTGAGAAGGTTCAAATTTTCATCTTCACGTAATTCTCACACTGTCCTCTTTGATCTTTATGATAAATCTTATACCATGGACCTAGAAGATTTTAATGACGCTTGTAAGCTCCCGCAGTGGGGCAATATTAGTGAACCTTGCAAATCTGAATATAAAGACTTCCTTGCTAGTATCACTGTGGGGGATCTAGAGAGATCACACAAGCTACCATAGGGAGCATTCATTTTCCTGCTATTCATTACTTTGCTCTCTTTATTGGTAGATGCATTAACGGTAAAGATGAGGCTTGCCATATGTGTGTTCCGGATCTTAGTGTTCTCAAGAGTGCGGTATTATGTGATTGACAATATAATTTGGGGGCCATTTTTGCACGTAGGCTACATCATAATGGTTTAAATGGAGATTTATTTGGTGGGATTTATGCCACTCGCATAGCCAATCGTCTTGGTGTGCCTATACATGAAAATGATGCACTATTACCACCTGCCTATTTAGATTATAATGATATGGTTAGCCATCGGTTCGTAGAGAGGGATGAACAATCCCTCCAGTATCGACTAATCATTGACAGGCGTCACACTGTCCATATTGCTCTCCCTGCTCCTACCTTCTTTGACTTTTAGGCAAAAGGGAGATATATTATAACCAAGGAGGAGGCAAATGAGTATAAGGAGACAATGAGAGCAGCTCGTCTCCAGGATGCAGCTCGCCAGGCAGTAGCTGCTGCATCTCAGTACAACCCCAACTACGACTTTGGATATCCATCAGGCCAATATTGGCCATAGACCAACTTAGGCCAAAAGCCTAAGCTTGGGGGAGTACGTATTTCTCACCAACATTACATTCATGTTCACACACTTATTTTAGTTGTCGGTGCTCACACTCTTTCATTGTACTATCCATGCTAGTTTCATTTCTTTTCTTAGCCTTTTTCTTGTGTGTTAGAATAACCTTAAGAAAAACAAAACAAAATTAGTTATACCTTTAAGCTAGTTTACTTTCCATGCCTGTAGTAGTAGTAATTAAAACAAAACCCAAAAAGATTTCTCGTTCTTCTTTTGCTTGTTGGAAGCTTTCCCGTGTAAATAGTTTCCTTTCTTTCTTTGGGGGTCAAGAGTAGAATACCATGATGAAAATTTTTAGTGGCTCTCGTATGCTTTATTGTTGATTTAACCTTGAGCCATATTACTTTGTCTACTCTCTTGTATTAAATGCTTGCAGATTCCAGCTTAGTCCAATGCACGTGCACTATTATAATTATCCACACGGTTCGGTCGTGCGAGTGAAAGGCAATAATGATGATATATGATGAATTGATTGAGATGAGAAAAGCTGGTATGAACTCGACCTCTCTTGTTTTTGTAAATATGATAGTTCATCATTCCTGATCCAGCCTATTATGAATGAAACATGATTGCAATGGCAATTAGAGATCATAGTTGCTTATGACATGCTTAATTAGCTAAGAGTTTATAATGGTCTATCTTGCGTGCCAACATGATATTAAAATGGTTGTGATGTGGTATGATAGGGTGGTATCCTCCTTTGAACGATTCAAGTGGTCTGACTTGGCACATGTTCAAGCATGTAGTTGAAACAAAATCAACATAGCCTCCACGATATTTATGTTCATGGTGATTCATATCCTACTCATGCTTGCATTCATTGTTGAGTAATTTTAATGCATGTTCATTATTGTTGTCGCTCTCTAGCTGGTCGCTTCCCAGTCTCTTTCTAGCCTTCACCTGTACTAAGCGGGAATACTGCTTGTGCATCCACTTCCATAAACCCCAAATTTATTCCATATGAATCCACCATACCTTCCTATATGCGATATCTACCTGCCGTTCCAAGTAAATTTGTATGTGCCAAACTCTAAACCTTCAAATGAAATTATGTTTTGTATGCTCGAACAGCTCATGTATCAACTAGGATTGACTATATCTTCCATGCTAGGTGGGTTATTCTCACGATGAGTGGACTCCGCTCATCATTCATGAGAAAATGGCTGGTAACCGGGATGCCCAGCCCCATGCTCAAATCATAATAATTAAACAAAACGCCCGCGGGGTTGTTGCTTGTTTGGACGGTACCCGTTATTTCGGGCTAGCCGTGGAGTGTGCTTGTTGGTGGTTGGGGGAGTATAAACTTTACCATTCTGTTTGGGAACCGCCTATAATGTGTGTAGCATGGAAGATATCGAGATTCTTGGTTGTTATGTTGACAATGAGAGTATACCACTCAAAAAATTATTCATCTCTATTTAAAAATCGAGTTGTGGCACCTCTACAGATCCCTGCTTCCCTCTGCGAAGGGCCTATCTATTTACTTTTATGTTGAGTCATCATTCTCTTATAAAAGAGCACCAGTTGGAGAGCACCATTGTCATTTGCATGTATTGCTATTAATTTTCATTGAGTATGATTGTGATTGGATCTCTTTTACCATGAATTACAATGTCTAGTCGGTCCTTGATATTTAAAGGTGCTCTGCATTTATGTTTTGCGGTCTCAGAAAGGGCTAGCGAGATACCATCTTGTTATATCATATTATGATTGTTTTTAGAAAGTGTTGTCATCTGAGGTTTATTATTATTGCTCGCTAGTTGATTATGTTATTCATATGAGTAGACATGAGACCTGAAAGTTATTATGAATGTGGTTAGTTAATGATCTTGCTGAAAACTTGAATGCTGGCTTTACATATTTACAACAACAAGAGCAAACAAAGTGTGTCAAATTTTTCTTTATCACTTTCAGTTTATCAACTGAATTGCTTGAGGACAAGCAAAGGTTTAAGCTTGGGGGAGTTGATACGTCTCCAACGTATCTACTTTTCCAAACGCTTTTGCCCTTGTTTTGGACACTAACTTGCATGATTTGAATGGAACTAACCCGAACTGACGTTGTTTTCAGCAGAATTTCCATGGTGTTATTTTTGTGCAGAAATAAAATTTCTCGGAATGACCTGGAATTCAACGAAGAATTATTTTGGAATATATAAAAAATATCTACTGAAAGAACCAAGCCAAGGGGCACACCCTGTCCACGAGGGTGAGGGGCGCGCCCCCTCCCCCTGTGTCACACCCTGATTTTCATGCCACAAACACTTAAGCTAATAGTCTTGCTAAAATGTGGTTTGGCAAAAACTTTTGAGTGTTTTTAACCTTGCTTGATTGGTTTTCTGGTTGCTGTTTGCTAGTGCTCTAAAAATCAAATAAATCATCCAACTCTTATACTTCATCTCCTTGATCCAAAACCTTTTCCCAATGATCATGCCATGTGTATAGGACAGTATAGTATTTTCTTATAAAAATATTTTGGCCAAAAAGGTATTTTCTAAAATTAGTTTTCCAAAAAACCTTAATTGAGATTTGTACTGCAAGTACCTTATTTAGGGTGTGAAAAATCTTTCAAAAAGTATATTTGAATCCTATTAGGTATATGACTCCCTTAAACCACAAAATTATATATTTAAAAGTTATTTTGATATTTTATTTAAATGCTTTTTCTTTAGGCCAGAAAAGGTCTTTAATATGTTAAAATTATTTAACTGTTTCAAAAATATTTTTCAAAATTCAGGGGAACTCATAGGACATATATTGTCCATATATAAGAGTTTCAACACATGGTCATGTTCAAAATATTGGACAAATCCTTCCAAAACCCTTTCTGGATATTTCAAGCTTTTGAAATATTTACAAAGAAAATATTCTCTAAAAATTCCAGGGAAATTCTATCATGTCAAATAGGACATTTTTGATGATCTTGCAAAGCCTCATGCCTTGAAGATCAAGAAAACATCATCAAATACCCTCAAAACCATTTCTGTCCATTTTGAAGTTTGAGAAACTTTACATTGCCAAACTTGTCCAAATGCTCTCAAACTTGGTGCACATGATAAAATGGTCTAATTATGCATCTTGAACAAATGGCACAAGTATTGGAGAAGCATAACTTGACCTAAGTGCCCCAAAATCCTTTCTGGCCTGATCCAAATTTGAACAACTCTACATTGCGAACTTTTTACTTGTGGCCTCAAATTTTGTGGACATGATCACAACCCCAAATGATGACACTACACCAAGTGGTGCATCAAGGAGGGATGATTTACTTGTCTGAATCTTGGAAAAGTCATTTCTGCTGATTTCTAGGGTTTACCAAAGATACATTGGCAAGTTTCTTCAAATGAGCTCAAACTTGGTGGAATACCCTATTTCTATATGCCATTTGATCATGTTAAGTCTCATGTCAATTGGAAGTCATTTTCTTGCCCAAAACCACATCAAACAGCTTCTGTCATTTTACCAAAACCACTGTTTTGCCCCCTTTTACTATAAACCTTTGATTCAACTTTTTACCACAGCATCTCCTAGTCACCTTCTACCTCCAGTAAGTCACTCATGCCCTCAGCTCAATCATTGGTGGGGTAAAACCTCACTTCTTCCCTCTGTTTTCACCATGGCAGCACCTCTTTTTCCCCCTAACCTCTTCCTTACAGTCTTACCTTAGATATTAAGCTTCAAAGGGCACCTCAGAAATCCCTAGGAGATAGTGGACAAGCTTGGCCACGCGCGGGATGCCAGTTGCATGCCACAGCATGCAATGGTCGCGCTCTGGAGCGCGCTACAGTGCTCTGGCGCACTGTAGCCGCCCCCCATCCCGATGCCCTGACCACCTCGTCTGTCCCCCGCACGCCAGCAGGACCACCTTGATGTCCGCGACACGCCACACCCCCGCACCCTTCTCTTTCTTCCTCCTCCTCCTGCCTCCTCTCGCACGCGGACTGGCCGCCTGAGCGCTCCAATGGGCAGCCTCACACGTGCGATGCTCCGGCCCTTCCCTGCTATCTCTCTTCTCTCCCCTCGCCCTAGACCAACCCCACGAGCACCCCAGACACGCCCACGCGCGCCCCCATGGCTTGCAGCGACGGCAACAGCCTCGCCGGCGCATGAGCTCACGGTGCTCCGTGGCCTCGCCATATAAGGCCACCCCGAGCCCTCTATGTTCTCCGTTTGCTCTCCCCCCTCCCGTGCATCCCCTAGACCAACCTACCTCTCCCTCTCGTGCCCTCCGCCCACCTCCATGGCCGGAGCCATGTCGTCGGCCTCCTCCTAAATTCGCGCTCTGTGGTCTCTCCCCTCCCCTTTAGACTCAACCACAGCATCACCAACCTCCCCAAGGGCATCTCCCGAGCTCCATTTCTTCCTCTCCGCGGCCGCAGCGTCATGTCCCACCCTCACCATCGTCGTCGTCCGCCGCGGGCAATGCGCTGCTCGTGTCCGACCACCCCAGCGATCGTGGCGCACCTCGATGGATGTGGCACACTCTCCTGAGCACGCCGGTGTGCTGGGCGTCGACGGAGGTGGACGGTGCCGCCGGGGAGAGCGCCGGCGCCGCTCGGCCGCGCCTCCTTTGTTTCCCGTCGCGCCGCGCGGGAGGTTGAAGGCGGCCTACCGCTGGGGCCCACGCATCAGCGACCCAGTGGGCGGGCCCCTCCGTTTAAGTGGACGCGCACCCAAAGAAATTCCGCCAACCCTGCGCGATAGCGCATTCCCGTGCAGCCGCCTCCGACGTGGCCCTGCGCGTGTGCGGGCGAGCCGCTGGGCCGGCCCACCTGCTATGCCGTGCTCAGTGTGCATAGCTGCCGCCCAGATCCAGACCTTTGGTAATTTCTTTTCCTTTTTCTTTTTCCAGAGACATTGTAAAACCCATAAATAATTCAATGAACTCCAAATTTGATGATTCAAATTTCTAGTAGTTCATAAAATCATGCTCTATCACATGGTGTAACTTGCACATTTTTTCAGAAAAACTTTCTTCACAAATAATTAGCAAATCCTATTTTTCCATTTATGTGATGAACTTTAGAAAATCACAGAGAGCTCAAATTTGATCCAAATGCAATGATTCAAATTCCTAGGTACTCATATGCTCACAACTTAGTTTTGGAACATTTTTATTTATACATTATGTACCCCACAAAATAATGAGCCATTTCTTCATATTTGTCAACTTTGCAAAATCATAGGAAATTATTTAGAACTCCAAATCATGTGAAACCAACTCCTAGCTGCGTCTAAAATCATTCCTTGTTAAATGGATGCATCTGCTCATTTTTCAAAATAATTCTTCTGTACACTTCTCACAGATCCATTAAACCCCTAATTCCATCATATTGAAATGTTCCAAACTATCCATTGATCCAATGCCTATGAAACTACCTTGGTCATTTCTCATATGACCAGAGGTATCCTAGAAAAGTCCAACTCCTATTTTTAGAGCACTTTTATTTTTGCCTTGTTGTGTTGCTTATTGTGATTTGTTTCCGGCGTTAGTTGACGAAGTAGACGGAGTACTTGGAGAAGGACCAGAGGATTTGAAGACCCCAAGGACTTGGTTAAGACAGGCAAGCGGCCCTTTGACCATGTTCGAGAAACCTTTTTATGCATGTCTCATAGCACCTTATTATCAATGCATCGGAATCATGTAGAGGGGTGACCACTTTGGTTGGTACCTTTGTTACTTTACTATTGAAACTTGCATCAAGCATGACCCTACCTTCCTATGAAGGTTATGTGGGTGGGAGTAGATAGATATATGCTATAGTAGTTGGCTACACTAAATGGGTCAGGGTTATGCATGGAAAGAAACAAGTATGGTTTGGCATACTTGCAAATAACCCGGTGGGTGCCACTAATGCCCCTGGGAGATGATGAGGAACTAGGGCACTACTTGGTGGAGAAGGAGTGTACCGAGGCTTGATGAAGGTGTTGTTTACAGAGACGGAGTAGATTTAAGATTTGTCGACCGTCCCAACCAAACATGTGTAACCACTCTACCCTTACATGGGAAAGGGCATTATTGATTACCTAGGTCGATACTAGCATGGTGCCCACATTACTAGTGACGGGGGTGACATGAGGTCACTCTCGGGACGGGGTCGTGCTTGGATAGGCGGCCATGACTGTCTTTACAGGGCACCGGACACACCGTTGGTACCCCGTGCTTGTGGTATGAGATGAATATGGGAGCGAGGCTCCACAATTTTTAAGATGTGAAATGTTGGGCACGGGGTTACTACCAATCGAGTGGACTCTGTGTTAGTGTCGTCTAGGGAAAGATAGTGATCAGGTGCTTACCCCGGGTACTTGAGGTACCGCGGGTCGTGGATGACACGGAAGTTCCCCGGATCTTGTGGGTAAAGTGCGCAACCTCTGCAGAGTATAAAACTATTTGAATAGCTGTGTCCACGGTCAAGGACAGTTGGGTGGTGCTGCTTAGACTATGTCCATAAGTTTCTGGAAAACAACACGGTTTAGTAAATCTGTTGATGTGATTGTGAGAAAGTCATGATGAGCATGAGCAAGAGTTGTTCATGACTCTTTCACGATGTTGATGTCTGTAACCTCCTGATACTTGTTGCAGACGCATGCATGCCCTTGTTATATGTTGATCATACTTGCATATGAAAAACTAGCTTTCCGCAAAACTGCCAATTTAGCAGTAGAGCCTTGCATAGTTATTCTGTCATCAGACTTGGGTTGCTTGCGAGTACATTCAAAGTACTCATTGGCTTGCCACTGGTTATTTTATTGGCCAGGCATGAAAGAATAGGATATGATGAAGATTTCCTGGTGATGAACATGCGAGCTAGGACGCTTCCCAGTCAGAATGCCTGTAGGGTTAAGGCAGATGGCATGGGTCTAAGTTGTTACTGAAGATTTCCGCTGCAACGATATACTCAAGGCTTGACCTTAATGGTCCCATTTGTGTAATACGGTATGTATGGATGTAAGACTCTTGTTATTCAGCTTCTGTGTGTTCAGTGGGCATTGATCTCTGGGATCACTGTACACGTGCATTCATTGATCACGACTTATGAGTCGGGGTCCCCACAAAGCTGGTATCAGAGCCATCCTGACTGTAGGAAGCCTTAGTTAGCATGGTCGTTAGTTAAGGTAAAACTATTTCCAAAACTATTACTAGTTTTCAATACTATCTATACTTCTCTTCCCTTCTTAGTTCTTTGAAAACTAGGCTATACTTTCCTTATTGATCTCTTCCCCCTTCAAAACTATTGGTCCCTAGAACCCTTATGCCCCAGACCACTAGATTTCCTTGCAATGCTCGTGGATAATCTAGAAGGAGTACACCTTGCCAAACACTCACCCACCTCTTCTGAACACAAGATTGGCGACACCACGACAAGACGATACCAACAGAAAATACTTCCTCGAGGGATGAGGACATGAAGACCCAGAAGATGGTGACACCCTTGACACTGCCCCAAGATGATGCAACCTTAGCCTATGATGACCAGGGCACAGGATGTGCAAGATCATGATATTCATCGCTAATAGAGTAATCCTGTCACTACCTTTGTTGTATCGGCAACCACCGGTGGATGAGAACCTCGCCATTTGGTCCGCCTCACTATAGAGAGCAGGAAAACGGTTCTCTTCGTCTCCCGCTCTTGGTGTCGATGTTTTCATCAACGTAACCGACATGTTGGACCTCTATTATGCCTTGTTATTGTCATTGCATAAGGATTACCTACCCAGTACCGTCGACGCCTTAGAAGACAAAAAGGGATCATTATGATTAAGAAGACAAGAGGAGACCAAGTCAACGCCAGCTACGAGGAGACACCTTCACCACATCACCTCGTCGGGCGAGAAGTTGTTGAAGATTCTTCCAGCTCCACCCGGATCGTTCATCAAACAACTACAAGGGACATAGCAACACATGTGGAAAACTTAGAAGACTGCACAAGGCACAAGTCACGACTACTGAGTCCGAGAACCCCTAGGGTAGGATGAGTCGTGTACCCCCTATGCGCAGTCGAGTCCGTATGATGGTTCAAATAAAACCATGATTGTGTGTTGCTTGATTTTATTTTATTTTTTGTGTTTTGATATAAGTAGCACTTTTGCCCTAGGCAACAAGTACATGGCTATATCATCTACCTTGCCTTGTTTCCTTTGCTTCGCCCTTTTTGCACCTGTTTGTTTGCACTTGCACTGTAGAACCCCCTTTAGGCATTCTCCCCCTCTATGCTACCTTTTCCCTCTCTTCTATCTCCTCAACTGAAGACCAGCAAGACAAGAAGTACCAAGGATTCCAACTCGGCAACCAACTAACAATGAAGACTTCTGCTACAACCTCCACGACCAAGTGCAACCCCGTGAAGTTATGATTACCCCTCAAGTTTAGAAACCCATCCCCAGACCCTCCGAGACTTCACAGATACCCCAGAATGAATCCTTAACCATGTGCTTAACCCATAGTATTACAAGAGAACCAGTTAAGCCTCTATAACCTTGCACAACACTAGGTTCGTAATGGAACTAGTGAACACAGTGAGTAAGCACATTTTCATCCTAATATAGCACAGGAACTGACGATGCCATAGATAGACCAATTAGAGGATATAGGACAAATGACTTGGTGACTTTATACCAGTGACTTCGAGGAATTATCTGAGATCTTGATGGATTGTGAGGTTTTCATGTTGATGGGATCATGATTAATAGAGTAGCGTAACTTTCATCACCCTGGAGTAACTTGGATTTGCAGGGCAATGGTGATCGCAAATTGAAATTCTTGGAAGTATAAGGATTTGACTTGATCAGATGATATTGATGGGAGATAGTTGACATTACGATAATGACTTTGGGGAAGCATGTAGGAATTCTCGTTGGACATGAGATTTGGATTTAAGTAGGAGATTCTAGCTGAGTTGCTAAGTATGTCTACATGGTTCGGAATAAATTGGGTTTAGACTGATGATCCCGATCATGATTCTATGTTTCCCGGTGGACAATAAACTAAGAGATTGGATCAATTGTGGGAGTTGATTTAGGGATCTATATAAGCATGACCTTGGAGTTTACTTGACCATGATGGTGGGAATTTCGTGGACTTGCTATCGTAATGCATAGCCCTTCCAAGTATTTGGGTATTATAGGGACTTGAGACCTTGAGGAACACCGTAGACATCGGATGTGTAGAATTGTTGGATTATGTGGTGATTGATGGAAGTTACCGGGCTGTTGGAGTTGATCTATAGGAAGGAAACAAGATCTTGGAGTGGCATATGACGTGTTTCCTTAGAATAGAAATGCATTATCTTGAACCTTGCAAGAATGGGATGAGCACTTGGATTGTCATGTTTAATTCAAGCTTAGCAGCTTGTATGCCTTACCCATGGATTCTTAGGGGTAGCCATACATATGATTTTTTGTGGACCGTAGACATGTATAATTTTGTTAGACCTCCTTTTGGGAGTCATGAGGATATGTATAGCATGAGTGGTGATCGGAGTTGACCTATGCGAGATAATGCTTTCGGTGGTATAAGGATTGTAGGACTAGGAAGAACTATTGGCATCTCAGAAACCATGCTTAAGGATAAGATAATAAACGTTCACTCACACACTAGAGTCCTTGAAACCCTTAAGCCCCACCAAGCCACAACATGGTCAGGTCCTGACCACGGGTGTTGACTCTAAGTCAAGAAGACCATTGCCAATGTTCAACGGAGACCACCACCAATACCCCAGCCTACCTCGCGTACCCCGTAGACTTCATGGAGTACTTGTACAAGTTGGGTAACATCATTATTTGATGACCTACTTGTCTGCCCGAAGACAAAAGAAGAGACGTTCAGCTGGATAGAAGACATTTGAAGACCGACATGTCAAGAAGGAAGAACTACACCAACCACCATCATCAAGAAATAAACTTCCGCGTCGAAGACCGGGCGTATCTGCAAACCACTCCTCTCGAAGAAACCAAGCATTTCCATGTCGAAGGGACGATCACGCCAAGATTCATCAACCTTCTTCAAGACCAGTGCAAAACGAATAGTAGATGGCTACCAGCTAGATTTACCACCTGAGTTACCCACCATGCACCAAATTTTCCACGAGTCACAACTCTGGAAATATTCTTAACTTCCTAACTAGCCCGGTCCCTACAAGGACATCGATCACCAAGCCCTTGACGTCTAGCTCAACCTAACCTATACAAGAGACCACTCAGCAACCTGCATCAAAGAGGGCAACATGCGAGAAGCCACACCACCAAGCACTTCAAGGTTCCATGGAGCACCACTCGGAAGCAGAACCAACAAGAAGAAGTGAAGACTACCCCGTATCCAAGTCTCTGTATTCCTTTCCACGCCTAGTCTGGGAATCTCGGGGACGAGATTCTTGTAAGGGGGGTAGATCTGTCACACCCTGATTTTCATGCCACAAACACTTAAGCTAATAGTCATGCTAAAATGTGGTTTGGCAAAAACTTTTGAGTATTTTTAACCTTGCTTGATTGTTTTCTGGTTGCTGTTTGCTAGTGCTCTAAAAATCAAATAAATCATCCAACTCTTATACTTCATCTCCTTGATCCAAAACCTTTTCCAAATGATCATGCCATGTGTATAGGACAGTATAGTATTTTCTTATAAAAATATTTTGGCCAAAAAGGTGTTTTCTAAAATTAGTTTTCCAAAAACCCCTGAATTGAGGTTTGTACTGCAAGTACCTTATTTAGGGTGTGAAAAAACTTTCAAAAAGTATATTTGAATCTTATTAGGTATATGACTCCCTTAAACCACAAAATTAAAATTTTAAAAGTTATTTTTATATTTTATTTAAATGCTTTTTCTTTAGGCAAGAAATGGTCTTTAATAGGTTAAAATTATTTAACTATTTCAAAAATATTTTTCAAAATTCAGGGGAACTCATAGGACATATATTGTCCATATATAAGAGTTTCAACACATGGTCATGTTCAAAATATTGGAGAAATCCTTCCAAAACCCTTTCTGGATATTTCAAGCTTTTGAAATATTTACAAAGGAAATATTCTCTAAAAATTCCAGGGAAATTCTATCATGTCAAATATGACATTTTTGATGATCTTGCAAAGCCTCATGCCTTGAAGATCAAGAAAACATCATCAAATACCCTCAAAACCATTTCTGTCCATTTTGAAGTTTGAGCAACTTTACATTGCCAAACTTGTCCAAATGCTCTAAAACTTGGTGGACATGCTGAAATGGTCTAATTATGAATCTGTAACAAATGGCACAACTATTGGAGAAGCATAACTTGACCTAAGTGCCCCAAAACCCTTTCTGACCAGATCCAAATTTGAACAACTCTACATTGCCAACTTTTTACTTGTGGCCTCAAATTTTGTGGACATGATCACAACCCCAAATGATGACACTACACCAAGTGGTGCATCAAGAATGGATGATTTACATGTCTGAATCTTGGAAAAGTCATTTCTGCTGATTTCTAGGGTTTACCAAAGTTACATTGGCAAGTTTCTTCAAATGAGCTCAAACTTGGTGGAATACCCTATTTCTATATGCCATTTGATCCTGTTAAGTCTCATGTCAATTGGAAGTCATTTGCTTGCCCAAAACCACATCAAACACCTTCTGCCATTTTACCAAAACCACTGTTTTGCCCCCTTTTACTATTAACCTTTGATTCAACTTTCTACCACAGCATCTCCTAGTCACCTTCTACCTCCAGTAAGTAACTCATGCCCTCAGCTCAATCATTGGTGGGGTAAAACATCACTTCTTCCCTCTGTTTTCACCATGGCAGCACCTCTTTTTTCCCCTACCCCCTTCCTTACAGTCTTACCTTAGATATTAAGCTTCAAAGGGCACCTTAGAAATCCCCAGGAGCTAGTGGACAAGCTTGGCCGCGCGCGGGATGCCAGTTGCATGCCACGGCATGCAATGGTCGCGCTCTGGAGCGCGCTACAGTGCTCTGGCGCACTGTAGCCCCCACATCCCGATGCCCCGACCACCTCGGTTGTCCCTTGCACGCCAGCAGGACCACCTCGACGTCCGCGACACGCCACACCCCCGCCCCCCTTCTCTTTCTTCCTCCTCCTGCCTCCTCTCGCACGCGCACCGGCCGCTCGAGCGCTCCAATGGACAGCCTCACACGCGCGATGCTCTGGACCTTCCCCGCTATCTCTCTTCTCTCCCCTCGCCCTAGACCAACCCCACGAGCACCCCAGACATGCCCACGCGCGCCCCCGTGGCTTGCAGTGACGGGAACAGCCTCGCCGGCGCATGAGCTCACGGTGCTTCGTGGCCTCGCCATATAAGGCCACCCCGAGCCCTCTCTGATCTCCGTTTGCTCTCTCCCCCTCCCGTGCGTCCCCTCGACCAACCTACCTCTCCCTCTCGTGCCCTCCACCCACCTCCATGGCCAGAGCCATGTCGCCAACCTCCTTCTAAATTCGCGCTCTGTGGTCTCTCCCCTCCACTTTAGACTCCACCAGAGCATCACCAACCTCCCCAAGGGCATCTCCCGAGCTCCATTTCTTCCTCTCCGCGGCTGCAGCGTCATGTCCCACCCTCACCATCGCCGCCGTCCGCCGCGGGCGATGCGCTGCTCACGTCCGACCACCCCAGCGATCGTGGCGCACCTCGACGGATGCGGCACGCTCTCCTAAGCACGCAGGTGTGCTGGGCGTCGACGGAGGTGGTCGGTGCCGCCGGGGAGAGCGCCGGCGCCGCTCGGCCGCGCCTCCTATGTTTCCCGTCGCGCCGCGCGGGAGGTAGAAGGCGACCTGCCGCTGGGGCCCGCGCGTCAGCGACCCAGTGGGCGGGCCCCTCCGTTTAAGTGGACGCGCACCCGAAGAAATTCCGCCTACCCTGCGCGAAGGCACATTCCCGTGCAGCCACCTCCGACGTGGCCCTGCGCGTGTGCGGCCGAGCCACTGGGCCAGCCCACCTGCTATGCCGCGCTCAGTGCGCACAGCTGCCGCCCAGATCCAAACCTTTGGTAATTTCTTTTCCTTTTTCTTTTTCCAGAGACATTGTAAAACCCATAAATAATTCAAATGAACTCCAAATTTGATGATTCAAATTACTAGTAGTTCATAAAATCATGCTCTATCACATGGTGTAACTTGCACATTTTTCCAGAAAAACTTTCTTCACAAATAATTAGCAAATCCTATTTTTCCATTTCTGTGATGAACTTTACAAAATCACAGAGAGCTCAAATTTGATCCAAATGCAATGATTCAAATTCCTAGGTACTCATATGCTCACAACTTAGTTGTGGAACATTTTTATTAATACTTTCTGTACCCCACAAAATAATGAGTTGTTTCTTCATATTTGTCAACTTTGCAAAATCATAGGAAATTATTTAGAACTCCAAATCAAGTGAAACCAACTCCTAGCTGCTTCTAAAATCATTCCTTGTTAAATGGATGCCTCTGCTCATTTTTCAAAATAATTCTTCTGTACACTTCTCACAGATCCATTAAACCCCTAATTCCATCATATTGAAATGTTCCAAACTATCCATTGATCCAATGCCTATGAAACTACCTTGGTCATTTCTCATATGACCAGAGGTATCCTAGAAAAGTCCAACTCCTATTTTTAGAGCACTTTTATTTTTGCCTTGTTGTGTTGCTTATTGTGATTTGTTTCCGGCGTTAGTTGACGAAGTAGACGGAGTACTTGGAGAAGGACGAGAGGAAAGACCCCAAGGACTTGGTTAAGACAGGCAAGCAGCCCTTTGACCATGTTCGAGAAACCTTTTTATGCATGTCTCGTAGCACCTCATTATCAATGCATCGGAATCATGTAGAGGGGTGACCACTTTTGTTGGTACCTTTGTTACTTTACTATTGAAACTTGCATAAAGCATGACCCTACCTTCCTATGAGGGTTATGTGGGTGGGAGTAGATAGATATATGATATAGTAGTTGGCTACGCTAAATGGGTCAGGGTTATGCATGGAAAGGAACAAGTATGGTTTGACATACTTGAAAATAACCCAGTGGGTGCAACTAATGCCCCTGGGAGATGATGAGGAACTAGGGCACTACTTGGTGGAGAAGTAGTGTACCGAGGCTTGATGAAGGTGTTGTTTACACAGACGGATTAAATTTAAGATTTGTCGACCATCCCAACCAAACATGTGCAACCACTCTACCCTTACATGGGAAAGGGCATTATTGATTACCTAGGTCGATACTAGCATGGTGCCCACATTACTAGTGACGGGGTGACATGAGGTCACTCTCGGGGCGGGGTCGTGCTTGGATAGGCGGCCATAACTTGTTGGGGAACGTAGTATTTTAAAATTTTCCTATGATCACGCAAGATCTATCTACCAGATGCATAGCAACGAGAGGGGAGAGTGTGTCTACGTACCCTCGTAGACCGGGAGCGGAAGCATCAAGTGACGCGGTTGATGTTGTCGAACTTCTTCACAATCCAACCGATCAAGCACCGAACGTACGGCACCTCCGCGTTCAGCACACGTTCAGCTTGATGACGTCCCACAAGCTCTTGATCCAGTTGAGCTTCACGGGAGAGTTTCGTCAGCACGACGGTGTGGTGACGGATATGATGTGTTCACCGGCGCAGGGCTTCACCTAAGCTCCGCGACGGTACGACCGAGGTGTGATTCTGTGAATGGGGGCACCGCACACGGCTAAAACAATTCAACTTGTGTGTCTTTGGGTGCCCCCCTGCCCCCGTATATAAAGGAGCAAGGGAGGAGGGGCCGGCCAACCTCTATGGTGCGGCTAGGGAGGGGACTCCTACTAGGAATAGGATAGCAATCCTATTCCGAGTAGGATTCACCGAAAGGAAGAAGGGGGAAAGGAATAGGAGAGGTGGCGCCCCCCACCCCCAATCCTAGTCCAACTAGGATTCCTAGGTGGGGGCGCCGGCCAGCCCTATGGGCTGCCTCTCTCTCACCCTTTAGGCCCACTATGGACCATCCCCTCTCGTAGGGGGTTCCGGTAACCCCCTCCGCCATTCCCGATAAATCCGAAACTTTTCCGATATACTTCCGGTGTCCGAATATAGCCGTCCAATATATCAATCTTTATGTCTCGGACATTCTGAGACTCCTCGTCATGTCCGTGATCTCATCCGGGACTCCGAACTACCTTCAGTACATCAATACTCAAAAACTCATAATACCGATCGTCATCAAACGTTAAGCGTGCGGACCCTATGGGTTCGAGAACTATGTAGACATGACCGAGACTCATCTCTGGTCAATAACCAATAGCGGAACCTGGATGTTCATATTGGCTCCTACATATTCTACGAAGATCTTTTATCGGTCAGAACCGCATAACAACATACGTTGTTCCTTTTGTCAAACGGTATGTTACTTGCCCGAGATTCGATCGTCGGTATCTTTATACCTAGTTCAATCTCGTTTACCGGCAAGTCTCTTTACTCGTTCCGTAACACATCATCTCATGACTAACTCATTAGTCTTTTGCTTGCAAGGCTTATTATGATGTGTGCTACCGAGAGGGCCCAGAGATACCTCTCCGACACTCGGAGTGACAAATCCTAATCTTGATCTATGCCAACACCACGAATACTTTCGGAGACACCTGTAGAGCATCTTTATGATCACCCAGTTACGTTGTGACGTTTGATAGCACACAAGGTGTTCCTACGGTATTCGGGAGTTGCATAATCTCATAGTCATAGGAACATGTATAAGTCATGAAGAAAGCAATAGCAGTTAAACTAAACGATCATAGTGCTATGCTAACGGATGGGTCTTGTCCATCACATCATTCTACCAATGATGTGATCCCGTTGATCAAATGACAACTCATGTCTATGGCTAGGAAACATAACCATCTTTGATCAATGAGCTAGTCTAGTAGAGGCATACTAGGGACATACTGTTTTGTCTATGTATCCACACATGTACTAAGTTTCCGGTTAATACAATTCTAGCATGAATAAAAGACATTTATCATGATATAAGGAAATATAAATAACATCTTTATTATTGCCTCTAGGGCATATTTCCTTCAGTCTCCCACTTGAACTAGAGTCAATAATCTAGATTACAAAGTGATGATCCTCACACCCATGGAGTCTTGGTGCTGATCATGTTTTGCCTGTGGAAGAGGCTTAGTCAACGGGTCTGCAACATTCAGATCCGTATGTATTTTGCAAATCTCTATGTCTCCCTCCTTGACTAGATCGCGGATGGAATTGAAGCGTCTTTTGATGTGCTTTGTTCTCTTGTGAAACCTGGATTCCTTCACCAAAGCTATGGCTCCAGTGTTGTCACAAAATATTTTCATTGGACCCGATGCACTAGGTACTACGCCTAGATCGGATATGAACTCCTTCATCCAGACTCCTTCATTTGCTGCTTCCGAAGCAGTTATATATTCCGCTTCACACGTAGATCCCGCCACGACGCTCTGCTTGGAACTGCACCAGCTGACAGCTCCACCGTTCAATAAAAATACATATCCGGTTTGTGACTTAGAGTCATCCGGATCAGTGTCAAAGCTAGAATCGACGTAACCGTTTACGACGAGCTCTTTGTCACCTACATATACGAGAAACATATCCTTTGTTCTTTTCAGATACTTTAGGATGTTTTTGACCGCTGTCCAGTGATCCACTCCTGGATTACTTTGGTACCTCCCTGCTAGACTTATAGCAAGGCACACATCAGGTCTGGTACACAGCATTGCATACATGATAGATCCTATGGCTGAGGCATAGGGAATGACTTTCATTTTCTCTCTATCTTCTGCAGTGGTCGGGCATTGAGTCTTACTCAACTTCATACCTTGTAAAACAGGCAAGAATCCTTTCTTTGACTGATCCATTTTGAACCTTTTCAAAATCTTATCAAGGTATGTGCTTTGTGAAAGTCCAATTAAGCGTCTTGATCTATCTCTATAGATCTTGATGCCTAAAATGTAAGCAGCTTCTCCGAGGTCTTTCATTGAAAAACTTTTATTCAAGTATCCTTTTATGCTATCCAGAAATTCTATATCATTTCCAATTAACAATATGTCATCTACATATAATATTAGAAATGCTACAGAGCTCCCACTCACTTTCTTGTAAATACAGGCTTCTCCAAAAGTCTGTATAAAACCATATGCTTTGATCACCTCATCAAAGCGTATATTCCAACTCCGAGATGCTTGCACCAGTCCATAGATGGATCGCTGGAGTTTGCATACTTTGTTAGCACCTTTTGGATCGACAAAACCTTCTGGTTGCATCATATACAACTCTTCTTTGATATATCCATTTAGGAATGCAGTTTTGACATCCATTTGCCAGATTTTATAATCATAAAATGCGGCAATTGCTAACATGATTCGGACAGACTTAAGCATCGCTACAGGTGAGAAAGTCTCATCGTAGTCAACTCCTTGAACTTGTCGATAACCTTTCGCAACAAGTCGAGCTTTGTAAACAGTAATATTACCGTCTGCGTCGGTCTTCCTCTTGAAGATCCATTTATTTTCGATGGCCTGCCGATCATCGGGCAAGTCAACCAAAGTCCATACTTTGTTCTCATACATGGATCCCATCTCAGATTTCATGGCTTCAAGCCATTTTGCGGAATCTGGGCTCATCATCGCTTCCTCATAGTCCGTAGGTTCATCATGGTCTAGTAACATGATTTCCAGAACTGGGTTGCCGTACCACTCTGGTGCGGAACATACTCTGGTTGATCTACGACGTTCAGTAGAAACTTGATCCGAAGTTTCATGATCATTATCATCAACTTCCTCACTAATTGGTGTAGGAATCACTGGAACAATTTCCTGTGATGTACTACTTTCCAATATGGGAGAAGGTACAATTACCTCATCAAGTTCTACTTTCCTCCCACTCACTTCTTTCGAGAGAAACTCTTTTTCTAGAAAGGATCCGTTCTTGGCAACAAATATTTTGCCTTCGGATCTGTGATAGAAGGTGTACCCAACAGTCTCTTTTGGGTATCCTATGAAGACACATTTTTCCGACTTGGGATCGAGCTTATCAGGTTGAAGTGTTTTCACATAAGCATCGCAGCCCCAAATTTTAAGAAACGACAACTTTGGTTTCTTGCCAAACCACAGTTCATAAGGCGTCGTATCAACGGATTTAGATGGTGCCCTATTTAACGTGAATGCAGCTGTCTCTAAAGCATAACCCCAAAACGATAGTGGTAAATCGGTAAGAGACATCATAGATCGCACCATATCCAATAAAGTACGGTTACGACGTTCGGACACACCATTACGTTGTGGTGTTCCAGGTGGCGTGAGTTGTGAAACTATTCCACATTGTTTCAAATGAAGACCAAACTCGTAACTCAAATATTCTCCTCCACGATCAGATCGTAGGAACTTTATTTTCTTGTTACGATGATTCTCTACTTCACTCTGAAATTCTTTGAACTTTTCAAATGTTTCAGACTTGTGTTTCATTAAGTAGATATACCCATATCTGCTCAAATCATCAGTGAAGGTCAGAAAATAACGATACCCGCCGCGAGCATCAACACTCATTGGTCCACATACATCAGTATGTATGATTTCCAACAAATCTGTTGCTCGCTCCATAGTTCCGGAGAACGGAGTTTTAGTCATCTTGCCCATGAGGCATGGTTCGCAAGCACCAAGTGATTCATAATCAAGTGATTCCAAAATTCCATCTTTATGGAGTTTCTTCATGCGTTTTACACCAATATGACCTAAACGGCAGTGCCACAAATAAGTTGCGCTATCATTATTAACCTTGCATCTTTTGGTTTCAATATTATGAATATGTGTATCACTACAATCGAGATCCAGTAAGAATAGACCACTCTTTAAGGGTGCATGACCATAAAAGATATTATTCATCAAAATGGAACAACCATTATTCTCTGATTTAAATGAATAACCGTCTCGCAATAAACAAGATCCAGATATAATGTTCATGCTTAACGCTGGCACCAAATAATAATTATTCAGGTCTAAAACTAATCCCGAAGGTAGATGTAGAGGTAGCGTGCCGACGGCGATCACATCGACTTTGGAACCGTTTCCCACGCGCATCGTCACCTCGTCCTTAGCTAATCTTCGTTTAATCCGTAGTCCCTGTTTCGAGTTACAAATATTAGCAACCGAACCGGTATCAAATACCCAGGTACTACTACGAGCATTAGTAAGGTACACATCAATAACATGTATATCACATATACCTTTGTTCATCTTGCCATCCTTCTTATCCGCCAAATACTTGTGGCAATTCCGCTTCCAGTGTCCAGTCCCCTTGCAGTAGAAGCACTCAGTTTCAGGCTTGGCTCCAGATTTGGGTTTCTTCGTTGAAGTAGCAACTGACTTGCTATTCTTTTTGAAGTTCCCTTGCTTTCCCTTGCCCTTTTTCTTGAAACTAGTGGTCTTGTTAACCATCAACACTTGATGCTCCTTTTTGATTTCTACCTCCGCAGCTTTGAGAATAGCGAAGAGCTCGGGAATTGTCTTTTGCATCCCTTGCATGTTATAGTTCATCACGAAGCCTTTATAGCTTGGTGGCAGTGATTGAAGAACTCTATCAATAACACTATCCTCGTCAACATTGCAACCAAGTTGAGTCATATGATTGTAGTACCCAGACATTCTGAGCAAGTGTTCACTGATAGAACTATTCTCCTCCATTTTGCAGTTGTAGAACTTATTGGAAATCT
This sequence comes from Secale cereale, assembly GCA_902687465.1. Taxonomy (NCBI): domain Eukaryota; kingdom Viridiplantae; phylum Streptophyta; class Magnoliopsida; order Poales; family Poaceae; genus Secale; species Secale cereale. The sequence continues at coordinate 559,307,149 of LR738711.1, forward strand.
CATATTTCTCAATTCGGGCATTTTCTTGAAATATTAACTTCAACTCCTGGAACATTTCATATGCTCCATGACGTTCAAAACGTCGTTGAAGTCCCGGTTCTAAGCCGTAAAGCATGGCACACTGAAATATCGTGTAGTCATCAGACCGCGACTGCCAGACGTTCAAAGCGTCTGCATCAGCGGAAGGGGGCTTGTCACCTAGCGGTGCTTCAAGGACATAATTCTTCTGTGCAGCAATGAGGATAATCCTCAGGTTACGGACCCAGTCCGTGTAATTGCTACCATCATCTTTCAACTTAGCTTTCTCTAGGAATGCATTAAAATTCAAAGGAACGGTAGCACGGGCCATTGATCTACAACGACATAGATACGCAAAGCTATCAGGACTAAGTTCATGATAAATTAAAGTTCAATTTAATCATATTAATTTAAAGAACTCCCACTTAGATAGACATCCCTCTGGTCATCTAAATGATCACGTGATCCAAATCAACTAAACCATGTCCGATCATCACGTGAGATGGAGTAGTTTTCAATGGTGAACATCTTATGTTGATCATATCTACTATATGATTCACGCTCGACCTTTCGGTCTCCAGTGTTCCGAGGCCATATCTGTATATGCTAGGCTCGTCAAGTTTAACCCGAGTATTCTGCGTGTGCAAAACTGGCTTACACCCGTTGTATTTGAACGTAGAGCTTATCACACCCGATCATCACGTGGTGTCTCGGCACGACGAACTTTCGCAACGGTGCATACTCAGGGAGAACACTTATACCTTGAAATTTAGTAAGGGATCATCTTATAATGCTACCGTCGTTCTAAGCAAAATAAGAAGCATAATAAGATAAACATCACATGCAATCAAAATATGTGACATGATATGGCCATCATCATCTTGTGCTTTTGATCTCCATCTTCAAAGCACCGTCATGATCACCTTCGTCACCGGCTTGACACCTTGATCTTCATTGTAGCATCGTTGTCGTCTCGCCAACTATTGCTTCCACGACTATCGCTACCGCTTAGTGATAAAGTAAAGCAATTACATGACGATTGCATTTCATACAATAAAGCGACAACCATATGGCTCCTGCCAGTTGCCGATAACTTTACAAAACATGATCATCTCATACAAAACCGTATAACTCATCATGTCTTGACCATATCACATCACAACATGCCCTGCAAAAACAAGTTAGACGTCCTCTACTTTGTTTGTTGCAAGTTTTACGTGGCTGCTACGGGCTTAGCAAGAACCGTTCTTACCTACGCATAAAAAACCACAACGATGTTTCGTCAAGTATGTGTTGTTTTAACCTTCACAAGGACCGGGCGTAGCCACACTTGATTCAGCTAAAGTGAGAGAGACAGACACCCGCCAGTCACCTTTAAGCAACGAGTGCTCGTAACGGTGAAACCAGTCTCGCGTAAGCGTACGCGTAATGTCGGTCCGGGCCGCTTCATCTCACAATACCGCCGAAGCAAAGTATGACATGCTGGTAAGCAGTATGACTAGTATCGTCCACAATCTCATTGTGTTCTACTCGTGCATATCATCTACGCATAGACCTGGCTCATGATGCCACTGTTGGGGAACGTAGTATTTTAAAATTTTCCTACGATCACGCAAGATCTATCTACCAGATGCATAGCAACGAGAGGGGAGAGTGTGTCTACGTACCCTCGTAGACCGGGAGCGGAAGCGTCAAGTGACGCGGTTGATGTTGTCGAACTTCTTCACGATCCAACCGATCAAGCACCGAACGTACGGCACCTCCGCGTTCAGCACATGTTCAGCTTGATGACGTCCCACGAGCTCTTGATCCAGTTGAGCTTCACGGGAGAGTTTTGTCAGCACGACGGCGTGGTGACGGATATGATGTGTTCACCGGCGCAGGGCTTCACCTAAGCTCCGCGACGGTACGACCGAGGTGTGATTCTGTGGAGGGGGGCACCGCACACGGCTAAAACAATTCAACTTGTGTGTCTTTGGGTGCCCCCCTGCCCCCGTATATAAAGGAGCAAGGGAGGAGGGGCCGGCCAACCTCTATGGTGCGGCTAGGGAGGGGACTCCTACTAGGAATAGGATTGCAATCCTATTCCTAGTAGGATTCACCGAAAGGAAGAAGGGGGAAAGGAATAGGAGAGGTGGCGCCCCCCCCCCCCAATCCTAGTCCAACTAGGATTCCTAGGTGGGGGCGCCGGCCAGCCCTATGGGCTGCCTCTCTCTCACCCTTTAGGCCCACTATGGACCATCCCCTCTCGTAGGGGGTTCCGGTAACCCCCTCCGGCATTCCCGATAAATCCGAAACTTTTCCGGTATACTTCCGGTGTCCGAATATAGCTGTCCAATATATCAATATTTATGTCTCGGACATTCCGAGACTCCTCGTCATGTTCGTGATCTCATCCGGGACTCCGAACTACCTTCGGTACATCAATACTCAAAAACTCATAATACCGATCGTCATCAAACGTTAAGCGTGCGGACCCTACGGGTTCGAGAACTATGTAGACATGACCGGGACTCATCTCTGGTCAATAACCAATAGCGGAACCTGGATGTTCATATTGGCTCCTACATATTCTACGAAGATCTTTTATCGGTCAGAACCGCATAACAACATACGTTGTTCCTTTTGTCAAACGGCATGTTACTTGCCCGAGATTCGATCGTCGGCATCTTTATACCTAGTTCAATCTCGTTTACCGGCAAGTCTCTTTACTTGTTCCGTAACACATCATTTCGTGACTAACTCATTAGTCTTTTGCTTGCAAGGCTTATTATGATGTGTGCTACCGAGAGGGCCCAGAGATACCTCTCCGACACTCGGAATGACAAATCCTAATCTTGATCTATGCCAACACCACGAATACTTTCGGAGACACCTGTAGAGCATCTTTATGATCACCCAGTTACGTTGTGACGTTTGATAGCACACAAGGTGTTCCTTCGGTATTCGGGAGTTGCATAATCTCATAGTCATAGGAACATGTATAAGTCATGAAGAAAGCAATAGCAGTTAAACTAAACGATCATAGTGCTATGCTAACGGATGGGCCTTGTCCATCACATCATTCTACCAATGATGTGATCCCGTTGATCAAATGACAACTCATGTCTATGGCTAGGAAACATAACCATCTTTGATCAATGAGCTAGTCTAGTAGAGGCATACTAGGGACATACTGTTTTGTCTATGTATCCACACATGTACTAAGTTACCGGTTAATACAATTCTAGCATGAATAAAAGACATTTATCATGATATAAGGAAATATAAATAACATCTTTATTATTGCCTCTAGGGCATATTTCCTTCATAACTGTCTTTACAGGGCACCGGACACACCGTTGGTACCCCGTGCTTGTGGTATGAGATGAATATGGGAGTGAGGCTCCACAATTTTTAAGATATAAAATGTTGGGCACGGGGGTTACTACCAATCGAGTGGACTCTGTGTTAGTGTCGTCTAGGGAAAGATAGTGATCAGGTGCTTACCCCGGGTACTTGAGGTACCGCGGGTCGTGGATGACACGGAAGTTCCCCGGATCTTGTGGGTAAAGTGTGCAACCTCTGCAGAGTGTAAAACTATTCGAATAGTCGTGTCCACGGTCAAGGACAGTTGGGTGGTGCTGCTTAGACTATGTCCATAAGTTTCTGGAAAACAACACGGTTTGGTAAATCTGTTGATGTGATTGTGAGAAAGTCATGATGAGCGTGAGCAAGAGTTGTTCATGACTCTTTCACGATGTTGATGTCTGTAACCTCCTGATACTTGTTGCACACGCATGCATGCCCTTGTTATATGTTGATCATACTTGCATATGAAAAACTAGCTTTCCGCAAAACTGCCAATTTAGCAGTAAAGCCTTGCATAATTATTCTGTCATCACACTTGGGTTGCTTGCGAGTACATTCAAAGTACTCATTGGCTTGCCACTGGTTATTTTATTGGCCAGACATGAAAGAACAGGATACGATGAAGATTTCTTGGTGACGAACATGCGAGCTAGGATGCTTCCCAGTCAAAATGCCTGTAGGGTTAAGGCAGATGGCATGGGTCCAAATTGTTACTGAAGATTTCCGCTGCAATGATATACTCAAGGCTTGACCTTAATGGTCCCATTTGTGTAATACTGTATGTATGGATGTAAGACTCTTGTTATTCAGCTTTTGTGTGTTCAGTGAGCATTGATCTCTAGGATCACTATACACGTGCATTCGCTGATCACGACTTATGAATCGGGGTCCCCACACCCTGGGCGCGCCCCCTGCCTTGTGGGCCCCCTGTTGCTCCACCGACGTATCCCCTGACTCCATATATTCACTTTCGGGGAGAAAAAAATCAGAGAGGAAGAATTATCGCGTTTTACGATACGGAGCCGCCGCCAAGCCGTAATATCTCTCGGGAGGGCTGATCTGGAGTCCGTTCGGGGCTCCGGAGAGGAAGATCATTGCCATCGTTATCATCGACCTTCCTCCATCACCAATTCCATGATGCTCACCGCCGTGCGTGAGTAATCCTATCGTAGGCTTCCTGGACGGTGATGGGTTGGATGAGATTTACCATGTAATCGAGTTAGTTTTGTTAGGGTTTGATCCCTAGTATCCACTATGTTCTAAGATTGATGTTGATATGACTTTGCTATGCTTAATGCTTGTCACTAGGGCCCGAGTGCCATGATTTCAGATCTGAACCTATTATGTTTTTATGAATATATGTGTGTTCTTGATCCTATCTTGCAAGTCAATAATCACCTACTATGTGTTATGATCCGGCAACCCTGAAGTGACAACAATCGGGACCACTCCCGGTGATGACCGTAGTTTGAGGAGTTCATGTATTCACTATGTGTTAATGCTTTGGTCCGGTACTCTATTAAAAGGAGGCCTTAATATCCCTTAGTTTCCACTAGGACCCTGCTACCACAGGAGGGTAGGACAAAAGATGTCATGCAAGTTCTTTTCCGTAAGCACGTATGACTATATTTGGAATACGTGCCTACATTACATTGATGAACTGGAGCTAGTTCTGTGTCACCCTAGGTTATAAATATTACATGAGGAATCGCATCCGAGATAATTCTCCATCACCGATCCAATGCCTACGAGCTTTTCACATATTGCTTGTTGCTTATTTACTTTTCCGCTGCTACTGTTACAATCACTACAAAAATACTATCGCTACTTTTGCTAACGTTACCGTTACTTCCATATTACCTTGCTACTAAACTACCTTGCTGCAGATACTAAGTTTCCAGGTGTGGTTGAATTGACAACTCAGCTGCTAATACTTAAGAGTATTCTTTGGCTCCCCTTGTGTCGAATCAATAAATTTGGGTTGAATAATTTACCCTCGAAAACTGTTGTGTTCCCCTACACTTGTGGGTTATCAATAGCGAAGAGCTCGGGAACTGTCTTCTTCATCCCTTGCATGTTATAGTTCATCACGAAGCCTTTATAGCTTGGTGGCAGTGATTGAAGAACTCTATCAATAACACTATCTTCGTCAACTTTGCATCCAAGTTGAGTCATATGATTGTAATACCCAGACATTCTAAGCAAGTGTTCACTGATAGAACTATTCTCCTCCATCTTGCAGCTGTAGAACTTATTGGAAATCTCATATTTCTCAATCCAGGCATTTACTTGAAATATTAAATTCAACTCCTGGAACATCTCATAGCTCCATGACGTTCAAAACGTCGTTGGAGTCCCGGTTCTAAGCCGTAAAGCATGGCACACTGAACTATCGTGTAGTCATCAGAACGAGCTTGCCAGACGTTCATAACGTCCGGGGTTGCTCCTGCAGCAGGCTTGTCACCAAGCAGTGCTTCTAGGACATAATTCTTCTGTGCAGCAATGAGGATAATCCTCAACTTACGAACCTAGTCCGTGTAGTTGCTACCATCATCTTTCAACTTAGCTTTCTCTAGGAACGCATTAAAATTAAACGGAACAACAGCACGGGCCATCTATCTACAATAACATAGACATGCAAAAAACTATGAGGTACTAAGTTCATGATAAATTAAAGTTCAATTAATCAAATTACTTAAGAACTCCCACTTAGGCAGACATCCCTTTAATCATCTAAGTGATCACGTGATCCATATCAACTAAACCATGTCTGATCATCCCGTGAGATGGAGTAGTTTTCAATGGTGAACATCTTATGTTGATCATATCTACTATATGATTCACGCTCGACCTTTCGGTCTCCAGTGTTCCGAGGTCATATCTACATATGCTAGGCTCGTCAAGTTTAACCTGGGTATTCTGCGTGTGCAAAACTGGCTTACACCCGTTGTATGTGAACGTAGAGCTTATCACACCCGATCATCATGTGGTGTCTCGGCACGACGAACTTTCGCGATGATGCATACTCAGGGAGAACACTTATACCTTGAAATTTAGTGAGAGATCATCTTATAATGCTACCGTCGATCTAAGCAAAATAAGATGCATAAAAGATAAACATCACATGCAATCAATATAAGTGATATGATATGGCCATCATCATCTTGTGCCTTTGATCATCATCTCCAAAGCACCGTCATGATCACCATCGTCACCGGCTCGACACCTTGATCTCCATCGTAGCATCGTTGTCGTCTCGCCAACTATTGCTTCTACGACTATCACTACTGCTTAGTGATAAAGTAAAGCAATTACATAGCGATTGCATTTCATACAATAAAGCGACAACCATATGGCTCCTAACAGTTGCCGATAACTCTGTTACAAAACATGATCATCTCATAAAATGAAATTTAGCATCATGTCATGACCATATCACATCACAACATGTCCTGCAAAAACAAGTTAGACGTCCTCTACTTTGTTGTTGCAAGTTTTACGTGGCTGCTACGGGCTGAGCAAGAACCGTTCTTACCTACGCATCAAAACCACAATGATATTTCATCACGTATGTGTTGTTTTAACCTTCACAAGGACCGGGCGTAGCCAAAGTTGATTCAATAAAGTTGGAGAAACTGACACCCGCCAGCCACCTGTGTACGAAGCACGTCGGTAGAACCAGTCTCGCGTAAGCGTAGGCGTAATGTCGGTCCGGGCCGCTTCATCCAACAATACCGCCGAATCAAAGTATGACATGCTGGTAAGCCATATGACTAGTATCGTCCACAACTCACTTGTGTTCTACTCGTGCATATAACATCTACGCATAAACCTGGCTCTGATGCCACTGCTGGAGAACATAGTATTTCAAAAAAAATCCTACGCACACGCAGGATCATGGTGATGCATAGCAACGAGAGGGGAGAGTGACGTCCACGTACCCTCGTGGACCATAAGCGGAAGCGTTATGACAACGCGGTTGATGTAGTCGTACGTCTTCACGATCGACCGATCCTAGTACCGAACGTACGGCACCTCCGCGATCTGCGCACGTTCAGCTCGGTGACGTCCCACGAACTCACGATCCAGTAGAGCTTCGAGGGAGAGTTCCGTCAGCACGATGGCGTGATGACGGTGATGATGAAGTTACCGACGCAGGGCTTCGCCTAAGCACCGCTACGATATGTCCGAGGTGGATTATGGTGGACGGGCACCGCACACGGCTAAGAGATCAATGATCAACTTGTGTGTCTATGGGGTGCCCCCCTCCCCCGTATATAAAGGAGTGGAGGAGGGGGGAGGCCGGCCTCCTAGGCGCGCCCCAAGGGGAGTCCTACTCCCACCTGGAGTAGGACTCCAACCCTTCCAAGAGTAGGAGTAGGAGGGAAGGAAGGAGGAGAGAGAGGGAAGGAAAAAGGGGGGCGCCCCCCTTCCTTGTCGAATTCGGACTAGGGGGAGGGGGCGTGCGGCCTCCCTGGCTGCCCCTCCTCTTCTCCACTAAGGCCCATGAGGCCCATTACACTCCCCGGGGGGTTCCGGTAACCCCCCCGGTACTCCGGTATTTGTCCAAACTTACTCGGAACACTTCCGAAGTCCAAACATAGTAATCCAATATATCGATCTTTATGTCTCGACCATTTCGATACTCCTCGTCATGTCTGTGATCTTATCCGGGACTCTGAACTACCTTCGGTACATCAAAACTCATAAACTCATAATACCGATTGTCACTGAACGTTAAACGTGCGAACCCTACGGGTTCGAGAACTATGTAGACATGACCGAGACTCATCTCTGGTCAACAACCAACATCGGAACCTCGATGCTCATATTGGTTCCTACATATTCTACGAAGATCTTTATCGGTCAAACCGCATAACAGTATACGTTGTTCCCTTTGTCATCGGTATGTTACTTGCCCGAGATTCGATCATCGGTATCTCAATACCTAGTTCAATCTCGTTACCGGCAAGTCTCTTTACTCGTTCTGTAATGCATCATCTCATGACCAACTCATTAGTCATTTGCTTGCAAGGCTTATAGTGATGTGAATTACCGAGAGGGCCCAGAGATACCTCTCCGACACTCGGAGTGACAAATCCTATTCTCGATCTATGCCAATACCACAAACACCTTCGGAGACACCTGCATAGCATCTTTATAATCACCCAGTTACGTTGTGACGTTTGATAGCACACAAGGTCTTCCTCCGGTATTCGGGAGTTGCATAGTCTCATAGTCATAGGAACATGTATAAGTCATGAAGAAAGCAATAGCAGTAAAAGTAAACGATCAAGTGCTAAGCTAACGGAATGGGTCAAGTCAATCACATCATTCACTAATGATGTGATCCCATTAATCAAATGACAACTCATGTATATGGCTAGGAAACTTAACCATCTTTGACTCAACGAGCTAGTCAAGTAGAGGCATACTAGTGACACTTTGTTTGTCTATGTATTCACACAAGTACTATGTTTCCGGTTAATACAATTCTAGCATGAATAATAAACATTTATCATGATATAAGTAAATATAAATAACAACTTTATTATTGCCTCTAGGCCATATTTCCTTCACCTTCCCCTAGGAGCATGCGTGTAGCACTTTGTTTTGATGACTTGTAGATTTTTGCAATAAGTATGTGAGTTCTTTATGACTAATGTTGAGTCCATGGATTATACGCACTCTCACCCGTCCACCATTGCTAGCCTCTCTTGTACCGCGCAACTTTCGCCGGTACCATACACCCACCATATACCTTCCTCAAAACAGCCACCATACCTACCTATTATGGCATTTCCATAGCCATTCCGAGTTATATTGCCATGCAACTTTCCACCGATCCGTTTATTATGACACGCTCCATCATTGTCATATTGCCTTGCATGATCATGTAGTTGACATTGTATTGGTGGCAAAGCCACCATTCATAATTTTTTCATACATGTCACTCTTGATTCATTGCACATCCTGGTACACTGCCGGAGGCATTCATATAGAGTCATATTTTGTTCTAGTATCGAGTTGTAATCCTTGAGTTGTAAATAAATAGAAGTGTGATGATCATCATTATTAGAGCATTGTCCCCAAAAAAAGGCCAAAGAAAAAAAGAAAAAAAGGCCAAATAAAAAAAAGGAAGGCCCAAAAAAAGAAAAAAAAAGAAAAGGGACAATGCTACTATCTTTTTCCACACTTGTGCTTCAAAGTAGCACCATGATATTCATGATAGAGAGTCTCTTGTTTAGTCACTTTCATATACTAGTGGGAATTTTTATTATAGAACTTGGCTTGTATATTCCAACGATGGGCTGCCTCAAATGCCCTAGGTCTTCATGAGCAAGCAAGTTGGATGCGCACCCACTTAGTTTCTTTTGTTGAGCTTTCATACATTTATAGCTCTAGTGCATCCGTTGCATGGCAATCCCTTCTCACTCACATTGATATCTATTGATGGGCATCTCCATAGCCCATTGATACGCCTAGTTGATGTGAGACCATCTTCCTCCTTTTGTCTTCTCCACAACCACCACTCTATTCCACCTATAGTGATATATCCATGGCTCGCGCTCATGTATTGCGTGAAAGTTGAAAAAGTTTGAGAATACTAAATTATGAAACAATTGCTTGGCTGAAACCGGGGTTGTGAATGATTTGAATATTTTGTGTGACGAAGATGGAGCATAGCCAAACTATATGATTTTTTAGGGATGAACTTTCTTTGGCCATGTTATTTTGAGAAGACATAATTGCTTTGTTAGTATGCTTGAAGTATTATTATTCTTATGTCAATATTAAAATTTTGTCTTGAATCTTTCGGATCTGAACATTCATGCCACAATAAAGAAAATTACATTGATAATTATGTTAGGTAGAATTCCACATCAAAAATTCTGTTTTTATCATTTACCTACTTGAGGACGAGCAGGAATTAAGCTTGGGGATGCTTGATACCTCTCCAACGTATCTATAATTTTTTATTGTTCCATGCTATTATATTATCTGCTTTGGATGTTTAATGGGATTTAATATGCACTTTTATATGATTTGGGACTAACCTATTAACCGAGAGCCCAGTGCCAGTTTCTGTTTTTTCCTTGTTTTTGAGTATCGCAGAAAAGGAATACCAAACGGAGTCCAATTGACCTGAAACTCAACTGAGGTTGTTTTTGGACCAGAAGAAGCCCACGGAGTACCAGAGATGGACCAGAGGAATCCCGAGGCCACCACGAGGGTGGGGGCGTGCCCTACCCCCTGAGCGCGCCCCCCTATCTCGTGGCAGCCTCGGGGACCCCCCCTTACTTGTTCCCGACTCCACCTCTTATATATACCCAAACCTCCAGAAAATAACCTAGATCGGGAGTTCCACCGCCGCAAGCCTCTGTAACCACCGAAAACCAATCTAGACTCGTTTTGGCACCCTGCCTGAGGGGGGGAATCCCTCTCCGGTGGCCATATTCATCATCTCGGCGCTCTCCATGACGAGGGGGGAGTAGTTCACCCTCGGGGCTGAGGGTATGTACCAGTAGCTATGTGTTTGATCTCTCTCTCTCTCTCTCTCTCGTGTTCTTGAGATGGCACGATCTTGATGTATCGCGAGCTTTGCTATTATAGTTGGATCTTATGATTCTTCTCCCCCTCTACCTTCTTGTAATGGATTGAGTTTTCCCCTTGAAGTTATCTTATCGGATTGAGTCTTTAAGGATTTGAGAACACTTGATGTATGTCTTGCGTGGGATACCCGTGGTGACAATGGGGTATTCTATTGATTCACTTGATGTATGTTTTGGTGATCAACTTGCGGGTTCCGTGACCTTGGGAATCTATGCATAGGGGTTGGCACACATTTTCATCTTGACTCTCCGGCAGAAACTTTGGGGCACTCTTTGAAGTTCTTTGTGTTGGTTGAATAGATGAATCCGAGATTGTGTGATGCATATCGTATAATCATGCCCACGGATACTTGAGGTGACTATGGAGTATCTAGGTGACATTAGGGTTTTGGTTGATGTGTGTCTTAAGGTGTTATTCTAGCACGAACTCTAGGATAGATCAAATGGAAAGAATAGCTTCGTGTTATTTTACTACGGACTCTTGAATAGATCGAACAGAAAGAATAACTTTGAGGTGGTTTCGTACCCTACAATAATCTCTTCATTTGTTCTCCGCTATTAGTGACTTTGGAGTGACTCTTTGTTACATGTTGAGGGATAGTTATATGATCCAGTTATGTTATTATTGTTGAGAGAACTTGCACTAGTGAAAGTATGAACCCTAGGCCTTGTTTCAAAGCATTGCAATACCGTTTATGCTCACTTTTATCATTAGTTACCTTGTTGTTTTTATATTTTCAGATTACAAAAACCTATATCTACCATCCATATTGCACTTGTATCACCATCTCTTCGTCGAACTAGTGCACCTATACAACTTACCATTGTATTGGGTGTGTTGGGGACACAAGAGACTCTTTGTTATTTGGTTGCAGGGTTGCTTGAGAGAGACCATCTTCATCCTACGCCTACCACGGATTGATAAACCTTAGGTCATCCACTTGAGAGAAATTTGCTATTGTCCTACAAACCTCTGCACTTGGAGGCCCAACAACGTCTACAAGAAGAAGGTTGCGTAGTAGACATCACACCCCCCTCTAGTCGATAACTTGCACTTTCAGAAACTCAAAACAAGTGCAAGTGAGCATGTAGGAAAATAAGCCTAGCACTAGCAAAAAACAAATGGTTGAGCAACATATACAAGAGATAACTTAAGAGTAGGCTCAACCAAAATGGTGTGTGTGAGTCATGGAAAAGCACTTGAGAAGACTGATGTAAGGGTGAGCATTAAGCATCAACATAGTCTTGAATAGTGGAGATACAAGGTGCATGACATGTCCTTCCCATACACACCAAGCAAATGGGTTCACAAGCACACTCAATATGCAAAAAGAATAACCAACGCTTGTGACAACCCGTGGTGAAGAAGATAATGAAAGCTTCATTAAGAGGAGGGATACCAACGAAATGGCAAAGCCTCGTCAAGACAAGCTTGAGAAAAGCAATCTTAACCACAAAATGAGTGCATAAAGATACAACGAGATAAGACCCACACTCAAGGCAAAAGCTTTCACGGAGCCACCAAAGAAATAATACAAGAAGGACAAGGTGGACGTGAAAGAAAAAGATATCTTCTATATATGTAATTTCTCTCAAGTGTATAAGATTCTAGGTAGATGAAAATCATGATGATATCAATCCACAAATAAGGATGTACACATGAAATAGTTACAAAAATAAAATAAAAAGATATCCACAAGGAAGTCATAAATATACCAACAAGATATTTGCTTGAAAGCATAGCACATGGCCAGATATGGTCTTATTGTATACAAATGAATTCCAACAACATGAACATCAAAGACATCACAACTAGCAACAAGAGATCATTATTGGATGCTTTGAGAAAGGAAACAAGTATCACAAGAAAGAAAGAATTACATGCCATGATACAACCTACACAAGGTTGATGCAAGAAATGTGTGCATGAAATAGATGATGATACTTGTTACCAAGATAGCATTGGAAGGATGTAGTAGATACCAATTGAAGGTATATAGTAGTTCATTGATCATCCTAGCTTGACTCCAATAAGCACATGGTGACAACACCTTCCTCGTGAGTGAGCCGGGCATCCAATGCATCTCCAATTGTTTCTAGAACAACAACACAAACAAAATGGTACCCAAACTCATTGGGACCAAAGAGTTAGAAACACCAATACATAGGACAAACTCCACATAAATATGTGCATATAGATAATAAAATGAAATTCATGCACATCTCATCCAATTTGAGACTTGGTGGAGTTTCCCTTGTATATTGGGTCAACGAAAGAAAGCATGCCAAATAAGACACATGAAGTAAATATGCATGCTCGAAACTTTCAAGGACCAATACCAAATAAAAAGAAATACAAAGAGAAAAATAGGATACCAAATGGAGGAATCGTCACTTGGAAGATATCTATTTAAAAGATACATCAAGGAATGAGATATCCATTGATACACGCAAAAGGAAAGATACCAGACTCCCAAAAGAGAGGATGGTTCCAAACAAACCAACCCATCTACAAAGTTTCATGATGGCACAAAGTACCAAAAAGAAACGACTTGCTTTCAATCCACACACACTTGATATGAATCACAAGATGAGTGTTCTATCGAAAATAGGATAGCTCCCCCAATAATTGTGCATTAAAAAGAATTTGCATTTGAATACAAAATGCACAAGGTGGGATCACCACTTTCACTATATCTAGAAAACACTCGACAAAAACACCAAACAAGAACCAAGAAAGATGATGCAAGCATGCAATGGTTTGAGCTCCCTGCGAACGATACGATCGAGCTACTCATCAAGAGCCCCCCTTGATAGTACGGCAATCGATCCTATAACCCGGTCTCCCACAACTACCATGAGACCGGTAAAATAGAAAACCTATCAAGGGCAAACCTTTGCCTTGCACATACTCCACTTGAGCTAGATGATAATGATCTTGACTTGCTCAAGTTGGACCACCTTTCTTGATTGCGTTGGCTAGGTGAAGACTAGTTGATTGCTCCCCCATAGTCCACTATGGGTGAGCCACTCTTCGGTACATCTTCACAAGTCCATTGCACGACAATGGACGGCAGGCTTCAAGCATATGATCTATTCGTGATGATCCTACTTGAAATTGCACACCGCAATCTAACCCCACAAAGAACTCTCACGAAGACCATGGGTTAGTACACAAAGCGTAATTGACAATGCTTACCATACCAAGGGATCTCTTGATCCCTCTCGGTACATCTTCTACGCTTTGTGTGTTGATCAACTTGATTCACTCTTTGACTTAGTCTTGATCAACCTTTAATCTTTCCAACTCTCTTCATTTGGATGATGTCTTGAAGGTAAATATGAATGATCACACACTCTTCTTCTTCAAGACATGCTTGCAATAAGCTCAGCACTCACAAGACCAATCTAGCACCTTGATCAACACAAACTCTCCTTGAAAACAACAAATGGACTCCAAGAAAAGCCTATGGACAAATACTTCAAATATAACTCAAGGCAACCATTAGTCTATATAGATTTGTCATCAATTACCAAAACCAATCATGGGGGCACCGCATGTTCTTTCAGCGACGACTACCCTAGATCGCATCTCTCCGTTTGTAAAACCCTAGCCTACACCGTATATATAACGGAAGGCTAGGGAGCTCTCAGCCTGATCTACTCCCATAGAAATAACTCTCAGTAGCAATCTCATGTAGACCATTGTAACCTCTCGCACGAGGTATCCCTCCACCATGAATAACAAACACAAGCGGGATGTAGGGTATTACTCTTCGGAGGCCCGAACCTGGGAAATTCCCCGTGTGACCTTCACTCTGAGACTTCCAGCTACGCCAGGACCCCTACCGAGGGATCTAACGGTTTTCTACACCATCATCCTCGTTTTCGATTGTGTTCTCTTTTCTTGTTTTCGTATTCCGATATCCATGTGGTCATATCACGCTATGTGTGGCTAGAATATGATGGATACCTTAATACCATATGGGCCGTAAGAATATCTCTCGATCATCGGAAGAGCAAATCCCATTCTTGAGCTATCAAGTACCTAGACACACTTTTCCAATATACCTGAAAGTTGTCATTATAATCACCCTGTTACGATTAATGTTTAACGAACCCCAAGTATACCATCTGGCATTAAGGTAGTCAATACTACCATGGTCTAAGGTAGCGAACATACGTTAACACTTGCATGATTATGCTTATAAGATTGTGACGATGGGTTATGGATGTATATCATTTAATTGGGTTTGTTCAACACCATTGTTTCGCCAACAGTGTGCTCTCATTGTTGCCTTAATGCTCAATACATGCAGATTGTTCACACTTAGGGCTCCTTTGATTTGAAGAAATTCTATATGATTTTTAGAGGGTTTCATGGAATCTTTTGTATTACATTCCATAGAAAATCTTACATCCGGTCCAATCTCTTTTTGCAATTCCTTTGTTTTTCTGTAGCATCAAACACTCCTTATACTAATCCTACAGAATTCAAGTCCGCATTCCACTTCAATCATATATTTTTTTCTATTCATGCGTGTACTGCGCTTAAGAGCACCTGAACTATACTGTATTCAGGGAACAGGCGGCCACATTTAACTTGGAGAATTTGGAGGCACACAAAGAGAGAGGGGAAACAAGAGCAAACGCAATTGAGAAAAATGCAGTCAGAATTAGAAAATACATAAAGGCCTCTGTGCTTGTGACCATTCAATGATAATAACACTAGAGTTTGCGCAGGCCACAACAGAGTATGGTACATTCTACAAGGATAGTTACAAACCTATCCAAGGGCACGTGCAGCAACTGGTACGACATCAAATTGGGTTAGTTCTTGAACACAGATAGCTTGAAGACATTTTTGTTAGCAGCCCTCGTCATGTGTTTATCTGCCGCAGAAAACCGCCCTGTTTCTACATGATCATACAACGTTGGCTGGAACCGGACGACAGATGTCCGCATGGACGAACATGTAAAATGTGATGTAGAAGGAAGGTTGCTCCCTGATCTCACTTCCAGAGCTTGACAAGCTTATCATGACTTACTGAGGCGACCAACCCTGATGCATTTGATGCAGCTAGGGCTGCAATTAAGCCGTCATGGGCATTGCTGATGGTCACCGTATTCTTCTCCCTTATGTCCCAAAGTTCCAAGGACTGCAAGATATCAATGATACAGACACAATAAAAATGTCATCACAAAATGAATCAACTTGAGCCTCATAAGTAATGACCTCATAAGATATGAGAGAGCTTACCTCGTAACAACCAATTACAAGCAATGACGGATAATTCGGGTGAAAAACACAAGAATTGAACTTGTTTCCACTGCAATTCAACTCATTCACACGCTCGCCATCATTTCCTGAAGTAAATGACCACACCTTGACAGAATCTTCACTTACAGAGGCCAGATAGTCACCCGCAGCATCCCAACAAATCGACTCAATGTTCTTTTTGTGTCCCTACGCATGAACAGAAGTTCCTATTACAGTGACCACCATACTGATGAAAGCAGCGTTAATTGCAATACCAAGCTGACAACTTCGAATTGTTCTGGAAACTTGGATTGCAAGCAGGCAACATACTCGATAAATATATTCGCTAATCCCCATTCATCAAACATTCGAAGGCCTAGCCAAACCCGTGTAATGATGATCTGATGTGTAGTGGCAACGGTCTAGCTAAAAGACAACAATACTATAATAAATGTTATACAGTATCATATAAGATCTGATCTGATAAATTCTCACACAAGTGCCTCTACAAGTCCCCTTATCCATCCTAAAACTATACCTGGCTCACCCCCAGCCCCACAAACATTTTGTGGGGCTCACTTTCCCGCATCACTTTACCCCCTCGCCAGTTTTTGTGATGCAAGTCACTTCTGAAAATTTTCAAAAAAGATTGAAAATAATTCATGTATCTAGGTTGTGGTGTAAAGTTTATGTACGTAAATGTTTGTTTAACAATATGATCAATGTTTTAAATCGCATTTTTCATGGCAAGGTCCAAGGCTCCGAGCTATAGCAACGGCAGCTATTGCTAGCTATCGTGGAAGCTATTTCCAATAGCGCCTTATTGATCAAAATATTAATAATATCATATGCACGCTTAAAAATGTCAGTCAACAGCACTAAAAAACCATAGTAATTTTGACGCACTTATATATATCTCCATAGCACCATGTCTCAAGTCTACAACTAAGTCAGTCAAAGTAGCATCAGTCGAAACAAGATTTTGGATGCCACACCAGTAGGCTTTCTGATTTTTCAATTGATGTCTTGTATACTCATATGCATATTCTTTCTGGGCTTAGTTTTATAACTAGAATTGAAACCGGGTTGCTGTTTTAGCCCATTGCCATCTACAAGGAATAGCTTCAGCTAATGCTGCTCTCACTCAAGGCAAATAGACACGCTAGAATAGCGATACAAGGTGCCACAACGTAGCTATTAGGCTGCAAAGAAAAAACTATATTGTAGCAGTAGCTACCTATTTAAAACAGAGTATTACCATTTACATACAAGCTATGCAAAATGGAGGCTGCCAAATCAGCTGAACTCCCAAATGAGCAGAATGATTTCTGACAAACCTATGTTTAGTGTCCATATATGTGGCAAAGAACCCAAGATCACAACCAAATTTTCTCAAAGTGGTTCTAGTAAGACATTTGTTAAATGCTAGAGAGGTAGGGGCACTGAAGAAGAAAAGAAAAAGGCATGGTACAGCATAAAGTACACATAGCAAATACACAAGTAACTGTGAAAAGTTGAAAACAATTCAAGGATGTGTTTGATTATGATCTCTGGTAACGAACCTGTAAGGCATTCCTACACACTTGTAGTGTTTCTGCATCCAATATTGATATCATCTTCTCAGAGGCAGCTGCAAGATATTTCCCATGACGAGGTTGATATCTCAACTGAGTTGCACCTCCCTGGGAAGATAAGATGCCAGTAACAGGAGAATGTTTCAGCGCATTATAAAAGAACATCCTTGACAAACAAGAAATGTTTGGGAGAGAAAAAGGGCTGCATACGCTGAAGATCCTAACACACGTCACACAGCTACCATTGTTTATGCTCCAGCAGCGCACTTCCCCGTCACTATCACAGGAGCAAACGATGTCTTCTTTATTTGAATGAAAATCAAGCGACTTAACAGACGCTGAATGACCCGTGAAAGTGCGGAGTGAATAATCTGGCTGTATATAGTCAATTAATTAGTCAGTGCAATTTTAAGGTATATGACATCTTGTGAAACGTAAGAGACAGTAGTTAGAAATAGGTATACATTGTCAGCATCCCAAACCCGCACAGTTTTGTCAAAGGAAGATGTTGCAAGGCGGGTCATGCTTGGGCTAAATCGAACATCTGTAATAAGCATAGAGTGTTCTTCTAATGTAGATTTGGGGTTTAGGGCATCTGTAAACCATAAAACAGCCTGAAAAATACGAAAACAGGTATAAGCTTCCAGTTTCTTTAGCACCAGTATATTCACAATTACTTTTATGTTGGTGTCCATGCCTTTTTATCGTGGCCTCCGGTGGCGAGCAGTTTTCCGTCTGACGAGAAATGGCAACAGCTAACTTTGTTTGTACTCGCACGGGCTTTAGCAACCTCGGAGAAACCAGACCCTGCAATAAAGAGACACTGGGCAATGAGTCACCCCATCAAAATAATCTGCAACCGAGTAGAATGAAACATGTCCATGGCACCCCATGGCATATAGAATCTGTTAGGAATATGCAACTTGTATTCCCATGAGGCCATAGGCCGATATATATATACATGTACAGGTGTGGTAAATATGCAGGAAACCCCTTATACAACGGGATAAATACAAAGGGGTACATGACTTATATTATAACTCTAACACCCCCCCCCCCCCTCAAACTCATGGTGGATGAACAACACTGAGTTTGGAGAGATAAAAGCCATGTTGTGCTCTAGTCTGGGCCTTCGTCAGGAAATCCGCCAACCGTAACTCGGAAGGCACATACTGAAGAGCAATAACCTGATCCTGCACACCAGCGTGCACATAGAAAGCATCAACACCAATATGCTTGGTGAGCTCATGCTTCACAGGATCGCGCGCAATGCTGATAGCACCTGTACTGTCAGATAAGAGCAGAGTCGGTGTAGTGACAGAAACACCAAAATCCTGAAGTAACCATCGTAACCAAGTCACCTCTGCCGTCAAAAGAGCCATTGCTCGCAACTCAGCCTCGGCACTCGAACAGGCAACTGCAAGCTGTTTCTTCGTCTTCCAGGCGATGAGAGAACCACCAAGAAAAACACAGTAAGCAGAAAGTGAACGGCGATATGAAGGATCACTAGCCCGCGTAGCATCCGAATAGGCCTGAAGCTGTAAAGAACTGGAGCGAGGAAAGAAGAGACGGTGAGAGATCGTGCCTCGAAGATAGCGGAGAACACGAAGGAGATGACTATAGTGAACCGATGTGGGAGCAGAAACAAACTGACTCAGAATATGAACCGGATAAGAGATGTCCGGACGAGTGACAGCTAGATAGACAAGACTGCCAACAAGATGACGATAACGCGTCGGGTCAGGGAGAGGATCACCATCAGTAGCACGGAGGTGAACATTGAGCTCCATAGGAGTCTCAACAACGCGCTCGTCAGTAAGAGCAGCACGAGCAAGAAGATCCTGGATATACTTTTCCTGGGATATAAAAAAGCCATCAGAGGTAGAAGAGACTTCAATCCCAAGAAAGTAGCGAAGAGGTCCAAGATCAGACATAAGAAACTGCTCACTAAGACGGGCCTTTACAAAGGCAATATACTCGGGGTCATCCCCCGTGATGATCATGTCATCAACATAGAGAAGAAGAAGAGTCCGACCATGAGGAGAAAGGTGAATAAACAATGCTGGATCATGAGCACTTGCTGAAAAACCAGCAGCAGTGATCATAGAGGCAAAGCGCTCAAACCAGGCGCGGGGGGGCTTGCTTAAGGCCATAGAGAGAGCGACAAAGACGACATACCATGCCATCAGGAACAGAATACCCAGGTGGTGGCTGCATGTACACCTCCTCACGCAGCTCACCATTAAGAAAGGCATTCTTAACATCAAGCTGAGATATAGACCAGTGGCGTGCAGAGGCAACGGCAAGAAGTGTACGAACAGTGGTCATATGGGCCACAGGAGCAAAAGTCTCGTCATAATCACGACCATGCTCCTGCTGAAAACCACGAGCCACAAGACGAGCCTTGTGACGCTGAAGAGAACCATCGGAGTGAGTCTTAACCTTGTAGACCCACTTACAAGTGATCGGACGGACTCCGGAAGGAAGAGAAACAAGATCCCAGGTACCAGTGCGTTCAAGAGCAGCAATCTCCTCTGCCATCGCAAACTGCCATTCAGGATGAACAACAGCCTGACGGTAAGAAGTCGGCTCAAGAACAGCAGCACCAGCGGTGGGAAATCCAAAGCGATCAATAGGCGGACGAGGACGAGAACGCAAGCCATAAGTAGGCTGAGAGGAAGATGACGACTCATCCATAGAGGCATCGACAGGTCGTGGACGACGAGTGTAATGCTGAGGAAAAGATGGAATAATAGAAGGAGGAATCACCAAGGTAGAATCAGGAGGTGGCGACGAAGAAATCACCGGAGATGAAGGTGTAGAATCCGGTGACATGCTAGGAGAGGAGACCTGGAAGGAAGTCACCGGAGATGAAGGTGAAGAACCCGATGACATGCTAGGCGAGGAGACCGGGGAGGATGGCGGCTGCAAATCAACTAGAGGTGAAGAAGGAGAGGAAGTGGAACAGAGAGGTACAGGCTCGACGGAGGTGATAGGTGAGTCGGGAAAAGTGAGGAAAGAGATATCCTGCACTGAAAAAGTCGAGGAAGATGGGCGTGGGTAGAAAGGACGAGACTCAACAAAAGTCACGTCTCGAGAGATACGCATCCGACGACCGATAGGATCCCAACAACGATAGCCCTTATGCTCATCACTGTAGCCTAAGAAGACACACTCAACAGACTGAGCGGTCAGTTTGGTGCGTTCGCGAGGGGCAAGAAGAACATAGCAAACACAACCAAACGAGCGAAGCATCGAATAATCGGGAGAACGATCAAAAAGTCGCTCGAAAGGAACACCACCCTGTAGAGCAGCGGAAGGCTGTATATTGATAAGATAGGTGGATGTGGAGACGGCCTCAGCCCAAAAATGAGGCGGGAGAGAGGCAGCAATCATCAATGCACGAGCCGTCTCAAGAAGATGTCGATGCTTTCGCTCAGCCACACCATTCTAAGCATGAGCACCAGGACAAGAGAATTGAGAGAGTCCCTTGCTCAGCAAGAACACCACGCAACATCTTAGAGATATACTCCCCAGCGGAGTCAGCACGAAAAACACGAATGGGTGAAGAGAACTGAGTATGAACCATGGCAGCAAAACGCTTATAAATAGACAACACCTCACTACAAGAAGTCATGAAATAAAGCCATGTGTAACGAGAGAAATCATCTATGAAAATAATATAGTATTTATGACCACCTTTTGAAGCGAAAGGGGCCGAACCCCATACATCAGAATGGACTAAATCGAAAGGACGCTTAGACACTGACTCACTATGTGGATATGGTAACTGAATCTGCTTGCCAAGACGACAACCCTGACACTCTAAAGAGACATCTCCTGAGACAGACCCCAGAAGACCTCGACGAACTAAAGAAGACAACCGAGAACCACACAGATGACCAAGTCGATGATGCCACTGCTGGAAGGAACCAGTAACGGAGGCGACAGAAGCGGAAGAACTAGCGATGGTGGTGGCAGCGGAAGGAACATGAAGCCAGTCCAACTCCCAAAGACCCTGAGAATCACGGCGGCGAGGGCCAGCCCCAACCAGAGTTTGCGTGCGACGGTCCTGGACAGAACAAGAGTCAACGTCAAGGATGACGCGACAACCAGAATCAGTAAGTTGACCAACAGAAAACAGATTCATGGTAAGTCGAGGAACATGAGCAACATCAGGAACAGAATAAGGAGTGGAAAGATTGCCTCTACTAGCAACAGAAAGTGGAGTACCATCAGCAGTGAAGACATGAACAGGAGAATCCAGCAATCGAAGAGAGGACAAAGTGGAAGAATGAGAAGACATATGAAAAGAAGCTCCAGAATCCAGAACCCATGGGGATGTACCTGACTGTGTAGAGGGCGGTTGCTCAGGGCGGGAAGCATCAGTCACAGAACCAGCAGTACCCGTCGAGGAAGAACCTGAAGCCGCGAGCAGACGCTTAAGTCTCAGAATATCCTGCTCAGTCAAAGCAATGGCTGAAGCTGTCGAGGTAGATGACGAAGTCCCTGAAGATGATGGTCGTGCCTTGCGCAGGTGTTTCCTCTTCTTGTAGCACTGGGACTCAATATGACCATCATTGTTGCAGTAGTCACAATGTGGACAGGGGCGACCTGAGCCATCAGAAGGAGTGGGCAAGAGTGGCGGAGCACTCGAGCGAAACGGGGTCGGTGCAGCAGGTGGCGTGGAAGAAGACCGAGTAGCGAACACAGAGGGAACCTCCAGCAAACCAGCACCACGTAAGCGAGTCTCCTCAGCACGAATCTCAGAAAGAGCCTCCATGAGAGAAATACGGCCACGAGCAAACAACTGAGCACGCCGGGGCTCAAACTCCTTACGAAGCCGAGACAAGAACTCGTAGACGCGATGAAACTCCAAATTGGCCTGGACAGCCTGGCAACAGGGACAAGTACGACAACCAGCAGTGCAGAAAGAATCAAGTTGGCGCCAGATAGCAGAACTCTTAGCAGAACTTCATCAACAGTAGAGTCACCCTGCTGAAGAGCATGCTCCTGACGAACCACAGAAAGGTACGGGGCATCACCGGAGGGCTCATAGCGCTGACGAAGACGGGTCCACATCTCAAAGACAGTAGGAAGACCCAGAAACTCAGAAGCAAACTGGGGCAGAACACTAGCAGTGAGAACAGCTGCAGCTTTAGCATCATCATCAAGCCACTGGGTGTAAACAGACAGAGCACCATGATACGTCTGAAGAGCCTCCTCATAAGCCAAAACCCTCTCATCATAAGCACGATCAGCAGCCTCATCAGCAAGCTTAGCCGCATCCTTGGCGGCCTGATTAGCATCCGTAGGAAGAACCGGTGGAGTCGGCGGAATAGGAGCCACCGGAGGAACCGGACGTGGCGGACAGCAGACCTCGCCAAAAAGAACACCCCAGAGGCGGATGCCACGCATGTGAATGCGCATAAAGCCAGTGAACTCAGTGTAGTTAGTACCATCGAAGATCACCGGACAGCGAGGGACAGCAACATAGCCTGAGGACAGAGACATCGCACTTTTTTTTTTTGCAGAGATCGATCAAGTGGCCAGGGCCGACGGGAGCAGAGGGCCGGGAGCAGCAGGCCGGCAGAGATCTGCGTCAAGTGGGCCGAAGATCGAGCAGCAGGCCGGCTAGGAGCGATCGGCCACTGTGAGCGGCTGGAGATCGGTCGAGCGGGACAAGGGCGAGTCGGGAGATCGTGCGGGCCGGCGGCTTCGGTGCGAGAGCGGCAGCTTCGATCGGGAGGAGTCGGGAGATCGAGCGGGCCGGCGGCTTCGATGCGGAAGCGGCAGCTTCGATCGGGAGGAGTAGGAGATCGAGCGGGCCGGCGGCTTCGGTGCGGGAGCGGCAGCTTCGATCGGGAGGAGTCGGGAGATCGAGCGAAGAGATCGATCTGGAGAGGAGGGATCGAACGCACGAGTTGCAGCGTGCGAAAAAATTAACCTGGCTCTAATACCATGTTAGGAATATGCAACTTGTATTCCCATGAGGCCATAGGCCGATATATATATACATGTACAGGTGTGGTAAATATGCAGGAAACCCCTTATACAACGGGATAAATACAAAGGGGTACATGACTTATATTATAACTCTAACAGAATCATTTATCAGCATACTCCTGTCCTATGTAGCAAATGAATCCAGATCAAACACATCCACATTATTTCTTCGCCGAATCAGCTATTCTCCCATGTATTAAGCTCAAAGAAACCAATTAGTCCCAAAGCACAACCACCTGCTAGGGGGCACCCGGTCACTTCCTGTCACCTTTGCTGTCATCACAATTCACTACTCACCAGCAATGGATGTATCCTCCACCAAATTAGAAGATGTTGTGATTGATTCCAAGGGAGTTATGCAAGAATTTAACTTAAGGAGCATGCGAATATGCAATAGTGGGGTAATGAAATGTCAAATTCTGAATTTGATTGACATTGAGCTTGGTCAGGTGCTGCAATGGGATTTCGAGCAAGAAGGGCTTGATCAAGTCACAAGGATGGCTCAGTAGAAGCGCCCCTTGGGATCTGCTAGCCGCTTTTCGGTTTGGCAGGAATTGCCATGGATTAAGAGCGATTGGCAAGGAATTGAGCTATATTCCCTGGTAATTCCTCTTAATCCCTGCCAAACCTCTTCAAACTGAATAGGCCATAGGAGAAGTAGGTTTTGGGAAGGTGATACAACATACAACATGGTAAATTATTTTTCCAAAGTGTCATTTCCTACAGTTTTGCTCTCATAACTACAAGTATGACAGCATGCTTAGTAAACTGATAATAATTAACTACAGCAGAACTAAAGACCCAAAAGCACTACAGCTTGCAACAGATACACTATACACATTTTGTTATTTAACAAGTTATCTGATACAATCATGTGAATCAATCTCTCTCAAAGAAACAAAGGAACTGCAACTTGTTGAAACCAAGAATCACGCGACATTCCAAAGGAATATGTGTGGGAAATACGGCGATTGTTACAGGTAGGCCAATCTATTTGTTCAGGCGAAAGAGTCTAACTCAAGAAAAAATATATCAGAGGGAAACAAAACATACCTTTACTGGCATCAATGCAGCGCCCCATGGTTTCCCGAGGATCCATGTCCTCCTGTGATAAAAATGAGTCTACATTTTCATCCAAGGAGCCATCTTCCAGCAAACGGTCCACATCACCCTGAAATTAAGAACTCCTGTCATCTCACTGACAGAGGCAATGTGCTAATGACGTCCAAGGAGAAGTCTGATTTCACAGTATAAATACCAGTGGGTTTACTGGAGAGGTCAAGCTTCCAGTGCCATCAGAACCAAACATCATCAATGGTTTTGATGGACCACCACTATGCAGCAGCTGTGGCATGGACATTGCATCTCCTGGCGTGTGAGTGGAAGGTGTCGAAGGTGCAGAACTTGGAGATGGCCCGGCAGTATTTGCTGTTCCTGAACTATTAGCTCTACTAGAGGAGACAGGTTTCTTTCTCTTCTTTGATGCCTGAACCACAAAGAGAACAATGTCAGTGTTTGAACCACTAAAATTGAATTAATATCAAATTTACTAATCTAAAACAATTGGAATGATTACCCATATCTTCTGACAAATGATGTATCACAGAACCATGAGCAATAGTGAAAGCTCAAAGGGGGCATACTAACCGCAGGACAACAAAAAACTGAAACTCCATAGGAAATTACGTATTGAACATCAGAGTAAAACAAGTGGCAGGTAGCATGGTGAATTGCAGTTCAAATATACTGTGCAAAATCTGAGAACTGCTAGCATGTCTTTACAAAGAGCAAAACAATGCTCTTATTGTCTTGTCAAGTTATCGTAGGTTACCAAATGTGTTGCACAGAACACCATCCAAAACTTGAGATCCTAACACTTATTAAGCACTCAGCTCTGTAGTTGTATGTGCCAATTTAAAACATGCGACTGAAATGAGATGCGTGCTTCATTATAAGATTGATTTATCGTTAATATCTCAATAAAGAGGCAAACAAAGGTATATCTACAACCATTAAGACCGTCACTCCTCCACATTGCAGCATAAATAAGCAGTAGTATGTTAGATTTAAAATATTAATATAAACATCATCTGCTGGAAACATTGTATTGGCATAACAGTAACATACTTGGTCAGCTACTACAAAAGAGTTTGGTATGCTTCCATCAATAGGCATGCATCCAACTCCAGGCTTTTCCTGTTGCTGGAGAAGCTGATTTGAGCTCTGAGATTGCTGACTGGAGACTGTAGATTGCTGAAGCTGCTGTTGCTGTTGTAAATGAGCAATTTTCTTCTACTACATAGAAACACCCATATAAGGAGAAGGAATGGAAAGGCTACAAAAATAAAGGAGTAGAAATTGTTCTCTGTTTAGTTCTTGAATGTATTGAAGAAAATCTTATGAAAGGAAAATAGTGGTGGACAAGTAAAAAGGCCTAATGGACGGAAACTAAAACTGAATATGTTTCATTTTGATCAGTTCTGACTAGATGTGCCATTTGGCTAGGATGTTCTTGTTCCATCCTTCTGTAAACAAACTGGGAATACAGTCTCTATATAGTACTCTCTCCTTCCAAAAATATAAGGCGTACTAGTTTTCTCCTACGTTAAAATTTTAAGTTTGACCAAGTTTACAGTAAAATTATCAGCATCTAAAATACTACATACATACAATACAAAAACATGTATGTGGTGAGTTCAGATTTATACACGCACATGCGTATTTATTTGGTATTATAGATGTCGATTATTTTTTGTATGAACTTAGTCAAACTTAAGAACGTCTTGTTCAGAAAGAGGGAGTAAGAAACTAAGAACACCATAAGCCTCATTATGGCTTCAACTAGGTAAATATAATACCTCATAAAGAAAAGCTTATATTATGGATTCAGAATTGCTAATTTCAATCGACTGATTTTTAATTTGGCTTCACTCGAATGTTTTGTCTGTCCAATCACGTGCTGTGATTGAACTCCCAGTCTGTTCATGTATGTAGGGTAATAGCACTCCCTCCAAGCCTATAGTATGTATTGTGGGTGTTTATTTATTTTGTTTATGTATGTTTGGTATTAGCATTCTCCTCACAAGCATACCACACTGTTTCAATCGTAATTTTTATTCACATTGGTTTACTATTCTAGTACACTGTTGTTACAGTAGTCGTGTACATCAAATACAGTATTCATTACATGTATTTTGGGTTGGTAGTTCTGTGTAGCTGTTATCTGCTTGTCAGCGGTTGAAAACGTTGAATGAAGGTGAAATCATTTTCACGCGATTGTCAAATAGACAGTCCCGTGATTAGCTGCAGAAAATTAGCCCCTGACAGGTAGGACGTCATAGAACATACCTTTATTAGCATGTCTATATCTGTACGTGATCCACCACTTTGGCTAGGAGAACCAATATTTGGAATAATATCCCCACCACTGTTTGTCTGCCCATCCTGCCCCATGGCCATATTTCTATTGTTAAGAAGCATCCTTAATCTTCTGGTATCAACATCACTAACTGTAGGGGAAGCCATGTTTTGCTGTGCTTGCATCAAAAGCTGATGTTGCTGTTGTGGATTCAGAAATTGGAGCTGTTGAAATTGTTGTTGCGGAGATTGCATAAATGACTTCGGCTGCAGGATACCGGAGCGAAGCTGGTCAAGGCCCTGGTAAGTAGAAGGTGCATATGTTACAACAGAATTTGCAAGATAGCACCCATGTTAGAGCAAGCAATGTCAATCACGTGGTTTAGAGTATACTCGGAAAGTACACAAATTGTTTGTTGCTTCCCCAGCTGCTGAATGCACATGTGCGCTGCATAACAGCCCCAAGAATTCATTGTTCACAAACTGCAAAAAATGTGCTTGCTAAGCTATGTATTTTAAGGCGACGCCTAGG
>LR738711.1:559334945-559369577 GCA_902687465.1 Secale cereale
ACCCAAAGCGCCTTAAAGCGAAGCGTCGCCTTAAAAACATAGTTGCTAAGGACTCTCCAGAATCAGTAACAGAACTAGAAACTGGCAACAAGAGGGCAACATGTAACGAGCAAGAGTTAGGTCAGTAGGCAAAAAGTCACAGGCTTCCTCAAGCAGCGCAACCATTAAGGTATGTGGAGACGTTGGCATTTCCATTCAGAATGCCCACCAAGGCCACCCAGCAGTGGTTCGGCTACTGCCGAGAACAAACCGATCCGGTTGCAGGTTACTGAGTTGAAACTCATGAGCACTAGATTTCAATATTTTGTACTGTATCGGTTAATGGAATATCACACCCCTCCCTCCCTCCATGTTGCAAGCGTTCACAAAGTGGATCTTCAGGTGCAAGTACACATCGCGCATCTAGCACTCTACCAGAGTGCCACGCAAAAAGAAAAATAGTTGATGTTAGAAAGTTAAATATTCCTGGAGCATCTGCGCTTGGCAAGGGTTTATCATACGTCACCAGAAAAAGGAGGGGATACAGTTGTAGTTCTATGAAAACTAAATTATTTGTTTAAATAATATAACTGTGCCCGAGCATGTGCCTTGACCCCTATGCATATAAACAGCCAAAGCCGAATCCACAATAGGACCATAAATCATAAGCAGAGCACATACACGATAAGAAATAAAGTGTAGTCATAAGATAAAACGTACCGTGAGTGGCCAACCTTTCAGAGTCAAATTGCTTCCACCTTGATTAGATCCTGTTTAAAATGGCACATGAATTAAGCTTAGCAAACCAAGCACTAAAAATAATTTGAGTAAAAAATAGTGTAAGCTGAAATTTGAATAGTTAACTGTCGCGACAGCAAATCCAGGCAATAAGCTGGACAAAATATTACCTTGGACACCAATGAATGATCCCTCGGGACCAGCACTTCTGGGTGTCAAAACTGGATTGATCTCAGTTTTGATACTCTGTAAAGAATAAAATATGATAGCAGGTAAGAAACTAAAACTGATAAGGCCTGCTCTTCTCTACCTACTTTTGGCACTGGGCATAATTACGAGAAGCAGTGGGAAAACTATATGTAACCTGTTCTTGCGTAGGCATTTGTGGGCTTCTTGCCTGAACCTGTTGCAGAGCACCTGACAACCCACCAACAGTTCCATGCAAAATTTGCCTATCAAAGGTAAAATTTCAATACTATTTGAAAGCAAATGCACCATATCTTATTTGCATGAGCCAACATGAACAGTTATTCCTTATGGTTTAATTAGTTTTTTTACTCTAAGGCCCAATCATGACTAATGAGTCATGACAGGTCATGGACTCATGTTACTTCCACTACTGATCGAAGTAACATACCTTCTACGTAATCAAAAACTGTAACCTTACAGTGCTACAGAACACAACAGTTGTCTGCTGCTTATCCACAACAACATTGCAAAGCACGAAAATCTAAACATAACCTATAGCAGTCATGTGAAGAAAAGAGCGTGATGTGAACAGTTGTGTGTCCTGTAGCAACAGAAAGATATGTACCCTCCCAACCAAAACATAAAAGTTAAATTAGTATATTAATTTCTATAAATAAGGATTTTTGTCCCGTATACTAATCTACTCCCTCCATTCCAAATTAATTGAGTTCTAGCTTTTCCTAAGTCAAACTTATCTACATTTGATCAAGTCTACAGAAAATTGTGCCAATATTTACATCATATATATAGTACAAAAAATATTTTATGATACTCCCTCCATCCCTCATGGCGCCCTCATTATCGGTGATTCAACTGTCACCCACAATATCAAGTATATGACATTAATATTACACCATTGGAAACTACTCCCTCCGTCCCACAATATAAGATATTTCTTATATTGTGGGACGGAGGGAGTACATTTTAATACTAATTGAACAGTATAATTTTGTGACATATAACCTATGATTTGTTGGTCAGATTGATGGCGAAAACTGAACCTTGAAATACATGTGCGCCATGTAAATAGGGACAGAGGGAGTAGATATAAGTAGACTAATTTAGTTCCGTAGATAGACTTGGGCAAATTTGAAGAAGTTTGACTTAGAGAAAAGTTAGAACTTCAATTAATTTGGAATGGAGGGAGTGGTAGTTAGGCATGTTAGGCAGTATACTGATCTTCTCCGTATTTGTGAGGAGGACCTGATATAAAGAGGCCTACTGTGACCATTAAGATTAAGCAAGAAATACATTAAAACATCCTCTATCAGGGACTTCATCCTCAACGCGTTGTTGCATCGAGGAAACCACTTCATAGCAATAGCACCAACAGAAGCGTCACATTCATTGATCCTCAAGGTACAATCAATCAATGGGGAAAAAAACATAGTTAAAAAAGGCGCGCCTAAGTGAACGCTTAAGCGCGCCTAGGCTCTAGGCGTTGGCAAAACGCATTGCGAATAACTACGCTTAATCTGCGCAAAATTGCGCATGAGCATGCACTTTGGTCAGTAAAGCGCAAGGCGGGTGGCAAAACGCACAATTAACGCCTAGCGCTTTTTTGAACTATAAAAAACAAATTCAGAATGAAAGTATGACTAAAAATTCCAAATGCTACAGGGCTACTATGATCTGAATTTGGACAAAGAAAGATATACAGAGTTTCCAGGACGAAAAATCTAGAAAAAATAAGGTAAATTCTCAAATGCACCTTGCGCTTAATGTCTTATGTGCCTGTTCGACCAAAAAGATGCCAATCATACTACAGAGAAAGGACAAATCCTAGCTCAGGATATAATGCAAACGAGAGCTCTCCAACAAGAACTATGCACTCATAACAATTTATTGTTTTCCCTCAGTTCCATGTTCTACCATCTCATGCAAGCTTGTGAATGCACACATAATCTACAAGTTCAGAAATTACCCTGAAGATTGTCCGCCTGCGGCTGTTTTCAACGACGTTTGGTTTGGATCAAGTGATTGGCCAGCATTTTCCCCATACCTTTGCTGCACCTGGAATTTTCACAGTACAAATAAACATATTACTGATTTTCACTGTTCTATAAGGGGGTTTCTACCCAACCTAAGCAGTGTTCAGGCACTAGGATCACCCATCCAACCTTGCCCGCCCAGAAGGCTATCTAACCCAGCTAGTCAGTGACTAGGCACTAGGCGCCACCCTGCTGCCGTGCTTAGTGCGTTCCCAAATACTGTTACTTCCGCGAGGAATCAACCGAAACATAAGAAACAAGATCCAGTGCGAGTGATACCTTCAATGATGCCTCATCCAGAGAATCCCTTTGAGAAGGGAGCTTTAACCTCTCCTCATACATTTTTGCTGCCATAGCATTCGCAGTTGCTGGGTTTTGCCGCATTAAAGGATCAATTCCAGAAAGCCCACTTGCAGTGCCATTAAGAAGATGAGAACCATCTCTACGCTGCTGTTGCTGCTGCTGCTGCTGCTGCTGCTGTGCAGCTCTCTGTAATAACATTTGCTGCATTTGTATTTGTTGATGCTGTTGAGATTGTTGCTGCTGCTGAGATTGTTGGTGGTGGTGGTGGTGGTGTTGTTGCTGTTGTTGGTGTTGTTGGTGTTGTTGTTGGTGGTGAGTTTGCTGCTGAGATTGCTGTTGTTGCTGATGCTCATGTTGATGTTCCCTTGCTTTCACTAACTGAGTCTGACAAGGCACAATAAAGTATAGCTTCATTTGTATGAACTTCTATGGGTTCTCCTAAAATTTACTATAAAAAAAAGGGCAACCCAGTGCATGTAGCTCCCCGCTTGCACAGGGTCCGGGGAAGGGTCCGGCCACTTTGGGTCTATTGTACGCAGCCTTTCCCTACATTTCTGTAAGAGGCTGTTTCCAGGACTTGAACCCGTGACCTCATGGTCACAAGACAGCAGCTTTACCACTGCGCCAAGGCTCCCCTTCTCTCCTAAAAGTTACTATAAAATATGATTTTCCTAGTTTTATTTTATGTTTCATAATTTTTCGAATTTCATGGTTCCTCTGATATGTTTAACTGATGGGCTGCTATGCTTGGTGCGGTGTAGTGTGTAATGTACCCGCCGCGATCCCAGTTGTATCCTTCCAGAGGAGGCGGCCTCGAAGTTTCTTAAACATTAACAAAAGTTGAAGCCTATACCCAATTGACATGTTCTTAAAAAGAATTTTTGACCAATTGACAGATGATGAAACAAGAAGAAAGATGCAAACTTGGGGAGTGAGAAGAGAAGTCACAAACTTGGGGAAAAGAGTACCATCAACAAGCTAATGGGAGAGAGAATTAGGTGTTAAAGCTCAGAGTAGTGGAGAGGAGAAGAAACAGAGCTCAGATCAGTGTAGGGAATAGGAAGCTTTGGGAAGGAAAGTAATAGAAAGCTTTGGAAGGAAGTTAATAGAGGGGTCAAATTTGGCAGATCTATAGCTGGCCACAGAAGTGATACAATCCTGTTCTCTGTAATACTTGGTGGTACAAAAATGAAACAATACATCATTGTGGTATTTTCAATTTTTCCTTTTAGAACCAGATTTTTTAAGTTTTACTCATGAAATGGATAATATATTATAGAAAGAAAGAGAAAAGGTACATACCTGAATATATGATGCTGCAATATCTGAATGCTTCTCATTTGTTCTTGCTATGAATATATCCCAAAATACCGACCACCACTCAAAAAGGAAGCCACCAGGAGCATCAATTGCTATGAGAAAGATAACCGCAGAAAGTGAACAGGAGCACTCGATATGGGGAAAGTAAAAACCTACTTGCTAAAATAGCTTCATGTCAACTTGCTGAGAGGGACGTACCAACTGGATCTGGTGAAACCTTCCCTTCCGTTTGGAAGGCTTTTGCAGTTTCCTGCAAATTTCTCTTCACAAAATAGTCATATATGTAGACATCCAACCTGTTTTATTAGACAATCAATCGTTTAGTTTTGTGAAATGAATGTTGAAGTTTGAACCAGATAAGTTCGAATTACAAGTAAACTGTCATTAGAAAACGAGGAATGCTACTGCATTAACTTTATTTTATGTTCTCACATTCTCAATAACAAATTAATGATGAGCTAGAAGCTTAAAAAGCAAGTCCTAATGTGTTCTATACTAGCGCTTTAAAAGTTGTGACCTTTTACTATTCACATAAAATATTTAGGTAGAGCAACCTACTACACATGAACCACAAATATATTTTTTTGAACCACCAATCATCATTAGTAGGCGTGGCCACAATACAGAAGGCTTCGTCAAAAAGAAAAAAACGCTCCTCGCGTCGCTCCCATGGGCGACGCCACGAGCCCAACCCTACCGCCGCCAGAAGCCCCCCGACCTAGGTGTTTCCCCTACTGTCGTTGTCGCCAATGTTGGCCACGGTGGCGGCGGGCCAGGCGCTGAAGGTGCCTGGGTGGGTGGTTCGCGGCGGTGACCCCATGGTGCTGCTAGGGCGGTGCCTGTGGGGAGATCGCACACGGCGGCCAAGGCGGCGGGCTCTAGTTGTGTGGTAGTGGTTGTCACCTCCATGGCCTGGTGCTTCTTTAGCGACAGTTGGTGGCGGTGGTCTATGGATCTGATCCCTGCCCAGATCTGTCATCGGTGTGGCTCTAGTCTTGGTCTTGGTAGGGCAGCTGGAGTCCCATTGCCGGCGTTCCGATGGCTACGTACACCTTCACGGCACGGCTCCGCACGGATCTAGTCAGGTGCGGGTTTGGAGTGGTGCGACTACCGGTGAAAACCGTGTTGACTTCTCAAGGGGCATCGCTTTGTAGTTGCTGGCTAGAGGAGCCAGGGGTGGAGCGGTGTTGCATCTACCACATCGACGACGGCGGGTCTCGGCGGCGTGGCGCAGCCGAGTCTCGGCGGCGTGCAGCAGCCGAGTCTCAACGGCGTGCAGCAGCCGAGTCTCGGCGGCGGACGCGGGATGATGGACGCACACAGGGTGGTGGCACTATTAGGTGTCGTGGCGATGTCAACGGCAGGCCCGGTGAGTATTATGCATGGTCCCTGTCTTGAAGGCAGGGGCGGCTTCCGGAGCGTGCGCATGCAGTGCATGAGGGTCTATTGGACCGGTTTGTGCTCCGGGCTCGCTGTTGGGCGGCTTGGTGAGGCCTCCCGATCTAGATGGTGGGGCTTCAGTAAGAGGTCAGGACACATGGCCCTGATCATGGCCACTCCCATCATTGAGCTTGTAGGGTAGCGATAGCAGTCACAATCGAGATGGCTTCGGGTTGATCGATGTATTATTTTTGTCGGGCTTCGGTAAATACAACACAAACAACAAAGCTTCAACAAAGCCTTTAGTCCCAAACAAGTTGGGGTAGGCTAGAGCTAAAACCCATAAGATATCACAACAAACTCATGGTTCTGGCAGAAGGATAGCAAGCTTCCACGCATCCTGTCCATGGCTAGTTCTTTGGTGATACTCCAATCCTTCGGATCTCTCTTTAAGGACTCCTTCCATGTCAAGTTCGGTCTACCCCGACCTCCCATGACATTATCGGCACGCTTTAGCCATCCGCTATGCACTGGAGCTTCTAGAGGCCTACGATGAATATGCCCCAACCATTTCAATCGATGTTGGACAAGCTTCTCTTCAATCGGTGTTACCCCAACTCTATCGCGTATATCATCATTTCGGACTTGGTCCT
The DNA here is from genome assembly GCA_902687465.1 of Secale cereale. Taxonomy (NCBI): domain Eukaryota; kingdom Viridiplantae; phylum Streptophyta; class Magnoliopsida; order Poales; family Poaceae; genus Secale; species Secale cereale. The sequence continues at coordinate 559,341,559 of LR738711.1, forward strand.
TCCTTGTGTGGCCACACATCCATCTCAACATGCGCATCTCCGCTACATCTAACTATTGAACACGTCACCTTTTAGTCGGCCAACACACAGCGCCATACAACATTGCGGGTCGAATCGCCGTCCTATAGAACATGTCTTTTAGCTTTTGTGGCACTCTTATCATAGAGAACGCCAAAAGCTTGGCGCCACTTCATCCAACCGGCTTTAAGCCGATGGTTCACATCTTCATCGATATCCCCATCCTTCTGCAGCATTGACCCCAAATATCGAAAGGTGTCCTTTTGAGGCACCACCTGCCCATCAAGGCTAACCTCCTCCTCGTGCCTAGTAGGACTAAAATTGCACCTGATGTACTCGATTTTAGTTCTACTAAGCCTAAAACCTTTCGATTACATGGTTTGTCTCCATAGCTCTAACTTCCTATTAACCCCCGCCCGACTATCATCGAATAGTACCACATCATCCGCAAAGAGCATACACCATGGGATCTCTCTTTGGATATCACTTGTGACCTCATATATCACCAAAGCAAAAAAGATAAGGGCTCAAAGCTGGCCCCTGGTGCAGTCCTATTTTAATCGAAAAGTCATCAGTGTCGCCATCACTTGTTCGAACACTTGTCACAACATTATCATACATGTCCTTGATGAGGGTAATGTACTTTGTCGGGACTTTGTGTTTCTCCAAGGCCCACCACATGACATTCTGCGGTATCTTATCATAGGCCTTCTCCAAGTCAATGAACATCATATGCAGGTCCTTCTTTTGCTACCCGTATCTCTCCATAAGTTGTCGTACGAATAAAATGGCTTCCATGGTGGACCTCCCAGGCATGCAACCAAACTGATTTTTGGTCACGCTTGTCATTTTTCTTAAGCGGTGCTCAATGACTCTCTCCCAGAGCTTCATTGTATGGCTCATCAGCTTAATTCCACAATAATTAGTACAACTCTAAACATCCCCTTGTTCTTGCAGGCTTTGTTGAATAATTTAATAAAAAATGGTTGTGTGCATCATTCTTTATGCAGAGGTCGGGGTCTCAGCCTCCTTTTTGGAAGAAAAAATTATCATTAGTAGGCTTTTTTTTTGCGAGAGAATCATCATTGGTAGGCTTGTGAAACTGTAACCTCCTGAAATAACGAAGCTACTTCGTGTTCAAAAGTGCAGCCCCCGTGAAAATATTACCAATTAATAGAGAAGTAGTAAAAATTCATCCTTTCACAAAAGATTTTGACAAAAATCGCAAACTCTAACATCAAAACCTAAGCTTCGGAACCAAATTAATCCTATACTAAAATCACTAATACAAACTTACACAGACAGTCTAGTCGGGAAGTGAATTAATTGTATACAAACAGGACACAAATAGTGCCTGTGATTACTCGCTAAGCTGAGCCTACTGGGAAAAGAGGAGCTAAATGGAAAGCACTGAGAAATAGGAGCTCCCACAAAACTTTATTCCCCTCTCGCATGCTGCTCGCAGGTACTAATCTATCACAATGTTCGCTCAGGAAGCACCGTCACCGCAGAACTCCACGAATCAACACAAGGAAGCATGCAACAAACCAAGGATTTTAGAAGATATCCTCACATCTTATCCGCCTCCCAGTTGGTCTGGGACTGAGACTGAGACTGAGACTGGGACTGAGATTGCGACATGGGTCCGCGCCCAGCGCCACAACCGAGAAAATCCGGAGGCGTCCACGAGAAAGGAGACCGGCCAGGGTGGTGTTTCCCCCCGATAACCCACTCCGCCGCCTCCGCCTCTACGGCGACTGGGCGAGGGCAGCGACGCGCTAGATCCCCGCAGCCGCCGGGAACGGTGGGCGCGCGTATCTCTCCCCGCAGCAAGGGCGATACCTTAGGGGTGGCTGGGTCGGGGAGGCGAGAGGAGAATGTTGGATGCGTCTGCAACGGCGGCACGGGAGGAGAGAGTGGAGCGTAGGCGTAGCAGAGAGAGAGGTGGGGGAGAAGTGGAGAGGAAAACAAAATCGACGGGAGGGAGAGGAGAGGGGGATTGGCCGCGCTGCGTGCACCAGAGACTTGTGTATGGAACTGATGATTTGTGTATGACGCATGGGTCCAGGAATATTAATTCCATCAGGGGGCCTATTGTCATTTCTTAGGCCCCTCCCAATGCTCCACCTTGTACAGGTGCTAAGCCTTCCACGTAGGCAAAAAGTCTGATGTGGCAAGTTATTTAAGAGGAGAGAGATGAGTGTGGTGACCCCAGGAAGAAACAATGTTAAGCGCGTGAACCTAGGCAAAACATTTAAAGAAAGGAAGCCCACCAATACATGAAGAGCTTTAGTAGCTAAATTATTAAATGAAGCAAGCTTAGTAATCATAAGCTAAGCACCTATGCATTGGAGAGTATAGTTGCTAAGCTATTTAATGTGCTTAGCACCTTATCTAAGGACCCATGCATTGTGAGCAACCTTAGGGTTGAGCGTGGAAGCCAACGGAGTTTTTTCCATCACGGAGGCTACTAGAGACGGGCATGTATGGTAAATTGCATAGTTCCAAAATACTCCCTTTATGTACCCTCGAAAAATACTCCCTTTATATCAAAATATAAGATATTTTTAGTTCAACTATCACGCAGCACGCACATCGACACCATGCAACCGAAGAATTTCAGGTCAAATTTGGACTTAGACGACGCGGTAGCTTTGTGATATTTTGATTTTAAAGCAAATTGTAAAACGTCGGCACAAAAATGATCGCTTTGAACTATTTTATAATCACAATCTCGTAATTAAAATAATGTGTACTTATAACTTCTTTATATAGTATAGACGCAAACGCTCATATATATACGTACGTATATGAGTGACGTAGGAGCCCTCAGCCACGTCCCAAACCAACGTTTTGTGCTATAGTGGCTATAGTACTTAGGGCGTGTTCGGAAGCCCTCCCGCTTCTCAAATCCTCAACTCCACGTGAGGAGTGCAGCCGAACGATCCAAATCCAGTTGTTGGCGAGAGAAGTTGGCGATCAGCATGGTGCAAAATTCGTAGAGTCGAGGAGTCGGAAAAGGCAAAAAACACATATATGACCTGTGGGCGAAAACAATTCAAAGTTTGAACTGCTCACGAAAAAATTTCACAGCGCTCACCTTCTCGAGTGGCGCCCGACACAAGGGCGCTGCACCCTACTATGCAGCGCCTTTGCCATGGGCGCTGCAAAACTGTCCAGCGTGGCAGCCCGGGTCCAGGCGCGGCCCCAGAGACAGCAGTGCAGCGCCTATCGCTTGGGCGTCACACTTGTAATGTGCAGCGCCCAGCGCTTAGGCACTGCACTACACCTTATCCAGTTTCGTGGTCCCACCCCCTCACCCCATCCCACACACCCCCACCCCACCCCACGAGCTGAAGCAAAGGTCCCCCCTCTCCCCCCCTGTTGGGGAACGTAGTATTTTCCTATGATCACGCAAGATCTATCTACTAGATGCATAGCAATGAGGGGGAGAGTGTGTCTATGTACCCTCGTAGACCGGGAGCGGAAGCGTCAAGTGACGCGGTTGATGTAGTCAAACTTCTTCGCGATCCAACCGATCAAGCACCGAACGTACGGCACCTCCGCGTTCAACACACATTCAGCTTGATGACGTCCCACGAGCTCTTGATCCAGTTGAGCTTCACGGGAGAGTTTCGCCAGCACGACGGCGTGGGACAGATATGATGTATCTACCGGCGCAGGGCTTCGCCTAAGCACTACAACAGTATGACTGATGTGTGTTTCTGTTGAGAGGGGCATCGCATACGGCTAAAACAATTCAACTTGTATGTCCTAGGGTGCCCCCTGCCCCCGTATATAAAGGAGCAAGGGAGAGGCCGGCCCTAGAGGGGGCGCGCCAAGTGTGGGGAGTCCTATTAGGACTCCCAAGTCCTCATAGGATTCCCCTTTCCTTTCCGGAGTAGGAGAGAAGGAAAGAGGTGGAGAGGGAGAAGGAAAAGGGGGCTGCACCCCTTGTCCAATTCGGACCAGAGGGGGGGCGCGCGCCTCCTTCCTTTTGGCCTTTCTCCTCTATTCCCGTATGGCCCAATAAGGCCCATATACTCCGAAAAATACTCGAATCACTCGGAACCTTTCCGATGTCCGAATATAGTCGTCCAATATATTGATCTTTACGACTCGACCATTTCGAGACTCCTCGTCATGTCCCCGGTCTCATCCGGGACTCCGAACTCCTTCGGTACATCAAAACTCATAAACTCATAATATCGATCGTCATCAAACGTTAAGCGCGCGGACACTACGGGTTCGAGAACTATGTAGACATGACCGAGACTCATCTTCGGTCAATAACCAATAGCGGAACCTGGATGCTCATATTGGCTCCTACATATTCTACGAAGATCTTTATCGATCAAACTGCATAACAACATACGTTGTTCCTTTTGTCATTGGTATGTTACTTGCCCGAGATTCGATCGTCGGTATCTCTATACCTAGTTCAATCTCGTTACCGGCAAGTCTCTTTACTCGTTCCGTAATACATCATCTCGTGACTAACTCATTAGTCTTTTGCTTGCAAGGCTCGTTATGATGTGCATTACCGAGAGGGCCCAGAGATACCTCTTCAACACTCGGAGTGACAAATCCTAGTCTTGATCTATGCCAACACCACGAACACTTTCGGAGACACCTGTAGAGCATCTTTATGACCACCCAGTTACGTTGTGACGTTTGATAGCACACAAGGTGTTCCTACGGTATTCGGGAGTTGCATAATCTCATAGTCATAGGAACATGTATAAGTCATGAAGAAAGCAATAGCAGTAAAACTAAACGATCATAGTGCTAAGCTAACGAATGGGTCTTGTCCATCACATCATTCTCCTAATGAGGTGATCTCGTTGATCAAATGACAACTCATCTCTATGGTTAGGAAACATAACCATCTTTGATCAATGAGCTAGTCTAGTAGAGGCATACTAGGGACACTTTGTTTTGTCTATGTATTCACACATGTACTAAGTTTCCGGTTAATACAATTCTAGCATGAATAATGAACATTTATCATGATATAAGGAAATATAAATAACAACTTTATTATTGCCTCTAGGGCATATTTCCTTCAGTCTCCCACTTGCACTAGAGTCAATAATCTAGCTCACATCGCCATGTGATTTAATACCGATAGTTCACATCGTTATGTGAATAACACCCATAGTTCACATCGCCATGTGACCAACACCCAAAGGGTTTAGTAGAGTCAATAATCTAGTTCACATCGCTATGTGATTAATACCCAAGAGTAATAAGGTGTGATGATGTTTTGCTTGTGAGAGAAGTTTAGTCAACGGGTCTGTCACATTTAGATCCGTATGTATTTCGCAAATTTCTATGTCTACAATGCTCTGCATGGAGCTACTCTAGCTAATTGCTCTCACTTTCAATACGCATCCAGATTGATACTTAGAGTCATCTGGATTTAGTGTCAAAGCTTGCATCGGCGTAACCCTTTACGATGAACTCTTTATCACCTCCATAATCAAGAAACATTTCCTTAGTCATCCAGTTACTAAGGATAATTTTGACCGATGTACAGTGATCTACTCTTGGATCACTATTGTACCCCCTTGACAAACTCATGGCAAGGTACACAACATGTTTGGTACACAACATGGCATACTTTATCCTGGATCACTATTGTACCCCCTTGCCTTCGGATCTGTGATAGAAGGTGTACCCGACAGTTTCTTTTGGGTATCCTATGAAGATTTACTTCTCCGATTTGGGTTCGAGCTTATCATGTTGAAACTTTTTCACATAAGCATCATAGTCCCAAACTTAAAGAAATGACAGCTTAGGTTTCTCGTCAAACCACAGTTCATACGGTGTCATCTCCACGGATTTAGATGGTGCCCTATTTAACGTGAATGTAGTTGTCTCTAATGCATAACCCCAAAAGCGATAGTGGTAGATCGGTAAGAGACATCGTCGACCGCACCATATCTAATAAAGTACGGTTATGACGTTCGGACACACCATTACAGTGTGGTGTTCCAGGTGGCGTGAGTAGTGAAACTATTTCACATTGTTTTTACTGAAGGCCAAACTCGCTAACTCAAATATTTTACCTCTACGATCATATCGTAGAAACTCTTATTTTCTTGTTACGATGATTCTCCACTTCACTCTGAAATTCTTTGAACTTTTCAAATGTTTCAGACTTGTGCTTCATTAAGTAGATATACACATATCTGCTCAAATCATCAGTGAAGGTCAGAAAATAACGATACCCGCCGCGAGCTTCAACACTCATTGGTCCACATACATCTGTATGTATGATCTCCAACAAATCTGTTGCTCACTCCATTGTTCCGGAGAACGGAGTTTTAGTCATCTTGCCCATGAGGCATGGTTCGCAAGCACCAAGTGATTCATAATCAAGTGATTCCAAAAGTCCATCACTATGGAGTTTCTTCATGCGCTTTACACCATTATGACCTAAAAGGTAGTGCCACAAATAAGTTGCACTATCATTATTAACCTTGCATCTTTTGGCTTCAATATTATGAATATGTGTATCACCACGATCGAGATCCAACAAACTATTTTCATTGCGTGTATGACCATCGAAGGTTTTATTCATGTAAATAGAATAACAATTATTCTATGACTTTAAATGAATAACCTATTGCAACAAATATGATCAAATCATATTCATGCTCAACGCAAATGCCAAATAACATTTATTTAGGTTTTATACTAATCCCGAAAGTATAGGGAGTGTGCGATGATGATCATATCAATCTTGGAACCACTTCCAACACACATCATCACTTCACCTTTAACTAGTCTTTGTTCATTCTGCAATTCTCGTTTTGAGTTACTAATTTTAGCAACTGAACCGGTATCAAATACCCAGGGGTTGCTATGAACACTAGTAAAGTACACATCAATAATCTGTATATCAAAATATACCTTTGTTCACTTTGCCATCCTTCTTATCCGCCAAGTATCTAGGGCAGTTCCACTTCTAGTGACCATTTCCTTTGCAGTAGAAGCACTTAGTTTCAGGCTTGAGTTTTAGCTTTGGGTTTCTTCACGGGATTGACAACTTGCTTGTCATTCTTCTTGAAGTTCCCCTTCTATCCCTTTGCCCTTTACTTGAAACAAGTGGTTTTGTTAACCATCAACACTTGATGCTTTTTCATGATTTCTACCTTCGCCGACTTCAGCATCGCGAAGAGCTTGGGAATTCCTTTTGTCATCCCTTGCATATTATAGTTCATCACGAAGTTCTACTAACTTGGTGATAGTGACTAGAGAACTTTGTCAATTACTATCTTATCTGGAAGATTAACTCCCACTTGATTCAAGTAATTGTAGTACCCAAACAGTCTGAGCACATGCTCACTGGTTGAGCTATTCTCCTCCATCTTGTAGGCAAAGTACTGTCAGAAGTCTTATACCTCTCGACACGGGCATGAGTATGAAATACTAATTTCAACTCTTGGAACATCTTATATGCTCCGTGGCGTTCAAAACGTTTTTGAAGTCCCGGTTCTAAGCCGTAAAGCATGGTGCACTTAAACTATCAAGTAGTCATCATACCGAGCTTTTGTCAAAACGTTCATAACGTCTACATCTGCTCCTCCAATAGGTCTGTCACCTAGCGGTGCATCAAGGACATAATTCTCTGTGCAGCAATGAAGATAATCCTCAGATCACGGAACAATTCCGCATCATTTCTACTAACATCTTTCAACTTAGTTTTCTCTAGGAACATATAAAAAATAAACGGGGAGCAACATCGTGAGCTATTGATCTACAACATAGATATGCTAATACTACGAGGACTAAGTTCATGATAAATTAAAGTTCAATTTAATCATATTACTTAAGAACTCCCACTTAGATAGACATCCCTCTAGTCATCTAAATGATCACGTGATCCAAATCAACTAAACCATGTCCGATCATTACGTGAGATGGAGTAGTTTCAATGGTGAACATCTTATGTTGATCATATCTACTATATGATCACGCTCGACCTTTCGGTCTCCAGTGTTCCGAGGCCATATCTGCATATGCTAGGCTCGTCAAGTTTAACCCGAGTATTCTACGTGTGCAAAACTGTCTGACACCCGTTGTAATTGAACGTAGAGCTTATCACACCCGATCATCACGTGGTGTCTCGGCACGAAGAACTTTCGCAACGGTGCATACTCAGGGAGAACACTTGTACCTTGAAATTTTGTAAGGGATCATCTTATAATGCTACCGTCGTTCTAAGCAAAATAAGAAGCATAATAAGATAAACATCACATGCAAATCAAAATATGTGACATGATATGGCCATCATCATCTTGTGCTTTTGATCTCCATCTCCAAAGCACCGTCATGTTCACCTTTGTCACCGGCGCGACACCTTGATCTCCATCGTAGCATCGTTGTCGTCTCGTCAACTATTGCTTCTACGACTATCGCTACTGCTTAGTGATAAAGTAAAGCAATTACATGGCGATTGCATTTCCTACAATAAAGCGATAACCATATGGCTCCTGCCAGTTGCCGATAACTTTACAAAACATGATCATCTCATACAAAACCGTATAACTCATCATGTCTTGACCATATCACATCACAACATGCCCTGCAAAAACAAGTTAGACGTCCTCTACTTTGTTGTTGCAAGTTTTACGTGGCTGCTACGGGCTTTAGCAAGAACCGTTCTTACGTACGCATACAAAATCACAACGATGTTTCGTCAAGTATGTGCTGTTTTAACCTTCACAAGGACCGGGCGTAGGCACACTTGATTCAGCTAAAGTGAGAGAGACAAACACCCTCCAGTCACCTTTAAGCAACGAGTGCTCATAACGGTGAAACCAGTCTCGCGTAAGCGTACGCGTAATGTCGGTCCGGGCCGCTTCATCTCACAATACCGCCGAAGCAAAGTATGACATGCTGGTAAGCAGTATGACTAGTATCGCCCACAACTCATTGTGTTCTACTCGTGCATATCATCTACGCATAGACCTGGCTCATGATGCCACTGTTGGGGAACGTAGTATTTTCAAAATTTTCCTACGATCACGCAAGATCTATCTACTAGATGCATAGCAACGAGGGGGAGAGTGTGTCTACGTACCCTCGTAGACCGGGAGCGGAAGCGTCAAGTGACGCGGTTGATGTAGTCGAACTTCTTCGCGATCCAACCGATCAAGCACCGAACGTACGGCACCTCCGCGTTCAGCACAAGTTCAGCTTGATGACGTCCCACGAGCTCTTGATCCAGTTGAGCTTCACAGGAGAATTCCGCCAGCACGACGGCGTGGTGACAGATATGATGTATCTACCGGCGCAGGGCTTCGCCTAAGCACTGCAACGGTATGACCGAGGTGTGTTTCTATTGAGAGGGGCACCGCACACGGCTAAAACAATTCAACTTGTGTGTCCTAGGGTGCCCCCCTGCCCCCGTATATAAAGGAGCAAGGGAGAGGTCGGCCCTAGACGGGGCGCGCCAAGTGTGGGGAGTCCTACTAGGACTCCTAAGTCCTAGTAGGATTCCCCTTTCCTTTCCGGAGTAGGAGAGAAGGAAAGAGGTGGAGAGGGAGAAGGAAAAGAGGGCTGCACCCCTTGTCCAATTCGGACCAGAGGGGGGCGCGCGCCTCCTTCCTTTTGGCCTTTCTCGTCTATTCCCGTATGGCCCAATAAGGCCCATATACTCCGAAAAATACCCGAATCACTCGGAACCTTTCCGATGTCCGAATATAGTCGTCCAATATATCGATCTTTACGTTTCAACCATTTCGAGACTCCTCGTCATGTCCCCGGTCTCATCCGGGACTCCGAACTCCTTCGGTACATCAAAACTCATAAACTCATAATACCGATCGTCATCAAACGTTAAGCGTGCGGACCCTACGGGTTCGAGAACTATGTAGACATGACCGAGACTCATCTCCGGTCAATAACCAATAGCGGAACCTGGATGCTCATATTGGCTCCTACATATTCTACGAAAATCTTTATCGGTCAAACCGCATAACAACATACGTTGTTCCTTTTGTCATTGGTATGTTACTTGCCCGAGATTCGATCGTCGGTATCTCTATACCTAGTTCAATCTCGTTACCGGCAAGTCTCTTTACTCGTTCCGTAATACATCATCTTGTGACTAACTCATTAGTCTTTTGCTTGCAAGGCTTATTATGATGTGCATTACCGAGAGGGCCCAGAGATACCTCTCCAACACTCGGAGTGACAAATCCTAGTCTTGATCTATGCCAACACCATGAACACTTTAGGAGACACCTGTAGAGCATCTTTATGATCACCCAGTTACGTTGTGACGTTTGATAGCACACAAGGTGTTCCTACGGTATTCGGGAGTTGCATAATCTCATAGTCATAGGAACATGTATAAGTCATGAAGAAAGCAATAGCAGTAAAACTAAACGATCATAGTGCTAAGCTAACGGATGGATCTTGTCCATCACATCATTCTCCTAATGATGTGATCCCGTTGATCAAATGACAACTCATCCCTATGGTTAGGAAACATAACCATCTTTGATCAATGAGCTAGTCTAGTAGAGGCATACTAGGGACACTCTGTTTTGTCTATGTATTCACACATGTACTAAGTTTCCGGTTAATACAATTCTAGCATGAATAATAAACATTTATCATGATATAAGGAAATATAAATAACAACTTTATTATTACCTCTAGGGCATATTTCCTTCACCCCCTCTCCCCCTCTCTCAAATCCTTCTCTAATCTTGCTCATCCGGAGTATTTGACCGTGGATTTCGAAGACAACCCCTCCCTTAAGGTAATCTCCTCCGATCTCCTCTTTTTCATCCATAGGAATTGTCACATTTGCTCAAATGTGGCTAGTTTGGGGAAACCCTAGTTTTGGCTTGAATTTGGAAATTTGTGTTCAAACATGTTATGTTTCTTTTCTAATTTGGTAGGGTTAGGTTTAATACTATGCTAGGGTTAGGGTTATGTGTGTTTTTATGTTGTGGTTAGGGTTAGGGTTATGCTATTGTTAGGGTTGTTGTTATTGTTAAGTGGGGGTTAGGGGTGTTGTTTCATATCTATGTTAGGGCTTGTGTATTTTGTGCAAAAACTTGGTTAAGTACTTACTTGATATATGTGTGTGTTTTATTGTTGTAGGGATGGGAAGAACATGTGTTTATGTTCATCATGTGGATAAAGAAGCCTTTTTGAAAGGCAATGTTGAGCCGGACCCGGAAGAGCTTGACATGGTGTTTGAGAGTAGTCCTAGCTATGCGGAGCTCTTGGAACAAGTGAGGAAGGATTTGAATTGGATGGACCCAAGTGACGTTGTTGAGTTGGAGGGAAGACATAATGTTGGTTTCGGAGTGTACATCCATTGGAAGACAATGCGTGTCAACTCCGAGCAACGTTGGGTTGCATACAAGGAGACGGTTGCCGAATCTCTAGACAAGGCTCTTGAGTTATTTGCCTCCAAGAAGGTTGAGTCTACTTTGCATTTGGACTTGAACCGGAACCCCTCCCCGTTGGTTGCTAGCACTGCCCCACCCATGAACCAAGATCAAATGAGTGCACCTCATTTCACGCAACAAGATTGGCCAACATTGAGCCCGACTCCAACCAACCGAAATGAAGATTTTGAAGAGGAGAATGATGTGTATGAGGAGGATGACAACGAAGGTGGTCTCCACGACAACAATGTGGGTGATCTCGAGCAATATCATGTGCAGGAGACAATGGACCAATCCATCCCTTTTTTCCGTGCATATGCATCGGACTCGGATGACGATGGTCCCGACGAAGAAGTTGATGAGGAGGGGTTCATGACGAAGGAGGCCCAAGCATTCAAGAAGGTATTCGGGCGGGATCACAAGACATCATTGTTTAAGGATCTTAGTCTCGCGGATGAAGCCGTTGTGGATGGTGGCAAATGCATATCTCTTGGAGCTAGGCCAGGTTCTCATCGTGATTTGGTAGATGGCAAGAACGGGATATTTCCCGGTTGCGAGTTTGATTCTTTCTTGGAATTGAAGATGTGGCTCGACAACTATTCGTTTACGCATTATCGTCCACATAGAGTGGCCAAATCGGACATCAATGTGCGTTACACGGTTAAGTGTGAAGTGCCAGAATGTCCATGGATTGTGCATGCAAGGCCATGGAAAGGAGGTCCCACTTGGCGCATAGTTAGTTGTCTACCAACTCACATGTGCCACCACAAGAATGCGGATGGCAAGTTTGTGTACCAACAACACAGACAACTCACGTCCGAGTTCATCGCTTACAGGCTTTCCAACCAAATATCCACACTTCCAACAATGAGCATTAAGGGTGTCATTGACATTGTGAAAGCCATCTTTCATTACAAGATCAAGTACGGGAAGGCATGGAAGGCGAAGCAAGCCGCATTCAAGATGTTATATGGCAATTGGGAGGAAGCATACAACCGAATCCATAGGTTGTTGTTAGCTATGGCCGCCACAAACCCAGGCATGGTTCATGTGGTCGAGCCTTATGGGCACCAAACATTGATTCACAAACGGGAGGACCGTGCGAGTATTTGGTCGTGCATTCTGGGCCTTTGAGCAATGCGTGAGGGCTTTTGAGCATTGTCGGCCCGTCATCGCCATCAATGGCACGTTCTTGACCGGACAATACAAGGGCACTCTTTTGGTTGCAATAGCAAGTGATGCCAATAACTGGGTGTTGCCTTTGGCTTTCGCTTTGGTTGAGGTGGAGAACAATGATAACTGGGAGTGGTTTTTGCGTCATTTGAGAACAAGGGTATTACCGGCCGAACGGGAAATTTGTGTCATATCGGATCGCCATCAAGGAATTCTAAATGCGGTTGTGGTTGACATTCCCGGATATACCAAGTTGCACCATCGATGGTGCATGAGGCACTTTTGTGCAAACTTCTATAGGGCATGTGGTATCAAGGAGTTGGCCGATGATCTTCGAGATTGTTGTCTCGCTTTCTCCGACAAGCGGTTTGCCGCGTTGTTCAATGCATTGCTCAGACACAAGAAACTTGACCCCAGTGGTCTTGATTTTCTCAATAGGCACATTGTGGAAAGGAATATGTGGGCACGTGCTTTCGATGAAGATGGTCGAAGGTACGGTCAAATGACAAGCAACATGGCAGAATGCTTCAATAGGGTTCTCAAAGGTGTTCGTGCATTACCCGTGACGGCGATAGTTCAATACACCTTCGACAAGATGAATGCATACTTTTTAAAGTACTCAATGGAGACGGATATGCAGAGCTGGTGAGAACAAGCAAAAGCACAAGTATAATTTCCCACCAAAGGTTGAAGAATGGTTGGAATTTCAATCACGAAAGGCAGACTCCCAAGAAGCTGTTCTATATGACGACAACGAGTGGAAGTATGAAGTGAAAGAGCCTGGAGGAACCTTGAACGATGGCCACCAACACGGAGGCCGTGCTTTCAAGGTCTCCCTAACAAGGTGTGATTGCAGCTGCATGAGGCCATTGTTGCTTCATCTGCCATGCTCGCACTTGTTAAACGCATCCTGTGTTAGGAATGTTGACGTCAATCACCCTCTTACCGTGCGGGAGTCCGAGTTCTCAATCATGATGGTAAAGAAAACATGGGCTCCCCGGTTTGAGCCATACTTGGACCAATCACAATGGCCGGAGTATCATGGAGTTCAACTATGGCCGGACCCGGAATTGAAGGTCATTAGACGGGGAAGACGTAAGACAAAGCGTCTTAGAGGTGACATGGACGGATGGGGCCGTGGTGGCGCTCGAGAATACGGCGCCGGCCAATTCCAAGAGCCTCGTGAGCAATCCCGTTGTGGGGCGTGCAATCAAGGGGGACACAACACAAGAACTTGTCCCAAACCAAAAAAGAGATCAAAGAAAAATGATGCAAGCACGAGCCAAGCAAATGATAACCAACCAAGTCAACCAAGGAGTAGCCAACCAAGTCAACCAAGGAGTAGCCAACCAAGTCAAACAAGTGCCCAAGTGCCAAACCAATCAAACCAAACAAGCCAACGAGGAACTAGGCAACAAAGAGGGAGTCAACTAGGTCTTAGAAGAGGCCGTGGTGGTGGTAGAGGCCGTGGTGATGGTCTTGGCCTTGGTGGTGGTCTAGGTCGTGGTGATGGTGTTGGCCGTGGTGGTGGTAGAGGCCGTGGTGGTGGCATAGGCCATGGTGGTGGTAGAGGCCGTGGTGATGGTAGAGGCCGAGGTGATCTAGGCCGTGGTGATGGTGGCGGCCGTAGTGGAGGAATGTTCTCTTGGCTGAATGGGCCATTGCCGTATGTGACTTACTATGATCTTGTTACTTTGGCTCAATGTTTGTGTTGTCATATTGCAATGTGTGAATAACTATTATATTGCCATTTTCGTAGGTATGGAAATAATGAAGGGGATGGAGGACACGGAGGGGGAAGGTGAGATCCCTGGGTGGTGGGACGAGGAAGAAGAAGAAGAAGAAGAAGAAGAAGAAGAAGAAGAGAGGAAGATGAAGAAGGGACAAGGACCATGACCTTCTTATGAACATATATGACTATGTGTATGACTATGTGATTTGGACTACTTTATGTGCTACATATGCATGACTATGTGATTTGGACTACTGTATGTGCTATGTAGTACCAAATGTGATTTGGATATGAACATGTGCCACCTGTGTGAACCAGAAAACACAAACATAACCTGTCATTTCAAAACAGCTGATAGTGCAGCGCCCAGCCCCTAGGCGCTGCACTGTGTAGTGCAGCGCCCTACCTTTAGGCGCTGCACACTGGCAAACCTACTGGAATGCTTCTGTTGCTCTCTGGACTAGCATGTCCAAGTGTGCAGCGCCTAAAAGCTAGGCGTCACACCTAACAGTGCAGCGCCCCTCCCTTAGGCGCTGCACATCTGGACATGCTAGTCCAGAGAGCAACAGAAGCATTCCAGTAGTTTTGCTGCCCGAAAAATTGCTAAGTCCATGTGCAGCGCCTAAGGGATGGGCGCTGCACTACACTATGTAGCGCCGAAGAGAGAGGCGCTGCAGTACACTATGCAGCGCCTAAGGGAGAGGCGCTGCACACTGGCAAACCTACTGGAATGCTTCTGTTGCTCTCTGGACTAGCATGTCCAAGTGTGCAGCGCCTAAGACAAGGGCGCCACATAGTTAATGTGCAGCGCCCCTCCCTTAGGCGCTACACACCTGACTAGTAAAACTGCCCCACCCACTCCCCACCTACCCCCACCACAGACAGACACACCCAGCAGAGAAGCCCGAAGCTCAGTGTCTCCCCTCTGCCCCCCATACCCCCCTCTCAAATCCTTCTCAAATCCGGAGATTTTGTCCGTGGATCTGGAAGCCAACCCCTCCCTTAAGGTAATCTCCTTCGATCTCCTCATTTTCATCCAAAAAAATGTCACATTAGCTCAAATCGAAGTAGTTTGGGGAAACCCTAGTTCTTGCTTGGATTTGGGCATGTGTGTGGTAATTTGTGGGGAAACCCTTGGGTGATGCATTCCCCTCTATACATGTCAATGTGTTTATATTTTGAGGGAAACCCTACTTTCGTAGGAATGGCTTCATCCGGTTCAATGACAAGGCCACCATGTGCTAACCATGATGACATGTCGAACAAGTGGGAGAGTGCATCATTGGACAAGGTGAAGGAGAAAGATGTTAACATCCCACCATGTTGGTGTGGGGATGTTTGCAAGGTGAAGGTGTCCACCGATCGAAAGAAGTCATGGACGGAAGGGAGGAGATACTTTGTATGCCCCAACTATGCTTATGATCGTGCACTTCCAACTAACGCCTATGACGAGCCACCGGTAAGCTAGACAAGTAACATGTTACTCTCAAACGTGTGTCCACACTAACTAAAATTGTGTATGCAGTCACCCCCTCCACTATGCAAGTACTTCACATGGATAGATCATGAAGTGCCCGAAGATGTCAAAAAGGACCGATATCAAGATTGTCTTAGGCGCCAGCGCTGGTTCGAAGAATCCCTTCGAAGAGGCTTGGAGGAAGAGCGTCGTCAAAAGGAGAGGATGGATCGGAAGAAACGAGAGGAGGAGAGGGCTCGCCAAGCGAAACTTGCTCGTCAGGAGGAGAGGGCAAGAAAGCTAGCATAGGCTCATGAGGTGCAAAAGGAGGATGAGGCACGTGACAAGAAGGGAAAATGGCCTCGCTCGACTCAGTAGGGACTTTGCTTTGGTTCACTCGTCATGGACTAGGGCAAGAAGCCATTTGTCGTCACCTATCTTCTAATGAATGTGTCTTGAACTTGTGAGGTTATGTGCGATGTTGGTGAACTTTCTTCTAGGGCAAGTCACCATTTGTGTCGTGAACCATGTCATGGTAATGTTTCATTCGTCTTAAGTTAAGAACTCATCGGCATAAAATTTGTGTTAGTTGAAATTGGTGTGATGCTCCAGCTATTGAAAATATTGTGATGGTCCCCTGAATTGGAACCGATGTAAACCAAACAGTTTTTGCAATAAATAACAGTGTAGCGCCCAACAGAGGGGCGTCACACTATATAGTGCAGCGCCTGACCCTTCGGCGCTGCACGCTGCCTTAGCAATGTTCCTGTGCGCTCAATGAAGCAGAGTTTCTGTGGTGCCCTGGACTGCCATGGCCTGTAGTGCAGCGCCTAGGGTACGGGCGCTGCTCTGTGTAGTGCAACGCCTTTGTGATGGGTGCTGCTCTGTGTAGTGCAGCGCCTCTGCCTTCTGCGCTGCAGTACTGTTTACTGCTAAACTGCAAAAACAGATGCAAGTTTGGCAAAAACAAAACATATGGCATAACTATGAATGCAGTGTTGTAACTTGAACATCACATCACATCGTATGACATAAGATAACTAATAACTTGAACATCACATTACTACAAGTTCGCAAACACAAGTATCACACTACTAAAAGTTCACAAATATATGCCATAACCTCACAAGTTCATCAACCTAATGAAACGGGTACAAGAGCACTTGCACAATAAAGAACAAAAGCACTAATGCCTTCCGCGCGTGCTCCTGGTGGAACGCCCGGTGGCAATATTCTTCTTCCTGCTAGGACGAGGCACCTGTTCCTCCACCTCCTCCTCCGCCTCATCATCCAAGCTAGCCATCCGCGAGGTCCCTACGCCCACCTTTGGGTTGCCTCTGTTGTCAAAGTCGGTGGGCGTGAACCGTTTTATGGGCTGCCTAGGCTTCAACATGTATGTGGACCGAACTTGAGCGTCCGCCAAAATCTCGTCATCGTCAATCTATCACACAATGAAACAATATGGTGAAGACCGGCGTCATAATGAAGTGACATTTAAATCTAAAAGATTATTCATACCTCTTGGGTGACCACACCCTCATCATCCAGATAGGCAAATGAGGAACTCACATCGTCCCCTTCATGGTGAGATAAGGGGTCTGATGGTGTACCAGACCTAGAGGCAGATGGTTCATCATATTCTGGGTCACGGCAACCGAGAAGGTTTGATAACCGCCTTAACTTCTTGGCCTGACGCTATAACATGAACAAGTGTATAAGATACCAAACTCCGCAACATATGTATCATGGACAGCTGAGTGCGATATGTACCTTCAGAAATTTTCGTAATGGACCTTCATCATTGGATTCTCCAACTGGTGTCTGCTCCAAAATAGACTGGCTTTCATCAGCCGCTTTCTTGATTTAGTCACATTGTGGATGAGAATGAAGTACACGTCGATAGCCATTCTAACATGTGTAGTACTGCCAACGGGAAAGTAAAGAAGTGAACACTTACCACATAGTTAATCATCGGAACAGCAGGGACATCTTGCCTGTAATGCCCAGGATGGGACTATACCTCCTACGTGTCGAGGCACGACTTAAAGGTATAAGCCCATCCTAGAATGATCTCAAGTTTGGTATCTTTGCACGACTCATGTAAAAGAGGGATTAAATTGCAAAAAGGAGATAGTTGGCTTACACTCGCCACTTCACACAATACATTACATAAGCAAAACATCATTCAAAACATCACAACCCGACTACGGGCGAAGATCCAAAAGAAAGATACCAAAACAACATAAAGCCACAGGTCAGGATTGAATCCTAGTAGAAACCACTACTGATCGTCGAAACGTCACAAGCTTACGGCCAAACTCTTCATCGAGCTCCCAGTGAAGCTCTGAACTAGCTCCTGCTTCATTCTCGGCTGAACCTACATCTGGTGTTGTAGTATCTGTGAGCCACGAGGACTCAGCAATCCCATAACCATGGGTATCAAGACTAGCAAAGCTTTGTGGGTAGGAAGAGGTAAAGTGGTGAGGTTGCAGCAGCGGCTAAGCATAATATGGTGGCTAACTTACGAGTACCAGAATAAGATGAGCATCTACGCAAACAGTCGCAAAAGTAGTGATCGCTAAAGATCCTGAACTACATACGAATCAAACATAACCCCACCGTGTTCTCTTCTCAAAGTGAAAAGAGACAGTCACGGTTACTCACACAGTTGTGTGTTTTACTTCGGATCATCTGTCAAGTTTTCTACAACCGGACATTAACAAATTCCAATCTGCCACATAACCGCGGGCACGGCTTTCGAAAGATCATAACCCTGCAGGGGTGTCCCAACTTAGCCCATTACAAGCTCTCACGATTAGCTGAAGTGATAAATATAATATCATCACTCCTTATCTTAGGGAAATCCGATCAGGCTCGGCATCCCGGTAGCACAAGACATTTCGACAATGGTAAAACAAGTCCAGCAAGACCTCCCGGCGTGCCGACACCCTGATAGTAGCCGCGCGTATCTCGTCTCAGGCCATGTCCGGATGAGCAATACGTACAGCAACCGAAGACCCCAGATAACTGGGTGGCATCACAAGTGGCTCTAGTTTGGGACCAACACCATCAGCACTGGCCCCCCCTGTTATGTAGAATTAAGAACCCGGGGACATGACCCCCTATGCAATTAATTAATTAATTATGTTGTTATTATGAGCAAATTAAAACCAATGTTGGGCCTTGCTGGAGGAGTTTTATTCAAAGTCGAACTGTCAAGGGCTCCCCATCCACCCGTCGTGTAAGGAACGCAAAATCAAGGAACATAATGCCGGTTTATCGGCGCCTAAGGTGGCATGAGTGGAACAAAACACCGAGCAAAAGGCCAAGCCTTCCACCCATGCCCAGTATATAGGTGTGTTAATAATAATTATAGATATTGTGATATACCAACAACAAGTTCCCTCCTGGAACGAACTTCATCTTCACCTGCAACTAACAACGCTATAAGAGGGGCTGAGCAAGCGGGTAACATAGCCAAACAATGGTTTTGCTAGGAAGGCTTCAAGGTTAGAGGTTTCATGGCAACAAGGAGATGCTGACATAAAGGATGGGTAGCGCGACATGTAACGATAGCATCGAGACAACTAAGCATGGCAATGGTAGTAAAGGTATCCAAGGGTATGATCATCTTGCCTGGGATTCCGCAAGGAAGAAGAACGGGTCCATGAAGTAGACGGAGCAACAGTCGAGCGAATCCTCACAACTCCGGAACGAAACCGAAGCTAACAAGAGAAGCAACCGGAAAGAAGCAAACAACACGGTAAACACACAAGCATAAACATGGCATACGATGCACATCCAAGTATGATGCATGTCCGGTTTAATTATGCATGGCATGGCAAAGTGCACAAACAAAACTACAAGTTAAGTGGAGCTCAATATGCAACGAGTTGCATATTGACGAAACACCACATTTTATTTATTTAGTTGACTCTCGTTATTTACAAGACAAGGTTAAATGTTTGTTAACATGGCAAGAGGTGAATCAAAAGTAAACTACCTATCTAGGCAATTTAAATGAGGCCGGAAATAACAACAACAATTCCGGAAAAATCCCCATGTGCAAATTATGAATTTGGTACTGGTCTGCCTATTACACCATTTTAATGTTGTTAAACAACAAAACAAGGGGCACCATGTTATTCTACACATTTTTCCACCCCATTTACATATAATGTTTATTAAAAAACCGAGCTACGTTTATTTAGTTATGAAATAAATCATTTTAGCATGGCATTTGAGCAAATTTAAATAAACAACAAGTTAAACATTTTTAACTGGGGTGAGAGTGGCATATTATTAAACTACACAAAATTCTGGTCATTTAACATATATAAATTGTTTTATTCTGATGCAAGATTATCTAGATATTAGCAATTTAAAATGATGGCAATTCCTGTAAAATGCATGCATTGAAAAAAAACACTAAAACGCAACAACAGGGAAACAACAACTATGGGCCGGAAGCATCACTGTGTGAAGCCCAAAAGTGGAATCTGGCCCAGGCGGCTGAGTGTGCGTGAGCCAAGGGAAAAAAAGGAAACACACAAAAATTGGGTGGCTAGGAATCGAACCCCCTCCCTCCTGGATGCGAGCACGAGGGTGGAACCACTACGCTAGGCGATGTGTTTCTGACTAGACTTAGAGGCAATTCTAATTAACCTCCACAAGCCAGAACGGATCTTGGAAAAAATAATGACAGCTTCAGCTTCGACAAGAGGCTCACATCGGGGAAAAATGGAGAGCGGCCATGGCGATGCAGGAGGCGAGCGTTGGGGCGCCGTTCAGGCGAAAAGGAGGTAGCAGCGATGGGGCTTGGCGCGGGGTCTTGGGGTCGCGGTCAACGCGGCCGAGGCAGATGTCGAGCGCTGCTCGTCCTGAAGCAGGGCGCTGGGGATGCACGGTTGCGATGGCGCTGGTGAGCTCCGGTGGGGCGGCGCGGCGACCTGGAGCCAAGGACGAGGACGGGGATCGAGCGGCCATGGGGATCCAGGCCGCGGCGACTCCACGCGACGCGGGGCTCGGGCTGGAGCATCCATGGCGGGGAACTCGGTGCTCGAGGACGTCCATGGCCTCCTGTGATCCACGGAAGAGATAGACCATGAGAGTGAAGGAAATATGCCCTAGAGGCAATAATAAAGTTATTATTTATTTCCTTATATTATGATAAATGTCTTTTATTCATGCTAGAATTGTATTAACCGGAAACTTAATACATGTGTGAATACATATACAAAACAGTATGTCCCTAGTATGCCTCTACTAGACTAGCTCATTGATCAAAGATGGTTATGTTTCCTAGCCATAGACATGAGTTGTCATTTGATCAACGGGATCACATCATTAGGAG
Source organism: Secale cereale (assembly GCA_902687465.1). Lineage (NCBI taxonomy): Eukaryota > Viridiplantae > Streptophyta > Magnoliopsida > Poales > Poaceae > Secale > Secale cereale. The sequence continues at coordinate 559,362,711 of LR738711.1, forward strand.
AATGATGTGATGGACAAGACCCATCCGTTAGCATAGCACTATGATCGTTTAGTTTAACTGATATTGCTTTCTTCATGACTTATACATGTTCCTATGACTATGAGATTATGCAACTCCCGAATACCGTAGGAACACCTTGTGTGCTATCAAACGTCACAACGTAACTGGGTGATCATAAAGATGCTCTACAGGTGTCTCCGAAAGTATTCGTGGTGTTGGCATAGATCAAGATTTGGATTTGTCACTCCGAGTGTCGGAGAGGTATCTCTGGGCCCTCTCGGTAACACACATCACAATAAGCCTTGCAAGCAAAAGACTAATGAGTTAGTCACGAGATGATGTGTTACGGAACGAGTAAAGAGACTTGCCGGTAACGAGATTGAACTAGGTATAGAGATACCGATGATCGAATCTCGGGCAAGTAACATACCGTTTGACAAAAGGAACAACGTATGTTGTTATGCGGTTCTGACCGATAAAAGATCTTCGTAGAATATGTAGGAGCCAATGTGAACATCCAGGTTCCGCTATTGGTTATTGACCAGAGATGAGTCTTGGTCATGTCTACATAGTTCTCGAACCCGTAGGGTCCGCACGCTTAACGTTTGATGACGATCGGTATTATGAGTTTTTGAGTATTGATGTACCGAAGGTAGTTCGGAGTCCCGGATGAGATCACGGACATGACGAGGAGTCTCGGAATGTCCGAGACATAAAGATTGATATATTGGACGGCTATATTCGGACATCGGAAGTATACCGGAAAAGTTTCGGATTTATCGGGAATGCCGGAAGGGGTTACCGGAACCCCCTACGAGAGGGGATGGTCCATAGTGGGCCTAAAGGGTGAGAGAGAGGCAGCCCATAGGGCTGGCCGGCGCCCCCACCTAGGAATCCTAGTTGGACTAGGATTGGGGGGGCGCCACCTCTCCTATTCCTTTCCCCCTTCTTCCTTTCGGTGAATCCTACTAGGAATAGGATTGCAATCCTATTCCTAGTAGGACTCCCTCCCTAGCCGCACCAGGAGAGGTTGGCCGGCCTCCCTCCCCTGCTCCTTTATATATGGGGGCAGGGGGGCACCCAAAGACACACAAGTTGAATTGTTCCAGCCGTGTGCGGTGCCCCCCTCCATAGAAACACACCTCGGTCATACCGTTGCAGTGCTTAGGAGAAGCCCTGCGCCGGTAGATACATCATATCCGTCACCACGCCGTCGTGCTGACGAAACTCTCCCGTGAAGCTCAACTGGATCAAGAGCTCGTGGGACGTCATCAAGCTGAACGTGTGCTGAACGCGGAGGTGCCGTACGTTCGGTGCTTGATCGGTTGAATCGCGAAGAAGTTCGACTACATCAACCGCGTCACTTGACGCTTCCGCTTCCGGTCTACGAGGGTACGTAGACACACTCTTCCCTCTCGTTGCTATGCATCTGGTAGATAGATCTTGCGTGATCGTAGGAAAATTTTAAAATACTACGTTCCCCAACAGTGGCATCAGAGCCAGGTCTATGCGTAGATGATATGCACGAGTAGAACACAAGTGAGTTGTGGACGATACTAGTCATACTGCTTACCAGCATGTCATACTTTGATTCGGCGGTATTGTTGGATGAAGCGGCCTGGACCGACATTACGCGTACGCTTACGCGAGACTGGTTCTACCGACGTGCTTCGCACACAGGTGGCTGGCGGGTGTCAGTTTCTCCAACTTTAGTTGAATCAAGTGTGGCTACGCCCGGTCCTTGTGAAGGTTAAAACAGCACATACTTGACGAAACATCGTTGTGGTTTTGTATGCGTAGGTAAGAACGGTTCTTGCTAAGCCCGTAGCAGCCACGTAAAACTTGCAACAACAAAGTAGAGGACGTCTAACTTGTTTTTGCAGGGCATGTTGTGATGTGATATGGTCAAGACATGATGAGTTGTACGGTTTTGTATGAGATGATCATGTTTTGTGAGGGTGATCATGACGGTGCTTTGGAGATGGAGATCAAAAGCACAAGATGATGATGGCCATATCATGTCACATATTTTGATTGCATGTGATGTTTATCTTATTATGCTTCTTATTTTGCTTAGATCGACGGTAGCATTATAAGATGATCCCTTACTAAATTTCAAGGTATAAGTGTTCTCCCTGAGTATGCACCGTTGCGAAAGTTCGTCGTGCCGAGACACCACGTGATGATCGGGTGTGATAAGCTCTACGTTCAAATACAACGGGTGTAAGCCAGTTTTGCACACGCAGAATACTCGGGTTAAACTTGACGAGCCTAGCATATACAGATATGGCCTCAGAACACTGGAGACCGAAAGGCCGAGCGTGAATCATATAGTAGATATGATCAACATAAGATGTTCACCATTAAAACTACTCCATCTCACGTGATGATCGGACATGGTTTAGTTGATTTGGATCACGTGATCAATTAGATGACCAGAGGGATGTCTATCTAAGTGGGAGTTCTTAAGTAATATGATTAATTGAACTTTAGTTTATCATGAACTTAGTCCTGGTAGTATTAGCATATCTATGTTGTAGATCAATAGCTCGCGATGTTGCTCCCCGTTGATTTTTCATATGTTCCTAGAGAAAACCAAGTTGAAAGATGTTAGTAGCAATGATGCGGAATTGTTCCGTGATCTGAGGATTATCCTCATTGCTGCACAGAAGAATTATGTCCTTGATGCACCGCTAGGTGACAGACCTATTGCAGGAGCAGATGTAGACGTTATGAACGTTTTGACAAAAGCTCGATATGATGACTACTTGATAGTTTAAGTGCACCATGCTTTACGGCTTAGAACCGGGACTTCAAAAACGTTTTGAACGCCATGGAGCATATAAGATGTTCCAAGAGTTGAAATTAGTATTTCATACTCATGCCCGTGTCGAGAGGTATAAGACCTCTGACATTACTTTGCCTACAAGATGGAGGAGAATAGCTCAACCAGTGAGCATGTGCTCAGATTGTCTGGGTACTACAATTACTTTAATCAAGTGGGAGTTAATCTTCCAGATAAGATAGTAATTGACAAAGTTCTCTAGTCACTATCACCAAGTTAGTAGAACTTCGTGATGAACTATAATATGCAAGGGATGACGAAAGGAATTCCCAGCTCTTCGCAATACTGAAGTAGGCGAAGGTAGAAATCATGAAAAAGCATCAAGTGTTGATGGTTAACAAGACCACTTGTTTCAAGTAAAGGGCAAAGGGATAGAAGGGGAACTTCAAGAAGAATGACAAGCAAGTTGTCACTCCCGTGAAGAAACCCAAAGCTAAACTCAAGCCTGAAACGAGTGCCTATACTGCAAAAGGAAATGGTCACTAGAAGTGGAACTGCCCTAGATACTTGGCGGATAAGAAGGATGGCAAAGTGAACAAAGGTATATTTGATATACAAATTATTGATGTGTATTTTACTAGTGTTCATAGCAACCCCTCGGTATTTGATACTGTTTTAGTTGCTAAAAAGTAGTAACTCGAAGTGGGAGTTGCGTAATGAACATATACTAGTTAAAGGATGAAGTGACGATGTGTATTGGAAGCAGTTCCAAGATTGATATGATCATCATCGCACACTCCCTATACTTTCGGGGTTAGTGTTGAACCTAAATAACTGTTATTTGGTGTTTGTGTTGAGCATGAATGTGATTTGATCATGTTTATTGCAATACGGTTATTCATGTAAGTTAGAGAATAATTGTTGTTCTGTTTACATGAATAAAACCTTCTATGGTCATACACCCAATGAAAATAGTTTGTTGGATCTCGATCGTGTGATACACATATTCATAATATTGAAGCCAAAAGATGCAAGGTTGATAATGATAGTGCAACTTATTTGTGGCACTGCCGTTTAAAGTCATATTGGTGTAAAACGCATGAAGAAACTCCATAATGATGGACTTTTGGAATCACTTGATTATGAATCACTTGGTGCTTGCGAACCATGCCTCATGGGCAAGATGACTAAAACTCCGTTCTCCAGAACTATGGAGCGAGCAACATATTTATTGGAAATCATACATACTGATGTATGCGGACCAATGAGTGTTGAAGCACGCGGCGGGTATCGTTATTTTCTGACCTTCACTAATGATTTGAGCAGATATGGGTATATCTACTTAATGAAGCACAAGTCTGAAACATTTGAAAAGTTCAAAGAATTTCAGAGTGAAGTAGAGAATCATCGTAACAAGAAAATAAAATTCCTACGATCTGATCGTGGAGGAGAATATTTGAGTTACGAGTTTGGTCTTCATTTGAAACAATGTGGAATAGTTTCACAACTCACGCCACCTGGAACACCACAGCGTAATGGTGTGTCCGAACGTCGTAACCGTACTTTATTGGATATGGTGCGATCTATGATGTCTCTTGCCGATTTACCACTATCATTTTGGGTCATGCATTAGAGACAGCTGCATTCACGTTAAATAAGGGCCTCATCTGAATCCGTTGAGACAACGCCTTAAGAACTGTGGTTTGGCAAGAAACCAAAGTTGTTGTTTCTTAAAATTTGGGACTGCGATGCTTATGTGAAAAAGTTTCAACATGATAAAGCTCAAACCCAAACCGGAGAAGTAAATCTTCATAGGATACCCAAAAGAGACTGTTGGGTACACCTTCTATCACAGATCCGAAGGCAAGATATTCATTGCTAAAAATGGATCCTTTCTAGAAAAAGAGTTTCTCTCGAAAGAAGTGAGTAGGAGGAAAGTAGAACTTGATGAGGTAATTGTACCTTCTCCCGGATTGGAAAGTAGTACATCACAGGAAATTGTTCCAGTGATTCCTACACCAATTAGTGAGGAAGTTGATGATAATGATCATGAAACTTCGGATCAAGTTTCTACTGAACATCGTAGATCAACCAGAGTACGTTCCGCACCTGAGTGGTACGGCAACCCAGTTCTGGAAATCATGTTACTAGACCATGATGAACCTACGAACTATGAGGAAGCGATGATGAGCTCAGATTCCACAAAATGGCTTGAAGCCATGAAATCTGAGATGGGATCCATGTATGAGAACAAAGTGTGGACTTTGGTTGACTTGCCCGATGGTCGGCAAGCCATCGAAAATAAATGGATCTTCAAGAGGAAGACCGACGCTGACGGTAATGTTACTGTTTACTAAGCTCGACTTGTTGCGAAAGGTTTTCGACAAGTTCAAGGAGTTGACTACGATGAGACTTTCTCACCCGTAGCGATGCTTAAGTCTGTCCGAATCATGTTAGCAATTGCCACATTTTATGAAATCTGGCAAATGGATAACAAAACTGCATTCTTTAATGAATTTATTAAAGAAAAATTGCATATGATGCAACCAAAAGGTTTTGTCGATCCAAAAAGTGCTAACAAATTATGCAAGCTCCAGCGATCCATCTATGGACTGGTGCAAGCATCTTGGAGTTGGAATATACGCTTTGAGTGGGAGCACTACAAGAAGTGAGTGGGAGCACTACAACCTTTCTGATAAGTATATGTGAATAACATATTGTCGATCGGAAATGATGTAGAATTTTCTGGAAAGCATAAAGGAGTGTTTGAAAGGATTTTTTCAAAGACCTCAGTGAAGCTGCTTACATATTGAGCATCAAGAATCTATATAGATAGATCAAGACGCTTGATAAGACTTTCGATGAGTACATACCTTGATAAGATTTTGAAGTAGTTCAAAATGGATCAGTCAAAGAAGAAGTTCTCGCCTGATTTGTAGGGTGTGAAGTTGAGTGAGACTCAAAGCCAGACCACGGCAGAAAAATATAGAGAGAATGAAAGTCATTCTCTATGCCTCAGCCATAGGTCAAAATAGTGATCCAGGAGTAGATCACTGTACAGCGGTCAAAATTATCCTTAGTAATTGGATGACTAAGGAAATATTTCTCGATTATGGAGGTGATAAAGAGTTTGTCGTAAAGGGTTACGCCGATGCAAACTTTGACACTAAATCCAGATGACTCTAAATATCAATCTGGATGCGTATTGAAAGTGGGAGCAATTAGCTAGAGTAGCTCCATGCAGAGCATTGTAGACATAGAAATTTGCGAAATACATAGGGATCTGTATATGACAGACCCGTTGACTAAACTTCTCTCACAAGCAAAACATGATCACACCTTATTACTCTTGGGTATTAATCACATAGCGATGTGAACTAGATTATTGACTCTAGTAAACCCTTTGGGTGTTGATCACATAACGATGTGAACTATCGGTATTAAATCACATGGCGATGTGAGCTAGATTATTGACTCTAGTGCAAGTGGGAGACTGAAGGAAATATGCCCTAGAGGCAATAATAAAGTTATTATTTATTTCCTTATATTATGATAAATGTCTTTTATTCATGCTAGAATTGTATTAACCGGAAACTTAATACATGTGTGAATACATAGACAAAACAGTATGTCCCTAGTATGCCTCTACTAGACTAGCTCATTGATCAAAGATGGTTATGTTTCCTAGCCATAGACATGAGTTGTCATTTGATCAACGGGATCACATCATTAGGAGAATGATGTGATGGACAAGACCCATCCGTTAGCATAGCACTATGATCGTTTAGTTTAACTGCTATTGCTTTCTTCATGACTTATACATGTTCCTATGACTATGAGATTATGCAACTCCCGAATACCGTAGGAACACCTTGTGTGCTATCAAACGTCACAACGTAACTGGGTGATCATAAAGATGCTCTACAGGTGTCTCCGAAAGTATTCGTGGTGTTGGCATAGATCAAGATTTGGATTTGTCACTCCGAGTGTCGGAGAGGTATCTCTGGGCCCTCTCGGTAACACACATCACAATAAGCCTTGCAAGCAAAAGACTAATGAGTTAGTCACGAGATGATGTGTTA
>LR738711.1:559369587-559421607 GCA_902687465.1 Secale cereale
GTATTATGAGTTTTTGAGTATTGATGTACCGAAGGTAGTTCGGAGTCCCGGATGAGATCACGGACATGACGAGGAGTCTCGGAATGTCCGAGACATAAAGATTGATATATTGGACGGCTATATTCGGACACCGGAAGTATACCGGAAAAGTTTCGGATTTATCGGGAATGCCGGAAGGGGTTACCGGAACCCCCTACGAGAGGGGATGGTCCATAGTGGGCCTAAAGGGTGAGAGAGAGGCAGCCCATAGGGCTGGCCGGCGCCCCCACCTAGGAATCCTAGTTGGACTAGGATTGGGGGGGCGCCACCTCTCCTATTCCTTTCCCCCTTCTTCCTTTCGGTGAATCCTACTAGGAATAGGATTGCAATCCTATTCCTAGTAGGACTCCCTCCCTAGCCGCACCAGGAGAGGTTGGCCGGCCTCCCTCCCCTGCTCCTTTATATACGGGGGCAGGGGGGCACCCAAAGACACACAAGTTGAATTGTTCCAGCCGTGTGCGGTGCCCCCCTCCACAGAAACACACCTCGGTCATACCGTTGCAGTGCTTAGGAGAAGCCCTGCGCCGGTAGATACATCATATCCGTCACCACGCCGTCGTGCTGACGAAACTCTCCCGTGAAGCTCAACTGGATCAAGAGCTCGTGGGACGTCATCAAGCTGAACGTGTGCTGAACGCGGAGGTGCCGTACGTTCGGTGCTTGATCGGTTGAATCGCGAAGAAGTTCGACTACATCAACCGCGTCACTTGACGCTTCCGCTTCCGGTCTACGAGGGTACGTAGACACACTCTTCCCTCTCGTTGCTATGCATCTGGTAGATAGATCTTGCGTGATCGTAGGAAAATTTTAAAATACTATGTTCCCCAACAGAGAGGAGGAGAAGAAACGAGATGGGGAGAAAGAAGGAGAGGAAAAGGGCGTCGGGCTCTAGATCGATGTGAGGAAGGGGTGGCCTTGGACCCTTGGTGGTGGAGGAGAGCTCGGACAGTGGAGGCGGCGACGCTGGATTGTTGGTCATGGAATGGATCCACGGGAAGGTGGAGGCTGATTGGGTGGATCGGGAAGGGGAGATCCCGAGGGTGATTTGGGACAGAGTGGCGGCGGCGGGTTGATGGAACAAGGTCCCTAGAATTTAGGGTTTGTCCAAAATTGACTTGGGATGGACTGCTTTATATAGTAGGTGGGTATTAGAGGCAAGTTTTGGACCCTCCGATTAAATCGGACGGTTCGAGAAAAATAGACTAGGGAGTCCAAATGAGAAGTTGATGATATTTTAGGGATGTTTGGGGATGATCCGGACCCAACGGTAACGAGAGTCCCGGGTTGGTTCGGGGCAGTTTCGGACAAGTAGTGAGGAGATGAAAAGTGGCCTGTGTAGAATGTGTAGGCTGAGAAGAGAGAGAGAGAGATGGCAGCCCGACAACAGGTTTCAGAGCACTGAAACGTCTGACGAATAAACCGGCTATAGTGCCGCTATATGTTTAACGGTTGGGCTATCAAACGGACTCCGAACGCGATGAAATTTGGCAGGCGGGCTGTCTACACTATAATAAGACCACACGCCAAGTTTCACGCCATTCCGAGAACGTCTTCCGGCCACTTATAAAATAAATATTCGGAGGTGCCGCGGGCGCGTGTGAGTGTGTCTGGGCTCAGAACGGGCAACAGAGAGAACTGGGGAACCCGAACGAATGCAAGTTTTGAAAACATGCTAATGAAATGCACATGATGACATGATGGCATGATGCAATGCAAAATAAATAACACAAGCACAAAAGAACACACGGGAGAACCCGGAACATCTGGAATCTTCTGGAATCTTCTGGGACGTCGGTCTTCGGGCGTCACATTGCCCATCCCTGATATCTTTGTTGTAGGGCCGCTTCGATACATCGTCAAAGTTTACGGGCTCTTCGAGAATTTCATCGTTGTATGCCGGCGAGCATATCTTGACTCGAGTATGGGCAAGCAACCATCGTATGTAGTTATCAAAAGCAATTGGGCAATGCTTACGAAGCTGGACGTGTGCAGTCGCACGAGCTTGCTCCACACTAAGATGGAAACGGGTTACATACGATGCATGATGCTTGTCCCAGTCCTTTATCTTCCGCTGCTTTCTCCTGTCCAACCTACATTGTACAAAACCAAACATTAGCACAATCAAGAAGTAGTGGCGATGCTTAGTCAATACGGTTAATGCTCTCTTACCTATGAAGTGATTTGTCCGTGTCCACCCATTCCGGCGGGTGAGTCTGGAACAGACCAAATTGACGAAACACGCAATGTGGCAAATGAAACTCAACCGCCCAGTTGCATATCATTGGGCACCGCATAAGAAAGAGATCCTTATCATGCAAGCACATCAGGTTGATGGTAAACTCCTCGGTGTACCCAAGTCTGTCGCCGACGCCATATGGCTGCCATACCACCTATGAAATATGGCAACAATGCAAAATTGATGACTATGCACTCAGGCAAGCATGAGAAATGACTGAAGTAATGACCTCGTTACCTGCTTAGCCGTAATCGTGTCCAACTCGACAATGTACTTTTGGTACATGAGATTGACATCGTTCGTCATCTCGGATACCACATCCCACTTGTAAGCCCAAGTGGGGCGCCGTAAATCGTCATCTTCATCCAAAGGATTGAACTTGACACTCTTAGGCCGTCCAACAGGCAAACGCTCCTAGCTCCATACAGAAAGCAGAAGCATATTACCACCAATGCCCGCACTACCTGTGATCCTGCAACACACATCGTCTAGCTGCATATGAAAGAAAAAAATGTTAACTTCACAGCAAGGTTGCATTGCTAATGAAGAAATGACTTGATAGCAAAACAAACAAACCACCTGTCGGTACAAGTAAGCAAGAGTGGCTGAACCCCAGCTCCATTCGCTATCGAATACGGTCAACGCCTTCAGCCACATCCATGGAGCGTTCTTGCCTGTGGAGTCAGGAAACAAAGTCCTCGAGACAACATACCACATATAGACACGAGCATGTGTCTAAATAACGTCATCAGTGGCATCCACAGGGCAATGTGCAAAGTTCCTTTGAATCCACGTGAAAGCAGCTCCGGCTGCTTTCCTTTCCTTCTTCTTTTGCTCTTCTCCCTCCTCTGCATCAGCCTCAACCTCGGTAGGAGCCATACCAATAAGAGCAATCATCTGCTCGCGCCACCCATCGGAATCAGTGCTCATACATAGAGGCCTCCCGTCGATAGGAAGCCCGGTGATCAAGGCAGCATCCTCGAGCGTCACGGTCATCTCCCTAGTCCGAAGATGAAAACTGTGCGTCTCCGGCCTCCACCGATCAGCAAGAGAGGTCGCCAGTGGAGCGTTCAGGTTCGGCGTGGATCGGTTGACCAACTGAATCCACGGGAGGAGTCCTGCCTGCTTGATGTACGGTGTGTACCGCTCATCGTATGGCATGGCAGGACCAGGGACCCCGTGATACCGAATCTTCAGAGGTTCAAGCTTTTGCAAATAACAAGTAATGACAAATATTAGGGCATGTCAACTTCAACTACACGCAAATTAGAAAAATATTTACATTACTCATTATTACCTTCCCCTTCTCGCGCATCATGTAGGCCCGGTGTTGTGTGTCAATGGCACCCTCGAGAATCCGAACCATCCTTACAAAGTTGAAACAATACACATATATGAGTTCACCTTCATCTCAAATATCGGTATATACACTAAACGTCGCATATGTGTTCAACTACAACAATGTCAACATCTACTATAAACTACACATCTCCTATATGTCTACAAACCTCAACATGTCATAGTTATCTACAAAATAAGCATCTCACATATATCTAAAAAAAACTTACAATCTAGGGTACTACCACTATGACTACACATCCTATATAGTGAACTAATATACAACACTAGGGTAGTACCACTATGACTACACATCCTAAATCAAGCAAATCAAGCAAAGCAAGGGTTCCATCAAATCTTGGACAAATCTCTAAAAATGCAACAAATTTACGGAGGAAAAGAAAGGGAACGGAGGAGTTTACCTAGTAGGAGGGGTTGCAGATCGAATCCACGGATCTAATCTTCAGATTTCAGAGGGTTGGGGGGATCTGATGGGGGAGCCGCCGCTGCTCTCTGTCCAGAGAGGAAAGAGGGGAGGAACTGCCTTCTCGGGTCGGGCGGGCGAATGGATAAGTCGTAGTGCAGCGCCTAAGCGCTGGGCGCTGCACATTACAAGTGTGGCGCCCAAGCGATAGGCGCTGCACTACTGTCTGTGGGGCCGCGCCTGGACCCGGGCTGCTACGCTGGACAGTTTTGCAGCGCCCATGGCAAAGGCGTTGCATAGTAGGGTGCAGCGCCCTTGTGTGGGGCGCCACTCGAGAAGGTGAGCGCTGTGAATTTTTTTCGTGAGCAGTTCAAACTTTAAATTATTTTCGCCCACATGTCATATATGTGTTTTTTGCCGTCGGAAAACCCGTGCTCTCCAAAAACTGGGAAGTAGGAGTTGAGGGAAATTACATGCATATGCCACCGCAAAGTGAACTTGCGTACCGGTTCGCTAGCTATTCCTCTCCCGAGCCCCGACACAGCGCCTAGCCCACCATTCCTCTCCCGACGAGCAAACCCTAGGTGTCGCACGCCGCCGTGAGGGGGGCAGTTGCCATGCTGCTCTTGCCCTCCTCTGCCCCACTAGCATGAGCTCGGCCGCGAGGCGGCAGTTTGCACGCTGCCCTCGCTGTCGTCCGTACGACCGGAACTGCATCAATATTGTCGGCACTGGTGCAGTGCCGGTGCTCGTGGAGCTGTTGCTGGATGAACCTGAATGGCGGGTCTGCGAGCTCGCGCCAGCCGTGCTGCAGGAGATGACGCAGGTCGGCGCCGTGGTCTGCCTGCTCAGTCGTCGTCTCCAATCCAGATGGGATCGGCTGATGCTATTTTCCTTCATTGTTGGGTTGAAAGCCCATGGTGATTCCCTCCCGAGGTGGACCACATCAAAGCCAAATGGGCCAAAATTGCTCAGTTTGGGCTTCCAGCCTTTTTAGTACGCTCAGGAGAGAAGCTGCCCAGCCGAACGGATCACTAACTCTTGGCGATTTGGAGAGAAGCTGGCAGCTGGTTACGGGAGACGGACTTGAGGAGTTTCCAGCCACAGAGGGCAACCGAACACGCCCTTAAACTCCTACAGTTACCAAGGATATCAGCCACACGCCCAGCCCATCGCCCCCTTGCCTGGGCCTGTCAACGCCATTGCATACTCATCTATTTGAACATACACACACACCTTACACCTACGAGCACCTTTGAAATACTGAACCGGCATATCATCTTGAGATTTACGAGCACCATGACTTGAACTCTCGTGTGCCGGGGATACCATTGTTTCTCTAACCATCCAACTACACAGATTGGTTCGCATATGCACTTATGGTCAGAGCATCTACAGTCGGACTTTACAAATCTAGCCCCTCAAACGCCCTCGGACGCTCCCGGACGTGTCCGCGGGCACTGCCCGGGCACGCCTCAAATTAGCCACTTTGCATCCGCCTCTCTCAAATTTCATACCATAAATCCATACAAAGCATGCAACAAGAATCCTATGTATTACATCTACGTACTACCCTAGCTACTCTTCGTCGTCGGAGATGTCCACGACAACGGTGTCGGGTGCCGGCTGGACGGGCTGGTAGGAGGGTGTGATGCCCCCGATTTGACCGTACACCAATCATGCACGCAAATGTGTACGACCAAGATCAGGGACTCACGGGAAGATATCACAACACAACTCTAGACACAAATAAAATAATACAAGCTTCATATTACAAGCCAGGGGCCTCGAGGGCTCGAATACAGAAGCTTGAAAGCAACAGAGTGAGCGGAAGCAACAATATCTGAGTACAAACATAAGTTAAACAAGTTTTGCCTTGAGAAGGCTAGCAAAAACATCAACGTTCGAAGAGGCAAAGCCTCCTGCCTGGGACCTCCTAACTACTCCTGGTCGTCAGCTGTCTCCATGTTATAGTAGGCTTCGTCGAGGTAGTAGTAGTAGTCGACCGGGGTGGCGTCTGGCTCCTGGATCCGCCATCTGGTTGCAACAACCAGAAAGAAGAAGAAGGGGGAAAGGGGGGAGCAAAGCAACCGTGAGTACTCATCCAAAGTACTCGCAAGCATCAGATCTATACTAAGTATGCATCAGTATCAAAGGAATAAGTTGCATATGTGGACTGAACTGCACAATGCCAGAAGAGGAGGGGAAAAGCCTAGCCTATCGAAGACTAGCATCTTCAAGCATCTTCTGGGAACCACCATCTTGCAGCAGTAGAAGGGAGTACATAATAGCATTTTAATTAACAAGAATGTTGTAACAATAACCATCACATATCTCATGTAACCATTTCTAGTTGTAATAGATAAGGATATAAGACTGAACCTCCAAAAACCGTGGACACGGCTATTCGAATAGATAACTTCCCTGCAGGGGTGCATGATAACCCACAAGTATAGGGGATCAATTGTAGCCTCTTTCGATAAGTAAGAGTGTCGAACCCAACGAGGAGCTAAAGGTTGAACAAATATTCCCTCAAGTTATATCGACCACCGATACAACTCTACGCACGCTTGACGTTTGCTTTACCTAGAACAAGTATAAAACTATAAGTACTTTGTAGGTGTAACGGGATAGGTTTGCAAGAATATAAAGAGCACGTAAATAAAAACTAGGGGCTGTTTAGGTAAAGAAGCAATAAAGTTAGTATAGCGAGTGTGGAAAAGTGGTGGTAGGAGTTGCGAAATTGTCCCTAAGCAATTGACTACGTTACTAGATCGATAGCAAGTTCTATGTGGGAGAAGCCATTGCCAGCATGTCATCCCTGACTTGGAATTCTATGCACTTATGATTGGAACTATTAGCAAGCATCCGCAACTACTAACGTTCATTAAGGTAAAACCCAACCATAACATTAAGATATATTGGCCCCCTTCAATCTCGTATGCATCAATTTCTATGCTAGGTTGAAGCTTCTGTCACTCTTGCCCTCCAATACATAGTCTTATCAACATAAAACTAACCCTATGGTGTGATCCACGTGCGCGCTCATATGATGGGCACCAAAGGACAACAACATAACCACAAGCAAATTAAACCAATCATAGTAATTCACCAATTACCGACAGGACAACGAAAATCTGCCCAGACATCATAGGATGGTAACACATCATTGGATAATAATGTGAAGCATAAAGTACCATGTTCAAGTAGAGGGTACAACGGGTTGCGGGAGAGTGGATCGTTGTAGATAGATGGGGGAAGGTGATGAAGATGTTGGTGAAGATGACAGAGGTGTTGGTGTAGATCGTCGTCCCACGATGATGGCCCCGACGGCGTTCCAGCGCCACCGGAAGCAAGGGGGAGAGAGCCCCCCTCATTCTCCTTCTTCCTTGGCCTTCTCCCTGGGTGGGAGAAGGGTTCTCCCTCTGGTCCTTGGTCTCCATGCCATGGGAGGGGCGAGAGCCCCTCCGATATTGGATTTGTCTCTCTGTCTCTCTCTGTTTCTGCGTCCAGATTCTGGCCTTTCACCGTTTCTTATATTCCCGGAGATCCGTAACTCCGATTGGGCTGAAATTTTAACACGATTTGTATCCGGATATTGGATTGATTGCGGCGAAAGAAGGGCACCAACCGCCTTACGTGGTGGCCACAAGGGTCAGGGGCGCGCCCCCTGCCTCGTGGCCCCCTCGGGCATCATCTCGCATTAATTCATCTTCCCAAATATCACATATATTCCAAAAAAATCTCCGTGCGTTTTTATCCCGTCTGGACTCCGTTTGATATGGATATTCTACGAAACAAAAAACATGCAACAAACAGGAACTAGCACTAGGCACTGGATCAATATGTTAGTCCCAAAAATAGTATAAAAAGTTGCCAAAAGTCTGTAAAAGTTGTAGAATATTGGCATGGAACAATAAAAAATTATAGATACGACGATGACGTATCAGCATCCCCAAGCTTAATTCCTGCTCATCCTCGAGTAGGTAAATGACAAAAAAGAATAATTTTTGATGTGGAATGCTACCTAGCATAATCTTGATCATGTAATCTAATCATGGCATGAATATTAAGATACGAGTGATTCAAAGCAATAGTATCGTTTGACATAAAAGAATTTAAAAAACGGACCAACAAACAATCAATTCTTTCAAAATATCAATGCTAAAGAACATTATCCCTACAAAATCATATAGTATTTTATGCTCCCTTTTCTTAACACAAGGTACCCCTCATGCCCATCCCTGTGTCAGCCAAGCAATTGTTTTCATATTTTATTTTTTCGAACCTTTTCAACTATTCACGCAATACATGAGCGTGAGCCATGGACATAGCATTATTGGTGGAATAGAAGGTGATGATAGACAAAAGTAGGGAGAAAGTCTCACATCGACTAGGCAAATCAATGGACTATGGAGATGTCCATCAATCGATATCAATGTGAGTGAGTAGGGATTGCCATGTAACGGATGCACTAGAGCTATAAGTGTATGAAAGCACAAAGGAAAATTAGTGGGTGTGCATCAACTTGCTTGCTCATGAAGACCTAGGGAAATTTGAGGAACCCCATCATTGGAATATACAAGTCAAGTTCTATAACAAAAAATCCCACTAGTATATGATAGTGACAACATAGGAGACTCTCTATCATGAAGAACATGGTGCTATTCTGAAGCACAAGTATGGTAAAAGGATAGTAACATTGCCCCTTCTCTCTTTTTCTCTCATCTTTTTTTGTTTTCTCTTTTTTCTTTTTTTTTTGACGGGCTTCTTTGCCCCCCCTTTTTTAGGCTTCTTTGGCCTATTTTTTTTCTCACATGGGGCAATGCTCTAATAATGATAATCATCACACTTTTATTTACTTACAACTCAATGCTAGAACAAAGTATGACTCTATATGAATGCCTCCGGCGGTGTACCGGGATGTGCAATGATCTAGCGTAGCAATGACATTAAAAAACGGACAAGCCATGTAAACATCATGCTAGCTATCTTACGATCATGCAAGGCAATATGAAAATGATGGTGCGTGTCATAACAAACGGAACGGCGGAGTTACATGGCAATATATCTCAGAATGGCTATGGAAATGCCACAATAGGTAGGTGTGGTGGCTGTTTTGAGCAAGGATATAAGGTGGTTTGATGCACCGGCGAAAATTGCGGTACTAGAGTGGCTAGCAAGGTGGAAGGGTGAGAGTGCGTATGATCCATGGACTCAACATTAGTCATAAAGAACTCACATACTTATTGCGAAAAATCTATTAGCCCTCGAAGCAAAATACTACAACGCATGCTCCTAGGGGGGAGGTTGGTAGGAGTTAACCATCACGCGCCCCCGACCTTCACGCAAATATAAACAATCAAAATACAATGCGCGCCATTTTGGTTACATACTTAGGAGACCATACGTGCATGCTTCGAGAATCACAGACCTTAACACCACTAAACCACAATCATTCACTAGTACCTCCCACATATTAGCATCTCTATATCGCAAAACTATTGCAAGGAATCAAACATATCATATTCAGCGATCTACAAGTTTATGTAGGATTTTATGACTAACCGTGTGAATGACCAATTCATGTCAACTCTCTAAATAGATATAAGTGAAGCAAGAGAGTTTTAATTCTTTCTACAAAAGATATGCCCACGCTCTAACAAATATAAGTGAAGCAAAAGAGCATTCTACAATTGGCGGTTTTCTATGTGAGGAGAAACAGCCAATCCAAACTTAAAATGATATAAGTGAAGCACATGAAGCATTCTACACTACCATACTCAAAAGATACAAGTGAAGTGCAAAGAGCATTCTATAAATCAACCAAGGACTATCTCATACCAGCATGGTGCATTTATTAAAAGAAAAATAAAAAGCACACGACGCTCCAAGAATTTACGCATATCATGTGAATGAAACGAATCCGAAAACATACCGATACTTGTTGAAGAAAGATGGGATGCCTTCCGTGGCATCCCCAAGCTTAGACGCTTGAGTCTCCTTGAATATTTACTTGGGGTGCCTTGGGCATCCCCAAGCTTGAGCTCTTGCCTCTCCTCCTTCTCCTCACATCGAGACATCCTCGCTCTTCGAACACTTCATCCACACAAAACTTAACCGAACTTTTAGTGGCGCGGTTAGTGCATATGATCAATGAAATCCCATCATGTATTGCTCTAACATTATTGTATAATTATAAACAAACATTACCCACCATATGCTATCAAAATTCTATGTCCCCAAGTCATGTAGGCTTCAACAAGAACTCAAACATATGCAAATAATGAAGCTATAACAGCAATCTGTGAAAACAGGACAGTCTGTAAAGATTTGAACATCCACCATACTTTTGTAACTCTAAAAATTCTGGCAAAATTAGGAAAAATCAAAATTGTGTATAGCAAGACTGTGCAAAAAGTTTCAGATCTTTTCGACGTTCCAGTAAAAAATGAAAAATCGCGTACTACAACCAAAGTTTCTGTTTTTGCACCGCACAAACGAACATGCAGTTTAATCATCCTAAAGAAAACTCTAGGCACATTATTTTTATGATACAATGGAATTGTACAAGGTGATAATTATTTTTATGAGAAACTTCCATGAAAAATTCTACATTGTTTTCATAAGCATGAACACAAGTGTTCAAGGTCGACCCTTATTTCCGCAATGCATCACCTTTCAATCGCTTCTCTTTTTGAAAAAGTTTTAGGTTCCCCTGTATATATTTTTGTTTTTAAACTTTATAAAAGCACACAACAGAAATAAATGACTCTCTAAAACTTCCAGGTTGTCTCCCTGGCAGCGCTTTCTTTAGAGCCATTAAGCTGGGCATGTAGTGCTCAAGTCATGGATCCACCCGGATCCCAAGGTATATCAAAGCCAATTTTAGCTAGCAATGCTTTGGCATTTAGTAGTGAGCACAAAGTGATATGTGTCATGCAACGACGAAGTCTAACTCTCTTCCTATGCATTGGCATGTCATACGAGAACAATTCATGCACATCAAGTAAAGGCCAACGCATAGTATAAGCAGCTTCTTGCGATTCTATCGTGTTGGAAACGTAGAGAGGCGGATATATAGTTCCTATCTCATAATAATTGCAAGTAGGAGCAGCAAGCACATGCATATTATACTCATCAAAATCATCATGTGTAAGAGAAAAAGGCAACCCATCAATATAATCCTTAACAAGTGCAAACTTATCCGATATAGTGTAGTTTGGAGAATTCAAAAAGATAATAGGACTATCATGTCTTGGTGCCATAGCAACTATCTCATGTTTAACACAAGGAACTATAGCAAGTTCATCTCCATAAGCATAATTCATATTGGCATCTTGGCCACAAGCATAGCAAGCATCATCAAAAAGGGATATTTCAAAAGAATCAACATGATCATAGCATTCATCCTTCGGTAAATTCGAAGGGAAATTAAACAATGTATGGGATAAAGAGTTACTCTCATTAGATGGTGGGAACAGGTGATCAATCCGCTCTTCCTCCTTTTGTTCTTCACTCTCCTCCTCATCTTTTTCATCCAGTGAGCTCACAATGTCATTAATTTCTTCTTTCATAGACTCCTGCAAAATATTAATCTCTTCTTGGACAGCGAAGGAGTCCTCAATATATGGTTTAATATAAGGATTAGAAGCATAATTATCATAGCAATATTTAAGTATGGCCAAAATTTCAGATTTGCAGAGAGTAGTATCACACTCTTCAATAAAAGAAGCAATTTCACAAGTACCCCTAAAAGCAACAAATTCTTCAATTTGTTGAACATCATAGTAATTATAAACACCCTTAGTATACGAAGATACGATTCCATTATCACTAAACTCACATTGGTAAGGAAGGTGTTTCTTAGGGTCTTTAGAACAACAAGTACAATCATATATTTCACATAAATTCCAAGCATAGCACTGCAAACGATGAATTTGATCCAGTAAAAGTTTTCCTTTTTCAGATATGCGATGTCGCACATAACAAGCATGCTCATCTAAAGATTTGCCCTCAACTAAGCTAGTTGGGGTTTCAGCCCGAGCACTTAGGGATCGAAAATGATCCAAGTAAAAAGCTTCAGTAGTGTGATAGATTTTGAGTGGTTCTTCAACCATTGGTTCAGTAGGTACCACTATTTTTTTTGGTATTTTGCGTTTCCTACCCATAACCAAAGATAGAAAACAAGAGCACAAAATAAAAACTACTTAATGATAAAGCAAACAAGCACACACGAGAATATTCACCCCACGCTACAACTCCTCGGCAATGGCTCCAGAAAAGGGTCTTGATAACCCACAAGTATAGGGGATCAATTGTAGCCTCTTTCGATAAGTAAGAGTGTCGAACCCAACGAGGAGCTAAAGGTTGAACAAATATTCCCTCAAGTTCTATCGACCACCGGTACAACTCTACGCACACTTGACGTTCGCTTTACCTAGAACAAGTATAAAACTAGAAGTACTTTGTAGGTGTAACATGATAGGTTTGCAAGAATATAAAGAGCACATAAATAAAAACTAGGGGCTGTTTAGGTAAGGAAGCAATAAATTTAGTATAGCGAGTGTGGAAAAGTGGTGGTAGGAGTTGCGAAATTGTCCCTAAGCAATTGACTATGTTACTAGACCGATAGCAAGTTTTATGTGGGAGAGGCCACTGCTAGCATGTCATCCCTGACCTGGAATTCTATGCACTTATGATTGGAACTATTAGCAAGCATCCACAACTACTAACGTTTATTAAGGTAAAACTCAACCATAGCATTAAGATATATTGGTCCCCCTTCAATCCCGTATGCATCAATTTCTATGCTAGGTTGAAGCTTCTGTCACTCTTGCCCTCCAATACATAGTCTTATCAACATAAAACTAACCCTATGGTGTGATCCACATGCGCGCTCATATGATGGGCACCAAAGGACAGCAACATAACCACAAGCAAATTAAACCAATCATAGTAATTCACCAATTACCGATAGGACAATGAAAATCTACTCACACATCATAGGATGGGAACACATCATCCGATAATAATATGAAGCATAAAGTACCATGTTCAAGTAGAGGGTACAACGGGTTGCGGGAGAGTGGATCACTGTTGATAGATGGGGCAAGGTAATGAAGATGTTGGTGAAGATGAGAGAGGTGTTTGTTGGGGAACATAGTATTTCAAAAAAAAAATATCCTACGATCACGCAAGATCTATCTAGGAGAAGCATAGCAACGAGTGGGGAGAGTGTGTCTACGTACCCTCCTAGACCGAAAGTGGAAGCGCCTAGTGACGCGGTTGATGTAGTCGAACGTCTTCGTGATCTAACCGATCCAAGCACCGAACGTACGACACCTCCGCGTTTAGCACACGTTTAGCTCGATGACGTCCCACAAGCTCTTGATCCAGTTGAGCGTCATGGGAGAGTTTTGTCAGGACAACGGCGTGGTGACGGTGATGATGAAGCTACCGGCGTAGGTCTTCGCCTAAGCACTGCAACGATATGACCGGGGTGTGTATCTGGGGAGAAGGTCACCGCACATGGCTAAAATCAACTTGTGTGTCTATGGGCTGCCCCCTCCCCACGTATATAAAGGAGGGAGGAGAGGAGGAGGAGGCCGACCTAGGGGGCGCGCTATGAGGGGAGTCCTACTCCCACTAGGAGTAGGACTCCTCCTTTTTCCTAGTAGGAGTAGGAGATGTTGGGGAACTTAGTATTTCAAAATTTTCCTACGATCACGCAAGATCTATCTACTAGATGCATAGCAACGAGAGGGGAGTGTGTGTCTACGTACCCTCGTAGACCGAAAGCGGAAGCGTCTAGTGACACGGTTGATGTAGTCGAACTTTCTTCGCGATCCAACCGATCAAGCACCGAACGTACGGAGCCTCCGCGTTCAGCACACGTTCAGCTTGATGACGTCCCACGAGCTCTTGATCTAGTAGAACTTCGCAGAAGAGTTTCGTCAACACGATGCCGTGGTGACACAGATGATGAAGCTACCGGCGCAGGGCTTCACCTAAGCACTGCAACGGTATGACCGAGGTGTGATTCTGTGGAGAGGGGCACCACACATGGTTGGGAGAGACCAACTAATCAACTCGTGTGTCTATGGGGTGCCTCTACCCCCGTATATAAAGGAGTGGAGGAGGGGTAGGGCCGACCCTCTCTATGGCGCGCCCTAGGGGAGTCCTACTCCCACCGGGAGTAGGATTTCCCCTTTTCTAGTACAACTAGGAGCCCTTCCAAGTAGTAGGAGTAGGAGAGAAGGAAAGGGAAAAGAGAAGAGAAGGAAGGAGGGGGCGCAGCCCCTCCCCCTAGTCCAATTCGTACTAAGCCTTGGGGGGCACAACCTCCTCTCTCTCTTTCCCCTAAAGCCCAATAAGGCCCATATACTCCCCGGCGAATTCCCGTAACTCTCCGGTACTCCGAAAAATACCCGAATCACTCGGAACCTTTCCGATGTCCGAATATAGTCGTCCAATATATCGATCTTTACATCTCGACCATTTCGAGACTCCTTGTCATGTCCCCGATCTCATCCAGGACTCCGAACTACCTTGGTACATCAAAACACATAAACTCATAATACCGATCGTCATCAAACGTTAAGCGTGCGGACCCTACGGGTTCGAGAACTATGTAGACATGACCGAGACTCATCTTCGGTCAATAACCGATAGCAGAACCTGGATGCTCATATTGGCTCCTACATATTCTATGAAAATCTTTATCGTCCAAGCCGCATAACAATATACGTTGTTCCCTTTGTCATCGGTATGTTACTTGCCCGAGATTCGATCGTCGATATCACCGTACCTAGTTAATCTCGTTACCGGCAAGTCTCTTTACTCGTTCCGTAATACATCATCTCGTGACTAAATCATTAGTCATTTGCTTGCAAGGCTTATTATGATGTGTATTACCAAGAGGGCCCAGAAATACCTCTCCGACATTCGGAGTGACAATTCCTATTCTTGATCTATGGCAACACCACGAACACTTTTAGAGACACCTGTAGAGCATCTTCATAATCACCCAGTTACGTTGTGACGTTTGATAGCACACAAGGTGTTCCTCCGGTATTCGGGAGTTGCATAATCTCATAGTCATAGGAACATGTATAAGTCATGAAGAAAGCAATAGCAGTAAAACTAAACGATCATAGTGCTAAGCTAACGGATGGGTCTACTTCATCACATCATTCTCCTAATGATGTGATCCCGTTGATCAAATGACAACTCATGTCCATGGCTAGGAAACATAAGCATCTTTGATCAATCAGCTAGTCTAGTAGAGGCATACTAGGGACACTTTGTTTTGTCTATGTATTCACACATGTACTAACTTTCTGTTTAATACAATTCTAGCATGAATAATAAACATTTATCATGATATAAGGAAATAAATAATAACTTTATTATTGCCTCTATGGCATATTTCCTTCAGTATCCCACTTGCACTATAGTCAATAATCAAGTTCACATCTCCATGTTATTTAATACCGATAGTTCACATCGTTATGTGAATAACACCCATAGTTCACATCGCCATGTGACCAACAGCCAAAAGGTTTTACTAGAGTCAATAAGGTGTGATCATGTTTTGCTTGTGAGAGAAGTTTAGTCAACGGGTCTGACACATTCAGATCCGTATGTATTTCGCAAATTTCTATGTCTACAATGCTCTGCATGGAGCTACTCTAGCTAATTGCTCCCACTTACAATATGCATCCAAATTGATACTTAGAGTCATCTGAATTAGTGTAAAGCTTGCATCGGTGTAACTCTTTATGACAAACTCTTTATCACCTCCATAATCGAGAAACATTTCCTTAGTCATCCAGTAACTAAGGATAATTTTGACCGCTGTCCAGTGATCTACTCCTGGATCACTTTTGTACCTTCTTGCCAAACTCATGGTAAGGTACACAACATGTTTGGTACATAGCATGGCATACTTTATAGAACCTATGGCTGAGGCATAGGGAATGACTTTCATTCTTTCTCTATCTTCTGCCGAGGTCGGGCTTTGAGTCTTACTCAACTTCATACCTTACAACTCAGGCAAGAACTCCTTCTCTGACTGATTCATTTTGAACTACTTAAAAAACTTGTCAAGGTATGTACTCATTGAAAAAACTTATCAAGCGTCTCGATCTGTCTCTATAGGTCTTGATGCTCAATATGTAAGCAGCTTTACCGAGGTTTTTCTTTGAAAAAACTCCTTTCAAACACTCCTTTATGCTTTCCAAAAAATTCTACATCATTTCTGATCGACAATATGTCATTCACATATACTTATTAGAAAGGTTGTAGTGCTCCCACTCACTTTCTTGTAAATACAGGCTTCACCGCAAGTCTGTATAAAACTATATGCTTTGATCAACTTATCAAAGCGTATATATTCCAACTCTGAGATGCTTGCACCAGTCCATAGATGGATTGCTGGAGCTTGCACACTTTGTTAGCACCTTTAGGATCGACAAAACCTTCTGGTTGCATCATATACAACTCTGCTAACATGATTCGGAAAGACTTAAGCATCACTACGAGTGAGAAAGTCTCATCGTAGTCAACTCCTTGAACTTGTTGAAAACCTTTCGCAACAAGTCGAGCTTTGTAAACAGTAACATTACCGTCAGCGTCGGTCTTCCTCTTGAAGATCCATTTATTTTCGATGGCTTGCCGATCATCGGGCAAGTCAACCAAAGTCCACACTTTGTTCTCATACATGGATCCCATCTTAGAATTCATGGACTCAAGCCATTTTACGGAATCTGGGCTCATCATCGCTTCCTCATAGTTCGTAGGTTCATCATGGTCTAGTAACATGACTTCCAGAACCGGGTTGCCATACCACTCTGGCGCAGAACGTACTCTGGTTGATCTACGAAGTTCAGTAGTAACTTGATCTGAAGTTTCATGATCATCATCATTAGCTTCCTCACTAATTGGTGTAGGAATCACTGGAACTAGTTTCTGTGATGTACTACTTTCCAATTCGGGAGAAGGTACAATTACCTCATCAAGTTCC
Source organism: Secale cereale (assembly GCA_902687465.1). Lineage (NCBI taxonomy): Eukaryota > Viridiplantae > Streptophyta > Magnoliopsida > Poales > Poaceae > Secale > Secale cereale. The sequence goes on from LR738711.1 coordinate 559,386,652, forward strand.
ACTTTCCTCCCACTCACTTCTTTCGAGAGAAACTCATTGTCTAGAAAGGATCCATTCTTAGCAACGAATATCTTGCCTTCGGATCTATGATAGAAGGTGTACCCAACAGTCTCCTTTGGGTATCCTATGAAGACACATTTCTCCGACTTGGGTTCGAGCTTATCAGGTTGAAGCTTTTTCACATAAGCATCACATCCCCAAACTTTAAGAAACGGCAACTTTGGTTTCTGGCCAAACCACAGTTCATAAGGTGTCGTCTCAATGGATTTAGATGGTGCCCTTATTAAACGTGAATGCAGTTGTCTCTAATGCATAACCCAAAACAATAGTGGTAAATCGATAAGAGACATCATAGATCGCACCATATATCTAATAAAGTACGATTACAACGTTTGGACACACCATTACGCTGTGGTGTTCCGGGTGGCGTGAGCTGTGAAACTATTCCACATTGTTTTAAATGAAGACGAAACTCGTAACTCAAATATTCACGTCCACGATCAGATCATAGAAACTTTATTGTCTTGTTATGATGATTCTCTACTTCACTCTGAAATTCTTTGAACTTTTCAAATGATTCAGACTTGTGCTTCATCAAGTAGATATACCCATATCTGCTCAAATCATCAGTGAAGGTCAGAAAATAACGATACCCGCTGCGAGTTTCAACACTCATCGGTCCACATACATCAGTATGTATGATTTCCAACAAATCTGTTGCTCGCTCCATTGTTCCGGAGAATGGAGTTTTAGTCATCTTGCCCATGAGGCATGGTTCGCAAGCACCAACTGATTCATAATCAAGTGATTCCAGAAGTCCATCACTATGGAGTTTCTTCATGCGTTTTACACCAATATGACCTAAACGCCAGTGCCACAAAGAAGTTGCACTATCATTATTAACCTCACATCTTTTGGCTTCAATATTATGAACATGTGTATCACTACGATCGAGATTCAACAAACTATTTTCATTGGGTGTATGACCATCGAAGGCTTTATTCATGTAAACAGAATAACAATTATTCTATGACTTTAAATGAATAACCGTATTGCAACAAACATGATCAAATCATATTTATGCTCAACGCAAATTCCAAATACTTTATTTAGGTTCTACACTAATCCCGAAAGTATAGGGAGTGTGCGATGATGATCATATCAATCTTGGAACCACTTCCAACACACATCATCACTTCACCTTTAACTAGTCTCTGCTCATTCTGCAACTCTCGTTTCGAGTTACTAATTTTAGCAACTAAACTTGGTATCAAATACCGAGGGGTAGCTATGAACACTAGTAAAATACACATCAATAATCTGTATATCAAATATACCTTTGTTCACTTTGCCATCCTTCTTATCCGCCAAATATCTAGGGCAGTTCCACTTCCAGTGACCATTTCCTTTGCAGTTGAAGCACTTAGTTTCAGGCTTGAGTTTAGCTTTGGGTTTCTTCACGGGAGTGACAACTTGCTTGTCATTCTTCTTGAAGTTCCCCTTCTATCCCTTTGCCCTTTACTTGAAACAAGTGGTCTTGTTAACCATCAACACTTGATGCTCTTTCTTGATTTCTACCTTCGCCGATTTCAGCATCGCGAAGAGCTCGGGAATTACTTTCGTCATCCCTTGCATATTATAGTTCATCACGAAGTTCTACTAACTTGGTGATAGTAACTAGAGAACTTTGTCAATTACTACCTTATCTGGAAGATTAACTCCCACTTGATTCAAGTAATTGTAGTACCCAGACAATCTTAGCACATGCTCACTGGTTGAGCTATTCTCCTCCATCTTGTAGGCAAAGTACTATCAGAGGTCTTATACCTCTCGACACGGGCATGAGTATGAAATACTAATTTCAACTCTTGGAACATCTCATATGCTCCGTGGCGTTCAAAACATTTTTGAAGTCCCGGTTAAAAGCCGTAAAGCATGGCGCACTAAACTATCAAGTAGTCATCATACCGAGCTTGTCAAACGTTCATAACGTCTACATCTGCTCCTGCAATAGATATGTCACCTAGCGGTGCATCAAGGAAATAATACTTCTGTGCAGCAATGAGGAAAATCCTCAGATCACGGAAGAAGTCCGCATCATTGCTACTAACATCTATCAACTTAGTTTTCTCTAGGAACATATAAAAAACATAGGGGAGCTATAACGCGAGCTATTGATCTACAACATAATTTGCAAATACTATCAGGACTAAGTTTATGATAAATTAAAGTTCAATTTAATCATATTACTAAAGAACGCCCACTTAGATAGACATCCCTCTAGTCATCTAAATGATCACGTGATCCAAATCAACTAAACCATGTCCGATCATCACGTTAGATGGAGTAGTTTTCAATGGCGAACATCTTATGTTGATCATATCTACTATATGATTCACGCTCGACATTTCGGTCTCCAGTGTTCCGAGGCCATATCTGCATATGCTAGGCTCGTAGAGTTTAACCCGAGTATTCCGCGTGTGCAAAACTGGCTTACACCAGTTGTATGTGAACGTAGAGCTTATCACACCCGATCATCACGTGGTGTCTCGGCACGACGAACTTTCGCGACGGTGCATACTCAGGGAGAACACTTATACCTTGAAATTTTGTAAGGGATCATCTTATAATGCTACCGCCGTACTAAGCAAAATAAGAAGCATAATAAGATAAACATCACATGCAACAAAATATGTGACATGATATGGCCATCATCATCTTGTGCTTTTGATCTCCATCTCCAAGGCACCATCATGATCACCATCGTCACTGGCGCGACATCTTGATCTCCATCGTAGCATAGTGGTCGTCTCGCCAACTATTGCTTCCACGACTATCGCTACCGCTTAGTGATAAAGTAAAGCAATTACATGGCATCTGTATTTCATACAATAAAGCGACAACCATATGGCTCCTGCCAGTTGCCGATAACTTTACAAAACATGATCGTCTCATACAATAACGTATCACCCATCATGTCTTGACCATATCACATCACAACATGCCCTGTAAAAACAAGTTAGACGTCCTCTACTTTGTTGTTGCAAGTTTTACGTGGCTGCTATGGGCTTAGCAAGAACCGTTCTTACCTACGCATACAAAATCACAACGATATTTCGTCAAGTATGTGTTGTTTTAACCTTCACAAGAACCGGGCGTAGCCTCACTCGATTCAACTAAAGTTGGAGAAACTGACACCCGCCAGCCACCTGTGTGCGAAGCACGTCGGTAGAACCAGTCTCGCGTAAGCGTACGCGTAATGTCGGTCCGGGCCGCTTCATCCAACAATACCGCCGAATCAAAGTATGACATGCTAGTAAGCAGTATGACTAGTATCGTCCACAACTCACTTGTGTTCTACTCGTGCATATCATCTATGCATAGACCTGGCTCATGATGCCACTGTTGGGGAACGTAGTATTTCAAAAATCCTACGATCACAGAAGATCTATCTACTAGATGCATAGCAACGAGAGGGGAGAGTGTGCCTACGTACCCTCGTAGACCGAAAGCGGAAGCGTCTAGTGACGCGGTTGATGTAGTCGAACTTCCTTCGCGATCCAACCGATCAAGCACTGAACGTACGGAGCCTCCGCGTTCAGCACACGTTCAGCTTGATGACGTCCCACGAGCTCTTGATCCAGTGGAACTTCGCGGGAGAGTTTCATCAGCACGACGGCGTGGTGACGGAGATGATGAAGCTACCGGCGCAGGGCTTCGCCTAAGCACTGCAACGGTATGACCGAGGTGTGATTCTGTGGAGAGGGGCACCGCACACGGTTGGGAGAGATCAACTGATCAACTTGTGTGTTTATGGGGTGCCTCTACCCCCGTATATAAAGGAGTGGAGGAGGGGGAGGGCCGGCCCTCTCTATGGTGTGCCCTAGGGGAGTCCTACTCCCGCCGGGAGTAGGATTTCCCCTTTCCTAGTAGAACTAGGAGCCCTTCCAAGTAGTAGGAGTAGGAGAGAAGGAAAGGGAAAAGAGAAGAGAAGGAAGGAGGGGGCGCAGCCCCTCCCCCTAGTCCAATTCGGACTAAGCCTTGGGGGGCGCAACCTCCTCTCTCTCTTTCTCCTAAAGCCCAATAAGGCCCATATACTCCCCGGTGAATTCCCGTAACTCTCCGGTACTCCGAAAAATACCCGAATCACTCGGAACCTTTCCGATGTTCGAATATAGTCGTCCAATATATCGATCTTTACATCTCGGCCATTTCGAGACTCCTCTTCATATCCCCGATCTCATCCGGGACTCCGAACTACCTTCGGTACATCAAAACACATAAACTCATAATACCGATCATCATCAAACGTTAAGCGTGCGGACCCTACGGGTTCGAGAACTATGTAGACATGACCGAGACTCATCTCCAGTCAACAACCAATAGTGGAACCTGGATGCTCATATTGGCTCCTAGATATTCTACGAAGATCTTTATCGGTCAAACCGCATAACAACATACGTTGTTCCCTTTGTCATCGGTATGTTACTTGCCCGAGATTCAATCGTCGGTATCACCATACCTAGATAATCTCGTTACCGGCAAGTATCTTTACTCGTTCCGTAATACATCATCTCGTGACTAACTCATTAGTCATTTTCTTGCAAGGCTTATTATGATCTGTATTACCGAGAGGGCCCAGAGATACCCCTGTGACATTCGGAGTGATAAATCCTATTCTTGATCTATGCCAACACCACGAACACTTTGAGAGACACCTATAGAGCATCTTTATAATCACCCAGTTACGTTGCGACGTTTGATAGCACACAAGGTGTTCCTCCGGTATTCGGGAGTTGCATAATCTCATAGTCATAGGAACATGTATAAGTCATGAAGAAAGCAATAGCAGTAAAACTAAACGATCATAATGCTAAGCCAACGGATGGGTCTAGTCCATCACATCATTCTCCTAATGATGTGATCCCGTTGATCAAATGACAACTCATGTCTATGGCTAGGAAACATAACCATCTTTGATCAATGAGCTAGTCTAGTAGAGGCATACTAGGGACACTCTGTTTTGTCTATGTATTCACACATGTACTAAGTTTCCTTTTAATACAATTCTAGCATGAATAATAATCATTTTTCATGATATAAGGAAATAAATAATAACTTTATTATTGCCTCTAGGGCATATTTCCTTCAGGAGAGGGGGGAGGAAGGGAGAGGAGGAGAAGGAAAGAGGGGCCCGGCCCCCCTTGCCCTAAACCAATTCGGTTTAGGCCTTGGGGGGGGGCCTACACTCCCCTTGCTTCCCTCTATTTCCAGTAAGGCCTATGTAGGCCCATTAATCCCCCGGGGGGTTCCGGTAACCTCCCGATACTCCGGTATTTATCCGATAACCCCACGAAATCATCCGGTGTCCGAATATAACCATCCAATATATGAATCTTTATGTCTCGGACATTCCGAGACTCCTCTTCATGTCCATGATCACATCCGGGACTCCGAACTACCTTCGATACATCAAAACACATAAACTCATAATATCGATCGTCATCGAACGTTAAGCGTGCAGACCCTATGGGTTCGAGAACTATGTAGCCATGACCGAGACTCATCTCCGGCCAATAACCAATAGCGGAACCTGGATGCTCATATTGGTTCCTACATATTCGACGAAGATCTTTATCGGTCAAACAGCATAACAACATACGTTGTTCCCTTTGTCCTCGGTATGTTACTTGCCCGAGATTCGATCGTCGGTATCATCATACCTAGTTCAATCTTGTCACCGGCAAGTCTCTTTACTCGTTCCGTAATACATCATCTCGTGACTAACTCATTAGTCATTTGCTTGCAAGGCTTATTATGAGGTGTATTACCGAGAGGGCCTAGAGATACCTCTCCGACACTCGGAGTGAAAAATCCCATTCTTGATCTATGCCAACACCACAAACACCCTTGGAGACACCTGTAGAGCATCTTTATAATCACCCAGTTACGTTGTGACATTTGATAGCACACAAGGTGTTCCTCCGATATTTGGGAGTTGCATAATCTCATAGTCATAGGAACATGTATAGTCATGAAGAAAGCAATAGCAGTAAAACTAAACGATCAAGTTGCTAAGCTAACAGATGGGTCTTGTCCATCACATCATTCTCCTAATGATGTGATCCCGTTGATCAAATGACAACTCATGTCTATGGTTAAGAAACATAACCATCATTCATCAATGAGCTAGTCTAGTAGAGGCATACTAGGGACACTCTGTTTCATCTATGTATTCACACATGTACTAAGTTTCCGGTTAATACAATTCTAGCATGAATAATAAACATTTATCTTGATATAAGGAAGTAAAAGTAACAACTTATTATTATTGCCTCTAGGGCATATTTCCTTCAGTCTCCCACTTGAACTAGAGTCAATAATCTAGATTACATAGTAATGATTCTAACACCTATGGAGTCTTAGTGTTGATCATGTTTTGCTCGTGGAAGAGGCTTAGTTAACAGGTCTGCGACATTTAGATCTGTATGTATCTTGCAAATTTCTATGTCTCCCTCCTTGACTTGATCGTAGACGGAATTGAAGCGTCTCTTGCTGTGCTTGGTTCTCTTGTGAAACCTGGATTCCTTCGCCAAGGCTATTGCTCCAGTGTTGTCACAAAAGATTTTTCATTGGACCCGATGCACTAGGTATTACACCTCGATCGGATATGAACTCCTTCATCTAGACTCCTTCATTTGCTGCTTCCGAAGCAGCTATGTACTCCGCTTCACACGTAGATACCTCCACGACGCTCTGCTTGGAACTGCACAAACTGACAGCTCCACCGTTCATTAAAAATACATATCCGGTTTGCGACTTAGATTCATCCGGATCAGTGTCAAAGCTTGAATTGACGTAACTATTTATGACGAGCTCTTTGTCACCTCCATAAATGAGAAACATATCCTTAGTCCTTTTCAGGTACTTCAAGATGTTCTTGACCGCTGTCCAGCGATCCACTCCTGGATTACTTTGGTACCTCCCTGTTAAACTTATAGCAAGGCACACACCAGGTCTGGTACACAGCATTGCATACATGATAGATCCTATGGCTGAGGCATAGGGAATGACTTTCATTTTCTCTATATCTTCTGCAGTGGTCGGGCATTGAGTCTTACTCAACTTCACACCTTGTAACACGGGCAAGAATCCATTTTTTGACTGATCCATTTTGAACTTCTTCAAAACTTTATCAAGGTATGTGCTTTGTGAAAGTCCAATTAAGCATCTTGATCTATCTCTATAGATCTTGATGCCTAATATATAAGCAGCTTCACCGAGGTCATTCATTAAAAATTCTTATTCAAGTATCCCTTTATGCCATCCAGAAATTCTACATCATTTCCAATCAATAATATGTCATCCACATATAATATCAGAAATGCTACAGAGCTCCCACTCACTTTCTTGTAAATACAGGCTTCTCCAAAAGTCTGTATAAAACCATATGCTTTGATCACCTCATCAAAGTGTATATTCCAACTCTGAGATGCTTGCACTAGTCCATAGATGGATCGTTGGAGTTTGCACACTTTGTTAGCACCTTTAGGATCGACAAAACCTTCTAGTTGCATCATATAAAACTCCTCTTTGAGGTATCCATTAAGGAATGCAATTTTGACATCCATTTGCCAGATTTCATAATCATAAAATGCGGCAATCGCTAACATGATTCGGACAGATTTAAGCATTGCTACGGGTGAGAAAGTCTCATCGTAGTCAACTCCTTGAACTTATTGAAAACCTTTCGCAACAAGTCGAGCTTTGTAGACAATAACATTACCATCGACGTCTGTCTTCTTCTTGAAGATCCATTTATTTTCAATGGCTTGACAATCATCGGGCAAGTCAACCAAAGTCCACACTTTGTTCTCATACATGGATCCCATCTCAGATTTCATGGCCTCTAGCCATTTTGCGGAATCTGGTATCATCATCGCTCCCTCATAGTTCGTAGGTACATCATGGTCTAGTAACATGACTTCCAGAACTGAGTTACCATACCACTCTGGTGCGGAACGTACTCTGGTTGACCTATGAGGTTCAGTAGTAACTTGATCTGAAGTTTTATGATCATCATCATTAGCTTCCTCGATGACTGGTGTAGGAATCACTGGAACTAGTTTCTGTGATGTACTACTTTCCAATTCGGGAGAAGGTACAATTACCTCATCAAGTTCCACTTTCCTCCCACTCACTTCTTTCGACAGAAACTCCTTCTCTATAAATGATCCATTTTTAGCAACAAATATCTTGCCTCCGGATCTGTGATAGAAGGTGTACCCAACAGTTTCCTTTGGGTATCCTATGAAGACACATTTCTCCGACTTGGGTTCGAGCTTATCAGGTTGAAGCTTTTTCACATAAGCATCGAAGCCCCAAACTTTAAGAAACGACAACTTTGGTTTCTTGCCAAACCATAGTTCATAAGGCGTCATCTCAACGGATTTAGATGGTGCCCTATTTAACCTGAATGCAGCTGCCTCTAAAGCATAACCTCAAAACGATAGTGGTAAATCGGTAAGAGACATCATAGATCGCACCATATCTAATAAAGCATGATTACGACGTTCGAACACACCATTACGCTGTGGTGTTCCGGGTGGCGTGAGTTGTGAAACTATTCCACATTGTTTTAAATGAAGAACGAACTTGTAACTCAAATATTCGCCTCCACGATCAGATCGTAAAAACTTTATTTTCTTGTTACGATGATTCTCTACTTCACTCTGAAATTCTTTGAACTTTTCAAATGTTTCAGACTTGTGCTTCCTTAAGTAGATATACCCATATCTGCTCAAATCATCAGTGAAGGTCAGAAAATAACGATACCCGCCGCGAGCCTCAACACTCACCGGTCCACATAAATCAGTATGTATGATTTCCGACAAATCAGTTGCTCGCTCCATTGTTCCGGAGAACGGAGTTTTAGTCATCTTGCCCATTAGGCATGATTCGCAAGCACCAAGTGATTCATAATCAACTGATTCCAAAAGTCCATATGCATGGAGTTTCTTCATGCACTTTACACCAATATGACCTAAACGGCAGTGCCACAAATAAGTTGCACTATCATTATCAACCTTGCATCTTTTGGCTTCAATATTATGAATATGTGTATCACTACGATCGAGATCTAACAAGAATAGACTACTCTTCAAGGGTGCATGACCATAAAAGATATTAATCATAAATATAGAACAACCATTATTCTTTGATTTAAATGAATAACCGTCTCGCAACAAACAAGATCTAGATATAATGTTCATGCTCAACGCTGGCACCAAATAACAATTATTCAGGTCTAAAACTAATCCCGAAGGTAGATGTATGATATGTCTCCAAAATATCTATAATTTTTTATTGTTCCATGCTATTATATATTCTATTTTGGATGATTAATGGGATTTATTATACACTTTTATATTATTTTTGGGACTAACCTATTAACCCAAGGCCGAGTGCAAATTGCTGTTTTTTTGCCTATTTCAGTGTTTCACAGAAAAGGAATATCAAACGGAGTCCAAACGGAATGAAACGTTCGGGAGAGTTATTTTTGGAACAATATAAACACAGAAGACTTGGAGTACATGCCAGGAAGCGAGAGAGGCGGCCACGAGGGCAGGGGGTGCGCCAGAGGGGGGGGGGGTAGGCGCGCCCCCACCCTCGTGGGCCCCCTGTTGCTCCCCCGATGTCCCTCTTCCTCCTATATATACCTACGTACCCTGAAAACATCGGGGAGCACCACGAAACCCTAATTCCACCGCCGCAACCTTCTCTACCCGTGAGATCCCATCTTGGGGCATGTTCCGGAGCTCCACCGAAGGGGGCATCGATCACGTAGGGCTTCTACATCAACACCACAGCCTCTCCGATGAGTTGTGAGTAGTTTACAAGAGACCTTTGGGTCCATAGTTATTAGCTAGATGGCTTCTTCTCTCTCTTTGGATCTCAATACAAAGTTCTCCTCGATCTTCGAGGAGATCTATTTGATGTAATCTTTTTGCGGTGTGTTTGTCGAGATCCGATGAATTGTGGGTTTATGATCAAGATTATCTATGAATAATATTGCATTCTTTTCTGAAATCTTTTATGCATGATTTAAATATCCTTGCAAGTCTCTTCGAATTATCAGTTTGGTTTGGCCTACTAGATCTATAGTTCTTGCAATGGGAGAAGTGCTTGGCTTTGGGTTCAATCTTGCGGTGTCCTTTCCCAGTGACAGCAGGGGCTGCAAGGCACGTATTGTATTTTTGGCATCGAGGATAAAAAGATGGGGTTTATATCATATTGCATGAGTTTATCCCTCTACATCATGTCATCTTGCTTAAGGCGTTACTCTGTTCTTGTGAACTTAATACTCTAGATGCATGCTGGATAGCGGTCGATGTGTGGAGTAATAGTAGTAGATGCAGAATCGTTTCGGTCTACTTGTCACACACATGATGCCTATATACAATGATCATGCCTAGGTATTATCGTAACTATGCGCTTTTCTATCAATTGCTCGACAGTAATTTGTTCACCCACCGTAGAAATCTGCTATCATGAGGGAAGCCACTAGTGAAACCTATGGCCCCCGGGTCTATCTTCATCATATTTATCTTCCATCAACTATTTGCTTTACTTTGCATTATTTACTTTTAATCTCTATACCAAAAATACCAAAAATATTATCTTATCATATCTATCAGATCTCACTTATGCAAGTGACCGAGAAGGGATTGACAACCCCTTTTATCGCGTTGGCTGCAAGGTTCTTATTTGTTTGTGCATGTACGAGGGACTCACGCGCGGTCTCCTACTGGATTGATACCTTGGTTCCCAAAAACTGAGGGAAATACTTATGCTACTCTGCTGCATCACCCTTTCCTCTTCGAGGGAATACAACGCAAGCTCGAGAAGTAGCAAGAAGAATTTCTCGCGCCGTTGCCGGGGAGACTCACGCCAAGTCAAGTCAAGATTTGATCTCCCATCAACTAGAATTTCTGGCGCCGTTGCCGAGGAGATATACGCAAAATTCATATACCAAGTACCCATCACAAGCTCCTATCCCTCGCATTACATTATTTTCCATTTGCCTCTCGCTTTCCTCTCCCCCACTTCACCTTTGCCATTTTTCCGTTCACCTTTCAATTTGCTTGTGTTCCCATGTGCCCTCTATTAGCTTGCATCTTGCTTGCTAAATTATGGATCCTCATCCGCTTGCTAATATTTTTAAAAGATCTAATTATGTTGAACCAATTTCTAGTGAGTTGAGTGCACTAGATTATCTTTATGAGGTCCTGCTTGAAATTCGTGAATCTAAAATTTGCGATGAAGTGTTGAAAGAAGAAATTTATGAAGTGATTCACGATAGCTCATTGACTGAAAAGCATGATTGCAATGATGTTATTATAAATTCTATTAATGTCAATTGTGCCAATCATATGCAAAACTCTAAGCTTGGGGATGCTCATTTGTCTATGCCCACTACTTGTTGCAATGATCATGATTCGGGTGATGCTTCTTACGATCTTGAAAACTTATTTAAGCCCCATGATATATATGAGATTGATAATAATGTTTGCAATAATATTGAAAGTAGGTTTGGAAGAGTGTCAATTTTAGATCCCACATATTTGGAGAATGTTCAATTTTATGATTTTTTTGATAAAAGTGGGTTTGGAGAGGTCACGACTCTAGTTAATGTTGATCCCACTATTTTGGAAGAGTGTCAACTTCGTATGCATGTGGATCGTGTTGAGAATATGTTATGTGATAGCTATACTATTGAATTTGCTTATGATCCTACATGCAATTATTATGACAGAGGAAAATATGGTTGTAGAAATTTTCATGTTACTAAATTACCTCTCGTTATGTTGAGATTGCTATTATTTCTTTCTTCTTCCTTGCATATGCTAGATCTTGCTTGTCTTGCTAATTTGTTTTCCTATAAAATGCCTATGAATAGGAATTATGTTAGACTTAGATGTGATTTTCACATGCCTTATGATGCTCTCTTTGTGCTTCAATTCTTATCTTTCATGTGAGCATCATTGAATTCTCAAGCTTATCTTAATGACTATAAAGAAAGAGCTTGTTGGGAGGCAACCCAATTATATTATGTTGCTTTTTGCTTCTGTTTAGGAATAAATATTGTATACAGATTCTGTTTAGATGTGGTTTTGTGTTTTAATTAGTGTTTGTGCCAAGTAGAACCTTTGGGAAGACTTTGGTGAAGTTTATGCGATCATGCTGTAAAAAAACAGAAAGTTTAGCGCTCACGAGATTAGCTACCATTTTTGACTGGAGAGTGATTTTTAGTTGATTCTTTTTGCAGATGATTAATAGACAAATTCCTCACGTCCACCAATTTATTTCATTTTTTTTGAGTTACATAAGTATTCGAAAGTTACATATTGCTACAGACTCCTCTGTTTTTGACAAATTCTGTTTTTCGTGTGTTGTTTGCTTATTTTGATGAATCTATGAGTACTATCGGGGGGTATGAACCATAGAGAAGTTGGAATACAGTAGGTTTAACACCAATATAAACAAATAATGAGTTCATTACGGTACCATTGAGCGGTGGTTTGTTTTCTTATACTAACGGAACTCATGAGATTTTTGGCTAAGTTTTGTGTTGTGAGGTTTTCAAGTTTTGGGTAAGGATTTGATGGACTATGGAACAAAGAGTGGCAAGAGCCTAAACTTGGGGATGCCCAAGGCACCCCAAGGTAAAATTCAAGGACAACCAAAAGCCTAAGCTTGGGGATGCCCTGGGAAGGCATCCCCTCTTTCGTCTTCATCTATCGGTAACCTTACTTGAGACTATATTTTTATTCACGACATAATACGTGTTTTGCTTGGAGCGTCTTGTATGATATGAGTCTTTGCTTTTTAGTGTACCAGAATCATCCTTGCTGGACCTACCTTTTGAGAGAGATACACATGGATTGGAACTTATTAGAATAATCTATGTGCTTCACTTATATCTTTTGAGCTAGATAGTTTTGCTCTAGTGCTTCACTTATATCTTTTAGAGCACGGTGGTGGTTTTATTTTGTAGAAATTATTGATCTCTCATGCTTCACTTATATTATTTTGAGAGTCTCTTAGAACAGCATGGTAATGTGCTTTGGTCATAAATTTAGTCCTAATATGATAGGCGTCCAAGATGGGTATAGTAAAAACTTTCATATAAAGTGCATTGAATATTATGAGAAGTTTGATGCTTGATGATTGTTTAGAGATATGAGGATGGTGATATTAGACTTGTGCTAGCAGGGTAATTATGAATTCAAGAAATACATGTATTAAAGTTTGTCATTCCCGTAGCATGCACGTATGGTGAACCGCTATTTGACGAAGTTAGAGCATGAGGTATTTATTGAGTGCCAACCTTTGTGTGGAGGTGGGGGGCGCGCGATGGTTAACTCCTACCAACCTCCCCCCTAGGAGCATGCGTTTATTGCTTTGTTTTGATGACTCGTAAATTTTTGCAATAAGTATATGAGTTCTTTATGACTAATGTTGAGTCCATGGATTATACGCACTCTCACCCTTCCACCATTGCTAGCCTTTCTTGTACCGCACAACTTTCGCCGGTACCATACACCCACCATATACCTTCCTCAAAACAGCCACCATGCCTACCTATCATGGCATTTCCATAGCCATTCCGAGATATATTGCCATGTAACTTTCCACCGTTCCGTTCATATGACATGCTTCATCATTGTCATTCACATAGAGTCATATTTTGTTCTAGCTTCGAGTTGTAAGTAAATAAAAGTGATCATCTTCATTACTAGAGCATTGTCCCAGTGAGGAAAGGATGATGGAGACTATGATTTCCCCACAAGTCGGGATGAGACTCCGGACGGAAAAAAAGGGAAGGCCATAAAAAAAGGGAAGAAAGAAGGGAGAAAAGGCCCAAAGAACAAAGGGGAAGAAAAAAAAAGAGAAAGAAAAAATGAGAGAAAAAGAGAGAAGGGGCAATGTTACTATCCTTTTTCCACACTTGTGCTTCAAAGTAGCACCATGATCTTCATGATAGAGAGTCTCTTGTTTTGTCACTTTCATATACTAGTGGGAATTTTCATTATAGAACTTGGCTTGTATATTCCAATGATGGGTGATACGTCCAAAACGTATCTATAATTTCTGCTTGCTCCATGCTTCTTTTGTGTGATATTGCTATGATATTGATGCACTTCCATACACTTTTGATCATATTTGGACTAACCTATTAACTCAGTGCACCACAGTGCTAGTTCCTGTTTTCTGCTGTTTTTCTATTTCAGGTTTCCCCCATACTAAAAGTGCTCCAAAAATCCCAGGAAAAATATGTTGGGGAACGTAGTAATTTTTAAAATTTTCCTACGATCACGCAAGATCTATCTACTAGATGCATAGCAACGAGAGGGGAGAGTGTGTCTACGTACCCTCGTAGACCGGGAGCGGAAGCGTCAAGTGACGCGGTTGATGTTGTCGAACTTCTTCGCGATCCAATCGATCAAGCACCGAACATACGGCACCTCCGCGTTCAGCACACGTTCAGCTTGATGACGTCCCACGAGCTCTTGATCCAGTTGAGCTTCACGGGAGAGTTTCGTCAGCACGACGGCGTGGTGACGGATATGATGTATCTACCGGCGCAGGGCTTCGCCTAAGCACTGCAACGGTATGACCGAGGTGTGTTTCTGTGGAGGGGGGCACCGCACACGGCTGGAACAATTCAACTTGTGTGTCTTTGGGTGCCCCCTGCCCCCGTATATAAAGGAGCAAGGGGGGAGGCCGGCCGGCCCTTGTTTGGTGCGGCTATGGTTGCAATCCTACTAGGAATAGGATTGCAATCCTATTCCTAGTAGGAATCACCAAAAGAAGGAAGAGAGGGAAAGGAAAAAGGAGAGGTGGCGCCCCCCCCAATCCTAGTCCAACTAGGAACCCTAGGTGGGGCGCCGGCCAGCCCTATAGGCTGCCTCTCTCTTTCCCTTAAGGTCCACTATGGACCATCCCCCCTCGTAGGGGGTTCCGGTAACCCCCTCCGGCAATCCCGTTAAATCCGAAACTTTTCCGGAACACTTCCGGTGTCCGAATATAGTCGTCCAATATATCAATCTTTATGTCTCGGACATTCCGAGACTCCTCGTCATGTCCGTGATCTCATCCGGGACTCCGAACTACCTTCGGTACATCAAAACTCATAAACTCATAATACCGATCGTCATCAAACGTTAAGCGTGCGGACCCTACGGGTTCGAGAACTATGTAGACATGACCGAGACTCATCTCCGGTCAATAACCAATAGCGGAACCTGGATGTTCATATTGGCTCCTACATATTCTACGAAGATCTTTTATCGGTCAAAACCGCATAACAACATACGTTGTTCCTTTTGTCATCGGTATGTTACTTGCCCGAGATTCGATCGTCGGTATCTCTATACTGTTGGGGAACGTAGTATTTTAAAATTTTCCTATGATCACGCAAGATCTATCTACCAGATGCATAGCAACGAGAGGGAAGAGTGTGTCTACGTACCCTCGTAGACCGGAAGCGGAAGCGTCAAGTGACGCGGTTGATGTAGTCGAACTTCTTCGCGATTCAACCGATCAAGCACCGAACGTACGGCACCTCCGCGTTCAGCACACGTTCAGCTTGATGACGTCCCACGAGCTCTTGATCCAGTTGAGCTTCACGGGAGAGTTTCGTCAGCACGACGGCGTGGTGACGGATATGATGTATTCACCGGCGCAGGGCTTCGCCTAAGCACCACGACGGTATGACCGAGGTGTGTTTCTGTGGAGGGGGGCACCGCACATGGCTGGAACAATTCAACTTGTGTGTCTTTGGGTGCCCCCCTGCCCCCGTATATAAAGGAGCAAGGGGGGAGGTCGGCCGGCCCTTGTTTGGTGCGGCTAGGGGTGCAATCCTACTAGGAATAGGATTGCAATCCTATTCCTAGTAGGAATCACCAAAGAAGGAAGAGAGGGAAAGGAAAAGAGGGAGAGGTGGCGCCCCCCAATCCTAGTCCAACTAGGAACCCTAGGTGGGGCGCCGGCCAGCCCTATGGGCTGCCTCTCTCTTTCCCTTAAGGCCCACTATGGACCATCCCCCTTCGTAGGGGGTTCCGGTAACCCCCTCCGGCAATCCCGTTAAATCCAAAACTTTTCCGGAACACTTCCGGTGTCCGAATATAGTCGTCCAATATATCAATCTTTATGTCTCGGACATTCCGAGACTCCTCGTCATGTCCGTGATCTCATCCGGGACTCCGAACTACCTTCGGTACATCAAAACTCATAAACTCATAATACCGATCGTCATCAAACGTTAAGCGTGCGGACCCTACGAGTTCGAGAACTATGTAGACATGACCGAGACTCATCTCCGGTCAATGACCAATAGCGGAACCTGGATGTTCATATTGGCTCCTACATATTCTACGAAGATCTTTTATCGGGCAAACCGCATAACAACATACGTTGTTCCTTTTGTCATCGGTATGTTACTTGCCCGAGATTCGATCGTCGGTATCTCCATACCTAGTTCAATCTCGTTATTGGTAAGTCTCTTTACTCGTTCCGTAACACATCATCTCGTGACTAACTCATTAGTCTTTTGCTTGCAAGGCTTATTGTGATGTGTGTTACCGAGAGGGCCCAGAGATACCTCTCCGACACTCAGAGTGACAAATCCTAATCTTGATCTATGCCAACACCACGAATACTTTCGGAGACACCTGTAGAGCATCTTTATGATCACCCAGTTACGTTGTGACGTTTGATAGCACACAAGGTGTTCCTACAGTATTCAGGAGTTGCATAATCTCATAGTCATAGGAACATGTATAAGTCATGAAGAAAGCAATAGCAGTAAAACTAAACGATCATAGTGCTATGCTAACAGATGGGTCTTGTCCATCACATCATTCTCCTAATGATGTGATCCCGTTGATCAAATGACAACTCATGTCCATGGCTAGGAAACATAACCATCTTTGATCAATGAGCTAGTCTAGTAGAGGCATACTAGGGACACTCTGTTTTGTCTATGTATTCACACATGTACTAAGTTTCCGGTTAATACAATTCTAGCATGAATAATAAACATTTATCATGATATAAGGAAATATAAATAACAAC
This sequence comes from Secale cereale, assembly GCA_902687465.1. Lineage (NCBI taxonomy): Eukaryota > Viridiplantae > Streptophyta > Magnoliopsida > Poales > Poaceae > Secale > Secale cereale. The sequence goes on from LR738711.1 coordinate 559,403,791, forward strand.
TTTATTATTGCCTCTAGGGCATATTTCCTTCAGTCTCCCACTTGCACTAGAGTCAATAATCTAGCTCACATCGCCATGTGATTTAATACCGATAGTTCACATCGTTATGTGAATAACACCCATAGTTCACATCGCCATGTGACCAACACCCAAAGGGTTTACTAGAGTCAATAATCTAGTTCACATCGCTATGTGATTAATACCCAAGAGTAATAAGGTGTGATCATGTTTTGCTTGTGAGAGAAGTTTAGTCAAAGGGTCTGTCACATTCAGATCCGTATGTATTTTGCAAATTTCTATGTCTACAATGCTCTGCATAGAGCTACTCTAGCTAATTGCTCCCACTTTTAATACGCATCCAGATTGATACTTAGAGTCATCTGGATTTTAGTGTCAAAGCTTGCATCGGCGTAACCCTTTACGACGAACTCTTTATTACCTCCATAATCGAGAAACATTTCCTTAGTCATCCAGTTACTAAGGTTAATTTTGACCGCTGTACAGTGATCTACTCCTGGATCACTATTGTACCCCCTTGACAAACTCATGGCAAGGTACACAACATGTTTGGTATACAGCATGGCATACTTTATAGAACCTATGGCTGAGGCATAGGGAATGACTTTCATTCTCTCTATATTTTTCTGCCGTGGTCTGGCTTTGAGTCTTACTCAACTTCACACCTTACAAGTCAGGCAAGAACTCCTTCTTTGACTGATCCATTTTGAACTACTTCAAAATCTTATCAAGGTATGTACTTATCGAAAGTCTCATCAAGCGTCTTGATCTATCTCTATAGATCTTGATGCCCAATATGTAAGCAGCTTCACCAAGGTCTTTCTTTGAAAAACTCCTTTCAAACACTCCTTTTATGCTTTCCAGAAAAATTCTACGTCGTTTCCGATCGATAATATGTCATTCACATATACTTATCAGAAAGGTTGTAGTGCTCCCACTCACTTCTTGTAAATACAGGCTTCACCGTAAGTCTGTATAAATCTATATGCTTTGATCAACCTATCAAAGCGTATATTCCAACTCCGAGATGCTTGCACCAGTCCATAGATGGATCGCTGGAGCTTGCACATTTTGTTAGCACCTTTAGGATTGACAAAACCTTCGGGTTGCATCATATACAATTTTTTCTTTAATAAATCCATTAAAGAATGCAGTTTTGTTATCCATTTGCCAAATTTCATAAAATGCGGCAATTGCTAACATGATTCGGACAGACTTAAGCATCGCTACGGGTGAGAAAGTCTCATCGTAGTCAACTCCTTGAACTTGTCGAAAACCTTTCGCAACAAGTAGAGCTTTGTAAACAGTAACATTACCGTCAGCGTCGGTCTTCCTCTTGAAGATCCATTTATTTTTGATGGCTTGCCGATCATCGGGCAAGTCAACCAAAGTGCACACTTTGTTCTCATACATGGATCCCATCTCAGATTTCATGGCCTCAAGCCATTTTGTGGAATCTTGGCTCATCATCGCTTCCTCGTAGTTCGCAGGTTCATCATGGTCTAGTAACATGACTTCCAGAACTGGGTTGCCGTACCACTCTGGTGCGGAACGTACTCTGGTTGACCTACGACGTTCAACAGAAACTTGATCTGAAGTTTCATGATCATCATCATTAGCTTCCTCACTAATTGGTGTAGGAATCACTAGAACTAGTTTCTGTGATGTTCCACTTTCCAATTCGGGAGAAGGTATAATTACCTCATCAAGTTCTACTTTCCTCCCACTCACTTCTTTCGAGAGAAACTCCTTCTCTAGAAAGGATCCACTCTTAGCAACAAAGACCTTGCCTTCAGATCTGTGATAGAAGGTGTACCCAACAGTTTCTTTTGGGTATCCTATGAAGATTTACTTCTCCGATTTGGGTTCGAGCTTATCATGTTGAAACTTTTTCACATAAGCATCGCAGTCCCAACCTTAAAGAAATGACAGCTTAGGTTTCTCGTCAAACCACAGTTCATACGGTGTCATCTCCACGGATTTAGATGGTGCCCCATTTAACGTGAATGTAGCTGTCTCTAATGCATAACCCCAAAAGTGATAGTGGTAGATCGGTAAGAGACATCATCGATCGCACCATATCTAATAAAGTACGGTTATGACGTTCAGACACACCATTACACTATGGTGTTCCGGGTGGCGTGAGTTGTGAAACTATTCCACATTGTTTCAAATGAAGACCAAACTCGTAACTCAAATATTCTCCTCCACGATCGGATCGTAGAAACTTTATTTTCTTGTTACGATGATTTTCTACTTCACTCTGAAATTCTTTGAACCTTTCAAATGTCTCAGACTTGTGCTTCATTAAGTAGATATACCCATATCTGCTCAAATCATCAGTGAAGGTCAGAAAATAACGATACCCGCCGCGAGCTTCAACACTCATTGGCCCACATACATCAGTATGTATGATTTCCAACAAATCTGTTGTTCGCTCCATAGTTCCGGAGAACGGAGTTTTAGTCATCTTGCCCATGAGGCATGGTTCGCAAGCACCAAGTGATTCATAATCAAGTGATTCCAAAAATCCATCATTATGGAGTTTCTTCATGCGTTTTACACCAATATGACCTAAACGGCAGTGCCACAAATAAGTTGCACTATCATTATTAACCTTGCATCTTTTGGCTTCAATATTATGAATATGTGTATCACACGATTGAGATCCAACAAACTATTTTCATTGGGTGTATGACCATAGAAGGTTTTATTCATGTAAACAGAACAACAATTATTCTCTAACTTACATGAATAACCTTATTGCAATAAACATGATCAAATCACATTCATGCTCAACACAAACACCAAATAACACTTATTTAGGTTCAACACTAATCCCGAAAGTATAGGGAGTGTGCGATGATGATCATATCAATCTTGGAACTGCTTCCAATACACATCGTCACTTCATCCTTTAACTAGTTTATGTTCTTTATGCAACTCCCATTTCGAGTTACTACTCTTTAGCAACTGAACCAGTATCAAATACCGAGGGGTTGCTATGAACACTAGTAAAATACACATCAATAATCTGTATATCAAATATACCTTTGTTCACTTTGCCATCCTTCTTATCCGCCAAGTATCTAGGGCAGTTCCACTTCTAGTGACCATTTCCTTTGCAGTAGAAGCACTTAGTTTCAGGCTTGAGTTTAGCTTTGGGTTTCTTCACGGGAGTGACAACTTGCTTGTCATTCTTCTTGAAGTTCCCCTTCTATCCCTTTGCCCTTTACTTGAAACAAGTGGTATGGTTAACCATCAACACTTGATGCTCTTTCTTGATTTCTACCTTCGCCGATTTCAGCATCGTGAAGAGCTCGGGAATTACTTTCGTCACCTTGCATATTATAGTTCATCACGAAGTTCTACTAACTTGGTGATAGTGTCTAGAGAACTTTGTCAATTACTATCTTATCTGGAAGATTAACTCCCACTTGATTCAAGCAATTGTACTACCCAGACAATCTGAGCACATGCTCACTGGTTGAGCTATTCTCCTCCATCTTGTAGGCAAAGTACTGTCAGAGGTCTTGTACCTCTCGACACGGGCATGAGTATGAAATACTAATTTCAACTCTTGGAACATCTCATATGCTCCGTGGCGTTTCAAAACGTTTTTGAAGTCCCGGTTATAAGCCGTAAAGCATGGTGCACTAAACTATCAAGTAGTCATCATATCGAGTTTTTGTAAAAACGTCCATAACGTCTACATATGCTCCTGCAATAGGTCTGTCACCTAGCGGTGCATCAAGGACATAATTCTTCTGTGCAGCAATGAGGATAATCCTCAGATCACGGAACAATTCCGCATCATTGCTACTAACATCTTTCAACTTGGTTTTCTCTAGGAACATATAAAAAATAAACGTGGAGCAACATCGCGAGCTATTGATCTACAACATAGATATGCTAATACTACCAGGACTAAGTTCATTATAAATTAAAGTTCAATTAATCATATTACTTAAGAACTCCCACTTAGATAGACATCCCTCCGGTCATCTAAATGATCACGTGATCCAAATCAACTAAACCATGTCCGATCATCACGTGAGATGGAGTAGTTTCAATGGTGAACATCTTATGTTGATCATATCTACTATATGATTCACGCTCGACCTTTCGGTCTCCAGTGTTCCGAGGCCATATCTGCATATGCTAGGCTCGTCAAGTTTAACCCGAGTATTCTGCGTGTGCAAAACTGTCTTACACCCGTTGTATTTGAACGTAGAGCCTATCACACCCGATCATCACGTGGTGTCTCAGCACGAAGAACTTTCGCAACGGTGCATACTCAGGGAGAACACTTGTACCTTGAAATTTAGTAAGGGATCATCTTATAATGCTACCGTCGTTCTAAGCAAAATAAGAAGCATAATAAGATAAACATCACATGCAATCAAAATATGTGACATGATATTGCCATCATCATCTTGTGCTTTTGATCTCCATCTTCAAAGCACCTTCATGATCACCTTCATCACCGGCGTGACACCTTGATCTCCATCGTAGTATCGTTGTCGTCTCGCCAACTATTGCTTCTACGACTATCGCTACCGCTTAGTGATAAAGTAAAGCATTTACATGGCGATTGCATTTCATATAATAAAGCGACAACCATATGGCTCCTGCCAGTTGCCGATAACTTTACAAAACATGATCATCTCATACAAAACCGTATAACTCATCATGTCTTGACCATATCACATCACAACATGCCCTGCAAAAACAAGTTAGACGTCCTCTACTTTGTTGTTGCAAGTTTTACGTGGCTGCTACGGGCTTAGCAAGAACCGTTCTTACCTACGCATACAAAACCACAATGATGTTTCGTCAAGTATGTGCTGTTTTAACCTTCACAAGGACCGGGCGTAGCCACACTTGATTCAGCTAAAGTGAGAGAGACAGACACCCGCCAGTCACCTTTAAGCAACGAGTGCTCGTAACGGTGAAACCAGTCTCGCGTAAGCGTACGCGTAATGTCGGTCTGGGCCGCTTCATCACACAATACCGCCGAAGCAAAGTATGACATGCTGGTAAGCAGTATGACTAGTACTGTCCACAACTCATTGTGTTCTACTCGTGCATATCATCTACGCATAGACCTGGCTCATGATGCCACTGTTGGGGAACGTAGTATTTTAAAATTTTCCTACGATCACGCAAGATCTATCTACCAGATGCATAGCAACGAGAGGGAAGAGTGTGTCTACGTACCCTCGTAGACCGGAAGCGGAAGCGTCAAGTGACGCGGTTGATGTAGTCGAACTTCTTCGCGATTCAACCGATCAAGCACCGAACGTACGACACCTCCGCGTTCAGCACACGTTCAGCTTGATGACGTCCCACGAGCTCTTGATCCAGTTGAGCTTCACGGGAGAGTTTCGTCAGCACGACGTCGTGGTGACGGATATGATGTATTCACCGGCGCAGGGCTTCGCCTAAGCACCACGACGGTATGACCGAGGTGTGTTTCTGTGGAGGGGGGCACCGCACACGGCTGGAACAATTCAACTTGTGTGTCTTTGGGTGCCCCCCTGCCCCCGTATATAAAGGAGCAAGGGGGGAGCTCGGCCGGCCCTTGTTTGGTGCGGCTAGGGGTGCAATCCTACTAGGAATAGGATTGCAATCCTATTCCTAGTAGGAATCACCAAAGAAGGAAGAGAGGGAAAGGAAAAGAGGGAGAGGTGGCGCCCCCCAATCCTAGTCCAACTAGGAACCCTAGGTGGGGCGCCGGCCAGCCCTATGGGCTGCCTCTCTCTTTCCCTTAAGGCCCACTATGGACCATCCCCCTTCGTAGGGGGTTCCGGTAACCCCCTCCGGCAATCCCGTTAAATCCAAAACTTTTCCGGAACACTTCCGGTGTCCGAATATAGTCGTCCAATATATCAATCTTTATGTCTCGGACATTCCGAGACTCCTCGTCATGTCCGTGATCTCATCCGGGACTCCGAACTACCTTCGGTACATCAAAACTCATAAACTCATAATACCGATCGTCATCAAACGTTAAGCGTGCGGACCCTACGGGTTCGAGAACTATGTAGACATGACCGAGACTCATCTCCGGTCAATGACCAATAGCGGAACCTGGATGTTCATATTGGCTCCTACATATTCTACGAAGATCTTTTATCGGTCAAACCGCATAACAACATACGTTGTTCCTTTTGTCATCGGTATGTTACTTGCCCGAGATTCGATCGTCGGTATCTCCATACCTAGTTCAATCTCGTTACTGGTAAGTCTCTTTACTCGTTCCGTAACACATCATCTCGTGACTAACTCATTAGTCTTTTGCTTGCAAGGCTTATTGTGATGTGTGTTACCGAGAGGGCCCAGAGATACCTCTCCGACACTCAGAGTGACAAATCCTAATCTTGATCTATGCCAACACCACGAATACTTTCGGAGACACCTGTAGAGCATCTTTATGATCACCCAGTTACGTTGTGACGTTTGATAGCACACAAGGTGTTCCTACGGTATTCGGGAGTTGCATAATCTCATAGTCATAGGAACATGTATAAGTCATGAAGAAAGCAATAGCAGTAAAACTAAACGATCATAGTGCTATGCTAACGGATGGGTCTTGTCCATCACATCATTCTCCTAATGATGTGATCCCGTTGATCAAATGACAACTCATGTCCATGGCTAGGAAACATAACCATCTTTGATCAATGAGCTAGTCTAGTAGAGGCATACTAGGGACACTCTGTTTTGTCTATGTATTCACACATGTACTAAGTTTCCGGTTAATACAATTCTAGCATGAATAATAAACATTTATCATGATATAAGGAAATATAAATAACAACTTTATTATTGCCTCTAGGGCATATTTCCTTCATATACCTAGTTCAATCTCGTTACCGGCAAGTCTCTTTACTCGTTCCGTAACACATCATCTCGTGACTAACTCATTAGTCTTTTGCTTGCAAGGCTTATTGTGATGTGTGTTACCGAGAGGGCCCAGAGATACCTCTCCGACACTCGGAGTGACAAATCCTAATCTTGATCTATGCCAACACCACGAATACTTTCAGAGACACCTGTAGAGCATCTTTATGATCACCCAGTTACGTTGTGACATTTGATAGCACACAAGGTGTTCCTACGGTATTCGGGAGTTGCATAATCTCATAGTCATAGGAACATGTATAAGTCATGAAGAAAGCAATAGCAGTAAAACTAAACGATCATAGTGCTATGCTAACGGATGGGTCTTGTCCATCACATCATTCTCCTAATGGTGTGACCCCATTGATCAAATGACAACTCATGTCTATGGTTAGGAAACATAACCATCTTTGATCAATGAGCTAGTCTAGTAGAGGCATACTAGGGACACTCTGTTTTGTCTATGTATTCACACATGTACTAAGTTTCCGGTTAATACAATTCTAGCATGAATAATAAACATTATCATGATATAAGGAAATATAAATAACAACTTTATTATTACCTCTAGGGCATATTTCCTTCAGTCTCCCACTTGCACTAGAGTCAATAATCTAGCTCACATCGCCATGTGATTTAATACCGATAGTTCACATCGTTATGTGAATAACACCCATAGTTCACATCGCCATGTGACCAACACCCAAAGGGTTTACTAGAGTCAATAATCTAGTTCACATTGCTATGTGATTAATACCCAAGAGTAATAAGGTGTGATCATGTTTTGCTTGTGAGAGAAGTTTAGTCAACGGGTCTGTCACATTCAGATCCGTATGTATTTCGCAAATTTCTATGTCTACAATGCTCTGCATGGAGCTACTCTAGCTAATTGCTCCCACTTTCAATATGCATCCAGATTGATACTTAGAGTCATCTGGATTTAGTGTCAAAGCTTGCATCGGCGTAACCCTTTATGACGAACTCTTTATCACCTCCATAATCGAGAAATATTTCCTTAGTCATCCAATTACTAAGGATAATTTTGACCGCTGTACAGTGATCTACTCCTGGATCACTATTGTATCTCCCTGTCAAACTCATGGCAAGGTACACAACGTGTTTTGTACACAGCATGGCATACTTTATAGAACCTATGGCTGAGGCATAGGGAATGACTTTCATTCTCTCTATATTTTTCTGCCGTGGTCTGGCTTTGAGTCTTACTCAACTTCATACCTTGTAATACAGGCAAGAACCCTTTCTTTGACTGATCCATTTTGAACTTCTTCAAAATATTATCAAGGTATGTGCTTTGTGAAAGTCCAATTAAGCGTCTTGATCTATCTCTATAGATTTTGATGCCTAATATATAAGCAGCTTCACCGAGGTCTTTCATTGATAAACTCTTATTCAAGTATCCTGTTATGCTGTCCAGAAATTCTATATCATTTCCAATCAACAATATGTCATCCACATATAATATTAGAAATGCTACAGAGCTCCCACTCACTTTCTTGTAAATACAGGCTTCTCCAAAAGTCTGTATAAAACCATATGCTTTGATCATCTCATCAAAGCGTATATTCCAACTCCGAGATGCTTGCAACAGTCCATAGATGGATCGCTGGAGCTTGCATACTTTGTTAGCACCTTTTTGGATCGACAAAACCTTCTGGTTGCATCATATACAACTCTTCTTTGCGATATCCATTCAGGAATGCAGTTTTGACATCCATTTGCCAGATTTCACAATCATAAAATGCGGCAATTGCTAACATGATTCGGACAGACTTAAGCATCGTTATAGGTGAGAAAGTCTCATCGTAGTCAACTCCTTGAACTTGTCGAAAACCTTTCGCAACAAGTCGAGCTTTGTAGACAGTAACATTACCGTCTGCGTCGGTCTTCCTCTTGAAGATCCATTTATTTTCGATGGCCTGCTGATCATCGGGCAAGTCAACCAAAGTCCATACTTTGTTCTCATACATGGATCCCATCTCAGATTTCATGGCCTCAAGCCATTTTGCGGAATCTGGGCTCATCATCGCTTCCTCATAGTTCGTAGGTTCATCATGGTCTAGTAACATGATTTCCAGAACTGGGTTGCCATACCACTCTGATGCGGAACGAACTCTGGTTGATCTACGAAGTTCAGCAGAAACTTGATCTGAAGTTTCATGATCATCATCATTAGCTTCCTCACTAATTGGTGTAGGAATCACTGGAACTAGTTTCTGTGATGTTCCACTTTCCAATTCGGGAGAAGGTACAATTACCTCATCAAGTTCTACTTTCCTCCCACTCACTTCTTTCGAGAGAAACTCCTTCTCTAGACATGATCCATTCTTAGCAACGAATATCTTGCCTTCGGATCTGTGATAGAAGGTGTACCCAACAGTTTCTTTTGGGTATCCTATGAAGATTTACTTCTCCGATTTGGGTTCGAGCTTATCATGTTGAAACTTTTTCACATAAGCATCGCAGTCCCAACCTTAAAGAAATGACAGCTTAGGTTTCTCGTCAAACCACAGTTCATATGGTGTCATCTCCACGGATTTAGATGGTGCCCTATTTAACGTGAATGTAGCTGTCCCTAATGCATAACCCCAAAAGCGATAGTGGTAGATCTGTAAGAGACATCATTGATTGCACCATATCTAATAAAGTACGGTTATGACGTTCAGACACCATTACACTATGGTGTTCCGGGTGGCGTGAGTTGTGAAACTATTCCACATTGTTTCAAATGAAGACCAAACTCGTAACTCAAATATTCTCCTCCACGATCGGATCGTAGAAACTTTATTTTCTTGTGACGATGATTTTCTACTTCACTCTGAAATTCTTTGAACCTTTAAAATGTCTCAGACTTGTGCTTCATTAAGTAGATATACCCATATCTGCTCAAATCATCAGTGAAGGTCAGAAAATAACGATACCCGCCGCGAGCTTCAACACTCATTGGCCCACATACATCAGTATGTATGATTTCCAACAAATCTGTTGTTCGCTCCATAGTTCCGGAGAACGGAGTTTTAGTCATCTTGCCCATGAGGCATGGTTCGCAAGCACCAAGTGATTCATAATCAAGTGATTCCAAAAGTCCATCATTATGGAGTTTCTTCATGCGTTTTACACCAATATGACCTAAACGGCAGTGCCACAAATAAGTTGCACTATCATTATTAACCTTGCATCTTTTGGCTTCAATATTATGGATATGTGTATCACACGATCGAGATCCAACAAACTATTTTCATTGGGTGTATGACCATAGAAGGTTTTATTCATGTAAACAGAACAACAATTATTCTCTAACTTACATGAATAACCGTATTGCAATAAACATGATCAAATCACATTCATGCTCAACACAAACACCAAATAACACTTATTTAGGTTCAACACTAATCCCGAAAGTATAGGGAGTGTGCGATGATGATCATATCAATCTTGGAACTGCTTCCAATACACATCGTCACTTCATCCTTTAACTAGTTTATGTTCATTATGCAACTCCCACTTCGAGTTACTACTCTTTAGCAACTGAACCAGTATCAAATACCGAGGGGTTGCTATGAACACTAGTAAAATACACATCAATAATCTGTATATCACATATACCTTTGTTCACTTTGCCATCCTTCTTATCCGCCAAGTATCTAGGGCAGTTCCACTTCCGGTGACCATTTCCTTTGCAGTAGAAGCACTTAGTTTCAGGCTTGAGTTTAGCTTTGGGTTTCTTCACAGGAGTGACAACTTGCTTGTCATTCTTCTTGAAGTTCCCCTTCTATCCCTTTGCCCTTTACTTGAAACAAGTGGTTTGGTTAACCATCAACACTTGATGCTCTTTCTTGATTTCTACCTTCGCCGATTTCAGCATCGTGAAGAGCTCGGGAATTACTTTCGTCATCCCTTGCATATTATAGTTCATCACGAAGTTCTACTAACTTGGTGATAGTGTCTAGAGAACTTTGTCAATTACTATCTTATCTGGAAGATTAACTCCCACTTGATTCAAGCAATTGTACTACCCAGACAATCTGAGCACATGCTCACTGGTTGAGCTATTCTCCTCCATCTTGTAAGCAAAGTACTGTCAGAGGTCTTATACCTCTCGACATGGGCATGAGTATGAAATACTAATTTCAACTCTTGGAACATCTCATATGCCCCGTGGCGTTTCAAAACGTTTTTGAAGTCCCGGTTATAAGCCGTAAAGCATGGTGCACTAAACTATCAAGTAGTCATCATATCGAGCTTTTTTCAAAACGTTCATAACGTCTACATCTGCTCCTGCAATAGGTCTGTCACCTAGTGGTGCATCAAGGACATGATTCTTCTGTGCAGCAATGAGGATAATCCTCAGATCACGGAACAATTCCACATCATTGCTACTAACATCTTTCAACTTGGTTTTCTCTAGGAACATATAAAAAATAAACGTGAAGCAACATCGCGAGCTATTGTTCTACAACATAGGTATGCTAATACTACCAGGACTTAGTTCATGATAAATTAAAGTTCAATTAATCATATTACTTAAGAACTCCCACTTAGATAGACATCCCTCTAGTCATCTAAATGATCATGTGATCCAAATCAACTAAACCATGTCCGATCATCACGTGAGATGGAGTAGTTTCAATGGTGAACATCTTATGTTGATCATATCTACTATATAATTCATGCTCGACCTTTCGGTCTCCAGTATTCCGAGGCCATATCTGCATATGCTAGGCTCGTCAAGTTTAACCCGAGTATTCTGCGTGTGCAAAACTGGCTTACACCCGTTGTATTTGAACGTAGAGCTTATCACACCCGATCATCATGTGGTGTCTCGGCACGACGAACTTTCGCAACGGTGCATACTCAGGGAGAACACTTATACCTTGAAATTTAGTAAGGGATCATCTTATAATGCTACCGTCGTTCTAAGCAAAATAAGAAGCATAATAAGATAAACATCACATGCAATCAAAATATGTGACATGATATGGCCATCATCATCTTGTGCTTTTGATCTCCATCTCCAAAGCACCGTCATGATCACGTTCGTCACCGGCGCGATACCTTGATCTCCATCGTAGCATCATTGTCGTCTCGCCAACTATTGCTTCTACAACTATCGCTACCGCTTAGTGATAAAGTAAAGCAATTACATGGCGATTGCATTTCATACAATAAAGCGACAACCATATGGCTCCTGCCAGTTGCCGATAACTTTACAAAACATGATCATCTCATACAAAACCGTATAACTCATCATGTCTTGACCATATCACATCACAACATGCCCAGCAAAAACAAGTTAGACGTCCTCTACTTTGTTGTTGCAAGTTTTACGTGGCTGCTACGGGCTTAGCAAGAACCGTTCTTACCTACGCATACAAAACCACAACGATGTTTCGTCAAGTATGTGCTGTTTTAACCTTCACAAGGACCGGGCGTAGCCACACTTGATTCAGCTAAAGTGAGAGAGACAGACACCCGCCAGTCACCTTTAAGCAACGAGTGCTCGTAACGGTGAAACCAGTCTCGCGTAAGCGTACGCGTAATGTCGGTCCGGGCCGCTTCATCTCACAATACCGCCGAAGCAAAGTATGACATGCTGGTAAGCAGTATGACTAGTATCGCCCACAACTCATTGTGTTCTACTCGTGCATATCATCTACGCATAGACCTGGCTCTGATGCCACTGTTGGGGAACGTAATAATTTTTAAAATTTTCCTACGATCACGCAAGATCTATCTACTAGATGCATAGCAACAAGAGGGGAGAGTGTGTCTACGTACCCTCGTAGACCGGGAGCGGAAGCGTCAAGTTACGCGGTTGATGTTGTCGAACTTCTTCGCGATCCAACCGATCAAGCACCGAACGTACGGCACCTCCGCGTTCAGCACACGTTCAGCTTGATGACGTCCCACGAGCTCTTGATCCAGTTGAGCTTCACGGGAGAGTTTCGTCAGCACGACGGCGTGGTGACGGATATGATGTATCTACCGGCGCAGGGCTTCGCCTAAGCACTGCAACGGTATGACCGAGGTGTGTTTCTGTGGAGGGGGGCACCGCACACGGCTGGAACAATTCAACTTGTGTGTCTTTGGGTGCCCCCTGCCCCCGTATATAAAGGAGCAAGGGGGGAGGCCGGCCGGCCCTTGTTTGGTGCGGCTATGGTTGCAATCCTACTAGGAATAGGATTGCAATCCTATTCCTAGTAGGAATCACCAAAAGAAGGAAGAGAGGGAAAGGAAAAAGGAGAGGTGGCGCCCCCCCAATCCTAGTCCAACTAGGAACCCTAGGTGGGGCGCCGGCCAGCCCTATGGGCTGCCTCTCTCTTTCCCTTAAGGTCCACTATGGACCATCCCCCCTCGTAGGGGGTTCCGGTAACCCCCTCCGGCAATCCCGTTAAATCCGAAACTTTTCCGGAACACTTCCGGTGTCCGAATATAGTCGTCCAATATATCAATCTTTATGTCTCGGACATTCCGAGACTCCTCGTCATGTCCGTGATCTCATCCGGGACTCCGAACTACCTTCGGTACATCAAAACTCATAAACTCATAATACCGATCGTCATCAAACGTTAAGCATGCGGACCCTACGGGTTCGAGAACTATGTAGACATGACCGAGACTCATCTCCGGTCAATAACCAATAGCGGAACCTGGATGTTCATATTGGCTCCTACATATTCTACGAAGATCTTTTATCGGTCAAAACCGCATAACAACATACGTTGTTCCTTTTGTCATCGGTATGTTACTTGCCCGAGATTCGATCGTCGGTATCTCTATACCTAGTTCAATCTCGTTACCGGCAAGTCTCTTTACTCGTTCCGTAACACATCATCTCGTGACTAACCCATTAGTCTTTTGCTTGCAAGGCTTATTGTGATGTGTGTTACCGAGAGGGCCCAGAGATACCTCTCCGACACTCGGAGTGACAAATCCTAATCTTGATCTATGCCAACACCACGAATACTTTCGGAGACACCTGTAGAGCATCTTTATGATCACCCAGTTACGTTGTGACGTTTGATAGCACACAAGGTGTTCCTACGGTATTCGGGAGTTGCATAAACTCATAATACCGATCGTCATCAAACGTTAAGCGTGCGGACCCTACGGGTTCGAGAACTATGTAGACATGACCGAGACTCATCTCCGGTCAATAACCAATAGCGGAACCTGGATGTTCATATTGGCTCCTACATATTCTACGAAGATCTTTTATCGGTCAGAACCGCATAACAACATACGTTGTTCCTTTTGTCAAACGGTATGTTACTTGCCCGAGATTCGATCGTCGGTATCTCTATACCTAGTTCAATCTCGTTACCGGCCAGTCTCTTTACTCGTTCCGTAACACATCATCTCGTGACTAACTCATTAGTCTTTTGCTTGCAAGGCTTATTGTGATGTGTGTTACCGAGAGGGCCCAGAGATACCTCTCCGACACTCGGAGTGACAAATCCTAATCTTGATCTATGCCAACACCACGAATACTTTCGGAGACACCTGTAGAGCATCTTTATGATCACCCAGTTACGTTGTGACGTTTGATAGCACACAAGGTGTTCCTACGGTATTCGGGAGTTGCATAATCTCATAATACCGATCGTCATCAAACGTTAAGCGTGCGGACCCTACGGGTTCGAGAACTATGTAGACATGACCGAGACTCATCTCCGGTCAATAACCAATAGCGGAACCTGGATGTTCATATTGGCTCCTACATATTCTACGAAGATCTTTTATCGGTCAGAACCGCATAACAACATACGTTGTTCCTTTTGTCAAAACGGTATGTTACTTGCCCGAGATTCGATCGTCGGTATCTCTATACCTAGTTCAATCTCGTTACCGGCAAGTCTCTTTACTCGTTCCGTAACACATCATCTCGTGACTAACTCATTAGTCTTTTGCTTGCAAGGCTTATTGTGATGTGTGTTACCGAGAGGGCCCAGAGATACCTCTCCGACACTCGGAGTGACAAATACTAATCTTGATCTATGCCAACACCACGAATACTTTCGGAGACACCTGTAGAGCATCTTTATGATCACCCAGTTACGTTGTGACGTTTGATAGCACACAAGGTGTTCCTACGGTATTCGGGAGTTGCATAATCTCATAGTCATAGGAACATGTATAAGTCATGAAGAAAGCAATAGCAGTAAAACTAAACGATCATAGTGCTATGCTAACGGATGGGTCTTGTCCATCACATCATTCTCCTAATGGTGTGACCGCATTGATCAAATGACAACTCATGTCTATGGTTAGGAAACATAACCATCTTTGATCAATGAGCTAGTCTAGTAGAGGCATACTAGGGACACTCTGTTTTGTCTATGTATTCACACATGTACTAAGTTTCCGGTTAATACAATTCTAGCATGAATAATAAACATTTATCATGATAGAAGGAAATATAAATAACAACTTTATTATTGCCTCTAGGGCATATTTCCTTCAAAATATAGGAAAAATCAGCGTACAGGAAGCTTCGCGAAGAACCATTCCTACCCACCACACTGTTGCTACTATCCAAGTTGTTGAGGATATCCAAACTCTTAGCACCCAATGCACTCCTAGTCCCATTGGACCTATTAATGGTGATGCTATGACCTCAACCGTAGAAGAAGAAACTCCTATAACCATAGAAGCTACCAAACAAGTGAGCCTAAAGGACACCACTACCACTTTACTTGATAGTAGTGACCTTGATTTTGATAATTGCACCCTTTCTGAAGTTATTGGTTTTCTTCACAGAATGGCTAAAGACCCCCACACTAGCACGCTTAACCTTGCCTTCACAGAGCATATCACCAATGCTCTTATCAAAGCTAGGGAAGAAAAGCTTAAGCTTGAGACTTCCATCCCTAGGAAGCTAGAAGATGGTTGGGATCCCATAGTCAGAATTAAATTGAACAACTTCTCTTGATATGCTTTATGTGATGTTGGAGCTAGTACCTCTGTTATGCCCAAAAGAATGTACGATATGTTTGAATTGAAACCTTTTGATCCTTGTTCTATTGGTGTCCGTCTTGTTGATTCTTCCGTAAAGAAACCTTTGGGGAAGATCGACGATGTTCTTATCATTGTCAATGACAATTATGTTCCCGTTGATTTCACTATTATGGATATTGAATGTGAACCTTCATGTCCAATTACTTTGGGACGTCCTTTTCTTCGCACCGTTGGTGCTATCATTGACATGAAAGAGGGGAATATAAAATTCCAATTCCCTCTCAAGAAAGGGATGGAACACTTCCCTAGAAAGAAGATTAAGTTGCCTTTTGAGTTCGTTACACGGGCTAGCTATTCTCTTACGCTTGATAAAACTTGATCTTCTCTTTTTGCATCATGCCTAGCTTAAAGGCATAAAAGAAAGCGCTTTTGGGAGGCAGCCCACAACGAATTAGGTTTTATTTTGCTTTTGTTGTGTCTTGATGTTTGTTACTACAGTAGCATCATCATTGTATTTTTTTATTTTCAGCTTTGTGCCAAGTTTTGCCTCCGATTGCAAGAAAGTTCAAAAGTTGTGACGTGCTGTCCAGAAAACAGATTCTGTCCTTGGACAGAAAAATTCGAATAAAATCACCAGATCATCTTTTTGATCTGAACTTTTTGACAGCGTGCCCTATACAATTGGCTTTCGAGCGTCTGTTCTGAGTTTTTTGATTTGAGTTGCAGAAGTGCCCCGAAAAAATTATTTACTACCTGCTGGTCTGTTTTTCACAGATTCTGTCCTGTTTTGCCTTTCCTTCGTTTTGCAAACCTTGAGCTTGCTTTTTCTTTGCAAAAACCTTTTGGCAATCTTGAGAAACAGTAGCTCTTCAAGATTATTTTTATTTCCAGTAGGGAAAAATTATTTTATTGTGGGTACTAACCTCGCTAATCAGATTATGATGAGTTATGTATGAAGGGAGTTTTCAAGTGTGCGAGGGAAGATGATAAAAGAAGATTCAGGAGGGTCAAACGCTCAAGCTTGGGGATGCCCCCGTGCACCCCCAAGAAATATTCAAGAAGACTCAAGCGCCTAAGCTTGGGGATGCCCCCATGCATCCCCTTCTCCATCAACAATTATCAGTTCGTCTTTCGTTCCACTATATTCTTATCACTTCATGCGTTATGTGCTATGCTTGGAGCGTCTTGCTCTTAGTTTCCTTTTTAGTTTTCTTTAGCTTTGCTTGCTGTTCATAACAAGTTAGAACCCAACTTTCTTTGTGTGGGAGAAAAACACGCTCCACTTCAACCTAGAACACAACATAGGATTTTCATGCTTATCTTTGTTGTGTGTGTTCTTTGTCTTTCCATAGCTGCTGTCATGTTTAGCTCTTAGTTTTCATGCTTTTCTTTTTAAAGAGCTTTTGTTCAGTTGGTTGCTGAACTCTCTTGAGTGTTCATGTTTATCTTGTTAAGAGAGTTTGCCTATTGCACTGAGTTGTGTGTCTTAACTTAAAGTAGGTAATTGAGGTTGCTATTTAATTTTAGTAGTAACTTGCAATAGTTTTGAGGTATTGCCATGAGTAATGTCTGAACTTTTGGTGTCAAGAGCTTTAGCCTATTAGTGATAGATGTCGTATTTTGGGCAATCCGTGTTTATTTTCGAAAACCTACAAAATAGTTGAGAACTTTAGCTACTAGATGGATCACTAATCTTTGGAGGGATCGAATATTAGAGTACACTCACGTACCATGAGTCGAGGATGCGCAAGGATAACCAAACCCTCATACACTCCTCCTCGGGGTACTTGTCTCTTTGTGAACCTCCTAATTAGATTGAGAGTTACCGATAATAAGTGCATGAGTTCTTCGGACTAATGTGAGTATTCGAAAGTTGACACTTCCACCTAGCCATATTTTTCTAGCCTCTTCGGTACC
>LR738711.1:559421617-559500463 GCA_902687465.1 Secale cereale
TTTCTCACCTCGAGAGTTGGCGCATACTTCGCCGGTGCATCCAAATCCTTGGCACAATACGCTCTGTCATCATAAGCCTCATTATATCCTTCCTCAAAACAGCCACCATACCTACCTATCAAGGCATTTCCATAGCCTTTCCGAGATACATTGCCATGCAACATCCATCTTCTCATGACTTGATCTTCATGTCATACATGCTTTTGCTTGATCGATGAGCCGCATGCTAGTTGGGCCTTGCCCTAATCATTGCTACATGACGCGCTAGTATCATTGCATATCCTGCTACACCGGCAGAGGCATACATTTGCATACATCATGATAGTTTCATTTTCTTTATGTTGAGTACTTTTGTAAAGTGTGAAAGATCTTCTATACTTCTTGTAATACATAGAGTGTTGCCCCTAAAGTGAGGAAAAGATCCCAAAGAGGACAAAATGAAAAGATCCCAAAGAGGACAAATGAGAGTTAAATAGAAAGAGCCATTGAGGCCACAAAAAAATAAAATTAAAAAAATAGAAAAAAGAGAAAAAGAAATAAAAAGAGAGAAGGGGGCACACTACTATTCCTTTTGAGAGATCCACACTCGTACTCCATCTTATACCTTGTACTCCATAGAGATTATCATTCATGCATATAGCTATGTGGGGACCTTCACACTATAGAACTTGGCTTGTATATTCCAATGACGAGCCTCCTCAAAAGAGCTCTAGGTCTTCTTGAGCGAGCAAGTTGGATGCACCCCCACTAGTTCCATTGGAGAGCTTACCTTAGCTCATATGTGCATCCGTTGCATGGCAATCCCTACTCCTCACATCATATCTATCATTTGGCTTTCTCTCGCCTATGATTGTCCTCATTGATGTGAGCCTTTCACACCTTTTTTGTCTTCCCCCTTCATAATTTTTCTATCTTTGCCATCCTAAGTGTCAACTTTCTTGCTTACGCTCATCCATTGCATGAGTGCTCAAAATATCGAAAGGGAGTGGATCATTTTGACTTGTACCTGGCTAGTGGTCTGGGGATGAGTCAAGATACGATTCCAAAGAAGACCAAGTGTGAAACTTTAGTAGATTAAGTTCTCAACAATACAAAAACTATGTTTTACTCTCTCGTATATCCCTATCCCCTTTCTTGCACGCAAACACCATTTGGAGACATTCGAGTCACGGACAGCGAGAGCTCTTGCACCTTTATGTTCTTATGTTGCTTGTTACAATTCTAATATAGACTCTTGCTTGTTATGACTTGAATTGAATTACATGCCTTAATTGCTTTGCTTAAAAAGTTCTTATATGGTTGGTAGCATGTCACCACAGAAATTATGCTTGTTATCATTTACCTACTCGAGGACGAGCAGGAATTAAGCTTGGGGATGTTGATACGTCCAAAACGTATCTATAATTTCTGCTTGCTCCATGCTTCTTTTGTGTGATATTGCTATGACATTGATGCACTTCCATACACTTTTGATCATATTTGGACTAACCTATTAACTCAGTGCACCACAGTGCCAGTTCCTGTTTTCTGCTGTTTTTCTATTTCAGGTTTCCCCCATATTAAAAGTGCTCCAAAAATCCCAGGAAAAATATAGGAAAAATCAGCGTACAGGAAGCTTCGCGAAGAACCAAAGATGGGCCAGAGGGGAGCCAGGGGAGGCCCAGGCGGCCACCTGGCGCGGCCCCACCCCTGGCCGCGCCAGGGGGGGCGCCTGGGCCCCCTGCTCCGCCTCTGGCTGCCCCTCTTCGCATATATATCCCTCTCGTCCTGAAACCCTCGAGGACAGAACCCTTTTTCGCGATCTCGCCTCTGTTCCACCGCCGCAGCGCTTCCAAGATCGGGAGCATCAGGAGAACTCTTCCCGGCACCCTGCCGGAGGGGAGAACCACCACCGGGAGCTTCTCCACCACCATGGATGCTTCCCGGATGAGTCGTGAGTAGTCCACCTTGGACCATGGGTCCATGATCAGTAGCTATGTGATGTTCTCCTCCCCTCTTTGCTCTTCATGGTTTAGACCTCGTGAGCTGCCCTACATGATCGAGGCACATATGTAATCTTTCTGCTGTTGCTTTGCTGAGTTTGCTGGGATCTGACGGATTATGAGACTATGTTCAGATTGTGTTTGAGTAATATATTTGATTCACCTCTTTTATATCTTTGTTCTTGAGTAATTATTGCATGTTCTCCGTTGCTGTTTATTGCTTTGGCCAAGTAGTTGGTAGTAACTCCAAGAGGGAGCGTTATGCTTGATTGTGGGTTCATGCCCCCTAATGACTAGCTTGAGTGACAGAAACATGAGTCTAGGGGATGTGCTGTTGCCACAAGGGAGAAAACAACGGTGCTTGTACTTGCGGGTGCAAGGATTGTTTATGTGGGGACCCCGACCTAGAAGTCGAGATCACCGAATGCACGTGTACAGTGATCCCAGAGATCAATGCTCACTGAACACACAGAAGCTGAAATAACAAGAGTCTTACATCCATACAAATAGTCTTACACGAATTAAGGCCATTATGGCCAAGTCTTACATAGATAGAGCCTCATGGGCTGAATAGCAAATAACTCAAGTAGCGGAAGTCTTCGATAAACGGGTAGAACCCATGCCATCTACCTTAACCCTACAAGCATTCTGACTGGGATAGCGTCCTAGTTCGCATGTTCGTCTCCAAAGAACTCTTCCTCATATTCCTGTTCTTCCATGCCTGGCCAATTAAATAACCAGTGGCAAGCCAATGAGTACTTTGAATGTACTCGCAAGCAACCCATGATGTGGTAACAATGCAATGGAACAATAATGAACAATCTAGCAGGAAGCTAGAACAATATGCTATCATCAAGTTTATGCATCAATAACCTCGCGTAACCTCGAAGACAGGTTACCGACATCAACATGAATATGATTCATCTCATCGAGTCAAGTCACCACCTTGACTCACATACACACGCATGGTTTCACAAACATTGGACGTAGCCCAAGAGCGGTTACCCAACTGTCCATGACCGTGGACACGGCTATTCGAATAGTTTGACACTCTGCAGAGGTTGTACACTTTACCCACAAGACCCGGGGAAATTCCGTGTCATCCACGACCCGCGGTACCTCAAGTACCCGGGGTAAGCACCCGGTCATTACCTTTCCTTAGACGACACTAACATAGAGTCCACTCGTTGGTACACGGCCCTCGGGTACAACAATAGATCACGGGACTCGCCCTAATTTCAATGTTCACGCGTACCCGAAGGGACCAACGGTGTGTCCGGTGCCCTGTGAAAACAGTCATGGTCGTCTATCCAAGCACGACCCCGTCCCGGGAAAGACCTCAAGTCTTCCCGTCACTAGTAATGCGGGCACCATGCTAGTATCGACCTAAGTAATCAATAAAGCCACGTCCCATAAGGGGTAGTGTGGTTGCACATGCATGGTTGGAATAACGGTCGCAACTTCAACCAATCCGTTTGAAAAACACACACACTTGCCTTGGCACACCACTTCATCATCAAGTGGTCACCCAACTCATCATCATCATCTCCCTCGGGCATAAATGGCACCCGACGGGGTTTTATGCAAAGACTTCAACCATAAAGGTTCATGTCACTCATGCATCACTAATCATAACCGCTAACCATATGCATGTCATCTAGCACATAGCAAGATCAAGATCATGTCATGCATCATATAAGCATCATGACCACCTATTGCATGTCATCTAGCATATAGCAAGATCAACAATAAAGCATGCATCATGTGGTGGTTCATCTAGGTTACCATCGTAACCCTAATAATTATGCATCAGAAACAAACGGGTTTCGAAGAACAAGTGTATCATGGTCAAAGGGCTGCTTGCCTGGATTGGCTTGGTCTTCAAAGTCTTCAAGTCCTTCTCCTTCTTCTTCCACAGCAACTTCGTCAAATACGGGATCTATACGTCGCATAATAATAACGGAAAAAATAAGAATACAAACAAAACAGAAAAATCAAAGTGCTCAGAAAAATGTCAACTCATTTTTGTAAAATACTAGAGGGATTTCTAAGATGGGGAAAAATCTTAGTTGAAGTTTTGGAGTTACAGAATAGGATATATTGATTTTTGAACAGGAGTATTATTGCCCAAATTTGAATTTAAATCTGAACAGTACAACAAAGTTTCATGGATTTGAATGAAAGTGGTACCATTAAATAGGTTGGAATATAACAAGATTTTAGGAGTTGGAAATATTTAATTTGGATCAATATTCTTTTCTGTATAATTGTTTAAAACATCAACAGAAAAGAAAAAGGAAAAAGGGTCATGTGCACTGGGCCAGAGAAGGCCACAGTGCACGGCCCAGACGGACTGGCCCAGCCGCACGGAGCCAGCGCGCGCGCACGTTAGGTTTTCAAACCTGACGGGCGGGGCCCGTGGGTCAGCGGCACAGAGGAGGGGGAGAGAGGTGGGGGATGACAAGCGGGGCCCGCCTGTCATTTCTAACCCCACGGCCATGGCGGCGGCGAGCTCACCGGCGAGGATTCCGGCCACGGCGACGGCAACGGAGGCCAGGGACGTGACCAGCATCGTGTTACGGTTGCAGTGGTGGTAGTGCGGCACGGCGGGGAGTCCTGGTTCACCGGCGGCGAGGTAGGGCGGCGGAAGCTCGTCGGAGGGTGGTTGCTGCGACCGTTTCCGACTGCAACGGAGAGGGGAAACAAGGGGGAAAGAGTCAGTGAGGTGCGGCGGTTCCAAAACGAGTGGAAGGAGAGGCAGGGGAGGCCCGTACCTCGAGATCGCCGGCGGCCCGACACGGCGGCGCTCCGGTCGATCCCGAGCACTGGGGCGTCCTGGGGTTGAACTGGAGGTACTGGGGGGATCAGTAGAGTGGTGTGAGGCTTGTGGTGGTGCTGGAGAGGCTCGGGAGGGCCTTATATAGCCGCGCCCGTGGTTCACCGTGGACCCGTGCGCCGGCGAGGTTGCAGGCGAGGCCAGGGAGGGTTCTGGAGCCTGGGAACACACCGGGGAGGTCCGTGGACTAGCTCCACGTCCAGCTGAGGGGATAAGAGGAGCGGGGGAGCGTCAGAGGAGGGCGCGCGTGTGAGGCAGAAGAATGGCCGAAGCGGGCGGCCGGTGCGCGTGCGACGACGTTCACTGGAGGGCGCAGGAGGAGGGGGGACAGCGTCGGGGAGGTTGCAGACATCGAGGCGCCTCGACTAGCGCGAGGGGGAGGCTCGAGGTTGTCGGGGATCGGCGATTGGCTGGAGCCAGCGTGCGGAGGGCACTGTTCGCGCGCTCTAGAGCATGCGTATTGCTGGCATCAGCGTGCTCTCGCCGGTTTGGCCCGATCCAGCGTGTCCAACAGTGTCTAGCACGTAGAGGGAGGAGTAAAGAAATGCCCCGAGGCCTTGGATGCCCTGGGGATGCAGAGAGAGAGTGAGAGTGTTGGTAAAATGGTGGAAGCTGGCTGTACAGCAAGGTAAAACAAGGGTTTCATCCTTCAATCATGGAGCTGAGGTGCTGGGGGAGTTACTGGAGGTGGCTGGTAACTCAATGAGCCTGTGGTAAGAAGTTGAGGCCATGGAGAAAAGTGAAAGTGGTCAAATTGGAGGTTTTAGCATTTCCGCAGAAGGTGTTTGATCAGTGTTTGATCAAGTAAATGAAGTCCACTTGACATGGCACTTGACAGGGTTGAAAGACATGAGAAAATAGGGTGCTTCACCAAATTTGGGCTTATTTGAAGAAACTAGCCAATGTAACTTTGGTGAACCCTAGAAATCCACAGAAACAGTTTTATCTTGATTGAGTTAAGCTAATCATCTCCCCTTGATGCACCACTTGGTGTAGCATCATCATTTGGGGTATTGATCATGCCCACAAAGTTTGAAGCTCCAGATAAAAAGTTGGTAATGTAAAGTTGTTCAAATTTGTATTTGAACAGAAAGGGTTTTGAGGTGATCTGATCAAGTTGCTCTATTCAAATTCTTGTGCCATTTGGTCTAGGTGCCTTATTAGGCCATTCTAGCATGTGCACCAAGTTTGAGAGCATTAGGACAAGTTTGGCAATGTAAAGTTGCTCAAACTTCAAATATGGACAGAATGGTTATGAAGGGGTTTGAGGAGGTTTTCTTGCTTCCCAAGGCATGGGACTTGGCAAGATCATCAAATATGTCATATATGACATGATAGAATTTCCCTGGAATTTTTGGAGAAAAATTCCTTTGTAAATATTTCAAAAGCTTGAAATATCTAGAAAGGGTTTTAGAGGGTTTAGCCCATTATTTTGAACATGACCAAGTGTTGAAACTCTTATATATGGACAATATATGTCCTATGAGCCTCTCTGAATTTTGGCAAATATTTTTGAAACAGTTAAATAATTTTCCCCTATTAAAGACCATTTCTGGCCTTAAGAAAAAGCTTTTAAATAAAATAGGAAAATAACTTTTAAAATTATCCCTT
Source organism: Secale cereale (assembly GCA_902687465.1). Lineage (NCBI taxonomy): Eukaryota > Viridiplantae > Streptophyta > Magnoliopsida > Poales > Poaceae > Secale > Secale cereale. The sequence goes on from LR738711.1 coordinate 559,428,047, forward strand.
TGTGGTTTCTGGGAGTCCTATGACTACTAGGTCTCAAATAAACCTTTTGAAATAATTTTCACACCCTAAATCAAGTACTTGCAGTGCAAATCTCAATTCAGGGGTTTTTGGAAAACTAAATTTATAAAATACTTTTTGGCCAAATTAATATTGTAAGAAAATACTATACTGCTATATAACACTTGGCATGATCATTGGGCAGAAGTTTTGGGTAAGGAGATGAAATCTACAAGAGACCATAGTTGACTTTAATGAGCACATGAAAAAGCAAATGAAGAAAACTCAATTCCAAATAAAAGCCAAATGATGCTGAAAATTTTTGCTGGTCCAAATTTTCATGCTCCAAAGTTACAAATAACATGTTACAAAATGCAGGGTGTGACAGACCTACCCCCCTTACATGAATCTCGTCCCCGAGATTCCTAAACTAGGGCTTAAAAGAGGTCGGGAAACTCGGATCTAAGATAGTCTTCTCGTTCCCAGGTTGCTTCTGCTTCGGTGTGGTTGCTCTACTGGACCTTGAAGTACTTGATGGTACGGCTCCGCGTACGTCGTTCTGCTTCGTCCAGAATACGAATGGGCTTCTCGCGGTAGGTCAAATCAGGCTGCAGATCAATGGCTTGGTGATCCACATCCTTGTAGAGACTAGGCTTGTCTGGAACTTGGAGACATTTCCGGAGTTGTGACACATGGAACACATTGTGCACATCGGATAGCTCAGGTGGTAGTTCCAACTGATAAGCCACTTCCCCTCGTCGGTCGGTGATCTTGAAAGGGCCAATGAACCTTGGCGCGAGCTTCCCCTTGACGTGGAAACGCTTGGTTCCTTTCAGAGGAGTTACCCGCAGGTACACATGATCTCCGACACGGAAACTCATGTGTCGGCGTCGAGTGTCAGCATAACTCTTCTGCCTTGACTTGGCTGCCTTTAATTGCTCTCTGACTAGTTGGACTTGCTCTTCTGCTGCGCGGAGAATATCTGGTCCAAAGACTAGTCCTTCTCCAGTCTCTGACCAATTGAGGGGTGTGCGGCATCTGCGTCCGTACAACACCTCAAATGGTGCCATCTGAAGGCTTGACTGGTAACTGTTGTTATAGGAGAACTCGGCAAAAGGAAGACAGTCTTCCCACTTGGCTCCATACGCCAGGACACAGGCTCGGAGCATGTCTTCAAGAATCTGATTGACTCGCTCAGTCTGTCCTCCGGTCTGTGGGTGGAAAGCTGTGCTGAATGACAACTTGGTTCCCAAGGCTTCTTGGAATCTCTTCCAGAACCTAGAAGTGAACTGGGTGCCTCGATCTGACACAATCTCCTTGGGAACACCGTGAAGACTTACGATTCGGTTGATATAGAGAGTTGCCAGCTGGTTGCCTGAGTAGGTAGTCTTGACAGGAATGAAATGAGCCACCTTGGTCAAATGATCGACTATGACCCAGATAGAGTCATGTTCTCTATTCGACCTTGGTAGTCCAGTGATGAAGTCCATTCCGACTTTATCCCACTTCCACTCAGGAACTTGGAGTGGTTGAAGCAATCCAGCAGGTCGCTGATATTCAGCCTTGACCCTTTGGCACACATCACACTTTGCAACATAGGTTGCAATCTCTCTCTTCATACCGTGCCACCAGAATCGTGCCTTCAAATCTTGGTACATCTTGGTTCCTCCGGGGTGGATGGAATACGGGGTGTCATGGGCTTCTTGCAGAATCAGCATCTTGAGCTCGGTGTTGTTTGGTACGCAGAGGCGACCTTTGTACCAAACAATCCCGTGCTCGTCTTCAGAGAATCCTGGGGCCTTGCCCAGCTTCATCTTCCTCTTGATACCTTCGATGCTTGCATGTCCATCTTGAGCCTTCTTGACGTCGTCCATCAGGGTCGGTCTGACTTCCAAATGATCCAGAAATCCGGGGGTGACCAATTCCAAACTGAATTGTTCGATCTCCTTAAACAAGGTTGGCTGCCTTTCTTGAATAACGACATTCAAAGAGCAAGCCTTCCTGCTTAAGGCATCGGCCACCACGTTAGCCTTCCCAGGGTGATACTGAACACTGAGGTCATAATCTTTGATGAGTTCCAACCATCTCCGCTGCCTCATGTTCAATTCTTTTTGGGTGAAAATATACTTCAGACTTTTGTGGTCTGTGTAAATCTCACACCGTTTCCCTAGGAGGTAATGCCGCCATGTCTTCAAGGCATGAACTACTGCCGCTAGCTCAAGATCGTGAGTAGCGTAGTTCTCCTCATGGGGTCGTAGCTGCCTGGAGAGGTATGCTATGACGCGGCCTTCTTGCATCAGAACGCTTCCCAATCCGGTTCGAGAGGCATCACAGTATATCACGAACTCCTTGTGAATATCAGGTGTTGCCAGAACTGGGGCGGTGGTCAATCTCTTCTTGAGCTCTTGGAAGCTCTCTTTGCATTTTGGCGTCCATTCGAACTTCTTGTCCTTCTTGAGGAGCTGAGTCATTGGTCGTGCAATGCTAGAGAATCCTTCCACGAACTTGCGGTAATAGCCCGCTAATCCGAGGAAGCTTCTGACTTCCTTGACGGTCGTTGGAGATTGCCATTGGGTCACAGCTTCGATTTTTGCAGGATCAACATATAATCCTTCCTCGGTCAAGACATGACCTAAGAATCCAACTTTATGCAGCCAGAACTCACACTTGCTGAATTTGGCATACAGTTGGTGCTCACGAAGCTTGTCTAGGACCATCCTCAGATGTTGCTCATGCTCTTCCTCCGACTTCGAGAACACAAGAATGTCATCAATGAAGACAACAACGAACTTGTCCAAATATTCATGAAGACTTTATTCATCAGATACATGAAGTAAGCTGGGGCATTGGTTAACCCAAAAGACATGACCGTGCACTCGTACATGCCATATCTGGTTACGAGTGCCGTCTTCGGAATATCTTGGGGTCTGATCTTCAGCTGGTAATACCCAGATCTGAGGTCGATCTTGGAGAATACCTTGGCTCCGCTGAGCTGATCAAACAGATCTTCGATCTTGGGAAGTGGATACTTGTTCTTGATTGTAACTTCATTGAGGGAACGATAGTCAATGCATAAGCGGATGGTACCGTCCCTCTTTGCCACAAACAGAACAGGAGATCCCCAAGGGGAGGCACTCGGGCGGATAAATCCCTTCCTTAGCTGCTCTTCTAGCTGCTTCTTCAACTCGGCTAATTCTTCCGTCCCCATTCTATAAGGCTTCTTATAGATGGGTCCTGCTCCGGGCACGAGCTCGATGATGAACTCAATGTCACGGTCAGGGGGCATTCCCGGTAGTTCATCCGGAAAGACATCAGGATACTCACATACCACCGGTACTTGATCTAGCCCAACTTCAGACAGACAGTTGACTTTAGCGGCTTGAGCGGAAGAGGAGTTGGGGGCAAACTTGACTTCGACTCCTTGGTCATTGGTCACAGTGACTGTCCGATTGGCACAGTCTAACAAGCCTTGGTGCTTACTGAGCCAATCCATCCCTAAGATCACATCCAAGCCTTGCGATCTCAGGATGATAAGGTCTGCTAGGAATTCTACACCATTAATGGTAATACCGACTCCTTTACAGCCTATCTTGGCTCTCATCTCGGCTCCGGGGGTTTGTACCACCATAGGGTTATTCAGGGGTGTAGGGGTCATGCCACTTTTTAATGCAAATTTTTGAGTGACAAATGAATGCGTTGCTCCCGAATCAAACAAGACAGTTGCAGGTGCTGAGTTGACAAGGAACGTACCCAGCACGACGTCCGGGTCTTCCTGGGCTTCTTCAGCAGTGACGTGATTCACACGCCCCTTCCCATAGTTCGGTGGATTGCGAGGGGCTGGGTTCCTTGGTGGCATTCCACGGCCTTGTCCCTGGTTCTGCGCATTGGGGCGCAGGGCATCAGGCTTCTTGTTGGGGCACATCCTGGAGATGTGTCCGGGCTGACCACACCCAAAGCAAGTGACTTGGTTTGGAGTGTTGATCTTGTTGCCACCACTGGTATTGGGGTTGAAGGCTGGCCTGAGGTTGGCATACTGCTGAGGCTGAGGATTGGCACGAGGTGCAGGAGCTCTTGGCTGCTGATAGGTTGGCTTGGCCGGGGCTGACTGCCACGGACGAGGCTTCTGGTTGCTGGAACTTCCCTTACTGACCAACTTGCGCTTGCGAGTGTCTTCCAAAGCACGCTGCTTGTCTTCAAGCATAAGTGCCTTGTTCACCAGGTCAGGGAAAGACGGGCAGTCGCACACGACAAGCGAGTATTGGAGAGTTTGATTGAGGCCTTCCATGAAACGCTCCCTTTTGGCAACATCAGTGCTGACATCCTCAGGGGCGTACCTTGACAGAATGCTGAACTTCTGCATGTACTCCTTGACAGTGCCACTTCCTTGCTTCAGGGCTCGGAACTCGCGCTTTTTGATAGCCATGATTCCGGAAGGAATGTGGGCTTGCGGAATTCTGCCTTGAAGTTCACCCAAGTGATGTCTTGTTCAGCATGCATGACCTTGAATCCATCCCACCAAGCTCTAGCAGTTCCCCCGAGGCAGTGGGCTGCATAAGCCACCTTCTCGCGATCTTCGGTGCATCCGACTAGTTCTAGGATTTCCTCAATGGAACGGACCCAGTCATCTGCATCCAGGGGTTCAGCAGTCTCGATGAAGGTTGGCGGTGCATGCTTCTTGAACTCTGCCAACGTGGAACGTCCATTGCCATTCCCTGCCGGCTGGCGGTTGTTGGCGACAGCTTGAGCAATCAGCTGGAGAGCTGCAGTGTTGGCTTGGCGTTCCTCTCGGAAAGCTTGGAGAAGCTGAGCCATGTCCATGCTTGGAGGAGGTGGTGGTGGAGCTTGGTCGTTGGTTTGGTCGTGGCCTGCCTCTGGCTGAGAGGATGCTCCGGCTTCGGGCTGCTGGGTAGAGGTACCAGTACGAGTTACAACAGGCATCCTGTTGGAGCGGTAAAAGGTCTCATGACTCGGAAGAGGGAAAACAAGATAGATGGGTGCCTAGTAAGGGGGTCGGTGTGACACTAAATCAAATCATGCAAGGGCCGAGAGGCCAAAACACATTCATTAAAATCCAAATGGGTGATGTAGTCATTTACACCTTCCCGAAGGAAGAATACGACTTTCATCCAGACACAACAAAAGCAAACACTAGATGGTTTCATATGAACCATACAAGGACTCGACTGCGCATAGGGGTTACACGACCTATCCTACCGTAGAGGTTACAACTGGCATATTTGAGTAGCGAATAATGCCTAAGCGGCGGAATGCTCGGTCGCGTATTCCGGCTCTTCTGGGTCTTCCTCCTTGTCTTCATCTGTTTGGGCTCCCTTGTCGCTGGAGGGAGTGGGGGAGTGGAGGAGTTGGATACGACGGTGCTTCGACGGTGGTGCAGGGAAAAGCTTGCGATATTCCCTTGCCGTCATCCGGCGTCGTCGAGGTGGTTCTTCACCCTTGGATGACACATCCTCGGAGGGCCTTCCGCCTCGATATGCGATAGCGGATTGTCCAGAAGGGGCTCCTTCCTTCTTGATCCTGTTTGCCTTCTCTTGAGCTCGACGAAGAAGTGCCTTGGTCTTGTAAAGTTCTTCTCGAAGCTTCATTGATTCCGAGGCCAAGTCTTGTGCCAAGCTGTCGGCACATAGACTGAAGTAGGTCTGGAACAGAAGCGAGAGTCCTTCCTTCAGTGGAGGGGCTAGTGCGCTGCTTTCTTCGTCACCTTCCTTTCGGTAAGGTAAGAAGCGAGTTGCCATCTTGGCTGCCATCTCCGGAAGAAGCTCGCGGAGACGGGTTAGTGCCTTGAGTGCAGCAGCCTCGACAACAAGTGGTAGTGTCGCCATCTGGGTCCCTCGAAGAACCAACTTGTGGGAGGATCGTTTGCCTTCACGATCACTTCCACGTGGTACTCCACCTCAGTATCGCTCACCCAATGCTCAAGGTAGGTGAGGATGGGTGCTCGGTGGAACTGACACTCCTGGAGGCTATCCTCGAGAAGTAGGGGAAACCCAGTGGTCAGGTGCTCTTCGGGTACAGCGGCCATCTACAAAGGTGGAATAGGAGGGGTTAATAAGCTGATGAAATCTCAGGTTTAGAAAAGAAGAGAGGTTCAGAAGGTTTTGAAAAGGGGGTCTCAACTAACTAACACCCATGCTAACTAAGGCTTCCTACGGTCAGGATGGCTCTGATACCAGCTCTGTGGGGACCCCGACCTAGAAGTCGAGATCACCGAATGCACGTGTACAGTGATCCCAGAGATCAATGCTCACTGAACACACAGAAGCTGAAATAACAAGAGTCTTACATCCATACAAATAGTCTTACACGAATTAAGGCCATTATGGCCAATTCTTACATAGATAGAGCCTCATGGGCTGAATAGCAAATAACTCAAGTAGCGGAAGTCTTCGATAAACGGGTAGAACCCATGCCATCTGCCTTAACCCTACAGGCATTCTGACTGGGATAGCGTCCTAGTTCGCATGTTCGTCTCCAAAGAACTCTTCCTCATATTCCTGTTCTTCCATGCCTGGCCAATTAAATAACCAGTGGCAAGCCAATGAGTACTTTGAATGTACTCGCAAGCAACCCATGATGTGGTAACAATGCAATGGAACAATAATGAACAATCTAGCAGGAAGCTAGAACAATATGCTATCATCAAGTTTATGCATCAATAACCTCGCGTAACCTCGAAGACAGGTTACCGACATCAACATGAATATGATTCATCTCATCGAGTCAAGTCACCACCTTGACTCACATACACACGCATGGTTTCACAAACATTGGACGTAGCCCAAGAGCGGTTACCCAACTGTCCATGACCGTGGACACGGCTATTCGAATAGTTTGACACTCTGCAGAGGTCGTACACTTTACCCACAAGACCCGGGGAACTTCCGTGTCATCCACGACCTGCGGTACCTCAAGTACCCGGGGTAAGCACCCGGTCATTACCTTTCCTTAGACGACACTAACATAGAGTCCACTCGTTGGTACACGGCCCTCGGGTACAACAATAGATCACGGGACTCGCCCTAATTTCAATGTTCACGCGTACCCGAAGGGACCAACGGTGTGTCCGGTGCCATGTGAAAACAGTCATGGTCGTCTATCCAAGCACGACCCCGTCCCGGGAAAGACCTCAAGTCTTCCCGTCACTAGTAATGCGGGCACCATGCTAGTATCGACCTAAGTAATCAATAAAGCCCCGTCCCATAAGGGCTAGTGTGGTTGCACATGTATGGTTGGAATAACGGTCGCAACTTCAACCAATCCGTTTGAAAAACACACACACTTGCCTTGGCACACCAGTTCGTCATCAAGTGGTCACCCAACTCATCATCATCATCTCCCTCGGGCATAAATGGCACCCGACGGGGTTTTATGCAAAGACTTCAACCATAAAGGTTCATGTCACTCATGCATCACTAATCATAACCGCTAACCATATGCATGTCATCTAGCACATAGCAAGATCAAGATCATGTCATGCATCATATAAGCATCATGACCACCTATTGCATGTCATCTAGCATATAGCAAGATCAACAATAAAGCATGCATCATGTGGTGGTTCATCTAGGTTACCATCGTAACCCTAATCATCATGCATCGGAAACAAACGGGTTCCGAAGAACAAGTGTATCATGGTCAAAGGGCTGCTTGCTTGGATTGGCTTGGTCTTCAAAGTCTTCAAGTCCTTCTCCTTCTTCTTCCACAGCAACTTCGTCAAATACGGGATCTATACATCGCATAATAATAACGGAAAAAATAAGAATACAAACAAAACAGAAAAATCAAAGTGCTCAGAAAAATGTCAACTCATTTTTGTAAAATACTAGAGGGATTTATAAGATGGGGAAAAAAAATCTTAGTTGAAGTTTTGGAGTTACAGAATAGGATATATTGATTTTTGAACAGGAGTATTATTGCCCAAATTTGAATTTAAATCTGAACAGTACAGCAAAGTTTCATGGATTTGAATGAAAGTGGTACCATTAAATAGGTTGGAATATAACAAGATTTTAGGAGTTGGAAATATTTAATTTGGATCAATATTCTTTTCTGTATAATTGTTTAAAACATCAACAGAAAAGAAAAAGGAAAAAGGGTCCTGTGCACTGGGCCAGAGAAGGCCACAGTGCACGGCCCAGACGGACTGGCCCAGCCGCATGGAGCCAGCGCGTGCGCACGTCAGGTTTTCAAACCTGACGGGCGGGGCCCGTGGGTCAGCGGCACAGAGGAGGGGGAGAGAGGTGGGGGGATGACAGGCGGGGCCCGCTTGTCATTTCTAACCCCACGGCCACGGCGGCGGCGAGCTCACCGGCGAGGATTCCGGCCACGGCGACGGCAACGGAGGCCAGGGACGTGACCTGCGTCGTGTTGCGGTTGCAGTGGTGGTAGTGCGGCACGGCGGGGAGTCCTGGTTCACAGGCGGCGAGGTGGTGCGGCGGAAGCTCGTCGGAGGGTGGTTGCTGCGGCCGTTTCCGACTGCAACGGAGAGGGGAAACGAGGGGGAAAGAGTCAGTGAGGTGCGGTGGTTCCGAAACGAGTGGAAGGAGAGGCAGGGGAGGCCCGTACCTCGAGATCGCCGGCGGCCCGACGCGGCGGCGCTCCGGTCGATCCCGAGCACTGGGGCGTCCTGGGGTTGAACTGGAGGTACTGGGGGGGATCAGTAGAGTGGTGTGAGGCTTGTGGTGGTGCTGGAGAGGCTCGGGAGGGCCTTATATAGCCGCGCCCGTGGTTCACCGTGGACCCGTGCGCCGGCGAGGTTGCAGGCGAGGCCAGGGAGGGTTCTGGAGCCTGGGAACACGCCGGGGAGGTCCGTGGACTAGCTCCACGTCCAGCTGAGGGGATAAGAGGAGCGGGGGAGCGTCAGAGGAGGGCGCACGTGTGAGGCAGAAGAATGGCCGAAGCAGGCGGCCGGTGCGCGTGCGACGACGTTCACTGGAGGGCGCAGGAGGAGGGGGGACAGCGCCGGGGAGGTTGCGGACGTCGAGGCGCCTCGACTGGTGCGAGGGGGAGGCTCGAGGTTGTCGGGGATCGGCGATTGGCTGGAGCCAGCGTGCGGAGGGCACTGTTCGCGCGCTCCAGAGCATGCGTATTGCTGGCATCAGCATGCTCTCGCCGGTTTGGCCCGATCCAGCGTGTCCAACAGTGTCTAGCACGTAGAGGGAGGAGTAAAGAAATGCCCTGAGGCCTTGTATGCCCTGGGGATGCAGAGAGAGAGTGAGAGTGTTGGTAAAATGGTGGAAGCTGGCTGTACAGCAAGGTAAAACAAGGGTTTCATCCTTCAATCATGGAGCTGAGGTGCTGGGGGAGTTACTGGAGGTGGCTGGTAACTCAATGAGCCTGTGGTAAGAAGTTGAGGCCATGGAGAAAAGTGAAAGTGGTCAAATTGGAGGTTTTAGCATTTCTGCAGAAGGTGTTTGATCAGTGTTTGATCAAGTAAATGAAGTCCACTTGACATGGCAATTGACAGGGTTGAAAGACATGAGAAAATAGGGTGCTTCACCAAATTTGGGCTTATTTGAAGAAACTAGCCAATGTAACTTTGGTGAACCCTAGAAATCCACAGAAACGGTTTCATCTTGATTGAGTTAAGCTAATCATCTCCCCTTGATGTACCACTTGGTGTAGCATCATCATTTGGGGTATTGATCATGCCCACAAAGTTTGAAGCTCCAGATAAAAAGTTGGTAATGTAAAGTTGTTCAAATTTGTATTTGAACAGAAAGGGTTTTGAGGTGATCTGATCAAGTTGCTCTATTCAAATTCTTGTGCCATTTGGTCTAGGTGCCTTATTAGGCCATTCTAGCATGTGCACCAAGTTTGAGAGCATTAGGACAAGTTTGGCAATGTAAAGTTGCTCAAACTTCAAATATGGACAGAATGGTTATGAAGGGGTTTGAGGAGGTTTTCTGGCTTCCCAAGGCATGGGACTTGGGAAGATCATCAAATATGTCATATATGACATGATAGAATTTCCCTGGAATTTTTGGAGAAAAATTCCTTTGTAAATATTTCAAAAGCTTGAAATATCTAGAAAGGGTTTTAGAGGGTTTAGCCCATTATTTTGAACATGACCAAGTGTTGAAACTCTTATATATGGACAATATATGTCCTATGAGCCTCTCTGAATTTTGGCAAATATTTTTGAAACAGTTAAATAATTTTCCCCTATTAAAGACCATTTCTGGCCTTAAGAAAAAGCTTTTAAATAAAATAGGAAAATAACTTTTAAAATTATGCCTTTGTGGTTTCTGGGAGTCCTATGACTACTAGGTCTCAAATAAACCTTTTGAAATAATTTTCACACCCTAAATCAAGTACTTGCAGTGCAAATCTCAATTCAGGGGTTTTTGGAAAACTAAATTTATAAAATACTTTTTGACCAAATTAATTTTGTAAGAAAATACTATACTGCTATATAACACTTGGCATGATCATTGGGCAGAAGTTTTGGGTAAGGAGATGAAATCTACAAGAGACCATAGTTGACTTTAATGAGCACACGAAAAAGCAAATGAAGAAAACTCAATTCCAAATAAAAGCCAAATGATGCTGAAATTTTTTGCTGGTCCAAATTTTCATGCTCCAAAGTTACAAATAACATGTTACAAAATGCAGGGTGTGACAGTTTACTTTACGCAAAGTTCTTTTAATGCAGTTGTTTGTTGCTTTGAGTTTACACTTTGGGTGGGATTCGCAACTTAATACCAGCGAGATGTTCTGGATAGATATCTCAAGGTGGATGATTAGTAGTAGATGCAGATGGATTTCGGTCTACTTGCCTTGGCGTACCGCCCATGCTTTTGAGCCTCTACCTTTCTTTGCAGCATAGTTAGCATTGGTTTGCGCACATAATCCTGTCAATTGCCCAGCTGTAATTTGTTTACCTCGCTTTGCTGTTTTATCGTCTTTTGGGAGAGAGACATCACTAGTGAACATCATGGGACCCCGGTCCATATTACCACCACTGATCACACCTTCTATTTACTTCATGTTTTTATTTCCTAGTTGCATTCATAGCTATCATTATTATCTCTTGTGTTTGATCCTTTGTAAACAACAAGGCCGGAGGGATTGACAACCTCTCTGTACTCGTTGGGAGCAAAGTTATCTGTATCTGTGTGCAGGTCCCGTCAACCGCTAAGTTTCTGGCGCCGTTGACACCTACTTGTCGACCCTCGGAGTCTCACGGGATTCGATCCTTGGTACCTTTGCCAAGGGAAATTTGCCGCTACGCTACATCTCAACCTTCCACTTGGGGTAACCAACGAGGGGCGAGAAGCCATCAATGGGCTTCCTAAAAATGCCCTAGGTCTTCGTGAGCAAGCGAGTTGGATGCACACCCACTTAGTTTCCCTTGTTGAGGTTTCATACACTTATAGCTCTAGTGCATCCGTTGCATGGCAATCCCTACTCACTCACATTGATATCTATTGATGGGCATCTCCATAGCCCATTGATATGCCTAGTTGATGTGAGACTATCTTCCTTTTGTCTTCTCCACAACCACCACTCTATTCCACCTGTAGTGCTATATCCATGGCTCACGCTCATGTATTGCGTGAAAGTTCAAAAGTTTGAAAAAATTGAAGTGTGAAACAATTGCTTGGCTGAAACCGGGGTTGTGCATGATTTAAATATTTTGTGTGATGAAGGTAGAGCATAGCCAGACTATATGATTTTGTAGAGATAAATTTCTTTGGCCATGTTATTTTGAGAAGACGTGATTGCTTTGTTAGTATGCTTGAAGTATTATTACGCTTATGTCAATATAGACTTTTGTCTTGAATCTTTCAGATCTGTACATTCATGCCACAATAAAGAAAATTACATTGAGAATTATGTTTGTCAGCATTCCACATCAAAAATTCTGTTTTTATCATTTACCTACTCGAGGACAGGTAGGAATTAAGCTTGGGGATGCTTGATACGTCTCCAACGTATCTATAAATTTTCATTGTTCCATGCTATTATATATTCTGTTTTGGATGTTTAATGGGCTTTATTATACATTTTTATATTAATTTTGGGACTAACCTACTAACCCAAGGCCCAGTGCAAATTGCTGTTTTTTTGCCTATTTCAGTGTTTCGCAGAAAAGGGATATCAAACGGAGTCCAAACAGAATGATACCTTTGGGAGAGTTATTTTTGGAACAATATCAATGCAGAAGACTTGGAGTACACGCCAGGAAGCAAGAGAGGCGGCCACGAGGGCAGGGGGTGCGCCCAGGGGGGTAGGCACGCCCCCACCCTCGTGGGCCCCCTGTTGCTCCCCCGACGTCCCTCTTCCTCCTATATATAACATACCTTGAAAACATAGGGGGGCACCACAAAATCCTAATTCCACCACTGCAACCTTCTGTACCCGTGAGATCCCATCGTGGGGCCTGTTCCGGAGCTCCACCGGAGGGGGCATCGATCACGGAGGGCCTCTACATCAACACCATAGCCTCTTCGATGAGTTGTGAGTAGTTTGCTACAGACCTTCGTGTCCATAGTTATTAGCTAGATGGCTTCTTCTCTCTCTTTGGATCTCAATACAAAGTTCTCCTCGATCTTGGAGGAGATCTATTTGATGTAATCTTTTTGCGGTGTGTTTGTCGAGATATGATGAATTGTGGGTTTATGATCAAGATTATCTATGAAAAATATTGGATTCTTTTCTGAAATCTTTTATGCATGATTTAAATATCCTTGCAAGTCTCTTTGAATTATCAGTTTGGTTTGGCCTACTAGATTTATAGTTCTTGCAATGGGAGAAGTGCTTGGCTTCGGGTTCAATCTTGCAGTGTCCTTTCCCAGTGCCAGCAGGGGCAGCAAGGCACGTATTGTATTGTTGCCATCGAGGATAAAAAGATGGGGTTTATATCATATTGCATGAGTTTATCCCTCTACATCATGTCATCTTGCTTAAGGCATTACTCTGTTCTTGTGAACTTAATACTCTAGATGCATGCTAGATAGCGGTCGATGTGTGGAGTAATAGTAGTAGATGCATAATCATTTCAGACTACTGTCACGGATGTGATGCCTATATACAATGATCATGCCTAGATATTCTCATAACTATGCGCTTTTCTATCAATGGCTCGACATTAATTTGTTTACCCATCGTAGAAATCTGCTATCATGAGAGAAGCCACTAGTGAAACCTATGGCCCCCGGGTCTATCTTCATCATATTAATCTTCCATCAACTATTTGCTTTACTTTACATTATTTACTTTCAATCTCTATACCAAAAATACCAAAAATATTATCTTATCATATCTATCAGATCTCACTTTTGTAAGTGACCGAGAAGGGATTGACAACCCCTTTTATTGTCTTGGCTGCAAGGTTCTTATTTGTTTGTGCTGGTACGAGGGACTCACGCGTGGTCTCCTACTGGATTGATACCTTGGTTCTCAAAAACTTAGGGAAACACTTACGCTACTATGCTGCATCACCCTTTCCTCTTCGAGAGAATCAATGCAAGCCCGAGAAGTAGCAATGTAGAGGTAGCGTGCCGACGGCGATCACATCGACTTTGGAACCATTTCCCACGTGCATCGTCACCTCGTCCTTAGATAATCTTTGTTTAATCTGTAGCCCTGTTTCGAGTTACAAATATTAGCAACCGAACTAGTATGAAATACCCAGGTGCTACTATGAGCATTAGTAAGGTACACATCCGTAACATGTATATCAAATATACCTTTGTTCACTTTGCCATCCTTCTTATCCGCCAAATACTTGGGGCAGTTGTGACGCCCGGGTAATCAAGCTACAGTAACCCTCTGGTAATGATGCCACGTCACTTCGATTACTATTGCTAATCTCGTGTTAGTTTGAAGCCCATTCAAATTCAACTTCAAAACAAAGTCGAACGGTAAAAGTTTTCAAATATTAAAACTAAAATGTTCTGGATATGAAAAATAAATCACAAATAATATTGGTGGAGGAACCACACCTTTATAATGTGTTTAAAATGCACTATAGTAAATAAAACAACAGTGAGACTATTATTTAAATACTTTTAAATAATAAATAATTACAAATCTAGTTTAGTTTGAGTAGAAAATTAATGTGGCACTGGCATAATTGGTAACATCATTATAGGTGCCACTTTCGCATATTATTCACACTAGAATAAACAGCAAAAAAAAGAAAATAAAATAAAGAAAAGGGAAAGTATGAAAAAAATAAACAAAAAACAAAACAAAAGTACCCCCCAATGGGCTCCGGCCCAGCAGGCCACCAGCCCAACTGGGCAAAGGCCCAATCGGCCAGCCCATCCCACTCCCTTATCCCCTGGGTGACCGAAACCCTAACCTCACCGCCCACACTTCCCCGATCCCCTTCCCCTCGCCGATTTCTCCCACATCGAGCACACACCCATGAGCGCCGTCGTGGATCCCGCGACCACCGTGTTCTCCGAGCCTCGCCAAGGTGTCCAGCAGTTGCGTCGCCGTCGACTATGTCGCCTCCGTGGAAGATTCGAGCTGGAGCGCCCTACATCATCCCCATCGTCCTCGTCTTCTTCTTCGTCAACAGCATGACATCTCCGTCTATCTCCACCACCGACCACCCCCTCGGCTCCCCGTCAACCTCACTGTGAGACCCCCACTCCGCTAATCCCCTGTGCCTTCTCCTTCGCCAGCGCCCGTGGTCGAGTGATACGTCTCCAACGTATCTATAATTTTGATTGTTCCATGTTATTACATTATCCTTCTAGGATATTTTATGGGCTTTATTATACACTTTTATATGATTTTTGGGCCTAACCTATTAACCCAGAGCCCAGTGCCAGTTTCTGTTTTTCTCCTGTTTTAGGGTATCGCAGAAAAGGAATATCAAACGGAGCCCAATTGACTTGAAATTCAATGGAGGCTGTTTTTGGACCAGAAGAAGCCCAAAAAGTGTCGGAGGGGGCCAGAAGGTCCACAGGCTGCCCACGAGGGTAGGCCCCCCTACTGGGAGCCCCTGCCTCGCGGACAGCCCAGAGACCCCCTTTACTTGCCCCCGACTCCAACACCTCCTATATATACTGAAACCTCCGGAAAGTAACCTAGATCGGGAGTTCCACCACCGAAAGCCTCTGTTGCCACCGAAAACCAATCTAGACCCATTCTGGCACCCTAGAGGAGGGGGGGGAATCCCTCTTAGGTGGCCATCTTCATCATCCCGGCGCTCTCCATGACGAGGAGGGAGTAGTCCACCGTTGGGGCTGAGGGTATGTACCAGTAGTTATGTGTTTGATCTCTCTCTCTCTCTCTCTCTCTCTCTCTCTCTCTCTCTCTCTTCTCTCTCTCTCTCTCTCGTGTTCTTGAGATGGCACGATCTTGATGTATCGCGAGCTTTGCTATTATAGTTGGATCATATGATGTTTCTCCCCCTCTACTCTCTTGTAATAGATTGAGTTTTCCCTTTGAAGTTATCTTATCGGATTGAGTCTTTAAGGATTTGAGAACACTTGATGTATGTCTTGCGTCGGATACTTGTGGTGACAATGGGGTATTCTATTGATTCACTTGATGTATGTTTTGGTGATCAACTTGCGGGTTCGGTGACCCTGGGAATCTATGCATAGGGGTTGGCACACGTTTTCGTCTTGACTCTCCGGTAGAAACTTTGGGGCACTCTTGGAAGTATTTGTGTTGGTTGAATAGATGAATCTGAGATTGTGTGACGCATATCGTATAATCATGCCCACGGATACTTGAGGTGACAATGGAGTATCTAGGTGACATTAGAGTTTTGGTTGATTTGTTTCTTAAGGTGTTATTCTAGTACGAACTCTATGATAGATCGAATGGAAAGAATAGCTTCGTGTTATTTTACTACAGACTCTTGAATAGATCGATCAGAAAGAATAACTTTGAGGTGGTTTCGTACCCTACCATAATCTCTTCGTTTGTTCCCCGCTATTAGTTACTTTGGAGTGACTCTTTGTTGCATGTTGAGGGATAGTTATACGATCCAAGTATGTTATTATTGTTGGGAGAACTTGCACTAGTGAAAGTATGAACCCTAGGCCTTGTTTCCTAGCATCGCAACACCGTTTATGCTCACTTTTATCATTAGTTACCTTGCTTTTTTTATATTTTCATATTACAAAAACCTATATCTACCATCCATATTGCACTTGTATCACCATCTCTTCGCCGAACTAGTGCACCTATATAATTTACCATTGTATTGGGTGTGTTGGGGACACAAGAGACTCTTTGTTATTTGGTTGCAGGGTTGTTTGAGAGAGACCATCTTCATCCTACGCCTCCCACAGATTGATAAACCTTAGGTCATCCACTTGAGGGAAATTTGCTACTGTCCTACGAACCTCTGCACTTGGAGGCCCAACAACGTCTACAAGAAGAAGGTTGCGTAGTAGACATCAAGCTCTTTTCTGGCACCGTTGCCGGGGAGGTTAGTGCTTGAAGGTATATCTTTAGATCTTGCAATCGAATCTTTTAGTTTCTTGTTTTATCACTAGTTTAGTTTATAAAAGAAAACTACAAAAAATTGAATTAAGGTTACCTCATATGCTTCACCTTTTTAATATCTTTCGTGAAAATGATGAAAAGGAAAATTGTGCTCAAGTACTAGAAGAGGAATTACATAGAATGCTTGGCACTCAAAACTTGAATGATGAGTATGATTGCAATGTTGTTAGTGTGAATTCTTCGAATATCCATAGTACTAATGATGTTTGCACTAGTCATGATGAAAATATCTCATATAAGCATGTCGATTTTTGTGGAGTGCATAGAGTTTGCAAGTACATACAAAATAGGGAATATGGATTTTGCAAAAGGCATAAGTATTTAGAAACTAAATGGTTGCTAGAAAGGCTAGATGATTGTGCTGAAAATTTAAAATTTCTTAGCCGTACTTATGAACTTTGCAATGAACGTGGTCATTTCATTCTCCAATGCAAACTGTTTCATGATCGAATCGTGTCCAAAAATTGTGACGACTTGATTTCCCTTGCACATCATAATGAACTTATCTTGCTTTTGGGTTATAAAGAAATCAAATGTAGAACTAAGCATCTTCCAGGATTTGCCCTTGATAAACTTCTTGATTTTGATCTAGAGGAAATTTATATGTATTATGCGGTGAATTGCATTGAAAATATTTATATTGCCAATTACCTTAAGACAAGAAAACAAATATTAGATGAAGAGAATACTAATGAAAGTGAAGAGATTTCCCAATATCCTCCTATTATTTCTTATGATGAATCAGGTAACGAGGAGGAGCCTTCTATTCAACCAATCTCATTAATAAAGAGCTCCGAAAAGAAGATTAAACCCACACATAACATGAAGAAGAAAAAGAAAAGACGAAGAAGCAAAGGTAAAGAGGTATCTCTTCCAAATGATGTTGCTCATATTACTCATTGTGATGATGATAATCGCTATACTATCGGTGCTATACATACTATTAATGATGAGGGTGTTTATGCTTATGATATGGAAAGGCCCAAGCTTGGGGATGCTATGTTTGATGAGAATGACATGTTTAAGAATTTATTTGCTGCAATTAATGTTTGTCCCAAGCTTGGGGATGCTACGCTTGATGAAGATGATATTTTTAGCCTCCCAAGTCTTGATATACAAATCTATTATGATGAAAGCATGCCTCCTATTTATGATGATTATTGTGATGCCACTTATGCTATAAAAAGTAGTGATGATTATATTTATAAAACTTGTCATGATTATGATTACCCTTTTTCTGAACATTACTCTTTTAATGTGGAGACAATCTATAATATTGAAGTCTCTTATGATACTTCCACTATTCCGAATGAGAAGAATTTTGCTTATGTGGAGAGTAATAAAATTTATATGCTTGGGGATCATGAAAAGAATGCCTTATGTGATGGTTATATTGTTGAATTCATTCATGATGCTACATAAAATTATTATGAGAGAGGATCATATGCTTGTAGGAATTGCAATAATATCAAGTTTCCTCTCTATGTGCTTAAAATCTTGAAGTTATGCTTGTTTTGCTTTCCTATGCTAGTTGATTATTGTTCCCATAAGTTGTTTGCTCACAAAATCCCTATGCATAGGAAGTGGGTTAGACTTAAATGTGCTAGTCATATTCTTCATGATGCTCCCTTTATGTTTCAATTCTTATCTTTTATGCGAGTATCATTGAAATCATTGTGCCTAGCTAGAGGCGTTAAACGATAGCGCTTGTCGGGAGGCAACCTAAATTTATTTTCTTTGCTTTTGCTTCTGTTTAGGAATAAATATTGCATCTAGCTTCTGTTTAGATGTGGTTTTGTGTTTTAATTAGTGTTTGTGCCAAGTAGAACCTTTGGGAAGACTTGTGTGAAGTTTATGCGATCATGCTGTAAAAAACAGAGACTTTAGCGCTCACAAGATTGGCTACCATTTTTTACTGGAGAGTGATTTTTAGTTGATTATTTTTGCAGATGATTAATAGACAAATTCCTCACGTCCACCAATTTATTTTAGAATTTTTAGAGTTACAGAAGTATTCGAAAGTTACAGATTGCTAAAGACTGTTCTATTTTTGACAGATTCTGTTTTCATTGTGTTGTTTGCTTATTTTGATGAATCTATGAGTAGTATCGGAGGGTATGAACCATAGAGAAGTTGGAATACAGTAGATATTACACTAATATGAATTTAGAATGAGTTCATAACAGTACCTAAGTGGTGGTTTTATTTTCTTATACTAACGGAGCTTACGAGTTTTCTGTTATGTTTTGTGTTGTAAAGTTTTCAAGTTTTGGGTAAAGATTCGATGAACTATGGAATACGGAGTGGCAAGATCCTAATATTGGGGATGCCCAAGGCACCCCAAGGTAAAATTCAAGGACAACCAAAATCCTAAGCTTGGGGATGCCCCGGGAAGGCATCCCCTCTTTTGTCTTCGTCTATCGGTAACTTTACTCGATGCTATATTTTTATTCACCACATGATATGTGCTTTGCTTGGAGCTCCATTTTATTTTAGTTTGTTTTGCTTGTTGTTTGAATAATATCTCAAGATCTGAAATTCTTAAATGGTAGAGAGTCTTCACATAGTTACATAATTATTCAACTACTCATTGATCTTCACTTATATCGTTTGGAGTAGTTTGTCATTTGCTCTAGTGCTTCACTTATATCTTTTAGAGCACGACGGTGGTTTTATTTTGAAGAAATAGATGAAATCTCATGCTTCACTTATATCTTTTTGAGAGTCTTTTAGAATAGCATGGTAATGTGCTTTGGTTATGAAACTAGTCCTAATATGATAGGCATCCAAGATGGGTATAGTAAAAACTTTCATATAAAGTGCATTGAATATTAAGAGAAGTTTGATGCTTTATGATTGTTTTGAGATATGAGGATGGTGATATTAGAGTTGTGCTAGCAGGATAATTATGAATTCAAGAAATACTTGTATTAAAGTTTGTGATTCCCGTAGCATGCACGTATGGTGAACCGCTATGTGACGAAGTTAGAGCATGAGGTATTTATTGAGTGCCAACCTTTGTGTGGAGGTCGGGGGCGCGCGATGGTTAACTCCTACCAACCTCCCCCCTAGGAGCATGCGTTTATTGCTTTGTTTTGATGACTCGTAAATTTTTGCAATAAGTATATGAGTTCTTTATGACTAATGTTGAGTCCATGAATTGTACGCACTCTCACCCTTCCACCATTGCTAGCCTCTCTTGTACCGTGCAACTTTCGCCGGTACCATACACCCACCATATACCTTCCTCAAAACAGCCACCATACCTACCTATCATGGTATTTCCATAGCCATTCCGAGATATATTGCCATGCAACTTTCCACCGATCCGTTCATATGACACGCTTCATATTGTCATATTGCCATGCATGATCATGTAGTTGACATCGTATTTGTGGCAAAGCCACCATGCATAATTTTAATACATGTCACTCTTGATTCATCGCACATCCCGGTACACCGCCGGAGGCATTCACATAGTGTCATATTTTGTCCTAGCTTCGAGTTGTAATCTTCGAGTTGTAAGTCAATAAAAGTGTGATGATCTTCATTATTAGAGCATTGTCCCATGTGAGGAAAGTCCAAAAAAAAGAGATGACCCAAAAAAGAGAGGGGCTAAAAAAAGAGAAGCCCCTCTAAAAAAAGAGAGAAAAGAGAGAAGGGACAATGCTACTATCCTTATCCACACTTGTGCTTCAAAGTAGCACCATAATCTTCATGATAGAGAGTCTCTTGTTTTGTCACTTTCATATACTAGTGGGAATTTTCATTATAGAACTTGACTTGTATATTCCAACGATGGGCTTCCTCAAATGCCCTAGGTCTTCATGGGCAAGCACGTTGGATGCACACCCACTTAGTTTCTTTAGATGAGCTTTCATACACTTATAGCTCTAGTGCATCCGTTGCATGGCAATCCCTACTCACTCACATTGATATCTGTTGATGGGCATCTCCATTGCCCATTGATATGCCTAGTTGATGTGAGACTATATTCCTCTTTTGTCTTCTCCACAACCACCATTCCATTCCACCTATAGTGCTATATCCATGGCCCACGCTCATGTATTGCGTGAAAGTTGAAAGGTTTGAAAGAATTTGAGTATGAAAACAATTGCTTGGCTGAAACCGGGGTTGTACATGATATGAATATTTTGTGTGATGAAGAGGGAGCATAGCCAGACTATATGATTTTGTAGGGATAACTTTCTTTGGCCATGTTATTTTGAGAAGACATGATTGCTTTGTTAGATGCTTGAAGTATTATTATTCTTATGTCAATATAAACTTTTATCTTGAATCTTATGGATCTAAACATTCATGCCAGAATAAAGTAAATTACATTGAGAATTATGTTAGGTAGCATTCCACATCAAAAATTCTGTTTTTATCATTTACCTACTCGAGGACGAGCAGGAATTAAGCTTGGGGATGCTTGATACGTCTCCAACGTATCTATAATTTTTGATTGTTCCATGTTATTATATAATCCTTCTAGGATGTTTTATGGGCTTTATTATACACTTTTATATGATTTTTGGGACTAACCTATTAACCCAGAGCCCAGTGCCAGTTTCTGTTTTTCTCCTATTTTAGGGTACAGCAGAAAAGGAATATCAAACGGAGCACAATTGACGTGAAATTCAACGGAGGCTGTTTTTGGACCAGAAGAAGCCCAGAAAGTGCTGGAGGGGGGCCAGAAGGTCCACAGGCTGCCCACGAGGGTAGGCCCCGCGCCCCCTGCCTTGTGGACAGCCTGGGGACCCCCTTTACTTGCCCCGACTCCAACACCTCCTATATATACTGAAACCGACGGAAAGTAACCTAGATCGGGAGTTCCGCCGCGGAAAGCCTCTGTTGCCACCGAAAACCAATCTAGACCCGTTCTGGCACCATGCCAGAGGGGGGAATCTCTCTCCGGTGGCCATCTTCATCATCCTGGTGCTCTCGATGACGAGGAGGGAGTAGTCCACCCTCGGGGCAGAGGGTATGTACCAGTAGCTATGTGTTTGTTCTCTCTCTCTCACTCTCTCTCTCGTGTTCTTGAGATGGCACGATCTTGATGTAACGCGAGCTTTGCTATTATAGTTGGATCTTATGATGTTTCTCCCCCTCTACTCTCTTGTAATGGATTGAGTTTTCCCTTTGAAGTTATCTTATCAGATTGAGTCTTTAAGGATTTGAGAACACTTGATGTATGTCTTGCGTCTGATACCTATGGTGAAAATGGGGTATTCTATTGATTCACTTGATGTATGTTTCGGTGATCAACTTGCGGGTTCCGTGACCCTGGGAATCTATGCATAGGGGTTGGCACCCGTTTTCGTCTTGACTCTCCGATAGAAACTTTGGGGCACTCTTTGAAGTACTTTGTGTTGGTTGAATAGATGAATCTGAGATTGTGTGATGCATATCATATAATCATGCCCATGGATACTTGACGTGACAATGGAGTATCTAGGTGACGTTAGGGTTTTGGTTGATTTGTGTCTTTGGGTGTTATTCTAGTACGAACTCTATGATAGATCGAACGGAAAGAATAGCTTCGTGTTATTTTACTACGGACTCTTGAATAGATCGATTAGAAAGAATAACTTTGAGCTGGTTTCGTACCCTACCATAATCTCTTCGTTTGTTCCCCGCTATTAGTTACTTTGGAGCGACTCTTTATTGCATGTTGAGGGATAGTTATATGATCCAAGTATGTTATTATGTTGAGAGAATTTGCACTAGTGAAAGTATGAACCCTAGGCCTTGTTTCCTAGCATTGCAACACCGTTTATGCTCACTTTTATCATTAGTTACCTTGCTGTTTTTATATTTTTATATTACAAAAACCTATATCTACCATCCATATTGCACTTGTATCACCATCTCTTCGCCGAACTAGTGCACCTATAAAATTTACCATTGTATTGGGTGTGTTGGGGAGACAAGAGACTCTTTGTTATTTGGTTGCATGGTTGTTTGAGAGAGACCATCTTCATCCTACGCCTCCCACGGATTGATAAACCTTAGGTCATCCACTTGAGGGAAATTTGCTACTGTCCTACAAACCTCTGCACTTGGAGGCCCAATAACGTCTACAAGAAGAAGGTTGCGTAGTAGACATCATCGAGCCCTAGGCTCGCCCGTGCCCGCGCACAACCGCGTCGCCGTAGCGCCATGGACGCGTTCTGTAGCCACACTCCCCCCCCACGAGCGCACGACCCCGCCCTCTTGCCACCATGTGCGCACACGCGCGCCTCCTCTGCTCACTATCCGCTCTGGCCACGCAGCCCCGGAGCTCTGCTTGGCCACGTCCCCACACCCACCGCCGCGCACTTAGCCTTCGCTCCGCTGGCCCGCGCCCAGCGTCTGCCTCTGCTCGTCGGTAGGCGGCCGCTGCTGCCGGTCCGGGCCCGCGGACCCCTCCTCCCGCGTCGCCTGCAGCCCCGGCCACCGCTACTTGCGGCTTCTCAAGCGCCGTTGCACGCGCCCTGGGCCCCGCTGCTCGTCCGTTGCCTGCTCCCCCACCGTCGGGCCCGCCTCTGCCTCCACCCCGTTCCCGCGCTGGCCGTCCCCGCAGCTTGCCGGTCCCACCTCATTCTACCGCCGCGGCCCTGCGACGGCCGCGCCTGCCGGTGAGCGCGCGTCCCGGCGAGCCACCCTCCCCCGCGTGCTGCTCCGTCCCCCTCCAGCCGCGTGCCGGCCGCCTGGCCGGTGCCGTGGCCACCGGCCTCGTTCCACCGCTCCCTGCTGGCGAGCGCCTGCACCCGTTGCCCAACGCCCAGCACCCAAATCGCCCGAACCCGTTAAGGCCCCCTGGGCCTATGACTAGGGGGGCCCTGTGGGGACCCCGACTCATAAGTCGTGATCACCGAATGCACGTGTACAGTGATCCCAGAGATCAATGCTCACTGAACACACAGAAGCTGAATAACAAGAGTCTTACATCCTTACATACCGTGTTACACAAGTAGGACCATAATGGTCAAGTCTTGAGTATATCATCGTAGCGGAAATCTTCAACGACAACATGGACCCATGCCATCTGCCTTAACCCTACAGGCATTCTGACTGGGAAGCGTCCTAGCTCGCATGCTCGTCACCAAGAAATCTTCATCATAACCTGTTCTCTCCTGCCTGGCCAATAAAATAACCAGTGGCAAGCCAATGAGTACATTGAATGTACTCGCAAGCAACCCAAGTGTGATAACAGAATAATTATGCAAGGCTCTACTGCTAGGTTGGCAGTTTTGCGGAAAGCTAGTTTTTCTTATGCAATTATGATCAACATATAACAAGGGCAATGCATGTGTCTGTAACAAGTATCAGTAGGTCACAGACATCAATATAGAGAAAGAGTTGTAATCAACTCATGCACAAGCTCATTGTGACTTCCTCACAATCACATCAAGAATATCTCTGAATCATGTTGTTTCCCAGAAACTTATGGACATAGTCTAAGTAGCACCACCCAACTGTCCTTGACCGTGGACACGGCTATTCGAATAGTTTGACACTCTGCAGAGGTTGCACACTTTACCCACAAGATCCGGGGAACTTCCGTGTCATCCACGACCCACGGCACCTCAGGTACCCGGGGTAAGCACCCGATCACTACCTTTCCCTAGACGACACTAACATAGAGTCCACTCGATTGGTAGCAGCCCCGTGCCAAACATTTCACATCTCAAGGTTTGTGGAGACTCGCTCCGTATTCATCACATATCACAAGCACGGGGTACCAACGGTGTGTCCGGTGCCCTGTAAAGACAGTCATGGCCGCCTATCCAAGCACGACCCCGTCCCGAGAGTGACCTCATGTCACCCCCGTCACTAGTAATGCGGGCACCATGCTAGTATCGACCTAGGTAATCAATAATGCCCTTTTCCCATATAAGGGTAGAGTGGTTGCGCATGTTTGGTTGGGACGGTAGTCACACATAAATCTAATCCATCTCTGTAAACAACACTTTCGCCAAGCCTCGGCACACTACTTCTTCACCAAGTAGTGCCCTAGCTCCTCATCAACTCCCAGGGGCATTAGTGGCACCCACTGGGTCATTTGCAAGTATGTCAGACCACACTTGTTTCACTCAATGCATAACCCCGACCCATTTTGCGTAGCCAACTACTATAGCATACATCTATCTACTCCCACCCACATAACCCTCATAGGAAGGTAGGGTCATGTTTGATGCAAGTATCAATAGTAAGCAACAATGGTAGCAACCAAAGTGGTTTCCACCTCAACATGATTCCGATGCATTGAATAATAAAGGTGCTATGAGACATGCATAAAAAGGTTTCTTGAACATGGTCAAAGGGCTGCTTGCCTTATTCTTCAGAGTCTTCAAATCTTCTGGTCCATCTCCGAATACTCCGTTTATTACGTCAACTAACGATGGAAACAATCCTAATAAATAACACAATCAAAGCAAAAATAAAAGTGCTCTAAAAATAGGAGTTGGACTTTTCTAGGATACCTCTGGTCATATGAAAAATAACCAAGGTGGTTTCATAGGTGTTGGATCAATAGGCAGTTTGGAACATTCCAATATGATGGAATCAAGGGTTTTATGGATTTGGAAGAAGTATACAGAAATATTTCCTTGAATGATGAGCAAAGGTACCCATCATCAAGTCATGATTTTAGAAGCATTTAGGAGTTGGTTTCACTGGATTTGGATTTCAAATGAATTTCCTAGGATTTTGCAAAGCTGATAAATATGAAGAAATGGCTCAATATTTGGTGGGGTACAGAAACTATTATTAAAAATGTTCCAAAACTAAGTTTGGACATGACAAGCATCTAGGAACTTGAATCACTGCATTTGGATCCAAAATGAGCTCTCTGTGATTTTCTAAAGTTAATCACAGAAAGTGGAAAATGGGCATTTGATAAATATTTGTATAGGAAAAGTTTCTGGAATAATGTGCATGTCGCACCATGTGATAGGGCATGATTTTAGAAGCTACCAGAAATTTGAATCATGCAATTTGGAGTTCATATGAATATTCTAGGCATTTTTGAAGTTGACAGAAAAAGGAAAAAAGGAGAGGAATAGGGGTTATACCCTTATGCTGCGCACAGGCTGGATGTGGTCGTGGGCCGGCCCAGTGGCACCAGCCGCGCGAGCGGGGGTGGTGACGCCGTAGGCGTCTTCTCCGGAGGGCATTTTCGCCTGGGAAAAGTGGCTCGCGCCTGGCCCGTTTCCACTTAAGCTGCTGGGCCCGTCGGCCGGGTCGCCGCCAGGTGGGCCCTTCGCCAACTGGCGGGACGGTCGTCCCCTACCTCACGCCTGAGGCAGAGGAACGACGGGGAGGCCCGGCCGGGCGGCGCTGGCGCCCGCCCCGACGGGTCCAGCCACCGGCGACGGCCCCCGACGCGCCGGAGGACGCAGCAGGGAGCGGCGAGCCCGTACGTGCGCTCAGCACCCGCGGAGAAGCCTGGGCCACAAAGGGTTCTGGTGGCGGCCGGCGGCGAGATTCTGACCGCGGTGGTGGATAGGGGGTGCAGGAGAGAGAGAGAGAGGGTCCAGGAGGATCAGGAGAGGGAGAGGGAACCATTGGAGCCACGAGGGGGCTCGGGGGCGGCCTATTTATAGGCAAGCGCCGGTCCACCGAAAATGCATGCGCCGGCGAGGTCGTTGCCGTCGCTGCAGGCCAACCGGGCTCTCCTGAGCATGTCTAGGGCTCTCGTGGACGAGGTCCAGTCCAAGGGAAAAGCAGAGGAGGAGCGGGGAGGCGTTAGAGAGGTCGCGCGTGCGAGCTTTTTCACAGGAGCTCGGGGTCGGCCGGTGCGCGTGCGGGCAGGGGTGAGAGAGGAGGAGAGAGGAGGGGGCCGACAGCCCAGCGTGTTGCGGACGTCGAGGGGACCTCGGGGGTCACGCTCGCTCTGCCCAAGGTCGCCTGGAAGCCTCGGGAGGGCCGAGCTACAGTGCCTCGGTGCACTGTAGCGTGCTCCAGAGCACGCCTTTGGCCGGCATGGTCGTGTCTTTGCTTTCCAGGCCGTGTCCTCTAGTGTCCAACAGTGTCCAGAGGGTAGAGGGAGTAGTAAAGAATTGCTCTGTGGTCTTGGATGCCCTGGGGAGCCACTGGGTTGAGGAGGGAGGTGATGGAGAAGAAGAGGGTGGCTGTCCACAAGAGTAAAAATGGGGTTTTTACCCTCCAATAATTGAGCTGAGGCCATGGGAAGGTTACTGGGGGTAGATGATGATCAGAATAGGCTGTGGTAAGAATTTGAGGTAAGGAGAAAGAGTAAAAGAGGTTCAACCACTTGTTTTGGTAATTGGACAGAAGGTGTTTGATCAGGGTTTGGTCAAGCAAATGACATCCACTTGACATGGGACTTAACAGGATCAAATGTCACATATAATTAGGCCCCTACACCAAATTTGAGCTTATTTGGGCAAAGTGGCCAATGTAACTTTGGTGAACCCTAGAAATGAACAGAAATGGTTTCACCTTGTTTGAGTCAAGCAAGTCATCTCCCCTTGATGCACCACTTGGTGTAGCATCAACATTTGGGGTTATGAACATGCCCACAAAGTTTGAGGCTCCAGATAAAAAGTTGACAATGTAAAGTTGTTCAAATTTGGATTTGAACAGGAGGGGTTTTGGGGTGATCTGATCAAGTTTCTCTATTCCAAATCTTGTGCCATTTAGTCTAGATGCCTTATTAGGCTATTCTAGCATGTGCACAAAATTTGAGAGCATTTGGACAAGTTTGGCAATGTAGAGTTGCTCAAACTTCAAATATGGACAGAATGGTTTTGAAGGGGTTTGAGGATGTTTTCTTGATCTTCAAGGCATGAGGCTTT
Organism: Secale cereale; assembly: GCA_902687465.1. Classification (NCBI taxonomy): domain Eukaryota; kingdom Viridiplantae; phylum Streptophyta; class Magnoliopsida; order Poales; family Poaceae; genus Secale; species Secale cereale. The sequence goes on from LR738711.1 coordinate 559,455,352, forward strand.
GCAAGATCATCAAATATGTCATATGTGACATGATAGAATTTCCCTGGAATTTTTGGAGAATATTTCCTTTGTAAATATTTCAAAAGCTTGAAATATCCAGAAAGGGTTTTGGAAGGATTGGTCCAATATTTTGAACATGACCATGTGTTGAAACTCTTATATATGGACAATATATGTCCTATGAGTCTCCCTGAATTTTGGCAAATATTTTTGAAATGATTAAATAATTTTCCCCTATTAAAGACCATTTCTGGCCTTAAGAAAAAGCTTTTAAATAAAATATAAAAATAACTTTTAAAATTATACTTTTGTGGTTTCTGGGAGTCCTATATCTAATAGGATTCAAATAAACTTTTTGAAAGATTTTTCACACCCTAAATAAGGTACTTGCAGTGCAAACCTCAATTCAGGGGTTTTTGGAAAACTAATTTTAGAAAATACCATTTGGCCAAAATATCTTTATAAGAAAATTCTATACTGGTCTATACACATGGCATGATCATTGGGAAAAGGTTTTGGGTCAAGGAGATGAAGTATAAGAGTTGGAGGATTTATTTGATTTTCAGAGCACTAGCAAACAGCAGACAAAAGTCAAATCAAGCAAGGTCAAAAACACTCAAAAGTTTTTTGCAAATCCACATTTTTACATGAAAATAAGCTTAAGCAATGTGATATGAAAATCAGGGTGTGACATACCTAACCCCCCTTATAAGAATCTCGTCCCCGAGATTCCCAGACTAGGCGTGGAAAGAAAAGCGGAGTCTTGGATACGGGGTAGTCTTCACTTCTTCTTGTTGGTTCAGCTTCCGAGCGGTGCTCCTTGGAATCCTGATGTGCTTGATGGTATGGCTTCTTGCTTGATGCCTTCCTTGATGGAGGTTGCTGAGGGGTCTCTTGCATAGGTTAGGTTGGGTTAGCTGTCAAAGGCTCGGTGATCGATGTCCTTGCGGGCATCGGGCTAGCTAGGAGGTAAGAAGTACTTCCAGAGTGGGGGCTCATGGAAGATTTGGTGCACGGAGGGTATCTCAGGTGGTAGATCTAGCTGGGGAGCCGTCTACCACATGACTTGCAGTGATCCCAAAGGGTCCAATGAACCTTAGTGCGAGCTTCCCCTTGACGTGGAAACGCTTGTTTCCCTTCAGAGGAGTTACTTGCAGGTGTACGTGGTCCCCGACATGGAAACTCATGTTCCGACCGTGAGTGTCAGCATAGCTCTTTTGCCTTGACTTTGCTGCCTTCAAACGTTCTCTGACTAGTTGGACTTGCCCTTCCGCTGCGCGGAGAATAACCGGTCCAAAGACTAGCCCTTCTCCAGTCTCTGACCAGTTGAGGGGTGTGCGACATCTGTGTCCGTACAACACCTCAAATGGTGCCATCAGAAGGCTCGACCGGTATCTATTGTTATAGGAGAACTCGGCAAAAAGGGAGACAATCCTCCCACTTGGCTCCATATGCCAAGACACATGCTTGGAGTCATGTCTTCGAGAATCTGATTGACTCGTTCAGTCTGACCTCCGGTCTGTGGGTGGAAAGCCGTGCTGAAAGATATCTTGGTTCCCAAGGCTTCTCGGAACTTCTTCCAGAACCTAGAGGGGAACTGGGTTCCTCGATCTGACACAATTTCCTTGGGAAATGCCGTGAAGACTTACGAGTCGGTCGATGTAGAGAGCTGCCAGCCGGTTGCCATCATAAGTGGTCTTGACAGGAATGAAATAGACCACCTTGGTCAAATGATCGACTATGACCTAAACAGAGTCATGCCCTCTATCCGACCTTGGTAAATCAGTGACGAAGTTCATTCCGTCTTTATCCCACTTCCACTCAGGAGCCTTGAGTGGTTGAAGCAATCCAGCGGGTCGCTGATATTCAGCTTGACCCTTTGGCACACACCACACTCTGCAACATAGGTTGCATATCTCTCTTTTCATCTCGTGCCACCGGAATCGTGCCTTCAAGTCTTGATACAATCTTGGTGTGAGCGTTCCTCGACACGGGATTGCTCGGTTCCTCCGGGAGGAGTGGTTTGCAGATACGCCCGGTCTTCAACGCGGAAGTTTTCTTCTTGATGACGGTGGTCGATGTAGATCTTCCTTCTTGACAGGGCGGTCTTCAAATGTCTTCCATCCAGCTGTCCGTCTCTTCTTGTCGTCGGGCAGACAAGTAGGCCATCAAATGATGATCTTACCCAACTCGTCCAATAGCTTCATGAGGTCTAAGGGGCACGCAAGGTAAGCTGGGGTATTGGTGGTGGTCTCGGTTGAGTATAGCAGAGGCCTTACTGACTCTGAGTCAAGGCCCGTGGTCAGAATCTGACCAGGTTGTGGCTCGGTGGGGCTTAAGGGTTTCAAGGATTCTAGTGAGTGAATGAACTTATATCATCTTATCCTTAAGCACAGTTTCTGAGATGCCAATAGCTCTATCTAGTACTCCGAACGGAAAAGCATCTTCTCGCAGAGACCAACTTTAATGACCACTCATTGCCATACATATCCTCATGATTCTCAAGAGACGGTCTCATAACATTATACTTGTCTAAGATCCCCAAATCCATATGTACATCCACCTCTAAAATCCAAAGGTAGATCATACATGCTGCGGAGCTGAAATTAAACTCCATAATCCAAGCACTCAACCTATTCTTGCAAGGCTCAAGATAATGCATCTCTAATATAAGGAAACACGTCATATGCCACTCCAAGATTTGTTTCCTTTCTATAGATCAACTCCAATAGCCTGGTAATTACCATCAATCACCACATAATCCAACAATCCTACAAATCCGATGTCTACGGTGTTCCACAAGATCTCAAATCCCTATGATATCCAAACACTGGGAAAGACTACGCATCACGATAGTATGTCCACCAAATTCCCATCATCCGGGTCAAGTAAACTCCAAGATCACGATTATATAGATCAACTCCGACAAATAATCCAATCTCCTAGGTTATCGTCCACCGAGAAGCATGATATCATATTCAGGATCATAGGCCTAAATCCAATCTACTCCAAACCATGCAGACATATCCAGCATCTATACCAACCAGAATCACCTACATAAATCCAAATCTCATGCCCAACGGGCACTCCTACATACTTCCCCAAAGTCATGATCTCACCAACATGAAAACCTCACAATCCATCAAGGTCTCAGATAATTCCTCGAAGTCACCGATATAATCCACCAAGTCATCTGTCCAATATCCTCGAACTGGTCTATCTATGGCATCGTCAGACCTTGTGCTTTATCAGGATGAAAATTTGCTCGCTCATCGTGTCCACTAGTTCCTTTACGAACCCAGTGTTGTGCATGGTTACAAAGGCTTAACTGGTTCTCTCGCTTTTCCATGGGTTAGGCGCATGGTTAAGGATTCGTGCTGGAGTGTCTCGGGAAGTCTCAAAGGGTCTAGGAATGGGGTTACCGGTCTGGAGGGTGAAGCATAACTCTACGGAGTTGTAATTGATCGCGGAGGTTGTAGCAGAAGTCTTCAGTGCCAGTTGGCTGTCGAGGTAGAATCCTTGGTGCATCTTGTCTTGCGGGTCTTCAACTGGGGAGAGAGAAAATAGGGGAAAGAAGCAGCGTAGAGGAGGGAAATGCCTAAGGGGGGGGGGGTTATAGTGAAAGAACAAACAACCAAGTGCCGTAAAGGCCACACACATTTGTTAAGATAAGATAGGTGATATAGTCGCGTACATGCTACCCAAGGCAAAAGTGCGACTTATATCGAAAACACAAACAGATAAGGACAAGCAACACATGACATGGTTTCATAGGAACCGCTACATAGACTCGACTTCGTATAAGGGGGTACACGACTCATCCTACCCTAGGGGTTCTCGGATTGACAGTCGTGAGGAGGAAGGCCTTCAGTCTTCAGCTCTGTGGGTCTTCCGGTGGTTTGACAGACGGCTGCTTGCTGGGGCACATCCTTCTGATATGCCCGAGCTCACCACACTCGTAACATGTGATGGAGGCAAAGAGGTTGTTATCCCGTCTTGGGTCTTGTTTCTGGTGGCCCGACGTTGGTCCCTCATGACGTAGATATGGTAGTCTAGCCTTATGCCTTCTTCGCGGGATCCGATGGCGAGCTCCTTGAAGCTCTTCAATCTGTTGCTTCTGATTAGCAATGTAGACTTGTAAGGCAGTAATTTGCTGTTCCCGCTCGATCACCTTCTTCTTCTCGAGGCAATGGAGATGTAGAAGTGAAGGGAAATCCTCGCGGGACTTGAGGAATTCTTCCGTGAGGTTGCGCAGAAGATAATCGGCTGTGTGGGCGAAGCGGGTCTGGAGCTTGAGAGTTGGGTCTTCATCTCCTGGGGAAATCATGGCCTGCGAGGTGGTTCCTGTTCCGCTTTTGCTGGGCAGGTAACAAGTAGCCCGACCTTCCTTCATTTCTGGGAGGAGATCTCGAAGGCGAAGAAGGGCTTCGTAGGCCACTTGTTGTATGGCCAGGTCCTTAGTGGGCATAGGTGGTCCGATAAAGAACCAGCCTTGAGGTGAGGTCTTGGCAGGTACAATCACTTTGGCATAGAATTCCGTCTTGAATTCACCATTGTCTAGTTCGTGCAGGGTGTACATCGGCTCCAAGGGATAGTGGCATTGTTGGAGGCAGTCCCTTAGGAGTGGTGGAAATCCTATCATGAGGAGTCTCGTGGGGGCGACGGCCATCTACAAGGAGGTTAGAGAAGAGTCAATATGACAAGAGTTGCTACGACAAGCGCAAAAGGGTTGTCTCTGCTGAATAGTTCAGAAGGAGAAAGAAGTGGAATAAGTCTCGCAAGTGATTTGGAGGTCTCGGGGTCTAGCCCTTGTAGCTGGCGTTGACTTGGTCTTTTCTTGTCTCTTTAATCATGACGATACTTGTGCCTTCTGAGACGTCGAGGGTACCAGGTAGGCAATCCATATGTGATGATAATAACAAAGCATAATAGAGGTCCAACATGTCGATTTCGTTGAGGAAAACATCGACACCAAGAGCGGGGAATGAAGAGAACCGCTTTCCTGCTCACTATAGTGAGGCGGACCAAATGGCAAGGTTCTCGTCCACCGGTGGTTGTCGATACAACAACGGTAGTGACATGATTACTCTATTAGCGATGTATATCATGATTTTGCATAACCTATACCCTGGTCATCATAGGCCAACGTTGCATCTTCTTGGGACACTGTCAAGGGTACCACCATCTTCTGGGTCTTCGTGTCCTCACTCATCGAGGTTGTAGTTTCTGTTGGTGCCGTCTTGTCGTGGTGTCACCAATCTTGCGTGCAAAAGTGGTCGGTGAGTGTTCGGCAAGGTGCACTCCATGAGGATTACAGAAAATCCAGTGGTCAGGGGCATAAGGGTTCTAGCGACCAAGGTTTGAAGAGGAAGAGATCAAGTATAGCCTAGTTTTCGAAAAACTGAGAAGGGAAGAGAAGTATAGATAGTTTTGAAAACTAGTAATAGTTTTGGAAATAGTTTTACCCTAACTAACGACCATGCTAACTAAGGCTTCCTACAGTCAGGATGGCTCTGATACCAGCTCTGTGGGGACCCCGACTCATAAGTCGTGATCACCGAATGCACGTGTACAGTGATCCCAGAGATCAATGCTCACTGAACACACAGAAGCTGAATAACAAGAGTCTTACATCCTTACATACCGTGTTACACAAGTAGGACCATAATGGTCAAGTCTTGAGTATATCATCGCAGCGGGAATCTTCAACGACAACATGGACCCATGCCATCTGCCTTAACCCTACAGGCATTCTGACTGGGAAGCGTCCTAGCTCGCATGCTCGTCACCAAGAAATCTACATCATAACCTGTTCTCTCCTGCCTGGCCAATAAAATAACCAGTGGCAAGCCAATGAGTACATTGAATGTACTCGCAAGCAACCCAAGTGTGATAACAGAATAATTATGCAAGGCTCTACTGCTAGGTTGGCAGTTTTGCGGAAAGCTAGTTTTTCTTATGCAATTATGATCAACATATAACAAGGGCAATGCATGTGTCTGTAACAAGTATCAGTAGGTCACAGACATCAATATCGAGAAAGAGTTGTAATCAACTCATGCACAAGCTCATTGTGACTTCCTCACAATCACATCAACAATATCTCTGAATCGTGTTGTTTCCCAGAAACTTACGGACATAGTCTAAGTAGCACCACCCAATTGTCCTTGACCGCGGACACGGCTATTCGAATAGTTTGACACTCTGCAGAGGTTGCACACTTTACCCACAAGATCCGGGGAACTTCCGTGTCATCCACGACCCGCGGCACCTCAGGTACCCGGGGTAAGCACCCGATCACTACCTTTCCCTAGACGACACTAACATAGAGTCCACTCGATTGGTAGCAGCCCCGTGCCAAACATTTCACATCTCAAGGTTTGTGGAGACTCGCTCCGTATTCATCACATATCACAAGCACGGGGTACCAACGGTGTGTCCGGTGCCCTGTAAAGACAGTCATGGCCGCCTATCCAAGCACGACCCCGTCCCGAGAGTGACCTCATGTCACCCCCGTCACTAGTAATGCGGGCACCATGCTAGTATCGACCTAGGTAATCAATAATGCCCTTTTCCCATATAAGGGTAGAGTGGTTGCGCATGTTTGGTTGGGACGGTAGTCACACATAAATCTAATCCATCTCTGTAAACAACACTTTTGTCAAGCCTCGGAACACTACTTCGTCACCAAGTAGTGCCCTAGCTCCTCATCAACTCCCAGGGGCATTAGTGGCACCCACTGGGTCATTTGCAAGTATGTCAGACCACACTTGTTTCACTCAATGCATAACCCCGACCCATTTTGCGTAGCCAACTACTATAGCATACATCTATCTACTCCCACCCACATAACCCTCATAGGAAGGTAGGGTCATGTTTGATGCAAGTATCAATAGTAAGCAACAATGGTAGCAACCAAAGTGGTTTCCACCTCAACATGATTCCGATGCATTGAATAATAAAGGTGCTATGACACATGCATAAGAAGGTTTCTTGAACATGGTCAAAGGGCTGCTTGCCTTATTCTTCAGAGTCTTCAAATCTTCTGGTCCATCTCCGAATACTCCGTTTATTACGTCAACTAACGATGGAAACAATCCTAATAAATAACACAATCAAAGCAAAAATAAAAGTGCTCTAAAAATAGGAGTTGGACTTTTCTAGGATACCTCTGGTCATATGAAAAATAACCAAGGTGGTTTCATAGGTGTTGGATCAATAGGTAGTTTGGAACATTCCAATATGATGGAATCAAGGGTTTTATGGATTTGGAAGAAGTATACAGAAATATTTCCTTGAATGATGAGCAAAGGTACCCATCATCAAGTCATGATTTTAGAAGCATTTAGGAGTTGGTTTCACTGGATTTGGATTTCAAATGAATTTCCTAGGATTTTGCAAAGCTGATAAATATGAAGAAATGGCTCAATATTTGGTGGGGTACAGAAACTATTATTAAAAATGTTCCAAAACTAAGTTTGGACATGACAGGCATCTAGGAACTTGAATCACTGCATTTGGATCCAAAACGAGCTCTCTGTGATTTTCTAAAGTTAATCACAGAAAGTGGAAAATGGGCATTTGATAAATATTTGTATAGGAAAAGTTTCTGGAATAATGTGCATGTCGCACCATGTGATAGGGCATGATTTTAGAAGCTACCAGAAATTTGAATCATGCAATTTGGAGTTCATATGAATATTCTAGGCATTTTTGAAGTTGACAGAAAAAGGGAAAAAGGAGAGGAATAGGGGTTATACCCTTATGCTGCGCACAGGCTGGATGTGGTTGTGGGCCGGCCCAGTGGCACCAGCCGCGCGAGCGGGGGTGGTGACGCCGAAGGCATCTTCTCCGGAGGGCGTTTTCGCCTGGGAAAAGCGGCTCGCGCCTGGCCCGTTTCCACTTAAGCTGCTGGGCCCGTCGGCCGGGTCGCCGCCAGGTGGGCCCTTCGCCAACTGGCGGGACGGTCGTCCCCTACCTCACGCCTGAGGCAGAGGAACGACAGGGAGGCCCGGCCGGGCGGCGCTGGCGCCCGCCCCGACGGCTCCAGCCACCGGCGACGACCCCCGACGCGCCGGAGGACGCAGCAGGGAGCGGCGAGCCCGTACGTGCGCTCAGCACCCGCGGAGAAGCCTGGGCCACAGAGGGTTCTGGCGGCGGCCGACGGCGAGATTCTGACCACGGTGGTGGATAGGGGGTGCAGGAGAGAGAGAGAGAGGGTCCAGGAGGATCAGGAGAGGGAGAGGGAACCATTGGAGCCACGAGGGGGCTCGGGGGCGGCCTATTTATAGGCGAGCGCCGGTCCATCGAAAATGCATGTGCCGGCGAGGTCGTTGCCGTCGCTGCAGGCCAACCGGGCTCTCCTGAGCATGTCTAGGGCTCTCGAGGACGAGGTCCAGTCCAAGGGAAAAGCAGAGGAGGAGCGGGGAGGCATCAGAGAGGTCGCGCGTGCGAGCTTTTTCACAGGAGCTCGGGGTCGGCCGGTGCGTGTGCGGGCAGGGGTGAGAGAGGAGGAGAGAGGAGGGGGCCGACAGCCCAGCGTGTTGCGGACGTCGAGGGGACCTCGGGGGTCACGCTCGCTCTGCCCAAGGTCGCCTGGAAGCCTCGGGAGGGCCGAGCTACAGTGCCTCGGTGCACTATAGCGTGCTCCAGAGCACGCCTTTGGCCGGCATGGTCGTGTCTTTGCTTTCCAGGCCGTGTCCTCTAGTGTCCAACAGTGTCCAGAGGGTAGAGGGAGTAGTAAAGAATTGCTCTGTGGTCTTGGATGCCCTGGGGAGCCACTGGGATGAGGAGGGAGGTGATGGAGAAGAAGAGGGTGGCTGTCCACAAGAGTAAAAATGGGGTTTTTACCCTCCAATAATTGAGCTGAGGCCATGGGAAGGTTACTGGGGGTAGATGATGATCAGAATAGGCTGTGGTAAGAATTTGAGGTAAGGAGAAAGAGTAAAAGAGGTTCAACCACTTGTTTTGGTAATTGGACAGAAGGTGTTTGATCAGGGTTTGGTCAAGCAAATGACATCCACTTGACATGGGACTTAACAGGATCAAATGTCACATATAATTAGGCCCCTACACCAAATTTGAGCTTATTTGGGCAAAGTGGCCAATGTAACTTTGGTGAACCCTAGAAATGAACAGAAATGGTTTCACCTTGTTTGAGTTAAGCAAGTCATCTCCCCTTGATGCACCACTTGGTGTAGCATCTTCATTTGGGGTTATGAACATGCACACAAAGTTTGAGGCTCCAGATAAAAAGTTGACAATGTAAAGTTGTTCAAATTTGGATTTGAACAGGAGGGGTTTTGGGGTGATCTGATCAAGTTTCTCTATTCCAAATCTTGTGCCATTTGGTCTAGATGCCTTATTAGGCTATTCTAGCATGTGCACAAAATTTGAGAGCATTTGGACAAGTTTGGCAATGTAGAGTTGCTCAAACTTCAAATATGGACAGAATGGTTTTGAAGGGGTTTGAGGATGTTTTCTTGATCTTCAAGGCATGAGGCTTTGCAAGATCATCAAATATGTCATATGTGACATGATAGAATTTCCCTGGAATTTTTGGAGAATATTTCCTTTGTAAATATTTCAAAAGCTTGAAATATCCAGAAAGGGTTTTGGAAGGATTTGTCCAATATTTTGAACATGACCATGTGTTGAAACTCTTATATATGGACAATATATGTCCTATGAGTCTCCCTGAATTTTGGCAAATATTTTTGAAATGATTAAATAATTTTCCCCTATTAAAGACCATTTCTGGCCTTAAGAAAAAGCTTTTAAATAAAATATAAAAATAACTTTTAAAATTATACTTTTGTGGTTTCTGGGAGTCCTATATCTAATAGGATTCAAATAAACTTTTTGAAAGATTTTTCACACCCTAAATAAGGTACTTGTAGTGCAAACCTCAATTCAGGGTTTTTTGGAAAACTAATTTTAGAAAATACCATTTGGCCAAAATATCTTTATAAGAAAATTCTATACTGGTCTATACACATGGCATGATCATTGGGAAAAGGTTTTGGGTCAAGGAGATGAAGTATAAGAGTTGGAGGATTTATTTGATGTTCAAAGCACTAGCAAACAGGAGACAAAAGTCAAATCAAGCAAGGTCAAAAACACTCAAAAGTTTTTTTGCAAATCCACATTTTTACATGAAAATAAGCTTAAGCAATGTGATATGAAAATCAGGGTGTGACAGGCCCACGCCCCTAAAAAATTAATATATATATATATATATATTAATTAATTAAAGAATTAATTAATTTAATTAAACCTAATTATGTTAACCTAATCACTAACTAAACTAATTAATCTGGATTAGTTATCCTTAGTCAATGACGAACGGGCCCCACCAGTCAGTTTGACTGGTCAATGGTCAATTTGATCGCTGTAGTCATGCTAACATCATGATGACATCATAAATGCATTTTTCGAATTAAATTAATTTTATTAATTCTAAAATGGTTTAAATCTTTATAAATTAATATAAAATAATCCATGACTCGGATGAGAATAATTTTATACGAAAAATTATCAGAAAAATTAGACAAGTCCGAATACGCAGTCCGTTCACTCACCACACGTCCCTAGCATAGGGAACTTGCAAACGTCCCTCTCCGATCCGTCTGTCCGAAAACGTCAAACACCGGGAATACTTTCCCGGATGTTTTCCCCCTTCACCTATATCATGTAGACATACGTAGATCACACGTACCATCGCGTATTGCCATGTTATGTTTGTGCTGCTTGATTGCTCTATTACTTATTGTGTTCCCACTCCGTTACTTATTTCCGGTAGACCCCGAGACCGCTGCCTAACCCCATGATCGCCTACATCGACGACGATGACTCCTTCTTGCCAGAGCAACCAGGCAAGCCCCCCCCCCTTGATCACTAGATATCGCCCATTCTCTTCTCTCTTACTCTTGCATTAGAATTGCTACTGTTGTTGATTCGATAGCTCCTATTATGTTGCATAGCCTGTCATTGTTGCTACAACTGTTGATACCTTTACCTACTATCCTAATGCTTAGTATAGGATGCTAGTATTCCATCAGTGGACCTACATTCTTGTCCGTCTGCCATGCTATACTATCGGGCCGTGATCACTTCGGGAGGTGATCACGACTATATACTATACTATTACATACTCATGATGATGATTCGGAGATGGGGGCTGAAGGGGCAGGTGGTTCCACACATGTAGTGGTGGGCCTGGGTTCTCGGCAGCCCCTTGATGGTTACTTTGTGGCAGAGTGACATGGCAGGTAATGACCACCTTGGAGACAGGTGGGCCTGGCCCTGGTCATTGTTCGCGGTTATTTCATAATAACATGCTTAACGAGATCTTGGTATTTGATCTGAGTGTGTCCATTGGCCTATAGGCACTAACCAGCTACGTGGGAATAGTTATGGGCACTCGACGTCGTGGTATCAGCCGAAGCCTTCTTGACGTCAGCGACTGAGCGGCATGCGCCGGATTGGACTGGAACGCCACTCTGGTATTAGGAGCGGCTAGGTCTGCTTACCAACCGCCCTCGCAACATGCTTGTGTGCATTGGGCGATGGGCCCAGACCCCTATGCGCTTAGGACTTAGACCAGTGTCTTGACCTCTCTGCTCTGCTTAGGTAGGGCTGCGGCGTGTTGATCTTTCGAGGCCGGACATGACCCAGGAAAGTGTGTCCGGCCAAATGGGATCGAGCGTGCTGGGAAATGTGGTGCACCCATGCAGGGAAGTTAATCTATTCGAATAGTCGTGTCCCTCGATAAAAGAACGACACGGAGTTGTACTCCGACCTCATGACAACTAGAACTGGATACTTGATAGAACACACCCTTTCAAGTGCCAGATACAACCCGGTGATCGCTTTTCCCACAGGGCGACGAGGGGAGGATCGCCGGGTTGGATTATGCTATACGATGTTACTTGGTGAACTTACCATCTATTCTATTCTACTGCTGCAAGACGGAGGCTGCGAGAAGCGAGGATACTTGTTACTTTCCAGCTACTGTCATCTACTGCTGCCAGATGGAGGCTGCCAGAAGCGTAGTCTTTGATAGGATTAGCTATCCCCCTCTTATTCTGGCATTCTACAGTTCAGTCCACAGATATTACCCCCTTACAGAGATAGCATTGCATATGTAGTGTAGATCCTTGCTCGCGAGTACTTTGGATGAGTACTCACGGTTGCTTTGCTCCCCCTTTTCTCCTTTTGTTCCTTCTTCTCGAATGACGCAACCAGATGGTGGAGTCCAGGAGCCAGAGGATCCCGAGGATGTTTCTACGTGGAGTTCGGCTTCGAGGAGTGGTTAGGAGGTCCCAGGCAGGAGGCCTTGCCTTTTCGATCGTTGCTACATTTGTGCTAGCCTTCTTAAGGCAACTTGATTAACTTATGTCTATACTCAGATATTATTGCTTCCTTTGACTCTTGTGTATTCGAGCTTATGTATTCGAGCCTCGAGGCCCCTGGCTTGTAATATAAAGCTTGTATTATTTTAATTTGTGTCTAGAGTTGTGTTGTGATATCTTGTAGTGAGTCCCTGATCTTGGTCGTACACATTTGCGTGCATGATTAGTGTACGGTCAAGGCGTCACAAGTTGGTGTCAGAGCCGACTGCCTGTAGGAATCCCCCTTTTCCAACTCCTTGACCAAAGTCGAGTCTAGTCATTGCCAAACTTTTACTAACATGGCTGTGTGGCTTACGGGCCCACGTCGCCATTGGGTGGTATTAGGATCTTTTATTCCTCGTATTTAGTCCGGGACTCTGATCTCTCTTCTATTCGGGTTAAAAGATTTTACTAATTCTGACTCTAGGTTCTCGTAACTATTTCTCCCGGAGAGTCCTTATTCCGGAAGATCACCTGCTTCATCGGAAGATTCTAAGGATATCCCTCGATATTTTCCCGAGACCCTTGTGGTCATCGCCTTTGCAATTCACTACCACCGATATATTCCTATGGATATCTGCATGCACTTGTCATTCTCATGATCATTCCTCATCGCTCTTGCTGTTACAAGATGCCTCGAAATACTCTCCGTTGTTCCAAGAATCCTTTGAGTTTACTGTCTTGCTGTTTTATTTTGCATGAAAACCCTGACGGTTATTTCCTCACATTTATCGAGGATCCATTCTTCTCAATTGATCATGTGTCTCACAAAATTCTTTGGAATACTTTCCGATCTTTCGAAAATCCGTTGCAACCTGTTACTCTTGAAATTCTTGCCTACTGGCATTATGGTTAATTTCATATGACTAGTAGTTTTCGTTAACATCCCTTGTTTTAGCCGTTTTGAGCCTATTGATTCAATGTGTGCGTATGCACGCAATCATCAGGTTATCCTTTTTAAAATTATCTTTCCGTCTCAGACATCATTCCGGACATGAGTTGGTTCTCGGCACTTCAAACCTTTATTGATTGTCCAACTAAGTGTTTCAACTTATCCATCCTTGATCAGAGCATCTGCTTCTGATCCTTCGTTTTGGAAACCATAATTTCTTTCTATTTAAGCATCAGACTAATCATGTGATTCTTTAATCTGACGCCTCTGCATTCTTTTTTCGTCTGAGTGAGTACCGATACTCACATCAGCTTCGTTGTGGATCGCCCGATCCATTGTTGGATTATTATCCAACAGTGTCCTTCATATTCAATCACCTTGTGAGTTCTTCCCCTGATACATAATGCCTTTGGTAAATTGTATCCTCCGCTTGGCCAACCATGCTCTGCCTTCGAGCTTGTGTTTTTACTTTTGAAATTTGTGGTATATGTTACTAAGATGCCCGATGGGTTGAACCTATGCCTTCCCCTAATCCGTGAGAACACGGAAGTTTTCACAAGTCATACTCTTCCAGTGTTCTACCGGATAAAATTCCAACACTATAGTTTTATCAAAGCGAGAGGTGACTGAAATGATATGCATTAAAGAAGTGGGAGTTGACCTTGAACTTTGTGTTCATGCCCATGAAAATGATGTAGACCGTCTCGGAAGCTTCTTGCAAAATGATTATCCAGCTATATGATTCTTTCAGTATTCTTGAATTGATTCCTTACAATTATGGTTCCGACCATGCTGTCCTGATCTGATATATCTAATGGGAATGCATTCCAGTGCCTCCTCTATTTTTGGCAAGGCTGAAGTATCTACTGTCATAGGTCAATGACCTGGTTCTACTTCTATCATGTTCTACCTTAGAGTAGTACCCCCTGGTATCTCGAAGATGTCTTGCCATTGCACCACATCTTACTAACTTTGTTGAAGTAATGTATTTCCTTGTCGTAATCACTCTACGGGTTCTTGGTTGTTGTGAACGAGGACACCAACTAGCGAAATTATTCCGCACTACAAGTTAAATACCCCTAGTGTTTTTACTGGGAAATTCTAAACTAAATCTGGTCATTCCTAGACTATTGGCTGCATCTTGGTGTCAGGCCCAAGAGGCGATTCTATCCCGATCACGTGACACTTACGTGATCGGGGCACAACCGCATTTCGGGCGCTTAGCAAGATGGATATCATTACATCATACCATTACATACATACATGGGGGATACACCAATACATACAAGTCACATGAATACAACAACATCAATACAAGGCATCCGACTACGGATGCAAACAAGAAAAGCACAAAGACATCCATCTGCTATCCCAGGCTGCCGACCCGGAACCTAACCCAAGACTGAAGAAGAAGAAGAAGAAAGAACTCCAAACAACGATCATCGCTCTCACGTCAAGACATCGGAAATCTGCACCTGCAACTGTTGTTGTAGTATCTGTGAGCCACGAGGACTCAGCAATCCCATAACCATGGGTAACAAGACTATCAAAGCTTAATAGGTAGGAAGAGGTAAAGTGGTGAGGTTGCAGCAGCGGCCAAGCAAAAATATGGTGGCTAACTTACGAGTACAAGAATAAGATGAGCATCTACGCAAACGGTCGCAAACTAGTAGTGATCGCTAAAGATCCTGAACTACCTACGAGTCAAACATAACCCCACCGTGTTCTCTTCTCAAAGTGAAAAGAGACAGTCACGGTTACGCACACAGTTGTGTGTTTTACTTTGGATCATCTGTCAAGTTTTCTACAACCGGACATTAACAAATTCCAATCTGCCACATAACCGCGGGCACGACTTTCGAAAGATCATAACCCTGCAGGGGTGTCGCAACTTAGCCCATCACAAGCTCTCACGATGAGCTGAAGTGATAAATATAATATTATCACCCCTTATCTTAGGGACAATCCGATCAGGCTCGGTATCCCGGTGCACAAGACATTTCGACAATGGTAAAACAAGTCCAGCAAGACCTCCCGGCGTGTCGACACCCTGATAGTAGCCGCGCGTATCTCGTCTCAGGACACGTCTGGATGGGACAAGCTACGAGTAAAACCAGCCCTCGGGTTTCCCCAAGGTGGCCCCGCAGGTTGCCCGTTTGGGACCAACACCATCAGCACTGGCCCCCCTACTATGTAGAAAAGAGTACCCGAGGGCGCGACCCCCTATGCAAATTTAATTAATTAATTAAGTTGTTATTATGAGGAAAATTTAAAACCAATGTTGGGCCTTGCTGGAGGAGTTTTATTCAAAGACGAAGTGTCTAGGGGTCCCCATATACACAACCGTGTAAGGAACGCAAAATCAAGGAACCTAATGCCGGTTTATCGGCGCCTAAGGTGGCATGAGTGGAACAAAACACCGAGCAAAAGGCCAAGCGTTCCACCCATGCCCAGTATATAGGTGTGTTGATCATAATAATAGATATTGTGATATTCCAACAACAAGTTCCCACCTGGAACGATCTTCATCTTCACCTACAACTAACAATGCTATTAGAGGGGCTGAGCAAGCGGGTAACATAGCCAAACAACGGTTTTGCTAGGAACGTTTCAAAGGTTAGAGGTTTCATGGCAACAAGGAGTGGGGCTGACAATAAATATGGGTAGCGCGGCATATAACGATAGCATCGAGACACTAAGCATGGCAATGATAGTAAAGGTATCCAAGGGTATGTTCATCTTGCCTGAGATCCCGCAAGGAAGAAGAACGGATCCGTGAAGAAGATGAAGAATAAGCCTTGAAGAAGAACCACGGGTAGACGAACGAATCCTCACGAACGCAACGGGACAAGCACTAACGAGAAGAAGCAAGTAACACGGTAAACACACCACACGAGACATGACAATATGCTCAACCATGTATGATGCAAGACAGTTCTATATAGGATGCACTACAAGTCTATACAGGAAGCAAAACATGGCAACGTAGGAAGCACAGAAAAACAACACAAGTCTATATATGATGCAATACATGGCAAGGTATGATGCAAGACAAGTCTATACAGGAAGCAATACATGGCAAGGTAGGAAGCACAGAAAAACAACACAAGAACATGACAATATGCTCAAGCAAGTATGGTGCATGACAAGTCTATATATGATGCAATACATGGCAAGGCAGGAAGCACACAAGAACAATATAAGTCAACAAGTTTAAATGAGGCCGGAAACTACATATTACAAATCCGGTAAGTCCTCATATGCATAGTTGGAAAATAGTCCAGATCTGAACAAACCTTAAGTTAAAGTGATTAAACAGCAGACTAACATGCACCATGATAATCTACACGAAATTCTAGTCAAGTTTCATATAAAGTTTGTTTAATTCGGAGCTACGGCCTAGAAGATATGAGCAAAACAAGGCAAGCAAGGCAACGGTGCAAGGTGTACCCAAACATCAAGCAAACTCACTCCAATCATGAAAACAATATGATATTAAGATTCTACATGCAAAATCACACAAGTTTCATGTAAAGCACACCCAAAACGGAGCAACGGGCTAAAAGATACACATGAAACAAGATATAACAACAAGCTGAAGTTAACAGCCACATAACAACTTTGGAGCAAGAAATATATACTCTACAACACTCACACATGGTGATAAGAAGCATGGACATGAAGTATACATATCCTACAGCAAACAACTCCATTGGAGCATCTCCATAGGAGGCATGGATCAATAGCAACAAGCTACAACATTTTGATCATGACACTAAAAACCTGACAGTAATATTTTATAGCAACTTGGGAGCAAGAATTAAATAAGGTACAACAAGGCAAATGAGCAAGTAAGGACATGGATGGATAGACAAAAACATATACAACAAGTAATGATCAAAGGCCACCCCAAAACTAACATGGATTTGCCTAGGGCATCAAGCAAACATATCATCAGGATAAGACAGATTCCAGACTTAGTGAAATTTCACTAAGTGTTAAAACAGTAACAACAACATGGCATGTTTACAAGCATGTTTAATTCAACACATGGCATCTCATGGAAAGTTAAGTGCACCATCTCAAAGACCATATAATGGTGCTTCTAAAACTTCTAGACATGTGGCATAAGGACGAACACATCAATAGCAACGAGCTCCTCAACTAGGCATCTCGTAACAAGTTAGAAAACCTAACAACCACATGCATTTCTGCAAAAGAGATAAACATGGCAAAATGAACTCTAACATGCATGCTATAGCAACCAACATGTAGAGCATCTCATGATGAACATTTTGACATATTAATTGCTTCATTTGGATAAACATGCACCAAGTTATCATATCTCAAACATAGCAACAAAGTAACAAGTAGCAGCAGTTTATAACAAGTAGCACTCTTGCAACAGGGATTAGAGCATCTAGATGAACTCAAATGAGCATGGCACAATGGAACAAAGTGTAGAGCATATCACCACGATCATTTTGGCATCTCATTCACTCAATTTGGACAAGCACACAATTAATTACAGCCATGCAAAAATACAATAAAATATGACAGTTTAGGGACTTAGCAATTAATAGGACTTATGAAAAAAAACACAGCGAGCAAGAATTAGTTAAACAGCGCCCAGGCGAAGGATAGGGAGGAGGCTCACCGAGTGGGCCTGGGCCCAGAGAGGCGAGAGGCAGATGTGGGCCGGGCCTTTGGCGCCTGAGGCTGGGCGCTGGGCCTTGGGGAGGCGGCTCACATGCGGCTGGAGGGAGGCCGACCCGTGCGGGAAGGACGGTGGGCCGAGCCCAGGTTGGACGTGAGGGGCCGAGTCGGAGGGAGCTGGACTGAGCCGGCTCGGTGCCCACGAGCGGAGCTGGCCCCCCTGCGGCGATGTGAGCCGAGGCCGTCGTGCTCCTGGGCGCATCCGCCCGAGCAGGAGGCTGGCGGCGTTGTGCTCGCCGGTGGTCGCCGGCAGGGCGACAGCCGGGGAGGACAGGGAAGCGGCGCGGGATGGTGGATCTGGGGCCAGGGAACCCGTTCCCGAGGGTCGGCGGCGCGGAGAGCTCGAGCCCACCTCGGCCAGTTGCAGCGGCGGCGGATCTGGCCGGGCTGGACGTCGGATCGGGCACGGAGGGAACCGGCGGGACCGGCGGAGGTGGAGGGGCACGTCGGGGTCGACGGTCGGCGTCTCGCCGGAGGCCTGGGGGTAGTGCTCGTGGCTCTGGATCGGGGCTCCTCCCCGATTTGGAGCGCTCGAAGCGAGCGCACGGAGGCGCTGGGGAGCGGGCGGCCGCGCGGGCCTGGGCGGGCCGCGCCTGGGCCCGGCGGGCCGTGGCGGTGGGGACGACACAGGTGGACAGGTGGCGCGCGGGAAGAGGGCAAGGAGGCTGAGGTGGCGCGGAATGCCTAATCAGACGGCGCCAAGTGGCATTGGTGAGGTGGCCAGCGGCGCTGGGTGGGTTTTTGCGGCGACAAGTGGCGAGGAGAAAGCGGCTGCGCACGGAAATTGAGGGTGAGAGGCTGGAGGTAGGTGGAGGGGCTAGGAATTGCCAAAAATGGACTAGGGGTGTCCATATATAGGCATAGGGCTAGGTGTAGGGGGGTTTTGGGGGCTTTCGGAGCCATCGGATCACGATCCAACGGCACCGGAGCGGAGGGGAGTAGGCTGGGCCTAGGTGGGCTGTGTAGATTAGTTGGGCTGAGATGAGAGGAGAGGGAGAGAGGCCCACGGGGGTTTTCGGAGACCGAAAACGTCCGACGTTTAAACCGGCGACTAGTGCCGCTATATATATCCGTTGAGCTATCAAACGAGCTCCGAATGCGATGAAATTTGGCAGGCGACCTGTCTACAGTATAATAAGACCACACGCCAAGTTTCAACCCATTCCGAGAATGTTTTTCGGCCACTCATAAAATAAATATTCAGAGACACCGCGGGCGCGTGCAAGTGTGTCTGGGCTCAGAACGGCCAACGGAGAGGACGAGGGAACTCGGACGGATGCAAGTTTTGAAAACATGCTGATGCAACACACATGATGACATGGCAAGATGCAACACACAAGCAGATGACATGGCATTGACAACGAATAACTGGCTGACACCTGGCGCACCAGTCTCGGGGTGTCACAACACTCCCCTACTAACAAGAGATCTCATCCCGAGATCTTAGGAACGAGACGGAAGGGAAAAGAAAGAACAAAGTTCTTCGAGGACAAAAGAGTGAAACCAAAGAATATTGAGAGGTTGAACAACTTGAAAGAAAGGATACAACGGAGATGAACGAAGTTGCGAAGCTCCGGTAAAATAAGAAACAAGGCATAAGAAGAGAACCAAGAGGATAAGGATATGAAGCACGAGTTGAAGGAACAAGAATTAATTCGAAACCACTCCGGTTAATAAGAGATAGAAAATGAATCTCCACGAAGGAATTCGGGCAGCACTCCGGCTGATACTGAAAGAGATAGCACACCGGTTGAACATGAATGGAATGAGATAAGAACTTGAAAAGATGAAATGATACTCGACGAGAGCAACAACACAATGCCTCCGGAAGAATTGAGAGAGTTGCATGACCAAAGTTGTTGAGAAATCAACAACAAAAGAATAAGCTTTTTGTGGACTTATAGAAATCATCTCAAAGCTTGAGGTGAATTATGCCACAACCAAAATATTGAATAGATGAGAATGAAGAAAGAAATGCAAACTCCACTTCAAAGAAATAGGAGAATTATTTGCGCTCGAGAAGCAAAAGAATAATAATGCTTGCGCTGCTCCAGAAGAATTTGACGAATATTTGAAGAATGAATTAAATCATGAAGAACTCCGGTAACGAAAGGATGATGAGATATAGAAATGACGGATGAAAAGAATAAGATTAAAGCCTTGCAGTGATTGACGGGGTCCGGCGAGATAACCGAGAAAAATTTGAACTCCGGAAAAGAAAAGATTAAAACACTCGGAACTAAAATTTATTCATCAAGAATAAACTCGGAAGGAAGGATAAATCAACTCCACAAAGACGAATAAGAATTATGATATGCTTATCCTCCACCAATTAAATTGATGAGAAGCAACGGATTGCATACCACTTATTCTCGTTGAGATAGAATAAGGAGGGGTATATAGAGAACTCGGGAAAATCTTCACGAAACACCGGTAGGATTGGAATAAAAATGAATGGATTGATATGATAACACCGGAAAACTCTTGAGCGAACCACTGTAATGAATTGAAGCCGAGTGAAGAAAAAGGAACGAACCACCGGGAAGAATTAAAATCGAGTGATGAAAAGAACAAGCCACTGGGAAGAATTAAAATTAAATGATGAAAGAGAACAAACCACCGTAAAAATTGATATTGAGTGAATACAAAAGAATGAATCTCTGGGAAGAATAAATAACTTGAGGAAATTTGATACAAGAGAACGAAGAGATCGTGAACTGATTAAAGAATATTTGGACGAAGCACCGGAAGAATGTGAGACGAACGAAGAGGCATCAATGAAGAATATTTGGAGGACGAAGTCTAAAACTGAGAACAAAGAAATCTTCTGAAATGATGGCCTTCGGAGGAACACGATGAAAAAAGAATTCCTGAAATACTGTGGAAGAATGAAAAGAATAAGGTTGAACCAACGATGAAAAGAATTAAAAACGATCTTAGAGGAGGCATATGACTGATGGAATCCATACTTACGTCACACTTGAAAAGAATTTTGGAACACTCCGGGAAATTAGAAGAGTCGGGTAAGATCCTGGGAAAGACCTGTGGGTTATGAGCCCACCGAAGAGAAAACCACCGTTGAGAATTGATTACAAGAGGAGATGATGCACCGGAAATGATTCAAAGACTCAAAGGAGGTGACCACCTCGAATTAATTGGAACACATACAGATCTCCTGAGATTTCTTCGGGACTCCGGAATAATTAAATGGCGAGAGGCAAACGAGCAAGGGGAAAAATATTTGAACTGAGGGAAAGAATATGAACAACACCGAGAACAAATTGAATTGGAACCACCGGAAAAGAAGAAGAGGTGAAGAATATCAAACGAGAGAAGAACTCATCGGAGAAGAAAAGAGATGAAGGATGATGAACTAAAAGAGAAATCACCGGTTGAAACAATTGATGAAATGAAGCAAAGACTTCACACGAGTAGGATGGATACTCGATTACGGACTCCGGTTCCGAGAAGCAAAAGGGTGGGCGGGTGGGAAAAAGAAAGACCACAACGGACGGAAAAAACACCGTCGGTTGGAAAGAACCGAGGTTTGAACTTGCAAAAGATGAGGAGGGTCGAATCCACTTGACGAGAGATGCACCAGATGAAAGAACTGACATCGCAATGAACGAAAACTAACCGCGTGATCCTAATTTTTTTTTGAAGGGGAACAGGAACAATTCAAAACACCTACTTCAAGATTCCTCACCAGAGCGACGAAGGGGCAGAGGAGTAAAAAGAATTCCTACTCTCCGATATAGCTAGACTCCGAAAAAGTTTTCTGCTAGACTCAACAACGGCCAAACTACGATCAATCAAGGGGGATCCTATGGTCGGTCGAGGCTCTGATACCAACTTGTCAGGCCCAAGATGCGATTCTATCCCGATCACGTGACACTTACGTGATCGGGGCACAACCGCATTTCGGGCGCTTAGCAAGATGGTTATCATTACATCATACCATTACGTACATACATGGGGGATACAACAATACATACAAGTCACATGAATACAACAACATCAATACAAGGCATCCGACTACGGATGCAAACAAGAAAAGCACAAAGACATCCATCTGCTATCCTAGGCTACCGACCCGGAACCTAACCCAAGCCTGAAGAAGAAGAAGAAGAAGAAAGAACTCCAAACAACGATCATCGCTCTCACGTCAAGACATCGGAAATCTGCACCTGCAACTGTTGTTGTAGTATCTGTGAGCCACGAGGACTCAGCAATCCCATAACCATGGGTAACAAGACTATCAAAGCTTAATAGGTAGGAAGAGGTAAAGTGGTGAGGTTGCAGCAGCGGCTAAGCAAAAATATGGTGGCTAACATACGAGTACAAGAATAAGATGAGCATCTACGCAAACGATCGCAAACTAGTAGTGATCGCTAAAGATCCTGAACTACCTACGAGTCAAACATAACCCCACCGTGTTCTCTTCTCAAAGTGAAAAGAGACAGTCACGGTTACTCACATAGTTGTGTGTTTTACTTTGGATCCTCTGTCAAGTTTTCTACAACCGGACATTAACAAATTCCAATCTGCCACATAACCACGGGCACGGCTTTCGAAAGATCATAACCCTGCAGGGGTGTCGCAACTTAGCCCATCACAAGCTCTCACGATTAGCTGAAGTGATAAATATAATATTATCACCCCTTATCTTAGGGACAATCCGATCAGGCTCGGTATCCCGGTGCACAAGACATTTCGACAATGGTAAAACAAGTCCAACAAGACCTCCCGGCGTGCCGACACCCTGATAGTAGCCGCGCATATCTCATCTCAGGCCACGTCCGGATGGGACAAGCTACGAGTAAAACCAGCCCTCGGGTTTCCCCAAGGTGGCCCCGCAGGTTGCCCATTTGGGACCAACACCATCAGCACTGGCCCCCCTGCTATGTAGAAAAGAGTACCCGAGGGCGCGACCCCCTATGCAAATTTAATTATTTAATTAAGTTGTTATTATGAGGCAAATTAAAAACCAATGTTGGGCCTTGCTGGAGGAGTTTTATTCAAAGACGAAGTGTCAAGGGGTCCCCATATACCCAACCGTATAAGGAACGCAAACTCAAGGAACCTAATACCTGTTTATCGGTGCCTAAGGTGGCATGAGTGGAACAAAACACCGAGCAAAAGGCCAAGCCTTCCACCCATGCCGAGTATATAGGTGTGTTGATCATAATAATAGATATTGTGATATTCCAACAACAAGTTCCCACCTGGAACGATCTTCATCTTCACCTGCAACTAACAACACTATTAGAGGGGCTGAGCAAGCGGGTAACATAGCCAAACAATGGTTTGCTAGTAAGGTTTCAAAGGTTAGAGGTTTCATGGCAACAAGGAGAGGGGCTGACAATAAAGATGGTTAGCGCGACATATAACGATAGCATCGAGACACTAAGCATGGCAATGATAGTAAAGGTATCCAAGGGTATGGTCATCTTGCCTGAGATCCCGCAAGGAAGAAGAAAGGATCCGTGAAGAAGACGAAGAAGAAGCCTTGAAGAAGAACCACGGGTAGACGAACGAATCCTCACGAACGCAACGGA
Organism: Secale cereale; assembly: GCA_902687465.1. Taxonomy (NCBI): domain Eukaryota; kingdom Viridiplantae; phylum Streptophyta; class Magnoliopsida; order Poales; family Poaceae; genus Secale; species Secale cereale. The sequence goes on from LR738711.1 coordinate 559,478,910, forward strand.
ACAAGCACTAACGAGAAGAAGCAAGCAACACGGTAAACACACCACACGAGACATGACAATATGCTCAACCATGTATGATGCAAGACAGTTCTATATAGGATGCACTACAAGTCTATACAGGAAGCAAAACATGGCAAGGTAGGAAGCACAGAAAAACAACACAAGTCTATATATGATGCAATACATGGCAAGGTATGATGCAAGACAAGTCTATACAGGAAGCAATACATGGCAAGGTAGGAAGCACAGAAAAACAACACAAGAACATGACAATATTCTCAAGCAAGTATGGTTCAAGACAAGTCTATATATGATGCAATACATGGCAAGGCAGGAAGCACACAAGAACAACACAAGTCAACAAGTTTAAATGAGGCCGGAAACTACATATTACAAATCCGGTAAGTCCTCATATGCATAGTTGGAAAATAGTCCAGATCTGAACAAACCTTAAGTGAAAGTGGTTAAACAGCAGATTAACATGCACCATGATGATCTACACGAAATTCTAGTCAAGTTTCATATAAAGTTTGTTTAATTCGGAGCTACGGCCTAGAAGATATGAGCAAAACAAGACAAGCAAGGCAACGGTGCAAGGTGCACCCAAACATCAAGCAAACTCACTCCAAACATGAAAACAATATGATATTAAGATTCTACATGCAAAATCACACAAGTTTCATGTAAAGCACACCCAAAACGGAGCAACGGGCTAAAAGATACACATGAAACAAGATATAACAACAAGCTGAAGTTAACAGCCACATAACAACTTTGGAGCAAGAAATATATACTCTACAGCACTCAAACATGGTGATAAGAAGCATGGACATGAAGTAGACATATCCTACAGCAAACAACTCCATTGGAGCATCTCCATAGGAGGCATGGATCAATAGCAACAAGCTACAACATTTTGATCATGACACTAAAAACCTGACAGTAATATTTTATAGCAACTTGGGAGCAAGAATTAAATAAGGTACAACAAGGCAAATGAGCAAGTAAGGACATGGATGGATAGACAAAAACATATACAACAAGGAATGATCAAAGGCCACCCGAAAACTAACATGGATTTGCCTAGGGCATCAAGCAAACATTGCATCAGGATAAGACAGATTCTAGACTTAGTGAAATTTCACTAAGTGTTAAAACAGTAACAACAACATGGCATGTTTACAAGCATGTTTAAGTCAACACAGGACATCTCATGGAAAGTTAAATGCACCATCTCAAAGACCATATAACGGTGCTTCTAAAACTTCTAGACATGTGGCATAAGGACAAACACATCAATAGCAACGAGCTCCTCAACTAGGCATCTCGTAACAAGTTACAAAACCTAACAACCACATGCACTTTTGCAACAGAGATAAACATGGCAAAATGAACTCTAACATGCATGATATAGCAACCAACATGTAGAGCATCTCATGATGAACATTTTGACATATCATTTGCTTCATTTGGATAAACATGCACCAAGTTATCATATCTCAAACATAGCAACAAAGTAACATGTAGCAGCAGTTTATAACAAGTAGCACTCTTGCAACAGGGATTAGAGCATCTAGATGAACTCAAATGAGCATGGCACAATGGAACAAAGTGTAGAGCATATCACCACGATCATTTTGGCATCTCATTCACTCAATTTGGACAAACACACAATTAATTACAGCCATGCAAAGATACAATAAAATATGATAGTTTAGGGACTTAGCAGTTTTTAGGACTTAGGAAAAAAACACAGCGAGCGAGAATTAGTTAAACAGCGCCCATGCGAAGGATAGGGAGGAGGCTCACCGAGTGGGCCTGGGCCCAGGGAGGGGAGAGGCAGATGCTGGCCGGGCCTTTGGCGCCTGAGGCTGGGCGCTGGGCCTTGGGGAGGCGGCCCACATGCGGTTGGAGGGAGGCCGGCCCGTGCGGGAAGGACGGTGGGCCGAGCCCAGGTTGGAGGTGAGGGGCCCGGTCGGAGGGAGCTGGACTGGGCCGGCTCGGGGCCCACGAGCGGAGCTGGCCCCCCTGCGGCGACGCGAGCCGAGGCCGTCGTGCTCCTGGGCGCACCCGCCCGAGCAGGAGGCTGGCGGCGCTGTGCTCGCCGGTGGTCGCCGCTAGGGCGGCAGCCAGGGAGGACAGGGAAGCGGCGCGGGACGGCGGATCTGGGCCAGGGAACCCGTTCCCGAGGGTCGGCGGCGCGGAGAGCTCGAGCCCACCTCGGCCAGTTGTAGCGGCAGCGGATCTGGCTGGGCTGGACGTCGGATCGGGCATGGAGGGAACCGGCGGGACCGGCGGAGGTGGAGGGGCACGTCGGGGTCGACGGCCGGCGTCTCACCGGAGGCCTGGGGGTAGTGCTCGTGGCTCTGGATCTGGTTCCTCCCTGATCTGGAGCGCTCGAAGCGAGCGCACGGAGGCACTGGGGAGCAGGCGGCCGCGCGGGCCTGGGCGGGCCGCGCCTGGGCCCGGCGGGCCGTGGCGGCGGGGACGACGCAGGTGGACATGTGGCGCGCGGGGAGAGGGCGAGGAGGCCGAGGTGGCGTGGAATGCCCAATCAGACGGCGCCAAGTGGCATTGGTGAGGTGGCCAGCGGCGCTGGGTGGATTTTTGCGGCGACAAGTGGCGAGGAGAGAGCGGCTGCGCACGGAAATTGAGGGAGAGAGGCTGGAGGTAGGTGGAGGGGCTAGGAATTGCCAAAAATGGACTAGGGGTGTCCATATATAGGCATATGGCTAGGTTTAGGGGGGGTTTTGGGGGCTTTCGGAGCCATCGGATCACGATCCAATGACACCGGAGCGGAGGGGAGTAGGCTGGGCCTAGGTGGGCTGTGTAGATTAGTTGCGCTGAGATGAGAGGAGAGGGAGAGAGGCCCACGGGGGTTTTCGGAGACCGAAAACGTCCGACGTTTAAACCGGCGACTAGTGCCGCTATATATATCCGTTGGGCTATCAAACGAGCTCCGAATGCGATGAAATTTGGCAGGCGGCCTGTCTACACTATAATAAGACCACACGCTAAGTTTCAACCCATTCCGAGAACGTTTTTCAGCCACTCATAAAATAAATATTCGGAGACACCGCGGGCGCGTGCAAGTGTGTCTGGGCTCAGAACGGCTAACGGAGAGGACGAGGGAACTCGGATGGATGCAAGTTTTGAAAACATGCTGATGCAACACACATGATGACATGGCAAGATGCAACACGCAAGCAGATGACATGGCACTGACAATGAATAACTGGCTGACACCTGGCGCACCGGTCTCGTGGTGTCACACCTGGTCTTGCTATCTTTGACTGTGCTACCTCGTCCTTCTCTGGTGCACGAATTCTTCAGTGTGTGAGCACGACTTACGTCACGCTTTCAACATCATGTCGCTTGTCTTGAAAGGCAACTTTGGTTTCGAGTTTGCATCTTATATATTGATCATATAACTTGCCACTTCGTCATTCCCTTGCTTGTTGTCGTTATTGTTTGATTGCATCCTCTTGAAACCTCCCGAAAAATGTGTTGGATCACCTTCAACACTTTGACTTCTTCTGAGATGTCAACTGCGTTCATGTTGAGAAATACCATCCTTGCCCCTCGATGATTTGTGTTAACATCAACAACATTATTGCCTTCCCTCCAACACAAACTTGTTCCTGATGTGGGGCTCCTTGCTGTCCAGCTTATGTTATGTTCTACCTTGGAGTATTACCATATTTTACGTTAAGAATGTCGTGAGCATTTCACCACCTCTTTATAGTAATAATTCTCGCCCCCACCATTCTTTCTTGGTCCCGTGTTGATTCTAACCGGGATGCCAATTTTCAAATGATGCTGCTTAGGTTCTGTACTTCTAGCAGCCCTATTGCTTTGAAATTTAACTATCGCCATTTCGTTCTTAGACTGTTGATTATTGGATCGTCACTCTAACACTGATCTTGCTGCCTAAGGTCATATTACAGACACACTTTTAACCAATGATTAATAATGTATGCTTTCCTCAAGCATACAACATTATATATCATTTTAATTGACAAATGCCATCTCCTTATTCACATAATTATGGTAATCACATCCATTTGGAATTATCGATGAATTGTCGCTGATTCCACCAGCCACCTCCTCATCCTCTCATTGGGTTAATGATGAACTATTGTTTCGGGAACCCGTTACCAAAGTTCAATTCCCGACAATCTTGCGATGTCCTTTCGTCGATTTGTGTTGCACCTTTTCTTCTCGAACATCCCAAGTCTGAGGTATCATGACACCAATCGGATCTGAATCTCGGTCAGATATGATGGTTGGGACAACTTTCCAGGAGTTATAATGTTGGCTCTTTGATGACCCGGTAATATGATGTCATGCCTAGCACCTCTAGCTGGAGGATCTATCATTATAATTTCTTTTGCAAGGATAACCATTCTTCCAGGAGGAGATTGTAAGACTTATTTTATAAGTTGCTCCCGATGGATCATTTGTGTATCCAAAGTCTAGCCCCTGTTCGGAACACCATATCATTGCTACCTCGAAGCATGACAATGATACCCCACTCATCAACAAGAACATTGGAGGCGCGATGCTAGGTGTTTCTTGGCCAGTTATCCAAACACCGTTGTATGGGTAACATCTTGATTAATCCTTGCCTCTTTATCTGAATGGTTGGGTACTTGCTCTCCTACCCTGTATGCCATGTTCTGCTTGTCCATGGTAAGGATATACTCCTAATAATTGTGTGTAATCACGGTTTCCCTTTTCATTGTTCTGTTTAACCTTCTTGGTCTATATGATCTAAGTAGTAATAATTCTCTGCTTATGTAAACACCTCGTTGTACAACTCTGTCAGTAAGACCTTGATTCTATTGTTGATAAAAATCCGGTACTGCCGGTGGATGAGAACTTTGGCTATTGGTCCGCCTCGTTTCAACGAGCGGGAAAATGGTTCCCTTTGTTCCCCATCCTTGGTACCGACATTGTTGCCGACATAGCTGACAAGCTATCCACCGACATGCCTCCCCGTCGCGCCTGTGCAAGATGTCACCACCCTTCCTATTTTCAACCCACATGGTGGGCCCATAACCCACTGATGACCCACAAGTGTAGGGGGTCTATTGTAGTCCTTTCAATAAGTAAGAGTGTCGAACCCAACGAGGAGCAGAAGGAAATGATATGCAGTTTTCAGTAAGGTATTGTCCGAAAGCACTAAAATTATAGGTAACAGATAGTTTTGTGATAAGGTAATTGGTAGCAAGTGACAAAAGGTAAAAGTAAATAAGGTGCAGCAAGGTGGCCCAATCCTTTTTGTAGCGAAGGACAAGCCTGAACAAACTCTTATATGAAGGAAAGCGCTCCCGAGGACACATGGGAATTATCGTCAAGCTAGTTTTCATCACGATCATCTAATTCGCGTTCGGTACTTTGATAATTTGGTATGTGGGTGGACCGGTGCTTGGGTGCTGTCCTTACTTGGACAAGCCTCCCACTTATGATTAACCTCTAATGCAAGCATCTGCAACTACAAAAGAAGTATTAAGGTAAACCTAACCATAGCATGAAACAAGTGGATCCAAATCAGCCCCTTACGAAGCAACGCATAAACTAGGGTTTAAGCTTCTGTCACTCTAGCAACCCATCATCTACTTATTACTTCCCAATGCCTTCCTCTAGGCCCAAATAATGGTGAAGTGTCATGTAGTCGACGTTCACATGACACCACTATAGGAGAGACAACATACATCTCATCAAAATATCAAACGAATACCAAATTCACATGACTACTTATAGCAAGACTTCTCCCATGTCCTCAGGAACAAAAGTAACTACTCACAAGACATAATATTGTTCATGATTAGAGGGGTATTATTATGCATAATGGATCTGAACACATGATCTTCCACCAAATAAACCAACTAGCATCAACTACAAGGAGTAATCAACACTACCAGCAACCCACAAGTACCAATATGAGGTTTGGGTACAAAGATTGGATACAAGAGATGAACTAGGGTTTGAGAGGAGATGGTGCTGGTGAAGATGTTGATGAAGATAGTCCTCCCCAAGATGGGAGAGTTGTTGGTGATGACGGCGGTGACGATTTCCCCCTCCCGGAGGGAAGTATCCCCGGAAGAACAGCTCTGCCGGAGCCCTAGATTGGTTTCCGCCAAGGTTCTGCTTCGAGATGGCAGCGTATGGTCCCGAAAGCCTCCTTATGATTTTTTAGGTCAAAACACCTCATATAGGAGAAGATGGGCATTGGGGGGCATCGGGGGCCCTATGAGGCAGGGGGTGCGCCCAGAGAGGGGGGGGCGCCCCCCACCCTCGTGGACAGGTGGTGGCCCCCTGATGATCTTCTTTCGCCAGATATTTTTCATATTTTCTGAAACGGTGTCCTGTGAAATTTCGGGGCTTTTTGAGTTGTGCATAATAGGTTTCCAGAGTTTGCTTCTTTTCCAGCCCAGAATTCCAGCTTCCGACATTCTCCCTCTTCATGTAAACCTTGTAAAATAAGAGAGAAAAGGCATAAGTATTGTGACATAACGTGTAATAACAGCCCATAAAGTAATAAATCTAAACATATAAGCATGATGCAAAATGGACGTATCAACTCCCCCAAGCTTAGACCTCGCTTGCCCTCAAGCGAAAGCCGATATCGAAAAATATGTCCACATGTTTAGAGATAGAGGTGTCAATAAAAATAAAATACGGACATGAGGGCATCATGATCATTCTCATAACAGCAATACACACACACACACACACACACACACACACACACACACACACATATATATTGTCATATGATTCTTATGCTAAAGTAAAAATTCATTTACAATATCGAGCATGAATCATAATCTTCATTGAAAACCAACAAACTATAATCTCGGTTATTGAAGCAATTGCAATTTATCATAACATCGGAAAGAGTCAATATAAGAGCTTTCCAGCAAGCCTACATACTCAACTATCATATAGTCTTTCACAATTGCTCACACTCACGCAATACTTATGGTTATGGAGTTTTAATCGGACACAGAGAAAGATAGGGGCTTATGGTGTTGCCTCCCAACCTTTTACCTCAAGGGTAATGTCAACAGTAATAGACCATGAAAACTTACATCCAAGTGGGTATATATGTCAGGATCTTTCCAACAAAATGTGCTTGTCAAAGGATAAAATGTAAAAAGGAAAGGTGAATTTCACCTTGACTCTTATAAGGCAAGATTAATAGATAGGCCCTTCACAGAGGGAAGCAGAGGTTGTCATGTGTTTTTATGGTTTGATGCACAAAGTCTTAGCACATAAGAACGGCACTTTATATTGCCACTTGTGATAAGGACCTTTATTATGCAATTCGTCGCTTTTATTACATCCATATCACAAGATCGTATAAAGCTTATTTCCTCCACACTAATAAATCACACATATTTTAGCGAGTTTGCAACATGACAACTTACTTGAAGGATCTTACTCAATCCATAGGTAGGTATGGTGGACTCTCATGGCAAAACTGGGTTTAAGGATGTATGGAAGCACAAGTAGTATCTCTACTTGGTGCAAGGAGTTTTGGCTAGCATGAGGGGGAAAGGCAAGCCCAACATGTTGGATGATCCATGACAATATACTTTATTTTAGATATAAGAAAACATAACCCATTATGTTGTCTTCCTTGTCCAACATCAACTCTTTAGCATGTCATATTTTAATGGGTGCTCACAATCATAAAAGATGTCCAAGATAGTATATTTGTATGTGAAGCCTCTCTTTCTTTATTACTTCCTATTAATTGCAACGGTGACCAGAACTATGTTTGTCAACTCCCAACAACTTTTATTCGTCATACTCTTTATATGTGAAGTCATTACTTCCCATAAGATCAATATGATCTCTTGGACACTCTTTATGTTTTCTTTCTTTTTATCATGACCAAAGTGAGGAAATCAAGCCCTTGACTCAACACTAATCTTTCTTATATAGCTCACGGACTCGATTACAAAGGGTAAAGATCATAAAGCAAAAGCTCACAACTAGATCATGCTAACTTTATTCTACTAGGTCAAGATACTACCAAAAGGATTGAACTAAGGAAAACGGTAAAGATAGGAGTGATGGTGATACGATACCGGGGTCACTCCCCCAAGCTTGGCAGTTGCCAAGGGGAGTGCTCATACCCATATGATTAGGTCTCCTTCTTCGGTGGTGGTGATGATGGAGTTGAAAGTAGTGACGCCGGATCATCATATATCGAGCGTAGGAGATCCTCCAGCTTGCAGATAATACTTTTGAGTGCAGCTATATACTCCTTAAAAAATATTTTCACTTGTGAGATACTTGTTTTGAATTTGAGCTAACTCAATCATCTTGAAAGCTTCAATCTCAGTTGAAGTAAAGAGGTTGGGAAGAGGTTGATCGATGTCTTCTTCTCCCAGTGCTGGAGCCTGATCTTCCTCCTCCTTCTTGATCCTCTTCTCCTTGTTGGTCTCCTCGGGTCCTTCCCTCTTAAGATCTATCTTCATTAGCCAAGCATCATTGCCTTCATTGTTGGAGGAAGGAGATGACATGGTACCTGGCTTCGTCAACCCTAGCAGAAAATATCTCGAAACAAGAACAGAGGATTTTTGCGTGATACAGAGGTCAAAACCTTCGGGAGTATATATAATGAATTTTTACCGACCAAAAGGAGTAACATACAAGAAATCGGAGTCCGGGAGACACACGGGGTGCCCACGAGGCAGGGGGGCGTGCCCAGGGGAAGGGGGCGCGCCCTCCACCCTCGTGGATGCCTCGTGTCACTTCCGGACTGTCACTTATTTTTCTATTTTTCTAAATATTCCAAAACGGTGAAAAATTGCCTTTAGGACTGTTTTGGAGTCGGTTTACTTACCGTACCACATACCTCTTCCTTTTCGGAGTCTGGATCGTTCTGGAAAGTGTCCCTTATGTATTCCTCCGGGGTTACGGTTTCAATAACATTGGTTTCAACATTTATAGGGTTACCTGAGATATAATGTTTAATTCTTTGACCGTTCACCACCTTCGGATTTGTGCCTTCGAAGTTGTTGATTTTTATGGCACCAGAACGATAGACCTCCTCGATAACGTAAGGTCCTTCCCACTTAGAGAGAAGTTTTCCTGCAAAAAATCTTAAACGAGAGTTGTATAGCAATACATAATCACCTATGTTAAACTCATGCTTTTGTATCCTTTTGTCATGCCATCTTCTAACTTTTTCTTTAAACAGCTTGGCATTCTCATAGACCCGGGTCCTCCATTCATCAAGAGAGCTAATGTCAAATAACCTCTTCTCACCAGCAAGTTTGAAATCATAACTGAGCTCTTTAATAGCACAATATGCCTTATGTTCTAGCTTAAGAGGTAAGTGACAAACTGTTCCATAAACCATCTTATATGGAGACATACCCATAGAATTTTTGTATGCAGTTCTATAGGCCCATAATGCATCATCAAGTTTCTTGGACCAATTTTTTATAGACCTATTAACTGTCTGTAATATCCCAAATTTTCAATTTGGAATGTTATACATAGATCATACTGCATTGCATGCTCTTTGCATTTTTGTTTGTGGCGTGCCTAGAAATTCTAAGCAACTCAAGGACCTACGGAGAGAGTTGGGAATTTTACCGTTTTCGTATTTGAGTTCACTCGAATACCGGTACGAGGACAGTGTGATTTTAATTATTTTTCTCTCCTAAACATATTTGTAAATACAATATATGAGTGGAGATAATATGACTTCTCCAAAATAACAGAAATATTGGAGGAAAAATGTTAAAATCACTTTTGGTATTTTTTTGGATTTATTTGCGATTTTATTTGCATAGGAAAAATGTGTGTTTTTCAAAATGGCATTTAGGTCCGAGAAAAATGTTCACTTTGTCCTAAATATTATTAGAGGATGGCGAAAATTTATTTTGGTATTTTTGGAGTCCGTTTAGTATTTCTTTCGTTAGTTTTTCTGCACCAGGACTCTTTTAGAAAAAAAAGAGGCAACCAACTTAGAGTCGTGTTGGCCCAGGACTTCGGGCTTTATAAGCCGCCGCCCGGGCCCAAATCAGCCCAGCCACCCCAGCCTCCCGCAGCCGCGCCGCGCCCCTGCCCTAGCGTCGCCGCCGCCGCCGCTTCGCCGCGCCGCCGCCCGTCGCCCGCCGTTCGCCGCGCCGCCGCCCGTCGCCCGCCGTTCGCCGCCCCGCAGCCGCGCCGCCGATCGCCGCCCGCCGCCGCCCTCCCGCAGCCGCGCCGCCGCCCCGCAGCCGCCGGACCGCCGCCGCCGGACCGCCGTCTCGCCGGAGTTCGTCGTTACGAGGTAGTTATCGTTTTTTTAAAAAACTGATCGGTTTTTCGTAAACCGTAGATTCGTTTTTTAGGCTTAGATCGGTTCGGTTTTCTTCGGTTTAGCTATTTAGCGGACCCTCGTCCGTAAGTTTGTTTTAACGAACGCTTTTCGTCCGTTAGCCGCAGACAGCGAACGTTCGTTCGTTAGCCTGTTTGTCAGTTTTCTTTTTGGGGTATTTATCCGCGGTTATTCCGATCGCGATTTCTGCCCTGATCTTGTTTTTCGTTTTTCTTTTCGCTCGAGAGTCGGAATCAGGTGATTCAAAATCCCAGATCTTCGTCTCGATGCCCTCTTTACGTTTAACCAACTTGAACAAAGTTTTGGCTACTATAAAATTTTACTTTAGGCCAATTAGTAACCGGAGCTCGTTTCTTTCGCAGTTTGAGTTTCGTTGCTTCTTTCGATTTGATTCTTTTTGCAAACCGGAGTTCTTAAGTTGAACTTTCTGGTTAGATCTTATCTTTTGCAGTTTTGTTTGTGCATCATTGCTTGTTTGCTTATGTATGCTATTGTTTGCTTGCGATAGAATACCTGGACTGTGAAGCGTGCTACTACGAGTCTCTAGGTTTTGCGAATCGTCAGCAAGGCAAGTAACACTTTGATCATACTTTTATTACCCAGTTTTTATGCATTAGATCAAACCCTCAAACATTGCATGAGTAGGATCTCTTAACTTGCGGGACTGGGAAGTAGATTGAGGTAGAACCTATTACCTGCATTATTTTTCAAACCCTTGGGAGTTACTTCTACGTTTGCTTAAGTTGCTATGCTATGCTAGTAGACGTGGTTTGGGTTTGAGAGAAATCCATGACAGATGTGAGTTGTTAATTAATGATTCAACTTAAGGTGGCTACTTGAATAAACATATGGGTGGATTGGTTGCAGGGCACCTGGGGAACCCAGTGTTGTCCTAGGAAATCCCGGGGTTCCGTGTGATTTTCCCTATGGAATGCCACCCAGGCTCAAAGGGATCATAAAACTATTCATGCTAGAAACTTCCGTGTGCAGCCACATGCCAATATGGGCTCTGGCATAGTTGAGTAAGTTGTTGGAAACCTTTCCGTGATGGGCTAGCAGATGTAGAGGGATTGTAGGTGTACCGGCCTATCTATCCGGTTAAGGGGACCTCTTCGGAAAGACTGTGTCTCGGTCATCCGTTTCTCAAACACCATGCAGTGCGAGAAACCAAACAGAGGCGATCGAGTTTTGTGGGAAAAGTGCACAAACCTCTGCAGAGTGTACAAACTGATCATGATTAGTCGTGTCCTCGGTTATGGACATCTTGAGTATCTGGTACTTGAATTATTGGTTGATCTCATCACTCTATAATTTAATTTGTTGGGTTAATGATGAACTTTTAATTTGGGATTGAGTTGGAGGTACCTTCTCAATGATTTTCAACCAACATGGTAGTTAAAATAAAATTTATTCCTTTGCTGTAGGGAAAAATTGGCTTTACGCAAAACTTTAACCTTAGAGCCTCCAGCAGCCAAATATGCATGTAGTATAGCCTTTATTCTGTTACTTGAAATCCTTTGTGTTATCTTGCCAGCATATTCCATGTGCTGACCCGTTTTCGGGCTGCAACATATTACGTTGCAGGCTTTTTAGACGAGGAATAAGACGTGCTAGGTCGTTTGTCATGCACTCAGCTATGCCGTTGGAGTTGATGGACTCACTTATCTTCCAAGCCTTCCGCTATTATTTTGTTAGATGGCCTTAAGCCATAGATTTTGTGTTAAGTTATCTTTGGAGACATTCAATGTAATAAGTGTGTGATCGCCACTCTGTTATAAATCCTTCAAGTACTGTGTGTGTGTCAGCATTACCGATCCAGGGATGACAGTGAAACACAGTGACTTCGGTCCATTCGGATCGTGGTCGCTACAAAGATGGTATCAGAGCACACGCTGACTGTAGGACACGACCACTAAGACAGACCCTAGATCACTCTTCTCTACTCATTTCTGACTTCTCTCCATTTTCTACTTCTTTAGGATGGTGGACCCAAGGAACAAGTTCACTCAACTGGATGAAGACACACCATTTGGACGACATTTGAAGGAAGTCACTAGGTACCTGAACATAGGAATACCAAGCTTTACCGGGACCTACACCGCCACTTTACCGGAGGAGGAGCGATGGAGCATTCAAGTTCAAATTCCCGGAAGAACCTTCGCCCCATCCACCGAGCCAATAGAGTTTTCTTTTGATGCGCCAACTTGGGGTCTAGGCAAGAGCATGGCCGCCCACATCACGATGGGAAGGATCGGAGAAGTCTACCAGCAGGAGCTGAAGGACACCATCTACCAGATTTGTGGGAGCCGAGATGAGAGTTGGGATATGATCAGCACCCGGAAGGATATGTCCATTGCATCATTCATCCTGAAGTTGAACCAGCACATTCGACGACAGGAGCACCAGATGTGCGCTGGGATGATAGAATTGAAGAAGGCACTAAACAGGAATTTGGAGCTAGAAGAACTTAAGTCTACTCGTGACGGATACGAGGAGGAGATGTTGATACTAATGGAGAAGAATGATGATCTGACAAAGAAGCTAGGAGTATTCATGGGAGATCCAGCACCAGGAGGTGAAGAAGAGGAAGAAGAACCCAAGGAAATTCCTCCCGAAGATTACATTATCATCGACGACACGGATTCAAAACCCGATGATAGTAAAGACGAAGACTATGTAGATGAAGCTGGAGCAGACATCATGGAATCGCCCGCCGATAAATATTTTTAGATGACCACCCTATGACTAGTAGTCTACCCCATATATTAGTATTTAGAGCACTTTGTAACGGTAGTTATATTTGTAAGATCTTGCTTGAAATTGATTGGTGTGATATGATTGTGTTTGTCTCATGTGCATATGGGTAGTGATTTTTCCTTAGACCTCAATTCTGTTCTAATCTGTTCCCTCTACACCCATCAGATGCCTCCAAGACGTGAGCCCGGATTTGAGTTTCCCCCTGAGCTCACTCAGTTGATCCAGCAGCAGAACACCCTGATGCAACTTCTTGTCCAGAACAGTCAGAACAACCAGAACAACAACAACAACCCTCCACCACCACCACCACCCGTGGACAACCTGACACGTTTCTTAAGGTTGCAACCACCAGTGTTTGCTAGCAGCATCGAACCAATAGTGGCTGATGACTGGCTACGCAAGATTGGAAGGGATTTGACCACCGCCAATTGCTCGGATGCTGAGAAGGTGCGATTTGCCACACACCAGTTATCTGGGCCAGCCGCAGCATGGTGGGAGAACTACACAGCCACTTTCCCCATAGCCAATGTTACTTGGGAGCAGTTTCAGCAAGCTTTCCGTACTGTCCATGTCTCAACTGGAGCTATGAGCATGAAGAAGCGGGAGTTTCGCAACTTGCGCCAAGGAAACCATACTGTGGCACAGTACGTGGATGAGTTTAGTACCCTATCTCGTTATGCCCCAGATGATGTGGCCACAGATGCCGCTAAGCAGGAGAGATTTATGGAAGGGCTGAATGATGAGATGAGCGTATAGTTGATGGTGGCAATTTTCAACAACTACTAGGAGTTGGTAGATAAGGCTCTTATGATTGAAGGGAAGCACCAGCAGATTGAAAGCCGCAAGAGGAAGTATGGACAAGGAAGGAATAATTCTGGAGCCCAGCAGAAGCCCCGATTCACTCCGAATTCAGGAGGATATACCCATAACCATGGAATTCCCCACAACCACAATGGCCCTAAGAATGGAAATGGGAATGGAGCAAGTAGTAACCAGAGCCGCTCTACCCCGTCCACACCCGCTAAGAAGGATTTCAGCCACGTCACTTGTTTCAAGTGCGGGAAGAATGGGAACGGCAATGGAAGCGCCGGGAAGAAGCCCAACCCGTTCAACAAAGGACAAGTGAACCACATGACTGTGGAGGAGGTAGAAGAGCAACCAGATGCTGTTATCGATAAGTTTTTGGTTAAGACATTTACCACAATGGTTCTTTTCGATACTGGTGCATCGCATTCATACATTTCAAGGGGATTTGTGAATAGACATAGGATGTCCACCCGAGTTCTTAAGACCCCCATGTTAGTAAGTTCACCAGGAGCAGAGTATATGGCACACCAAGCATGTTTTGGGACGCCATTGACCATAGGACGCCACATTTTCCCCTCCGACCTAATAGTTGTGTATTCACAAGGATTGGATGTGATATTAGGTATGGATTGGCTATCGAAGTATGGAGGTAACATTGATTGTGCCAGTAAGTCTATTTTGCTCAACACCCCGGAGGGAAAAAGGATTAAGTATGTATCTAGGCATTCGCCTACAAGGACACAAGTACATTCTCTCACGGGAGTTGTTCAGGAGGAAGTGCCAGTAGTAAAGGATTATCCGGATGTGTTTCCAGAGGAGTTACCTGGCATGCCACCGGATAGAGATATTGAGTTTCTGATTGAGTTGTTGCCTGGCACCGGACCAATATCTAAGAGACCGTATCAGATGCCAGCGAATGATCTGGAGGAGATCAAGAAGCAAATTAAGGAGCTATTGGAGAAAGGTTTTATTCGCCGAAGTTCATCACCTTGGGGAGCCCCAGTGCTGTTGGTCGAGAAGAAGGATGGATCTTTAAGAATGGTCGTTGATTATCGTGCGCTGAATGAAGTGACAATTAAGAATAAGTACCCGCTGCCGATGATCAATGATTTGTTCGACCAACTCCAAGGAGCGAAAGTATTATCCAAAATAGATCTACGATCTGGATACCACCAATTAAAGATACGAGAGAAGGATATACCTAAGACAGCCTTCACCACACGGTACGGGCTATATGAGTATACGGTTATGTCATTTGGATTGACTAACGCCCCTGCCTACTTCATGAGTATGATGAACAAGGTGTTCATGGAGTTCTTGGATAAGTTTGTCGTGGTATTCATAGATGATATTCTGATATACTCAAAGGTTGAAGAAGAACATGCAGAGCATTTGCGTTTGGTATTGGAGAAGCTCAGAGAACATCAGTTGTATGCCAAGTTTAGCAAATGCGAGTTTTGGTTGAAGGAAGTTGGATTCCTAGGGCATGTTATATCGGGAGAAGGTATAGCAGTGGACCCCGTCAAAGTGCAGGCAGTCACTGAGTGGTTGGCACCCACTTCAGTTGGAGAGATCCGCAGTTTTCTTGGACTCGCGGGATACTACCGAAGGTTCATAGAAAATTTCTCCAAGATTGCAAAGCCAATGACGACATTGTTGAAGAAGGAGACAAAGTTCGATTAGACCGAAGAATGTGAAGAGTGTTTCCAGGAGTTGAAGAAACGGTTGACGACAGCCCCAGTGCTGATATTGCCAGATATACGCAAGGATTTCCAAGTGTATTGCGATGCTTCACGCTTAGGACTTGGAGGAGTACTTATGCATGATGGAAGAGTTGTTTCCTATGCATCCCGTCAACTACGACCGCACGAGTTGAACTACGCGACGCACGATCTGGAGTTAGCAGCTGTAGTGCACGCACTGAAAACCTAGAGACATTACCTTATTGGAAATCGTTGTGATGTGTACACGGATCACAAGAGTTTTAGGTACATTTTCACACAGAAGGAGCTGAACCTCAGATAGAGGAGATGGTTGGATCTTATAAAGGATTATGATATGAAGCTGCACTATCATCCAGGAAAGGCCAACGTCGTGGCAGACGCTTTGAGCCGGAGGAGTTATGCCAATACCCTAGTAAAAGGGGGATTGCCACAGGAGTTAGCAGAACATCTCAGGGAGCTTCGTTTGGAGATAGTTCCTAGAGGTTTCGTTGCTACGTTGGAAGTTCAGTCGACATTACTGGGAAAGATACGTGATGCCCAGAAGGATGATAAGGAAATCTTAGAGATAAGGAAACGGATGAGTGAAGGAAAAGCCAAGGGATTTTGTGAGGACAAACACGACACCTTGTGGTTTGAGGATCGAATCTATGTGCCCAACGACCCGGAGATCAGGAAGTTGATACTGCAGGAAGCACATGATTCGCCATACTCGATACACCCCGGAAACACCAAGATGTATTTGGATTTGAAGGAACGTTTCTGGTGGACGGGAATGAAGAAGGATATTGCCGAGTATGTAGCCGTATGTGATGTATGCCAGAGAGTAAAGGTAGAACATCAGAAGCCAGCAGGATTGCTACAGCCTATGCCAATACCCGAATGGAAGTGGGAGAATCCTGGCATGGATTTTATCACCGGATTGCCCAGGACCAAAGCAGGATATGACTCAATCTGGGTAGTAGTGGACCGATTGACCAAAGTAGCCCACTTTATCCCTGTGAAAACCACTTATACCAGTGCGAAGTTGGCCAAGATATACATGACCAGGATCGTATGTCTGCATGGAGTTCCGAGGACCATTGTATCAGATAGAGGAACACAGTTCACCTCAAAGTTTTGGCATCAGCTACACCAAACTTTGGGAATGAGGCTGGAATTCAGCACCGCTTTCCATCCGCAGACCGATGGACAGACCGAGAGAGTCAACCAGATCCTGGAGGACATGTTGAGAGCCTGTGCGTTAGATTATGGATCTAGTTGGGATGATAATTTGCCCTACGCGGATTTCTCGTACAACAGCAGTTACCAGGCTAGTTTGAAGATGGCACTGTTCGAGGCATTGTATGGAAGGAGATGCCGAACACCGTTAATGTGGGATGAAGTTGGAGACCGACAATTGTTTGGACCAGACTTGATCAAAGAGTCTGAGGAGAAGGTGAAGTTGATTCGAGATAGATTGAAGGTAGCTCAGTCCAGGCAGAAGAGTTATGCGGACTCGAAGCGCAAGGAGATAGCCTATGAGATCGGAGATAGAGCGTACTTGAGAGTATCGCCTCTACGAGGAGTTAAACGTTTCGGAGTTAAAGGGAAGCTAGCCCCGAGATTTGTGGGACCTTACCGTGTTTTGGAACACACGGGAGAGGTTGCCTATTAGTTGGAACTGCCCGAAGGATTGTCAGGAGTGCACGACGTGTTTCACGTTTCACAGCTTAAGAAGTGCCACGCAGAGATGGCCGACATATCGCTTAGAGACACAGTACCCCTAGAAACAATTCAGTTGGTAGTGATCTGACCTACGAGGAGAAGCCTGTTAAGATTCTCGAAGTTTCGAGCAGAGTTACCCGCAATAAGGTTATCAAGTTTTGCAAAGTTCAGTGGAGTCACCACACCGAGGAAGAGGCCACCTGGGAACGAGAAGATGATCTACGCAAGGACCACCCACACCTGTTCTCTAGCCAAGTCGAATCTCGAGGGCGAGATTCATTCTTAGGGGGGTAGGTTTGTAACATCCCAAATTTTCAATTTGGAATGTTGTACATAGATCATACTGCATTACATGTTCTTTCAATTTTTGTTTGTGGCGTTCCTCGAAATTCTAAGCAACTCAAGGACCTACGGAGAGAGTTGGGAATTTTACCGTTTTCGTATTTGAGTTCACTCGAATACCGGTACGAGGACAGTGTGATTTTAATTATTTTTATCTCCTAAAAATATTTCTAAATACAATATATGAGTGGAGATAATATGACTTCTCCAAAATAACAGAAATATTGGAGGAAAAAATGTTAAAATCACTTTTGGTATTTTTCTGGATTTATTTGCGATTTTATTTGCATAGGAAAATGCGCGTT
Source organism: Secale cereale (assembly GCA_902687465.1). NCBI lineage: Eukaryota > Viridiplantae > Streptophyta > Magnoliopsida > Poales > Poaceae > Secale > Secale cereale. Next base: position 559,496,900 of record LR738711.1, read on the forward strand.
TTTCAAAATTGCATTTAGGTCCGGGAAAAATGTTCACTTTGTCCTAAATATTATTAGAGGACGGTAAAAATTTATTTCGGGATTTTTGGAGTCCGTTTAGTATTTCTTTCGTTAGTTTTTCTGCGCGAGGACTCTTTTAGAAAAAAAAAGAGGCAACCGACTTAGAGTCCTGTTGGCCGAGGACTTCGGGCTTTATAAGCCGCTGCCCGGGCCCAAGTCAGCCCAGCCGCCCCAGCCTCCCGCAGCCGCGCCGCGCCCCTGCCCTAGCGTCGCCGCCGCCGCTTCGCCGCGCCCCTGCCCTAGCGCCGCCGCCGCCGTTCGCCGCATCGCTGCCCGCCGCCCGCCGTTCGCCGCCCCGCAGCCGCGCCGCCGCTCGCCGCCCGCCGCCGCCCTCCCTGTAATGCCCAGGATGGGACTATATCTCCTACGTGTCGAGGCACAACTTAAAGATATAAGCCCATTCTGGAATGATCGCAAGTTTGGTACCTTTGCACATCTCATGTAAAAATAGGGATGGAAAACTGAAAAGATAGTTGGCTTACACTCGCCACGTCACACAAATACATTACATGTTCAAACATCATTCAGATAAACATCACAGCCCATCTAAGGGTAAAGATCCAAATGACAAGATACAAAACATAACATTAAACCACAGGTCTAGAATGAATCCTAGTAGAAGCTCTACTGATCAGCCGGATAGTTCACATAGTAACGGCTACGCTCCTCGTCGTACTCCCAGTCTAGCTCAGTGCCATCGCCTGTGTAGCTCACCATCGTACCTGCATCTAGTGTGTTGAAGTAACTGTGAGCCATAGAGGACTCAGCAATCCCGTTCCCGGGTAACACGACTATTTAAGCCTTGGGTGAGGAACAAGGCTGAAGAAAGAACAAGAGTCTGCATCAGCACTAGCCTAGCTTACGTAAAAGAGAGCGAGAAGAGAAGGTGCCTCGGTCGAGAGATGATCACGAAGTGATCCTAACTAAAGCAAGTCAAACATAACCCCACCGTGTTCACTTCCCGAATCCCTTTCGGAAAATGACCGTCACAGTACACACGCCGGTAGTGTATTGGAACATGGTGCCAAGTTTTCTACAACCGGATATTAACAAGTTCTCATCTGCCACATAACCGCGGGCACGGCTTTCGAAAGTTCATAACCCTGCAGGGGTGTTCCAACTTGGCCCATGACAAGCCCACGATCCGCGGAGTCGCAACTCCAAGGTGGGAAGGCCCGAGTATTCTCGGAATCCCGTGCTCAAGATACTCCGACTAAGGTAAGGCTAATCTAGCAAATCCTCCCGGCGTGTCGACACCCTGACAATAGCCGCGCGTATCTAGTCTCAGGACACGACCAGATGGGTGATGCTACAGGTGTATGCCAGATACCTCGGGTTTCCCCAAGGTGGCCCCGCAGGACCCCCAGCTCGGACCAACACTCATGTGGAGCACTGGCCCGGGGTTGTTGATTAAAATAAAAGGGATAGCTAGTCCCTATGCAAGTTTTAGTTATTAGGCGAATAGTACCAATGTTGGGACTTGCTGGAAAAGACTTAGCACTTAGCGATTTATCGAGGGGGTCCCATAACCCCAACCGTGTGAGGAACGCATAATCAAGGAACATAACACCGGTTTATACGGTTCCTAGCGGCATGAGTGGAACAAAACACCAAGCAAAAGGCTTAGCCTTCCACCCATTAGCAATATATAGATGATTTCAGTTAATAATTAATATAGTGTGATATCCCAACAAGCTTCAACAAGAAGCAAGAATCTTCAATCTTCACCTGCAACTAACAATGCTATAAGAGGGGCTGAGCGAAGCCTACGTATAGCCAATCAATGGTTTCAATAGGTAGGGTGGTTAAACAGGTTCATGGTTACAATAGGAGGCTGACAGGAAAACATGGGCATCGAGGCAAAACTATAGATCGAGACTTCTAGCAATAGGCAAAGATAGTAATGTTATCGGGGTTTGATCATCTTGCCTGAAGAGTTGTCGATGGGGTCGTAAGAGGGGTCCTCGTTCTCAAGCTCGGTAGTAACCTCGTGCTCGTACTCGTACTCGGTCTCAGCTTCCGGCTCTACTCAAACACAAGAACACAAGGCAACGAATCAAACAAGATGCAATGCGTAGAAAAATTACTGGATGCATGACTGATGCACTATGGAAGCAAAACAGATGCACTATGGAAGCACAGAAAGTCTACTTAGGAAGCACAGTGTTACGGCACAAAAATATGCATCAAGAAAAATGCTTCAAAACATGATAACAATAGGATATTATGAATCTACATGCAAAATCACACAAGTTTCATATAGAACTTGCTCAAAACGGAGCAACGGGCTAAAAGTTACACCCGAAATAATAAACATGCACAAGCTGAAAATTACAGCCACATAGCAACTTCGGGGTAAGAGATAAATGGCCTACAGCACTCAAATATCATGGCAATGAGCATGGACATAAACTAGACATACTCTACAGCAAGCAGGTCCATTGGAGCACCCCCAAAGGAGCCATGGATCAATAGCAACAAGCTTTGACATATTGAACTTGACAACAAAATCCTGACAGCAGTAATTTGTTGCAACTTGGGAGCAAGAGTTAAATATGCTACAGCCACTCAAATAAGCATGTGAGAGCATGAATGGATAGCCAACAATATATACAACAAGGAATCATCAAGAGTCACCCCAAAACTAACATGGATTGGCCTAGAACAACAAGCAAACATGGCATCTAAAAATTACAGATTCCAGACTTGGTGAAATTTCACCAAGTGTTAAAACAGCAATTTCATCATGGCATCTTTGTGAGCAAGTTTAAGTCACCTCAAAGCATATCAAGACAATTGGTAAGTACCACAACAAAGTACACATGATGGTGAATCCAAAACATCTAAGCATGCATCAAGGGGACAAACACATCAATAGCAATGAGCTCCTCTACGAGGCATCTCGTAATAAGTTTAACGACATAACAGCCACATAGCACTTTGCAAAGGAGATAAGCATGGAAAGATGAAATCTATCATGCAAGCTTAAGCAATCAACATGTAGAGCATCTCAAGACGAACACGTGGACATATCATTTGCATCATTTGGATAAACATGCACCAAGTTATCACATTGCAAAGATGGCATGAAAACAACTACTAACAGCAGTTTATAACGAGTTGCACTCTTCTCATGAAGATTAAAACATCTAGATGACCTCAAACATGCATGGCACAATGGAACAAAACGTAGTACAAGTCTCCACGAACAATTTGACATATCATTCACTCAAATCGGACCATCACACGAAAAGTTATCCACATTTTAAAACAGCATCAGACATCAAAAATTCGGGTACTTAGTGGAAAAACGAGACTACCTCCGGGTCAACAGAAAAAGTCAACGCGGGCTCGGAGGTGGATCGAGCTTGCGGCTGGCGGATCTTCGCAGATCGCGCCGCGGAGTCAACGGGCGGAGCGGGCGGACTGGATCGGGCGCCTAACGGGCCCCGGGTCCGGTCCGTTAGGGTAGATCGGAACGGGCAGCGAGGGGATCGGGATCGG
>LR738711.1:559500519-559530936 GCA_902687465.1 Secale cereale
GGGGGGGGGGGGGGGGGGGGGGGGGGGGGGGGGGGGGGCTTCCCCGATCGATCCAGGCGGCGGGGTCTTCGATGGCTGCGGAGGCTGGCTCGGGCTGGGCCGGCCCGCAGAGCGGCGGACGCCTGGGGCTGGGCCTCGCACGGGGCCCGGGAGGGGAGGCCCAGGAGGCGCGCAGATCGGATCGGGACGAGGGGAGCCTCTGGCTCCCCCGATCCCTCCTGGCGGCGGCGGCGAGAGCCTGAGGGCGACGGGGCCGGCGGGCTCCTGGCGCGGCGGGGAAGGCGCCCGGCCGGCGGAGGGCGGCGGCAAGAGGCCGGCGGGGCCTGGCCGTCCGGCGGCGCGGGGCCGGCGCGGCGGCGGAGGAAGAAGCTCCGGCGAGCTTGGAGGTGCGGTGGCCGGCAGGAGGCGCGGATTCCGGCGAGAATTCCGGCGGCTGGAGGAAGAAGATGATGGTTCTAGGGTTTATTTTGGGGCAAAAATTGGGGAAGATGGACAAAATATATAGGCACAAGGAGCTAGGGTTGTCCAAATGAGGTGTGGTTTTCGGCCACGCGATCAGAATTGGATGGCCTAGATGAAGGGAGGGGGTTGAGTTGGTTTGGTGGGCTGTTGGAGGGGTGTCTTGGGCCTCAAAGAGGGGGTACTTTGAGCCCACGAGAATAACTGTTGGAGTACCAAACGAACTCCAAACGTGACGAGATTTGACAGGCGGGTTACACACACCAAAACAACAACACACGACAAGTCTCACGCAAACCGGAAACGTTACACGGCCAAACACCAAAGTAGGCCTCGGGGATGCCACGGACACGTGAGGGAGCTCCGGAACTCGAAACAGACAACAGAAAGAAACGAGTGGGACCGGATGCAAACGACAACACAAATGCAATGCGATGCACATGACTACATGATATGGATGAATGCCACACACGCAACACGACAAAAGACAAAAACCCGAAAGACGAAGAACCCGGAATGGAATTGATGAAGCTAGAGATATCATAAATTGCCCGAAAGGGAAAGTATTACATCCGGGGCATTACACTCCCGCCGCCGCGCCGCCGCCCCGCAGCTGCCAGATCGCCGGACCGCCGCCAACGGACTACCGTCTCGCCGGAGTTCGTCGTTACGAGGTAGTTATCGGTTTAAAAAAAAACCCGATCGGTTTTTCGTAAACCATAGATTCGTTTTTTAGGTTTAGATTGGTTCGGTTTTTCTTTGGTTTAGCTATTTAGCGGACGCTCGTCCGTACGTTCGTTTTAATGAACGCTTTTCGTGCGTTAGCCGCAGACAGCGAACGTTCATTCGTTAGCCTGTTCGTCAGTTTTCTTTTTCGGGGTATTTATCCGCGGTTATTCGGATCGCGATTTCTGCCCTGATCTTGTTTTTCGTTTTTCTTTTCGCTCGAGAGTTGGAATCAGGTGATTCAAAATCCCAGATCTTCATCTCGATGCCCTCTTTATGTTTAACCAACTTGAACAAAGTTTTGGCTACTGTAAAATTTTACTTTAGGCCAATTAGTAACCGGAGCTCGTTTCTTTCGCAGTTTGAGTTTCGTTGCTTCTTTCGATTTGATTCTTTTTGCAAACCAGAGTTCTTAAGTTGAACTTTCTGGTTAGATCTTATCTTTTGGAGTTTTGTTTGTGCATCATTGCTTGTTTGCTTATGTATGCTATTGTTTGCTTGCGATAGAATACCCGGACTGTGAAGCGTGCTACTACGAGTCTCTAGGTTTTGCGAATCGTCAGCTAGGCAAGTAACACTTTGATCATACTTTTATTACCCAGTTTTTATGCATTAGATCAAACCCTCACACATTGCATGAGTACGATCTCTTAACTTGTGGGACTGGGAAGTAGATTGAGGTAGAACCTATTACCTGCATTATTTTTCAAACCCTTGGGAGTTACTTCTACGTTTGCTTAAGTTGCTATGCTATGCTAGTAGATGTGGTTTGGGTTTGAGAGAAATCCATGACAGATGTGAGTTGTTAATTAAGGATTCAACTTAAGGTGGCTACTTGAATACACATCTGGGTGGATTGGTTGCAGGGCACCTGGGGAACCTAGTGTTGTCCTAGGAAATCCCGGGGTTCCGTGTGATTTTTCCTATGGAATGCCACCCAGGCTCAAAGGGATCATAAAACTATTCATGCTAGAAACTTCCGTGTGCAGCCACATGCCAATATGGGCTCTAGCATAGTTAAGTAAGTTGTTGGAAACCATTCCGTGATGGGCTAGCAGATGTAGAGGGATTGTAGGTGTACCGGCCTATCTATCCGGTTAAGGGGACCTCTTCGGAAAGACTGTGTCTCGGTCATCCGTTTCTTAAACACCATGCAGTGCGAGAAACCAAACGGAGGCGATCGAGTCTTGTGGGAAAAGTGCACAAACCTCTGCAGAGTGTACAAACTGATCATGATTAGCCATGTCCCCGGTAATGGACATCTTGAGTATCTGGTACTTGAATTATTGGTTGATCTCATCACTCCATAATTTAATTTGCTGGGTTAATGATGAACTTTTAATTTGGGATTGAGTTGGAGGTATCTTGTCAATGATTTTCAACCAACATGGTAGTTAAAATAAAATTTATTCCTTTGTTGTAGGGAAAAATTGGCTTTACGCAAAAACTTTAACCTTAGAGCCTCCACCAGCCAAATATGCGTGTAGTATAGCCTTTATTCTGTTACTTGAAATCCTTTGTGTTATCTTGCCAGCATATTCCATGTGCTGACCTGTTTTCGGGCTGCAACATATTACGTTGCAGACTTTTCAGATGAGGAATAAGATGTAACGCCCCGGACACACCCGCCGGTGGTCGTTACTCCTGGCAGGATCTAGACTGGCCTCACATATCAATACTAGTCTTTTCTGCGCACTTTGTCCTCACTCGTGCGCACCCGGGAGCAACTTCCCGGTCGGTCACCCATCCTGAAACTACTCCAAGCTGAGCACGCTTAACTTTGGAGTTCTATCCGAATGGGCTCCCGGAAAAGAAGGAATTCCTTATTGATATGAGTAGTCTATCATCCCTAATAAGCCAGGGTATCACATACACCCCCACTCAGAGGAATCGACGTCCTCGTCGGGCCACAGGAACGTTCCCTCTTGGCACAACCGTCTGTGCTTCCAGGACAACACATGTGACATGTCGTGTGCCACGACGGGTCACAAACGTCATGCACAACATGACTGCAAACTGTCCGCAAACATCCGTGTAACCGCGAGGGTCGGCTCTGATACCAACTTGTAACGCCCCGGACACACCCGCCGGTGGTCGTTACTCCTGGCAGGATCTAGACTGGCCTCACATATCAATACTAGTCTTTTCTGCGCACTTTGTCCTCACTCGTGCGCACCCGGGAGCAACTTCCCGGTCGGTCACCCATCCTGAAACTACTCCAAGCTGAGCACGCTTAACTTTGGAGTTCTATCCGAATGGGCTCCCGGAAAAGAAGGAATTCCTTATTGATATGAGTAGTCTATCATCCCTAATAAGCCAGGGTATCACATACACCCCCACTCAGAGGAATCGACGTCCTCGTCGGGCCACAGGAACGTTCCCTCTTGGCACAACCGTCTGTGCTTCCAGGACAACACATGTGCCATGTCGTGTGCCACGACGGGTCACAAACGTCATGCACAACATGACTGCAAACTGTTCGCAAACATCCGTGTAACCGCGAGGGTCGGCTCTGATACCAACTTGTAACGCCCCGGACACACCCGCCGGTGGTCGTTACTCCTGGCAGGATCTAGACTGGCCTCACATATCAATACTAGTCTTTTCTGCGCACTTTGTCCTCACTCGTGCGCACCCGGGAGCAACTTCCCGGTCGGTCACCCATCCTGAAACTACTCCAAGCTGAGCACGCTTAACTTTGGAGTTCTATCCGAATGGGCTCCCGGAAAAGAAGGAATTCCTTATTGATATGAGTAGTCTATCATCCCTAATAAGCCAGGGTATCACATAAGACGTGCTAGGTCGTTTGTCATGCACTCAGCTATGCCGTTGGAGTTGATGGACCAAGCCTTCCGCTGTTATTTTGTTAGATGGCCTTAAGCCATAGATTTTGTGATAAGTTATCTTTGGAGACATTCGATGTAATAAGTGTGTGATTGCCACTCTGTTATAAATCCTTCAAGTACTGTGTGTGTCAGCATTAACGATCCAGGGATGACACTGAAACACAGAGACTTCGGTTCATTCGGATCGTGGTCGCTACACTATCCTTTGCAAAATTAATTTCAACTCTCTATTACTTAGTTCTACTTGATCACTAGTCTGTGGGTGATAAGGAGATGCAATTCTATGATTTACATCATACTTAGCAAGCATTTTACGGAAAGCACCATGAATAAAGTGTGAACCACCATCAGCAATAGGTATCTAGGGACTCCAAACCTCGGAAAAATAACTTCTTTAAGCATCTTAATAGAGGTGTTATGATCAACACTACTAGTTGGAATAGCTTCTACCCACTTAGTAACATAATAAACATCAACTAAAATATGTGTATACCCATTAGAGGAAGGAAACGGTCCCATATAATCAAAGCCCCAAACATCAAATGGTTCAATAACAAGTGAATAATTCATAGGCATTTCTTGACTTCTGCTAATATTACCAATTCTTTGACATTCATCGCAAGATAAAACAAACTTACGGGCATCCTTGAAGAGAGTAGGTCAATAAAAACCAGATTGCAATACCTTATGTGCAGTTCTATCTCCAGCATGGTGTCCTCCATAAGCTTCGGAGTGGCACTTGCGTAGGATCTGTTCCTGTTCATGCTCAGGTACACAACGTCTAATAATACCATCTACTCCTTCTTTATGAAGATGTGGGTCATCCCAGAAGTAATGTCTCAAATCATAGAAGAATTTTTTGTTTTGCTGGTATGTGAAGCTAGGAGGTATAAACTTAGCAACAATATAATTAGCATAATCAACATACCATGGAGCAGTACGAGAAGTATTTGTGACAGCTAATTGTTCATTAGGAAAGCTATCATCAGTAGGTTGTGGGTCATCAAGTATATTCTCTAGCCTAGACAAGTTATCTACAACGGGGTTCTCAGCTCCCTTTCTATCAATAATATGCAGGTCAAACTCTTGCAGCAAGAGAACCCATCTAATAAGTCTAGGTTTAGCATCTTTATTTTCCATAAGGTATTTGATAGCAGCATGATCAGTGTGAATAGTTACTTTAGAATCAACAATATAAGGTCTAAACTTATCACAAGCAAATACAACTGCTAAAAATTATTTCTTAGTAGTAGCATAATTTCTCTGGGCACTGCCTAGAGTTTTACTAGCATATTGGATAGCATTCAATTTCGTATCAACTCTTTGCCCTAAAACAGCACCTACAACATAATCACTAGCATCACACATAATCTCAAAGGGTAAATTCCAGTCAGGAGGTTGGACAATAGGTGCAAAGATCAATGCTTTCTTAAGTATTTCAAATGCTTCTAGACAATCATCATCAAAGACAAAAGGAATATCTTTGTGTAAGAGATTGGTTAGAGGCCTGGAGATTTTGGAGAAGTCCTTTATGAATCTCCTATAAAATCCGGCATGACCAAGGAAACTTCGTATACCTTTGATGTCCTTGGGGCACGGCATCTTTTCAATAGCATCAACTTTGGCCTTGTCAACTTCAATACCTCTTTCAGAAATTTTATGTCCCAAGACAATGCCTTCATTAACCATAAAGTGACAATTCTCCCAATTCAAGACAAGATTAGTGTCTTCACATCTCTGCAAAACTCGATCAAGGTTGCTTAAGAAATCATCAAAAGAAGTTCCATAAACGGGGAAGTCATCCATGAAAACCTCAACAATCTTTTAACAAAAATCAGAGAATATAGCCATCATGCATCTTTGAAAGGTAGCATGTGCATTACATAAACCAAAAGGCATACATCTATAAGCAAAGGTACCGAAAGGACAAGTAAAAGTGGTCTTTTCTTGATCCCCTTTTGACACAGGTATTTGAGAGAAACCAGAATAACCATCTAGAAAGCAAAAGTGAGTATGTTTGGATAACCTTTCTAGCATTGGATCAATAAAAGGCAAAGGGTAATGATCTTTCTTAGTAGCTTTATTTAATTTGCGAAAATCAATTACCATCCTATAACCTATAACTATTCTTTGTGGTATCAATTCATCTTTATCATTAAGAACAACAGTCATACCTCCCTTCTTAGGGACACAATGGACATGACTTACCCACTCGCTATCAGCGACTGGATAGATAATACCTTCCTCTAGAAGCTTTAGTATTTCCTTCCTTACCACTTCTTTCATCTTAGGATTTAACCGCCGTTGATGATCAATGACTGGTTTAGTGTTTTCTTCTAATTTTATCTTGTGTTGGCATAAAGTTGGACTGATGCCCCTAAGATCATCCAGAGTATATCCAATAGCAATACGGTGCTTCTTCGGAGTTTTCAATAATTTTTCTTCTTCCTGCTCTGAAAGGTTAGCACTAATAATAACAGGATATATCTTCTTTTCATCAAGATAAACATACTTAAGATTATCAGGCAAAGGTTAAGTTCAAACACGAGATCACCCTTGGGTGGAGGAGGATCCCCTAGGATTTCAACAAACAAGTTGTTTTTCAATACGGGTCCCTGATTAAAGAATATTTCATCTATTTCCCTTCTCTCACTCATATGCATATCATTTTAATGATCTAGCAAATATTGTTCTAAAGGATCATTAGGAGGCACAACAATAGAAGCAAGACCAATAATTTCATCCTTACTAGGTAATTCTTTATCAAGGGGTTGTCTACGAAATTTAGCAAAGTTAAAATCATGAGACATATCCCCTAAACCAACAGTAACAATATCTTTCTCGCAGTCTATGTTAGCATTAACGGTATTCAAGAAGGGTCTACCAAATATAATGGGACAAAAGTCATCTTTGGGGAACTAAGAATAAGAAAATCAGCAAGGTATTTAACTTTCCCACACAAGACTTCAACATCTCTAACAATCCCAACGGGTGATATAGTGTCTCTATTAGCGAGTTTAATAGTAACATCAATCCCTTATAACTCAACAGGTGCAATGTCATGCATAATTTCTTGATATAAGGTATGAGGGATAATACTCGCACTAGCACCCAAATCACATAAACCATGATAGCAATGATCTCCTATTTCAACAGAGATAACAGGCAAGCCTACAATAGGTCTATGTTTATTCCTAGCATCGGGTTTGGCTATTCTAGCAGATTCCTCCTGGAGGTAAATAACATGTCCATCTAAATCTTCTACCAAGAGATCTTTAACCATAGCAACACTAGGTCCAACTTTAATTTGCTCGGAGGGTGTAGGTGTTCTAGTATTACTCTTACGAACTACAGTTGAAGCTTTAGCATGATCCTTTATTCTAACAGGGAAAGGTGGTTTCTCTATATAAGCAGTAGGAACAATAGGATCAACATTATAAGTGATAGTCTTTTCTTCAACTTTAACCGGTTCAACTACTTTTACTTCAATGGGAGGATGGTATTTAAACCACTTCTCCTTTGGAAGATCAACATGAGTAGCGAATGATTCACAGAAAGAAGCTACTATCTCAGAGTCAAGTCCATATTTAGTGCTAAACTCACGGAAAACATCGGTATCCATAAAAGCCTTAACACAATCAAACTTAGGGGTCATACCTGATTCCTTACCTTCGTCGAGATCCCAATCTTCAGAGTTGCGTTTAATTCTTTCCAATAAATCCCATTTGAATTCAATAGTCTTCATCATAAAAGAGCCAGAACAAGAAGTATCGAGCATGGAGCGATTATTAAGAGAAAGCCGAGCATAATGTTTTTTGAATAATCATTTCTCCTGAGAGCTCAAGATTGGGGCATGAATATAACATTGAATAAAGCCTCCCCCAAGATTGAGCGATGGTTTCTCTTTCGCGAGGCCAGAAATTATAGATATAATTACGATCACGATGAACCTGGTGCATAGGGTAGAACTTCTGATGAAATTCCAACTTCAGACGATTATAGTTCCATGATCCAATATCGTCACATAGCCTAAACCATGTCAATGCATCTGCCTTCAAAGATAAAGGGAAGACCTTCTTCTTGATAACATCCTCGGGCATACCTGCAAGCTTAAATAATCCACAAACTTCATCCACATAGATTAGATGTAAATCGGGATGCAGTGTTCCGTCTCCTGTAAAGGGATTATCTAGCAGTTTCTCTATCATACCCGAAGGAATTTCAAAGCAAACATTTTCAGTAGGTGCAGTAGGTTGAGGAGCAACTCTTTGATCTTCTGGTCAGGGTGAAGATACCCCGAACAAGCCCCTCAAAGAATTATGAGCCATAGTAACAAGTCACAATAAATTTCAGCACACTATATAAATTTTTGCTTACCAAATTCCACTTACCAATGGCACTTCACTTCCCGGCAACGGCGCCAGAAAAGAGTCTTGATGACCCACAAGTGTAGGGGGGGGGTCTATCATAGTCCTTTTGATAAGTAAGAATGTCGAATCGAATGAGGAGCAGAAGGAAATGATAGGCAGTTTTCAGTAAGGTATTGTCTGCAAGCACTGAAACTATAGGTAACATATAGTTTTGTGATAAGGTAATTGGTAGCAAGTGACAAAAGGTAGAAGTAAATAAGGTGCAGCAAGGTGGCCCAATCCTTTTTGTAGCAAAGGACAAGCCTGAACAAACTCTTATATGAAGGAAAGCGCTCCCGAGGTGTGACGCCCGAGACCGACGTCCCAGAAGATTCCAGAAGCTTCCAGATGTTCCGGGTTGCCCGTGTGTTTCTTTTGAGCTTGTGTTATTTATTTTTGCTTTGCATCATGTCATCATGCCATCATGTCTTTTTTAATTTTGCATCTCAACCTAAATAAATCGTGTGGACCTTCGGTTCATTTAAATCGAGGGAAGATGACTTCTCTTTATAACATATAAAGTCTCTCAATATTTTAGGGAGCTATATATTAATTATTCCAATTGTTTGGGATCACCGTAACACACTTGCATAATTCCCCATGTCTTTTCACTTCGAGTTTCACCTTCAAAATCTTGCCAATAATTTCTTTTCCGTTGTTTTGAGGCTCCTCCATTTTATCTAGACTCTTTTGAAACTCCTTGAGGCAAACTATTTGTTTTAGTTTGCACTTCCTTGTGTTGGAACTATTTTTGTTGGGTTGGTAATATCCCGTAAAGCCTTATAAAAATGTTCCCTATTTTTATTTCCTGTTTTGGCCTCTTTTCTTTTTATTTTGGATCCATCTCTATTTATTTCTGCTGAGGAAATAAATAAAAAGAGGGCTCAGGCCACAGCCTCCTCCTTTCCCCCTCATCCCAGCGCAGCCCAGGGCGCCGCCTCTTGGGCCCGAAGAAACCAAGCCGGCCCACACCTCACTCCAGGCCCGATCTCCCCGCTCTAACCCTAGCCGATGCATCCCTCCCAGTCCTTCCTTCGAGCAGCCGCCAGCCCGAACCCTCGTTTCCCCGATCCGGTTTTCCTCTCGACTCCCTCTCCTGTCCCTCGTACCTCTCTCTCGCCTGGACCCCGATGCCAGGGCGCCGTCGCCCTCCTCGTGGTCGCTACCGAGGCCTCCGCGTCCAGCCCCCCAGGCCGACGCTCCCTCCGATCCCGCGGCCAGGGGCCCTCTTCTCTGCCGCGCCCCGGGCCCCGTCCTCCTCGCCATGACGCCGCCGAAGCAGGTCTCTCCAGCGGCCCTGAGGCCCTCCGCCGTGGTCGGCGCCCGTCCCTTCGCCGTGGCCCTGCGCGGACCAGTGCCGCCCCGAGCTCAGCGACCCATCGTCGCCAAGGCCGCCTCTTCGTCCTCCGCGAGCGCCCCGGGCTCTTTCCTTCGCCGAGGCAAGGAGCCCCCATCGCCTCGCCTGGTTCTACGCGCCAGGAGTCCCGCGTCTGCATCCCCTCCAGCCGCTTCCTCCGTCGCGCAAGGGCTGCCGCTCGCCTCGCCCCAGGAGCTCCGTCCTCCCCGGCTTCCCCGTCCGACCGCAGCTCCGTGGCCTCCGACCGCAGCTCCTCCGAGGAACTGCTGCAACCTCCAGAGGCCTCGCCGGCCTCACCTTGGCCGCCCGTCCCCAAGCACTCCAGCAGCCGCGCCAGAGCCGCGCAAGATGGCCGCGACGCCCCGCCTCGCCATCCGGCCAGAAGCCCGGTGCCCTTGCGCCCTGCGCCTCCCCGTCGTCCTCAAGGCCGGCGCCTTCCCTTCCCAGCGCCAGCAGCGGCCAGGAGCCTCGCTCCTCCCGACGGCGGCCCCGGCCCCGACGTCCTACCTCCAGGGCCGCGAGGTCCTCTCCAGCAGCGCCGTACCCTCCGCGCCAAGACCCCGAGCGGCTGTTCCCCTCTTCTGCTTCGTCCCGGAGAACTCGAGTTGCTGCGCCGTGGCCTCGTCGCCGTGCTGCCCTTGTTTTGCTGCTGTTGTAGTTTTGTTCTTTTTGTTTTGTTGCTGGTGTTAACCTGAACAGAGAACGACTACCGCTAAAGACCGCAGTGACCCGTTTACGACTACCGGCGACCCGACCAAGTACCTCTACACGGCAAAACGACTTGTACCTCTACGGAAAACGAGCCCGCGAACGACTACATGTGTGATGCGCCGAGTACAACTACATCCGTGTACGACTACGTGAACGAGTACCACGACGCACCAAGTACCCCTACCGTCGCCCGAACGTCTACCCTCGACATGTACATCTACGGCCGAACGTCTACCATCGCCGAGTACCACTACTTCCTCTACGAGTTGCGAGAACGACTACTTCCCTCTACGGAACGACTTCTTCCACTACGACCTCGAACCCCTCCGAGAACGATGGTTCCGAAGGTATAACCCCGTCGATGACCCGTGACCCGTGTGTTTGCATGCTTGCTTGTGTTGTATGAAATGCTCCTCGTGTGTGCTTCGAGTCCGTTGTGCCCTCCTTTGTCATGTTCCTCGGTTGCCTCGCCACCGACTCGTGGGAACCCGGCAACGGGAACACCCCATCATCTTGTTCAACCCGTTCACTCCACCTTTTGTTTTGCACCGGACTCTCAACGAGTTGCCGGAACCGATATGATGCGTTGCATCATTTTCGGATCGTTGCCGTGGCACCCCTTTCTTCCACCACGGTGACATTACTTCTTATCTCTTTTAAGTCAACCTTTTAATAAAACTTGCATAAACTTAATCATGTCATCCGCATCATGTTAACAACATTATAATGAGTGAATTGTTGTTTGCTTATAATTATTAAACCATGCTCATGAGGTTTTTCCGGATATGTTGTTGTTATTTCCGGCCTCATTTAAAATGCCTTAATAGTGTAGTTTCTTTATGCTTCACCTCTTGCCATGTTAATAACATTTAATCTTGTCTTGTAAATAACGAGAGTCAACTAAATAATTAATATGTGGTGTTTCGTCAATATGCAACTCGTTGCATATTGATCTCCACTTAACTTGTAGTTTTGTTTGTGCACTTTGCCATGCCTTGCATATTTAAATCGGACATGCATCATGCTTGCTTGTGCATCGTATGTCATGTTTATGCTTGTGTGTTTACCGTGTTGTTTCTTTCTTTCCGGTTGCTTCTCTTGTTAGCTTCGGTTCCGTTCCGGAGTTGTGAGGATCCGCTCGACTGTTGCTCCGTCTTCTTCTTGGATCCGTTCTTCTCCCTTGTGGAATCCCAGGCAAGATGACCGAACCCGGATACCATTACTATCTTTGCCTATTGCTAGAGTATCGTTCTTTAGTTTTGCCTCGATGCCCATGTTCTTCTTGTCAGCCTCCTACTTGTAACCATTGCCATGTTTAACCACCCTACCTACGCAAACCGTTGCTTGGCTATACGTAGGCTTGCTCAGCCCCTCTTATAGCATTGTTAGTTGCAGGTGAAGATTGAAGATGCTTGCTTCATGTTGAAGTTTGGTTGGGTTATATCACACTATATAAATGCTTAAAATGAAATCATCTATATACTGGCAGGGTGGAAGGCTAAGCCTTTTGCTTGGTGTTTTGTTCCACTCATGCCGTTAGGAACCGTATAAACCGGTGTTATGTTCCTTGATTTTGCGTTCCTAACACGGTTGGGGTGTATGGGACCCCCTTGATAAACCGCTAAGTGCTAAGTCTTTTCCAGCAAGTCCCAACATTGGTACTATTTGCCTAATAACAAACTAATAAAAACTTGCATGTGGACTAGCTATCCCTTTTATTTAATTCTACAACCCCGGGCCAGTGCTCCACATGAGTGTTGGTCCGAAACGGGGGTTACGCGGGGCCACCTCGAGGAAACTCAAGGTTTGGTAAAAACCTGTGGGATCACCCATCCGGTCGTGGCCTGAGACGAGATACGCGCGGCTACTATCAGGGTGTCGGCACGCCGGGAGGATTTGCTGGATTAGCCTTACCTTAGTTCGGTTTAACTCGAGCACGGGATTCCGAGAATACTCGGGTCTTCCCACCTATGGAGTTGCGACTCCGCGGATCGTGGGCTTGTGATGGGCCAAGTTGGAACACCCCTGCAGGGTTTGAACTTTCGAAAGCCGTGCCCGCGGTTATGTGGCAGATGGGAGCTTGTTAATTCCGGTTGTAGAAAACTTGACACAATGATTTCAATACACTACCAGCGTGTGTACCGTGACTGTCAATTTCCGAATAGGGATTCGGGAGTTGAACACGGTGGGGTTATGTTTGACCGGCTTTAGTTAGGATCACTTCTTGATCATCTTTCGACCGATGCTCTTCTCTTCTCGCTCTCTATTACGTTAGTGCTAGTTGCTGCTGCAGACTCTTGTTTGTTCCTTCACCTCTCGTTCTTTCTTCAGCCTTGTCCTCACCCAAGGCTTAAATAGTCGTGTTACCCGGGAACGGGATTGCTGAGTCCTCTGTGGCTCACAGTTACTTCACCACACCAGATGCAGGTTCAGCCGAGTTTGATGCAGGAGCTGGTTCAAGTACTTCATCGGGAGGTCGTTGAAGAGTTTGGCTGGTTGTTTGTGACGTTTCGATGTTCAGTAGTGGTTTCTACTAGGATTCGATCCTGACCTGTGGCTTTATGTTGTTTTGGTATCTTGCTTTTGGTTCTTACCCGTAGTCGGGCTGTGATGTTCTGAATGATGTATTGCTTATGTAATGTATTGTGTGAAGTGGCGAGTGTAAGCCAACTATCTCCTTTTGCATTTTAATCCCTTTTTTTACATGAGTTGTGCAAAGATACCAAACTTGAGATCATTCTAGGATGGATTTATGCCTTTAAGTCGTGCCTCGACACGTAGGAGGTATAACTCCATCCTGGGCATTACACGAGGACACATAGGAATTATTGTCAAGCTAGTTTTCATCACGATCATCTCATTCGCGTTCGGTACTTTGATAATTTGGTATGTGGGTGGACCGGTGCTTGGGTGCTGTCCTTACTTGGACAAGCCTCCAACTTATGATTAACCTCTAATGCAAGCATCCACAACTACAAAAGAAGTATTAAGGTAAACCTAACCATAGCATGAAACAAGTGGATCCAAATCAGCCCCTTATGAAGCAACACATAAACTAGGGTTTAAGCTTCTGTCACTCTAGCAACCCATCATCTACTTATTACTTCCCAATGCCTTACTCTAGGCCCAAATAATGGTGAAGTGTCATGTAGTCGACGTTCACATGACACCACTAGAGGAGAGACAACATACATCTCATCAAAATATCAAACGAATACCGAATTCACATGACTACTTATAGGCGGACTTCTCCCATGTCCTCAAGAACAAAAGTAACTACTCACAAGACATAATATTGTTCATGATCAGAGGGGTATTATTATGCATAATGGATTTGAACACATGGTCTTCCACCAAATAAACCAACTAGCATCAACTACAAGGAGTAATCAACACTACTAGCAACCCACAGGTACCAATCTGAGGTTTGGGTACAAAGATTGGATACAAGTGTCAGGCCCAAGATGCGATTCTATCTCGATCACATATCATGGAAAGTGGATTGCACCACAGCAAAGACCATATGATTGTGCTTCTAAAACATATAGACATGTGGCATGAAGACAAACACATCAATAGCAATGAGCAAGGCAAAACAGCATCTCACAACAAGTTTCAGCACTCAATAGCCACATGAACTTTTGCAACAGAGATTAACATGCCAATATGGCACCTAACATGAATGCTACAGCAACCATCATGTAGAGCACTTCACAATGAACATTTTGACATATCATATGCCCCATTTGGATAAACACGCACAAAGTTATCATCACCACAAGCATGCAACAAGTTTACAGTTAACAACAGTTTTAAACATGTAGCACTCTTGCAACAATGATTAGGGCATCAAGATAACTCAAACAAGCATGCCACAATGGAACAAAATGAAGAGCATATCACCACGATCATTTTGACATATTATACACTCAATTAGGATAAGCACACAAAAAGTTACAGGCAGTCAAACATGCAAAATTATTAACAGTTCTTAGGGACTTAGCCAAATTTCAACAACGAAAACTGAGCGCATCTTAGCTAAAGTGTGCACATGCGAGGGATGGCGGCGCTTACCACTAGGCTTTGGCCCAGCTGGAGGAGAGGCAGGCGGGCCGGGACAGGAGGGGGGAGCTGGGCCGCGGCTCGTGGGCTTGGCTGGACCTCGCGGCCCACGAGGCCGGGCGCTTGAGCGGGGCACGGCTGGGGCGGCGCTGGAGGAGACCAGCTGGGCCTCCTGGGACGGAGGTGGCCCAGGCGAGGGGCGCGGTCGTCCTCTCCCCGACCAGGAGGCTGAGCGAGGTTGGCGGCGGCCGGCGTGGTCCCGACGAGGAGAGGCCGGGGACGGGTGGCGCACGGGGTTGAGGCGGCCAGATCCGGCGGCGGGCGGCCGTATCCACACGGAGGCAGGGCGGAGAAGACCGGCGGCGGGGCTCCCGACGGCGGCGGGATCAGCGCGCAAGGCGGCAGCGGAGGAGCGGCGAGCTGGGCGGCGGCGGACTCCGGATGGATCCCGGCGGCGGGGTTCGTCGGCCGGTGGGTCGAACCAGAGGCGGCCGGGCAGCACTCGAGATCTGAGAGACGGGCAGCGGCGGCGGCGAGCCGGGCGTGCGCGGGCCTCGGATGGGCCTGGCGGGCCTGAAGTGGCGGGGAGGAACGATGGAGGCGACGTGGCGCGCTCCGGTTGGGCGTGGGCGGAGGCGCGATGACGTGGCGGGCTGTGAGTGGCTGGAACACACGGCGGCTGGACATGTTCGGCAAGGATAGACATGTCCGGCTGCGCGAGGTGGAAGACGCCTAGGGTTTTCCCGAAATTTCGGGGGATGAGGTTGTTTTATAGGTAGAGGGAGTTAGGAGTGTCCAAATGAGGAGTGGTTTTTGGCCACGCGATCACGATCCAACGACCGAGAGCTTGGAGGGGATTAGGATGGGCTTGTGGGCTGTTGAGGTGGGGTGCTGGGCCAAAAGAGAAAAGGCTTCCGGCGGTTAACACGGTTAACTGTTGGGCTATCAAACGGACTCCGAATGCGATGAAATTTGGCAGTGAGCCCCATCGTGGATCCCGCAATCACCGTGTTCCCCGAGCCACGCCAAGGTGTCCAGCAGTTGTGTCGCCGTCGATTATGTCGCCTGCGTGGAACGATTTGAGCTGGAGCGCCCTACATCATCCCCGTCGTCTTTGTCATCTTCTTTGTCGACCGCACGACATCGCCGTCGATCTCCACCACCGACCACCCCCTCGGCTCCCCGTCGACCTCACTGTGAGACTCCCACTCCGCCAATCCCCTCTGCCTTCTCCTCCGCTAGCCCCCGTGGTCGAGCCCCAGGCTCGCCCGCGCCCGCGCACAACCGCGTCGCCGTAGCGCCCTGGACGCGTTCTGTAGCCACACTCCCCCCCCCCCGCGAGCGCACGACCCTGCCCTCCTGCCACCATGCACGCACACGCGTGCCTCCTCTGCTCACTGTCCGCTCTGGCCACCCAGCCCCGGAGCTCTGCTTGGCCACGTCCCCGCACCCACCACCGCGCACATGGCCTTCGCTCAGCTGGCCCGCGCCCACCGCCTGCCTCTGCTTGTCGGCAGGCGGCCGCTGTTGCCGGTCCGCGCCCCTGGACCGCTCCTCCCGCGTCGCCTGCAGCCCCGGCCATCGCTACTTGTGGCTTCTCCAACGCCACTTCGCGCCCCGGGCCCCGCCGCTCGCCCATGGCCTGCTCCCCCATCGTCGGGCCCGCCTCCGCCTCCGCCCCGTTCCCGCGTCTGCCATCCCCATGGCTTGCCGGTCCCACCTCCTTCTGCCACCGCGGCCCTGCGCCGGCCGCGCCTGCCGGTGAGCACGTGCCCCGACGAGCCACGCTCCCCCGCACGCCACTCCGCCCCCCTCCAGCTGCCTGACGGCCGTCGCTCCGGCCGCTTGGCCGGTGCCGTGGCCACCGGCCTAGTCCCGCCGCTCCCTGCGGGCGAGCGCCCGAACCCGTCGCCCAGTGCCCTGCGCCCAAATCGCCCGAACCCGTTAAGGCCCCCTGGGCCTATGACTAGAGGGGCCCACGCCCCTAAAAAAAGAAATATATATATACATATATATAAATTAATTAATTAAAGAATTAAATAATTTAATTAAACCTAATTATGTTAACCTAATCACTAACTAAACTAATTAATCTGGATTAGTTATCCTTAGTCAATGACGAACGGGCTCCACCAGTCAGTTTGACCGATCAACGGTCAATTTGACCGCTGAAGTCATGCTAACATCATGATGACATCATAAATGCATTTTTCGAATTAAATTTATTTTTTAAATTCTAAAATTGTATAAATCTTTATAAATTAATATAAAATAATCCGTGACTCGGACGACAATAATTTATATATGAAAAATGATCAGAAAAATGAGACGAGTCTGAATTCGTAGTCCGTTCATTCGCCACACGTCCCTAGCACAGCGAACTTGCAAACGTCCCCCTCCGGTCCGTCCGTCCGACAACGTCAAACACCGGGAATACTTTCTCGGATGTTCCCCCCCCCTTCACCTATATCGTGTAGACATACGTAGATCACACATAGCACCGCGTATTGCCATGTTATGTTTGTGATGCTTGATTGCTTTGTTACTTATTGTGTTTTCCCTCCGTTACTTCTTTCCGGTAGACCCCGAGACCGCTGCCTAACCCCATGATCGCCTACATCGATGACTCCTCCTCCTTGCCAGAGCAACCAGGCAAGCCCCCCCTTGATCACCAGATATCGCCCATTCTCTTCTCTCTTACTCTTGCATTATAATTGCTACTGTTGTTAATTCGATAGCTCCTATTCTGTTGCATAGCCTGTCATTGTTGCTACAACTGTTGATACCTTTACCTACTATCCTAATGCTTAGTATAGGATGCTAGTATTCCATCAGTGGCCCTACATTCTTGTCCGTCTGCCATGCTATACTATCGGGTTGTGATCACTTCGGGAGGTGATCACGGGTATATACTATACTATTACATACTCATGATGATGATTCGGTGATGGGGGCTGAAGGGGCAGGTGGTCCGCACAGGTAGAGGTGGGCCTGGGTTCCCGACATCCCCTTGATGGTTAATTTGTGGCGGAGCGACAGGGCAGGTCACGACCACCTAGGAGACAGGTGGGCATGGCCCTGGTCATTGTCCGCAGTTATTTCATAATAACACGCTCAACGAGATCTTGGTATTTGATCTAAGTCTGGCCATTGGCCTATACGCACTAACCAACTACGTGGGATTGGACTGGACCGCCGCTTTGGTATTAGGAGCGGCTAGGTTTGCTTACCGGCCGCCCTCGCAACGTGCATGTGTGCATTGGGCGATGGGCCCAGCCCCCTGTGCGCTTAGGACTTAGACCGGCGTGCTGACCTCATTGTTGTGCTTAGGTAGGGTTGCGACGTGTTGATCTTCCGAGGCCGGGCATGACCCAGGAAAGTGTATCCGGCCAAATGGGATCGAGCGTGCTAGGAAATGTGGTGCATCCCTGCAGGGAAGTTAATCTATTTGAATAGCCGTGTCCCTCAGTAAAAGGACGACCCGGAGTTGTACTCCGACCTCATGACAACTAGAACCGGATACTTGATAAAACACACCCTTTCAAGTGCTAGATACAACCCGGCGATCGCTTTCCCACAGGGCGAAGAGGGAAGGATCGCCGGGTAGGATTATGGTATACGATGTTACTTGGTGAACTTACCATCTATTCTATTCTACTGCTGCAAGATGGAGGCTGCGAGAAGAGAGGATACTTGTTACTTTCCAGCTACTCTCATCTACTACTGCCAGATGGAGGCTGCCAGAAGCGTAGTATTCGATAGGATTAGCTATCCCCCTCTTATTCTGGCATTCTGTAGTTCAGTCCACATATATTACCCCCTTACACAGATACCATTGCATATGTAGTGTAGATCCTTGCTTGCGAGTACTTTGGATGAGTACTCACGGTTGCTTTGCTCCCCCTTTTCTCCTTTTGTTCCTTCTTCTCGGATGACGCAACCAGATGGTGGAGTCCAGGAGCCAGAGGATCTCGAGGATGTTTCTACGTGGAGTTCGGCTTCGAGGAGTAGTTAGGAGGTCCCAGGCAGGAGGCATTGCCTTTTCGATCGTTGCTATATTTGTGCTAGCCTTCTTAAGGCAACTTGATTAACTTATGTGTGTACTCAGATATTATTTCTTCCACTGACTCTTGTGTATTTGAGCTTATGTATTCGAGCCCTCGAGGCCCCTGGCTTGTAATATAAAGCTTGTATTATTTTAATTTGTGTTTAGAGTTGTGTTGTGATATCTTCAAGTGAGTCCCCGATCATTGTCGTACACATTTGCATGCATGATTAGTGTACGGCCAAATCAGGGGCGTCAGAGTAGTTCCGCTTCTAGTGTCCAGTCCCTTTGCAGTAGAAGCACTCAGTTTCAGGCTTGGCTTCAGACTTGGGTTTCTTCGCGGGGATAACAACTGTTTTGCTATTCTTCTTGAAGTTCCCCTTCTTTCCCTTGCTTTTTTTCTTGAAACTAGTGGTCTTGTTAACCATCAACACTCGATGCTCCTTTTTGATTTCTACCTCCGCAGCTTTGAGCATAGCGAAGAGCTCGGGAATTGTCTTTTGTATCCCTTGCATATTATAGTTCATCACGAAGCCTTTATGGCTTGGTGGCAGTGATTGAAGAACTCTATCAATAACACTATCTTTGTCAACTTTGCAACCAAGTTGAGTCATATGATTGTAGTACCCAGACATTCTGAGCAAGTGTTCACTGATTGAATTGTTCTCCTCCATCTTGCAGCTATAGAACTTATTGGGGACTTCGTATCTCTCAGTTCGGACATTTGCTTGAAATATTAACTTCAACTCTTGGAATATCTCATATGCTCCATGCCGTTCGAAACATCATTGAAGTCCCGATTCTAAGCCGTAAGGCATGGCACACTGAACTATCGAGTAGTCATCAGAACGAGCTTGACAAACGTTCATAACGTCCAGAGTTGCTCCTGCAGCAGGCCTGTCACCCAGCGGTGCTTCCAGGACATAATTCTTCTGTGCAGCAATGAGGATAATCCTCAAGTTACGGACCCAGTCCGTGTAGTTTCTACCATCATCTTTCAACTTAGCTTTCTGTAGGAATGCATTAAAATTCAAGGGAACGGTAGCACAGGCCATTGATCTACAACAACATAGGTATGCAAAAACTATCAGGACTAAGTTCATGATAAAATTAAAGTTCAATTAATCATATTACTAAAGAACTCCCACTTAGATAGACATCCCTCTAGTCATCTAAATGATCACGTGATCCAAATCAACTAAACCATGTCCGATCATCACGTGAGATGGAGTAGTTTTCAATGGTGAACATCTTATGTTGATCATATCTACTATATGATCCACGCTCGACCTTTTGATCTCTAGTGTTTCGAGGCCATGTCTGTACAAGCTAGGCTCGTCAAGTTTAACCCGAGTATTCTGCATGTGCAAAACTGTCTTACATCCGTTGTATTTGAATGTAGAGCTTATCACACCCAATCATCACGTGGTGTCTCGGCACGACGAACTTTCGCAATGGTGCATTCTCAGGGAGAACACTTGTACCTTGAAATTTTGTAAGGGATCATCTTATAATGCTACCGCCGTACTAAGCAACATAAGAAGCATAATAAGATAAACATCACATGCAATCAAAATATGTGACATAATATGGCCATCATCATCTTGTGCTTTTGATCTCCATCTCCAAAGCATCGTCTTGATCTCCATCGTCACCAGCTAGACACCATGATCTTCATTGTAGCGTCGTGGTCATCTCGCCAACTATTGCTACTACTACTATCACTAACTCATAGTGATGAAGTAAAGCAATTACATGGCCTTTGCAATTCATACAATAAAGAGACAACCATAAGGCTCCTGTCGGTTGCCGATAATTTACAAAACATGATCATCTCATACAATAACGTTTTACTCATCATGTCTTGACCAGATCACATCACAACACGCCCTGCAAAAACAAGTTAGACGTCCTCTACTTTGTTGTTGCAAGTTTTACGTGGCTACTACGGGCTTAGCAAGAACCGTTCTTACCTACGCATACTAAGACCACAATGATTTTTCGTCAAGTGTGTTGTTTTAACCTTCACAAGGACCGGGCATAGCCACACTCGATTCAACTAAAGTGAGACAGACAGACACCCGCCGGTCACCTTTAAGCAACGAGTGCTCGTAACGGTGAAACCACTCTCGCGTAAGTGTACGCGTAATATCGGTCCGAGCCACTTCATCTCACAATACCGCCAAATCAAAGTATGACATGCTGGTAAGCAGTATGACAATTATAGCCCACAACTCATTGTGTTTTACTCGTGGATATCATCTACGCATAGACCTGCCTTTGATACCACTGTTGGGGAACGTAGTATTTCAAAAAAAAATCCTACGATCACGCAAGATCTATCTAGGAGAAGCATAACAACGAGTGGGGAGAGTGTGTCTACGTATCCTCATAGACCGAAAGCCGAAGCGTCTAGTGACGTGGTTGATGTAGTCGAACATCTTCGCGATCCAACCGATCCAAGCACCGAACGCACGGCACCTCCGCGTTCAGCACACGTTCAGCTCGATGACGTCCCACGAGCTCTTGATCCAGTTGAGCGTCACTGGAGAGTTTAGTCAGCACGACGGCGTGGTGACGGTGATGATGAAGCTACCGATGCAGGGCTTCGCCTAAGCACTGCAACGATATGACCGAGGTGTGTATCTGTGGAGAGGGGCACCGCACATGGCTTAAATCAACTTGTGTGTCTATGGGGTGACCCCTCCCCATGTATATAAAAGAGGGAGGGGAGGAGAAGGCGGCCGACCTAGGGGGCGCGCCATGAGGGGAGTCCTACTCCCACTACGAGTAGTACTCCTCCTTTTTCCTAGTAGGAGTAGGAGAGGGGAAGGAAGGGAGAGGAGGAGAAGGAAAGAGGGAGCCGGCCCCCCTTGCCCTAAACCAATTTGGTTTGGGCCTTGGGGGGGTGGTGCCCCACACTCCCATTGCTGCCCTCTATTTCTACTAAGGCCCATGTAGGCCCATTAATCCCCCGGGGGATTCCGGTAACCTCCCGGCACTCCGGTATGTATCTGATAACCCCCGGAACTCATCCTGTGTCCGAATATAACCTTCCAATATATGAATCTTTATGTCTTGGACATTTCGAGACTCCTCGTCATGTCCGTGATCACATCCGGGACTCCGAACTACCTTTGGTACATCAAAACACATAAACTCATAATACCGATCGTCATCGAACGTTAAGCGTGCGGACCCTACGGGTTCGAGAACTATGTAGAGATGACCGAGACTCATCTCCGGTCAATAACCAATAGTGGAACCTGGATGCTCATATTGGTTCCTACATATTCTATGAATATCTTTATCGGTCAAACCGCATAACAACATACATTGTTCCCTTTGTCCTCGATATGTTACTTGCCTGAGATTCGATCGTCGGTATCATCATACCTAATTCAATATCATCACCGGCAAGTCTCTTTACTCGTTCCATAATACACCATCTCGTGACTAACTCATTAGTCATTTGCTTGCAAGGCTTATTATGATGTGTATTACCGAGAGGGCCCAAAGATACCTCTCCGACACTCGGAGTGACAAATCCCATTCTCGATCTATGCCAACACCACAAACACTTTTGGAGACACCTGTAGAGGATCTTTATAATCACCCAATTACATTGTGACGTTTGATAGCACGCAAGGTGTTCCTCTGGTATTCGGGAGTTGCATAATCTCATAGTCATAGGAACATGTATAGTCATGAAGAAAGCAATAGCAGTAAAACTAAATGATCAAGTTGCTAAGCTAACGGATGGGTCTTGTCCATCACATCATTCTCCTAATGATGTGATCCTGTTGATCAAATGACAACTCATGTCTATGGTTAGGAAACATAACCATCTTTGATCAATGAGCTAGTCTAGTAGAGGCATACTAGGGACACTCTGTTTCGTCTATGTATTCACACATGTACTAAGTTTCCGGTTAATAAAATTCTAGCATGAATAATAAACATTTATCATGATGTAAGGAAATACAAATAACAACTTATTATTATCGCCTCCAGGGTATATTCCCTTCACTGTTGGTGTAGATCGCCGTCGCACGATGATGGCCCCGACGGCATTCCCGCGGCACTGGAAGCGAGGGGGGGAGAGCCCCCCTCCTTATCCTTCTTCCTTGGCCTTCTCCCTAGGTGGGAGAAAGGTTATCCCTCTGGTCCTTGGTCTCCATGGCATGGGAGGGGCGAGAGCCCCTCCGAGATTGGATATGTCTCTCTGTCTCTCTCTGTTTTTGCGTTCCAGATTCTGGCCTTTCACCGTTTCTTATATTACTGGATATCCATAACTCCGATTGGGCTTAAATTTTAACACGATTTGTATTCGGATATTGGATTTCTTGCGGCGAAAGAAGGGCACCAACCGCCTTACAGGGTGGCCACGAGGGTCAGTGGTGCGCCCAACCCCATGGGGCACGCCCCCCTGCCTCGTGGCCCCCTCGGGCATCGTCTCACGTTAATTCTTCTTGCCAAAAATCACATATATTCCAAAAAAATCTCCGTGCGTTCTTATCCCATTTGGACTCCGTTTGATATGGATATTATGCGAAACAAAAAACATGCAACAAATAGGAACTGGCACTGGGCACTGGATCAATATGTTAGTCCTAATAATAGTACAAAAAGTTGCCAAAAGTATGTAAAAGTTATAGAACGACGGTGACGTATCAGTGCACCACGTTACCCTCACGCTCGATCATCTCTCGCCGGGCACACTTTTCTGGGTCAATGCCCGACTTCGGAAGATCAACACGTCGCAGCCCTACCTAGGCTCAGCAGAGAGGTCCCCATCGGTCTACATCCTAAGCACACCGGGGTCATGGGCCATCGCCCGTTGCACTCCGGGTCATTACGTGCAGGGCGGGTCTAGGCTCCAACACTACAGGAAGGTGCCGGCCCAGCCGTGTCGCAATGCTGAACTGGACGTCTGACAAAGCTTCGACTGATACCATGACGCCGAGGCCCATAACTATTCTCGCATGGCGGTTAGTGCGTAAAGGCGAGAGGGCAATTCAAATCAAATACCCAAACCATTAGTGTATTAGGAGCTCGCAAAGATGAGCAGAGACTCACGATAATGTGATCCCGTCGCCCCGTCTCGAGGAAATACGGCAAGGGCTCGCCCAGCCCAATCCGGGGTGGTCTGCCTGCCCGACCGTGCCTCGTAGTTAACTCGCGGGTGCTCCACGGGCCAGCTTGACTTTCACATCAACTTGCGGGTACCCCTCAGGGCCGACCCAACTTTAACAAGTCTCAAGTAAAGTCCGGGTAACCGTGTGTCCAAACACCAAGGGGGAAACCCCAAGGAATCACCCTCGGTGGATTCCAGTCGATGTGTCCGTCAAGGCGAACTATGAGGAATCACCCTCGAGGTTCACACTTGAGGGGCTGCACGACAGAGTTGTATTGAAAATGGTGAAAGAGGAATCACCCTCGATGACCACGACCGAATAGCTACACTACATAGTTATCATCAGGAGTGCGTTATGAGGTATCACCCTCGGCACTTGATAGTAGCTCTGCAGAGTCGAGAAACAAAAGGGGCGTGATGTGATGTGAGATGTCGGGTCTGGTCATCGATCACGCTGATCGAGTCGTCGATGATGAAGCAGGGGCAACACGGACAAGGTGGGGGTCACTAATGGATCACTATCCAACCTATACTAAGCAGTTTAGGATAAGCAAGTAAGGTACAATATCAGTTTACAAAAATAGGCTATGCCTGAGAATAGGAGCAAACAAGAACAGTAGCAAAATCTAATGCAAGCATGAGAGAGTGGAATAGGCGATATCTGGATGATCAAAAGGGGGGGGGGGCTTGCCTGGAAGCTCCGCTTAAAGGGAAGAAGTGTCATCGTCGACGTGGTCGATCATAGTGGCCTCAACAGTGGTCTCGGGGTCTATCAGAAAGAGAGGGGGGAAGAAACATAATATATAAAGCACAAAGATACATGACATGGCGGTAAGCGGCACCAGGGGTGTTCTAACGTAGTGCTACACGATACTAGCGAAGGGGGATAATATCCGGGAACGTTTTCCCGAAGTTTGCATTTTCGGACAAGCGAACCAAAGAGGAATGTTGCATGTTTACTATGCTACGGATGTGTGGTGGACGAACGGACTGCGTATACGAATTCATCTCAAAATTCTGAGCAACTTTCATATATAAAACTTTTTCATCCGAGTTACGGATTATTTTATATTAATTTTCAAAGATTTAAACAATATCTATAATTAGCCGATTTAATTTAATTGCAAAATAGTAATATGACGTCAGCATGACATCAGCAATGACACTGACCGTTGACTAGTCAAACTGACAAGTGGGCCCATTTGTCATTGACACACTGATCTAACCTTATTTTTAGGAGGACGATTAAGGGGCGGGACCCACTGCCATAGTCAAATTTGTCAAATTAGCTAAGTTAATTAATTGTTTATTTTAATTAATTAATTCAATTGTTTTTATTAATTAATCTTCTTGTTTTTACTCCCTTTTTTTGTTTTGGGGGCGGGTCCCACGTGTCTGTGGCCCGGGGGGCTTAACGGGCGGCGGTTACCGGGTGCGGGTGTGCGCCCACACCCGAGGCCATGGCGGGGCGCAGGTGGGCAGCATCGGCGGCGAGCGACCAAGGGCCGGCGGCTAGAGCTGGCTGCAGCTGCTGGTGGCGGCGGTCGGAGGGGAGCCTGGGCCGCGAGCGTGCGAGGAGCGGAGCGGGGCCAGGGCAGTGGGGCCACAGGCGCCGAGCAAGGGGCGAGGTCGCCGGCCGCGTCCTTCAGCGAGGCCAGGTCAGGGCGACGGGCTGCTGCGGCGCAGACGGGCGGCGGTAGCCAAGCAGGACGGCGCGGGAGGAGCGTTGCGGGGCGGCACAAAGGATAGTGCTACTTCTCGAGCTTGCGTTGTATTCCCTTGAAGAGGAAAGGGTGATGCAGCACAGTAGCGTAACTATTTTCCTCAGTTTTTGAGAACCAAGGTATCAATCCAGTAGGAGACCACGCGCAAGTCTCTCGCACCTGCACAAACAAATAAGAACCTCACAGCCAACGCAATAAAAGGGGTTGTCAATCCCTTCTCGGTCACTTACGAGAGTGAGATCTGATAGATATGATAAGATAATATTTTTGGTACTTTGGTATAGAGAAAAAGTAAATAAAGCAAAGTAAAGCAATGACGAAAGAAATTGGCTAGTTGTCGGGAAACTAATATGATAAAAGATAGACCCGGGGGGGCATAGGTTTCACTAGTGGCTTCTCTCATGATAGCATAATTCTACGGTGGGTGAACAAATTACCGTCGAGCAATTGATAGAAAAGTGCATAGTTATGAGAATATCTAGGCATGATCATTGTATATAGGCATCACGTCCGTGACAAGTAGACCGAAACGATTCTGCATCTACTACTATTACTCCACACATCGACCGCTATCCAGCATGCATCTAGAGTATTAAGTTCATAAGAACAGAGTAACGCCTTAAGCAAGATGACATGATGTAGAGGGATAAACTCAAGCAATATGATATAAACCCCATATTTTTATCCTCAATGGCAACAATACTATACGTGCCTTGTTGCCCCTGTTGTCACTGGGAAAGGACACCGCAAGATTGAACCCAAAGCCAAGCACTTCTCCCATTGCAAGAACTATAGATCTAGTAGGCCAAACCAAACCAATAATTCGAAGAGACTTGCAAGGATATTATAATCATACATAAAAGATTTCAGAAAAGAATCCAATATTGTTCAAAGATATTCTTGATCATAAACCCACAATCCATCGGGTCTCGACAAACACACCGCAAAAAGATTGCATCGAATAGATCTCCTCGAAGATTAAGGAGAACTTTGTATTGAGATCCAAAGAGAGAGAAGAAGCCATCTAGCTAATAACTATGGACCCGAAGGGCCGTGGTAAACTACTCACAACTCATCGGAGAGGCTCAACTAAATAAATAAAATGTGGTGTTTCGTCAATATGCAACTCGTTGCATATTGAGCTCCACTTAACTTGTAGTTTTGTTTGTGCACTTTGCCATGCCATGCATATCTAAACCGGACATGCATCATACTTGTTTGTGCATCATATGCCATGTTTATGCTTGTGTGTTTACTGTGTTGTTTGCTTCTTTCCGGATTGCTTATCTCGTTAGCTTCGGTTTCGTTCCGGAGTTATGAGGTTTTGTTCAACTACTTCATGGACTCGTTCTTCTTCCTTGCGGGATCCCAGGCAAGATGACCATTCCCCGATATCACCTCTATCTTTTCCTATGCTAGTTGTCTCACTCTTTAGATATGCCTCGATGCCTCTTCATGTTTGTCAGCCTCCTATTGTTGCCATGAAACCTCTAACCTTTGACACCTTCCCAGCAAACCATTGTTTGGCTATGTTACCCGCTTGCTCAGCCCCTCTTATAGGGTTGTTAGTTGCAGATGAAGACGAATATTGCTCCATGTTGGAACTTGTTGTTGGAATATCAGAATATCTCTTAAATATATTAACACACCTATATACTTGGCAATGGGTGGAAGGCTTGGCCTTTTGCTCGGTGTTTTGTTCCACTCATGCCATCTTAGGAACCGATAAACCGGTGTTATGTTCCTTGATTTTGCGTTCCTAACACGGTTGAGGTTTATGGCGCCCCCTTGATAACTCGCTCAGTGCTAAAAAATTTCCAGCAAGGCCCAACATTGGTTTTACATTTGTCTAACAACTAAAACTTGCCGAGGGAGTAATTAACCCGAAGATTTATTAATTCAACCCCTTGGGCCAGTGCTCGTCTTGAGTGTTCGTCCAAACTGGGCAGCCTGCGGGGCCACCTCGGGGAAACTCAAGGGCTGGTATACACCTGTAGGATGTCTCATCCGGTCGTGGCCTAAGACTAGATATGCGCGGTTACTGTCAGGGTGTCGGCACGCCGGGAGGTCTTGCTGGATTAGTTTTACCTTTGTCAAAATATCTTGAGCACGGGATTCCGAGAATACTCGGGTCTTCCCACCTTGGAGTTGCAACTCTGCAGATCGTGAGCTTGTGATGGGCTAAGTTGGGACACCCCTGCAGGGTTATGAACTTTCGAAAGTTGTGCCCGCGGTTATGTGGCAGATGGGAATTTGTTAATATCCGGTTGTAGACAACTTGACACCATATTCATAAGAATACACTACATGTGTGAGTAACCGTGACAGTCTCTTTCCGAAGGGCTTCGGAAAGTGAACACGGTGGGGTTATGTTTGATCGTGAGTAGCTAGGATCACTTCTTAATCAACTTGGCGACCGTTGGCACTTGTTCTCTTCTCGCTCTGAACTCGTAAACTAGATGCTTAGTGCTTGCTGCAGACACTTTTATAGCCTTTCCTCACCTAAAGGCTTTGTTAGTTTTGATACCCGGGAATGGGATTGCTGAGTCCTCTGTGGCTCACAGATTACAACACACACCAGATGCAGGTACCGCTGAGATCAATGTAGGAGATGGTTCAGAACTTCATTGGGAGCTCGATGAAGAGAGTGGTCGTATGTATGTGACGTTTTCGACGATCAGTAGTTGTTCCTACTAGGGACGATTAGGCCTTATGGTTGTGGTATCTTTCTCGTTTGGTTTTCGTCCATAGTCGGACCCTGTGTCTTTTGGATGATGTATGTTATTGTATTCATTGTGTGACGTGACGAATGTAAGTCAACTATCTTTTACACTTTCATCCCTGAACTTTTACATGAGTTGTGCAAAGATACCACGCTTGCGATCATTCCAGAATGCGCTTATGTCATTAAGTCGTGCCCCGACACGTGGGAGACATAGTCGCATCCTGGTCATTACAGATGACTTCTCGACTGTCTACTACAACAAATTGTGCCCGACTCCAGCGATCGAGGGATGATGATGGCGGCGCGCCTTGGGCTCGCTTCAGTGCTTGTAATCGTTGCTAAGTGGTCTACGGATCTAGATGTTTTTTTATTTCTGATGTTCGTTGTACTGCCATGATTGAAGATAAATAGATCGGAAGTTTTGCCAAAAAAAGTGTTCCCGACTCTAAAAAAAAGTTTACTTTATTTTTCGACAGTATTCGATTAGTCAAAGATAGCTATACACTAGGTACTAGCGGTTGATTGTTGAAGAAACCAGACTCACAATTAGCGTGTATGTACTTATGTGGTTAGCAACATCTTTGTTTGATTGATACGATTGGTAGGTGCTAATCATGAGGGTTCCACTGATTACTCGAAAAGACGCGTTATTAATCAGTACTACTACGTCGGTGTCCTTCGTAGTGTAAGGGGAAAATCACAAGCAATCTGTTTGTTATAAGTTCGTGGAGCCGTGGAGGAACCCGATCGATATGTTTAGTTTATCAACTGGACAGAGGTCAAGTGGGTTTGTTTCATGCTGTTCTCTTAAGCAAACAATGCCTAATTGATGTCTCTTGGTTCAATGCCCTGTCTCTCACCTGAAAGCAACGGTGACTTGTAGAGATTGCTCCTGGTGCCATTAGGCCAATTCGAACACATGACCCATTTCGTCGTCCACGTCTATTTGAGTCAAAAAGGAAATAAATCACGGCCCAATGCACACCCGCAAACGGACGGGCGTCCATTTACTGTCCGTCCGCGACCTATTTTCGGCCCAAAGTTGGTATGTGTTTGCGTCGAAACACGTCCTTGTCCTCCCATGACCCGCCGCCGGGGACACAATGTTGCCATTTCCCCTTTTCCCCAAAGACCCTCCGCCCTTCCTGCTCTATAGTCAGCGCCCCGCAGCAACCCGCTGTCGTCGTCCCAGCCGCCACCTCCGCATGTCTCACGATGAAGAAGAAGAAGGCGAGGGTGGAGCTCACGCCAACGGACCTCGACTGAGTCGACTGAGAATCGGCCACGAGGAGAGCCGGAGGGGCGCTCAGGCGGACAGGAAAGATGTAGCGCAGTACACCCTCGAGGTCGCTGTCACGCGACACAAGGCCACTGTTGAGGACAATGAGACCTTCAATGCAAGGCCACGCAGGCAGCGACGATGCACGTCGTCCTCATGTTAGGGTTTAGCGGATCCGCGCTGGCCATTCTCTCCGCCGCCGCCATGGCCGCAACAACATGCTCGTCAGCCGTTCGTCCTCCATGAGGCCAGTCTCGAGCTCTTCCACCACACCACAAACAGGCAGCGTTCATCCGACACACGAGCATGGTGCGACCCGCTTCTCCACGTCGCCAGGCGGCAGCGAGATAGCGTCTGACACCCTCGCCCCGCCATCGTCATTGACCTCAACGTCACACCTGGGTCGGGTGTCGTCAGATAATCGGCCACCCGGATGCAAAGCAAGCAGCCCCGGGTGATTCCTACGACCAACCTTCTTGATGACCGCAACCTGTTCGACGGAATGCCCTACCTGACTTCGACACAAGATGACCCTGACTTCATAGCTTTCATGGAGAACACCATCTATGAGGGTCATGGACAAGCTTTTCGCCCCGAGCCAAGGCCAAGGCTTCGATCCCGACGATACCCAAAGCCAAGGGAGTGGCCAACATGGAGAGGCCAACGACATTGGCCATGGCAACCAAGATGAAGAGGCCAACGACCATGGCAACTCATGGCATGTAGACATCTATTGTGAAAAGGGAGAAGAGGGCATATACATTGAGTAGGAGCCATTATTCATCGATGAGATCACCCAAAGAGTTAAAGCACAGAAGAGGAAGGAAAGCATTCGCATGGAATCATACACCAAAAGATGAGGACAAGTTGATTTGCAAGAGTTGGAAGGAAATAGGGCAAGATCCCAGGTCTGGCACCGAGCAAAAATGTGCCATTT
>LR738711.1:559531043-559557498 GCA_902687465.1 Secale cereale
GGAGTTCATATGCCCTTTCATGAATGTAAAAAAGTTTCCGCCCTACAAGTTTGCGAGCACCCGTGGAGTCAACCCAATCCAAAAGAGGTGGTTGGTCATACAACAACAATGCAACAATTTTTATGCCACACTTGAGAAAGTTGAAGCCCATCCCATGAGTGGCCTAGGCCTGGGCGGCTTGGTATGAACTTCTTCTCTTTGTTCCTATACCATGCTCATGTTTGTTGCATTTTTTGTGTCCTTGGCTATTACATTTGTGGCCTTCATTATGTTTGTGTAGGCATTCCAAGCTTTGGAAACCTTCAAGTCCCAGCTTAAGAACAAGTCATTCACCCTCACCCATTGTTGGACGCTCATTAAAGATTGCCCCAAGTTCAAAGATCAATATGCCGCTCTAAAGAAGCATGGAGGGCAGGCGGCCGTGGCAGGGCATGAGAGGCCTAGGGGCAAGACCAACTCGAAGGTGTACAAGAAGCGTGATGCGGTATCTATCATCGTACAAGAAACTTTGCAAGGCATGATGACCCAAAAGGATGTAAGGGACAAGAGGAAGCGCCAAGAAAAAAGGAGCAAATGAAGGCCTACATGGAGCTCCAAAGGTGGAAGCTCGACATGGAGGAGGTCGTCAAGAGGGGGAAGCTCAAGATCGAGAAGCCATCCAAAGGAAGAAGCTCGAGATCGACGACCAATGCAAACACTAAGGAAAAATAGGTGGTGCCAGCTTTCATGATGATGGACTTGAGAAATATGTCCCCAAAAAGAAGAAGTTGGTTCGAGAAGAAGCAAAAGTAGATGCTCAATCAAGATGATTGAGTTGGCATGTGTGCGGAGATGAACCACTGAGGCCGCGAGACATGAACTATGGCCGTTTTTTGTGAGCTAGCATGTGTGTCGGCCGCTGGCATTTATTTGCCGGCATGAAACTTTATGTGGTGATCATTTGGTAGGCTGGAATGTGTGACGGCCGCTGGCGCTCTAGTCGGCATGAACTACACCCACTTGGTCTAAATTCATATTCCATTTATTTTGCAAAATATTCACGCGGTCAAACGAAACACATCGCCGGTTGGGCACACGACCAGCTCACACTGGTGCAGAGACGTTCTATACAAACGGTTTTAACCCCCTTTCTGCAATGGAGTTTTAAACCGTCGCCTTGCCAGTGTGTGCGATAGGGGGGTTGTAATGCCCAGGATGGGACTATACCTCCTACGTGTCGAGGCACGACTTAAAGGTATAAGCCCATTCTGGAATGATCTCAAGTTCGGTATCTTTGCACGACTCATGTAAAAATAGGGATGAAATTGCAAAAGGATAGTTGGCTTACACTCGCCACGTCACACAATACATTACATAGCAAATCATCATCCAAATAACATCACAGCCCGACTACGGGTGAAGATCCAAATGAAAGATACCAAAATACATAAAGCCACAGGTTCGAATCGCCCCTAGTAGAAACCACTACTGATCATCGGGATAGTGCACATAATATCGACTACGTTCTTCATCGTACTCCCAGTACAACTCTGTGCCGTCACCTGAGTAGTTCACCATAGTACCTGCATCTGGTGTGGTGTAGAATCTGTGAGCCGCGGAGGACTCAGCAATCCCGTTCCCAGGTAGCAAAACTATCTAAGCCTTGGGTGTGGAACAAGGCTGAAGAAAGATAAAAGGTTGCAGCTGCACTAGCACTAGCTTACGTGTTTAGAGCGAGAAGAGAAGTGCCACGAGCGACAAAGTGATCATGAGGTGATCCTAACTAAGCACGTCAATCATAATCCCACCGTGTTCACTTCCCGAACCCCTTTCGGAAAATGACCGTCATGGTTACTCACGCTGGTAGTGTGTTCAGAACATGGTGTCAAGTTTTCTACAAACGGATATTAACAAATTCCCATCTGCCACATAACCGCGGGCACGGCTTTTGAAAGTTCAAAACCCTGCAGGGGTGTTCCAACTTGGCCCATTACAAGCCCACGATCCGCGGAGTCGCAACTCCAAGGTGGGAAGGCCCGAGTATTCTCGGAATCCCGTGCTCAAGATATTCCGACATAGGTAAAACTAATCCAGCAAGACCTCCCGGCGTGCCGACACCCTGACAGTAGCCGCGCGCATCTAGTCTCAGGCCACGACCGGATGAGCACTACGTACAGATACCGAAGACCCCAGCAAACTGGGTGGCACCGCAAGTGGCTCTAGTTTGGACCAACACTCAAATCGAGCACTGGCCCAAGGGGGTTGATTAATTAATCCTCGGGTTAATTACTCCCTCGGCAAATTTTTAGTTGTTAGGCAAATGGAGTACCAAAGTCGGGCCTCACTGGAAGAGTTTTAGCGCTAAGCGGGTTATCGAG
Source organism: Secale cereale (assembly GCA_902687465.1). Lineage (NCBI taxonomy): Eukaryota > Viridiplantae > Streptophyta > Magnoliopsida > Poales > Poaceae > Secale > Secale cereale. The sequence continues at coordinate 559,533,401 of LR738711.1, forward strand.
GGGGTCCCACAACCCCAACCGTGCGAGAAACGCAAAATCAAGGAACATAACACCGGTTTATACGGTTCCTAGGGCGGCATGAGTGGAACAAATCACCAAGCAAGAGGCTTAGCATTCCACCCATTACCAATATATAGATGATTTAATTAAAGAGTTTATATAGTGTGATATCCCAACAAGCTTCAACATGAAGCAAGAATCTTCGAATCTTCTCCTGCAACTATCAATGCTATAAGAGGGGCTGAGCGAAGCTTACTTAGCCAAACAAAGGTTTGCTAGGATGGGTGGTTAGACAGATTCATGGTTACAATAGGAGGCTGACAAACAAACATGGGCATCGAGGCAATAAGCTAAAGAGCGAGACTTCTAGCAATAGGCAAAGATAGTAATGATATCTGGGTCAGGTCATCTTGCCTGTCGAGTCGTCGATGGGATCGTAAAACGGCTCCTCGTTCTCAACCTCGGTAGTAACCTTGTTCTCGTACTCGGTCTCGGCTTCCGGCTCTACTCAACACAAGAACACATGAGGCACGAAATCAAACAAGGTGCAATGCACAATCTATAGGATGCACGTATGATGCACTTAGGATGCAACGCAGATGCACTTAGGATGCATTACATGACAACATAAGAAGCACACCAGAACAACACAAGAACAAGACAATATGCTCAAGCAAGTAGGATGCAAGACAGATCTATAAAGGATGCAAAACATGGCAAGGTAGGAAGCACAAAGAAACAACACAAGAAACAACAGGTTTAAATGAGACCGGAATCCACATATAGCGAATCCGGTAAGTCCTCATATGCATAGTTTGATATTAGTCCAGATCTGATCAAACCTTAAGTTAAAGTTGATAAACAGCTACCATGATGATCTACACAAAATTCTAGTCAAGTTTCATATAAAGTTTGTTTAGAACGGAGCTACGGTCTAGAAGATATGATCAAAACAAGATAAGCATGGCAACGGTGCAAGATGCACCCAAACATCAAGCAAACATACTCCAAACATGTCAACAAGATGATATTATGAATCTACATGCAAAATCACACAAGTTTCATGTAGGGCACGCTCAAAACAGAGCAACGGACTAAAAGATACATCCGAAACAAGAAACAATGTAAAGCTGAAATTAACAGCCACATAGCAACTTGGAAGCAAGATATATATACTCTACAGCACTCAAACATGGTGACAAGAAGCATGGAAATGAAGTAGACATATCCTACAGCAAACAACTCCGTTGGAGAAACTCCATAGGAGGCATGGATCAATAGCAACAAGCTACAACATTTTGATCATGACATTAAAAACCTGAGAGTAATATTTTATAGCAACTTGGGAGCAAGAATTAAATATGCTACAACAACCCATATGAGCAATTGAGGGCATGGATGGATAGACAACAACATATACAGCAAGTAATGATCAATGGCCACCCCAAAACTATCATGGATTTGCCTAGGACAACAAGCAAACATAGCATCAGGATAAGATAAATTCCAGACTTAGTGAAATTCCACTAAGTGTTAAAACAGTTAAGTTGGCATGGCATGTCTGCTAGCATGTTTAAGTCACCTCAAAGCATAACATGGCAAATGGTTTGCACCACAGCAAAGAACACATGATGGGGAATCTAAAACATATGAGCATGCGACATGGGGACAAACACATCAATAGCAACGAGCTCCTCAACTAGGCATCTCGTAACAAGTTACAAAACCTAACAGCCACATGCACTTTTGCAACAGAGATAAACATGGCAATATGGACTCTAACATGCATGCTACAGCAACCAACATGTAGAGCATCTCATGATGAACATTTTGACATATCATTTGCTTCATTTGGATAAACATGCACCAAGTTATCACATCTCAAACATGGTATGAAAATAACAAGTAGCAGCAGTTCATATCAAGTAGCACTCTTGTCATGATGATTAAGACATCTAGATGGACTCAAACAAGCATGACACAATGGAACAAAACATAGTACACATCACCACGATCATTTTGACATATCACATGCACAAAACGGACATACACACAAAAAGTTATTCCCATCACAAGAAGCCATCAAACAACAATATCAACAAAAGACTTAGGAAAAATCAACAGGGTCAACCTGCGGATCGGGTCAACGGGAAGCGGGTCGGGTTGCGGTTGCGGAGCGGGTCCGCGGGTTGTGGGTCGCGGGACCCGTTAGGGTTTTCGGCCCGGCTCCTGGATCGGATCGGCGCTCGCCCGCTGGATCGGCGCACGGGGCGGCGGCCTCGGCCACTCCGGCGAGGAGCGCGGCGGCCTGCTCCGGCGGCTTCGACGGGGAACGGCGGCGGGCTGGGGCCGACGGGACAGAGGCGGCGAGGGCCCTACGGGGCGCTGGCGGCAAGGCCCGGAGCGGCGGCGTCCGGGTCGGAGGAGCTTGTGGCTCGGGCGGCGGAGACTGGGAGCGAGGCCGGCGCGGTGCGAGCTCACCGGCCGGGCGGAGCTCGGCGGTGGCGGAGATCCGGCGCGGAGGAGGCGGCGGCCCGGCCACCGGAGGCGGCGGGGACGGAGGGGCGCGGCCCGGGAGGCGCGCGGCCCGGATGGCGGCGGCGGCGGGCCAGCGTCGGGCCAGCGGGCCGGCGCGGTGCGGACGGCGGCGGCGCCACGTGGCAGGCGGTGAGTGGTCCGGCGTGTCCGGGCGGACGTTTCCGGTCCGTCCGGACGTGTCCGGCGGCGGCGGAGGGAAGAGATCTAGGGTTTTTTTGGATGAAAATGGCATGGTGGGGACGTTTTTATAGGCACAAGGAGCTAGGAGAGTCCAAATGGGGAGCGGTTTTCGGCCACGCGATCACAATTCGATGACCGAGATGATGGGAAGGGTTGTGCTGGGTTGGTGGGATATTGTGAAGGGGGTCTTGGGCCTCAAAGAGGAGGTACTTTTGGCCCACTAGGTTAACCGTTGGAGTACCAAACGAACTCCAAACGCGACGAAACTTGACAGGCGGCCTACACATACCAAAACAACAACACACGACAAGTCTCACTCCATTCCGGAAACGTTACACGTCCACACACGAAAGAAGGACTCGGGGATGCCACGGGCACGTGTGAGAGCAACGGAACTCGAAACGGACAACGGGAAGAGACGAGTGGGACCGGATGCAAGTGACAACACAAATGCAATGCAAATCACATGACAACATGCCATGGATGAAATGCACACACGCACACGACAAAACGAAGAAACCCGAAAATAAGAAGAACCCGGAATGGAATTGATGAAGCCAAAGTTTATATATTGCCATATTGGGAAAGTGTTACATCTGGGGCATTACAAACTCTCCTCTACTACGAAAAGATCTCGTCCCGAGATCTAGGACTGGAAGAAGGAAGGATACTCGGAACGAAGGTGATCTTGTTGTTCCCACGTAGCTTCTCGGTCGGTATGGTGTGACCACTTAACTTTCAAGAACTTGATTGACTTGTTGCGGGTCTTGCGCTCGGTTTCTTCAAGAATAGCAACAAGATGCTCTCGGTAAGACAAGTCTTGTTGAAGATCAATCTCCTCAAACGTAATGGTGTGTTCAGGTGTCTTGAAGCACTTGCGGAGTTGAGACACGTGAAAACATCATGAACATTTGCAAAGTTGGATGGAAGCTCAAGTTGATAGGCTAGATCGCCTCTTTTGCCAAGGATCTTGAAAGGGCCCACGTATCTAGGAGCAAGTTTTCCTTTGATACCGAATCTTTGGGTTCCTTTCATAGGAGAAACACAGAGATAGACATGATCCCCAATGTTGAAGGCCAAATCACGATGCTTGCCGTCATAGTAGCTCTTCTGACGCGACTGAGCGGCCTTGAGATTCTCACGTATGACTTTGTACATTTCTTTGGCTTCTGATATCAAGTCATTGCCAAGAAGTTGACGTTCACCAGTATCGGACCAGTTGAGAGGAGTACGGCACTTTTTGCCATAGAGGATTTCAAACGGAGCTTTGCCGGCACTTGCTTGGAAACTGTTGTTGTAAGAGAACTCCGCAAACGGAAGACAGTCTTCCCACTTCATTCCAAAAGAGATGACACCAGCTCTGAGCATGTCTTCTAGGATCTGGTTCACTCTCTTGACTTGACCACTAGTCTGAGGGTGAAACGCAGTGCTGAAACGGATCTTAGTGTTGGGGAACGTAGTATTTTAAAATTTTCCTACGATCACGCAAGATCTATCTACCAGATGCATAGCAACGAGAGGGGAGAGTGTGTCTACGTACCCTCGTAGACCGGGAGCGGAAGCGTCAAGTGACGCGGTTGATGTTGTCAAACTTCTTCGCGATCCAACCGATCAAGCACCGAACGTACGGCACCTCCGCGTTCAGCACACGTTCAGCTTGATGACGTCCCACGAGCTCTTGATCCAGTTGAGCTTCACGGGAGAGTTTCGTCAGCACGACGGCGTGGTGACGGATATGATGTGTTCACCGGCGCAGGGCTTCGCCTAAGCTCCGCGACGGTACGACCGAGGTGTGATTCTGTGGAGGGGGGCACCGCACACGGCTAAAACAATTCAACTTGTTTGTCTTTGGGTGCCCCCTGCCCCCGTATATAAAGGAGCAAGGGAGGAGGGGCTGGCCACCTCCTATGGTGCGGCTAGGGAGGGGACTCCTACTAGGAATAGGATTGCAATCCTATTCCTAGTAGGATTCACCGGAAGGAAGAAGGGGGAAAGGATTAGGAGAGGTGGCGCCCCCCCAATCCTAGTCCAACTAGGATTCCTAGGTGGGGGCGCCAGCCAGCCCTATGGGCTGCCTCTCTCTCACCCTTTAGGCCCACTATGGACCATCCCCTCTCGTAGGGGGTTCCGGTAACCCCCTCCGGCATTCCCGATAAATCCGAAACTTTTCTGGTATACTTCCGGTGTCCGAATATAGCCGTCCAATATATCAATCTTTATGTCTCGGACATTCCGAGACTCCTCGTCATGTCCGTGATCTCATCCGGGACTCCGAACTACCTTCGGTACATCAATACACAAAAACTCATAATACCGATCGTCATCAAACGTTAAGCGTGCGGACCCTACGGGTTCGAGAACTATGTAGACATGACCGAGACTCATCTCCGGTCAATAACCAATAGCGGAACCTGGATGTTCATATTGGCTCCTACATATTCTACGAAGATCTTTTATCGGTCAGAACCGCATAACAACATACGTTGTTCCTTTTGTCAAACGGTATGTTACTTGCCCGAGATTCGATCGTCGGTATCTTTATACCTAGTTCAATCTCGTTGCCGGCAAGTCTCTTTACTCGTTCCGTAACACATCATCTCGTGACTAACTCATTAGTCTTTTGCTTGCAAGGCTTATTGTGATGTGTGTTACCGAGAGGGCCCAGAGATACCTCTCCGACACTCGAAGTGACAAATCCTAATCTTGATCTATGCCAACACCACGAATACTTTCGGAGACACCTGTAGAGCATCTTTATGATCACCCAGTTACGTTGTGACGTTTGATAGCACACAATGTGTTCCTACGGTATTCGGGAGTTGCATAATCTCATAGTCATAGGAACATGTATAAGTCATGAAGAAAGCAATAGCAGTTAAACTAAACGATCATAGTGCTATGCTAACGGATGGGTCTTGTCCATCACATCATTCTCCTAATGATGTGATCCCGTTGATCAAATGACAACTCATGTCAATGGCCAGGAAACATAACCATCTTTGATCAATGAGCTAGTCTAGTAGAGGCATACTAGGGACATACTGTTTTGTCTATGTATTCACACATGTACTAAGTTTCCGGTTAATACAATTCTAGCATGAATAAAAGACATTTATCATGATATAAGGAAATACAAATAACATCTTTATTATTGCCTCTAGGGCATATTTCCTTCAGTCTCCCACTTGAACTAGAGTCAATAATCTAGCTCACATCGCCATGTGATTTAATACCGATAGTTCACATCGTTATGTGAATAACACCCATAGTTCACATCACCATGTGACCAACACCCAAAGGGTTTACTAGAGTAAATAATCTAGTTCACATCGCTATGTGATTAATACCCAAGAGTAATAAGGTGTGATCATGTTTTGCTTGTGAGAGAAGTTTAGTCAACGGGTCTGTCATATACAGATCCCTATGTATTTCGCAAATTTCTATGTCTACAATGCTCTGCATGGAGCTACTCTAGCTAATTGCTCCCACTTTCAATACGCATCCAGATTGATACTTAGAGTCATCTGGTTTTAGTGTCAAAGTTTGCATCGGCGTAACCCTTTACGACGAACTCTTTATCACCTCCATAATCGAGAAATATTTCCTTAGTCATCCAATTACTAAGGATAATTTTGACCGCTGTACAGTGATCTACTTCTGGATCACTATTGTACATCCCTGTCAAACTCTTGGCAAGGTACACAACATGTTTTGTACACAGCATGGCATACTTTATAGAACCTATGGCTGAGGCATAGGGAATGACTTTCATTCTCTCTATATTTTTCTGCCGTGGTCTGGCTTTGAGTCTTACTCAACTTCACACCTTACAAGTCAGGCAAGAACTTTTCTTTGAATGATCCATTTTGAACTACTTCAAAATCTTATCAAGGTATGTACTCATCGAAAGTCTTATTAAGCGTTTTGATCTATCTATATAGATCTTGATGCTCAATATGTAAGCAGTTTCACCGAGGTCTTTCTTTGAAAAACTCTTTTCAAACACTCCTTTATGCTTTCCAGAAAATTCTACATCATTTCCGATCGATAATATGTCATTCACATATACTTATCAGAAAGGTTGTAGTGCTCCCACTCACTTCTTGTAAATACAGGCTTCTCCAAAAGTCTGTATAAAACCATATGCTTTGATCACCTCATCAAAGCGTATATTCCAACTCCGAGATGCTTGCACCAGTCCATAGATGGATCGCTGGAGTTTGCATACTTTGTTAGCAACTTTTGGATCGACAAAACCTTCTGGTTGCATCATATACAACTCTTCTTTGAGATATCCATTTAGGAATGCAGTTTTGACATCCATTTGCCAGATTTCATAATCATAAAATGCGGCAATTGCTAACATGATTCGGACAGACTTAAGCATCGCTACAGGTGAGAAAGTCTCATCGTAGTCAACTCCTTGAACTTGTCGAAAACCTTTCGCAACAAGTCGAGCTTTGTAAACAGTAATATTATCGTCTGCGTCGGTCTTCCTCTTGAAGATCCATTTATTTTCGATGGCCTGCCGATCATCGGGCAAGTCAACCAAAGTCCATACTTTGTTCTCATACATGGATCCCATCTCAGATTTCATGGCTTCAAGCCATTTTGCGGAATCTGGGCTCATCATCGCTTCCTCATAGTTCGTAGGTTCATCATGGTCTAGTAACATGATTTCCAGAACTGGGTTGCCGTACCACTCTGGTGCGGAACGTACTCTGGTTAATCTACGATGTTCAGTAGAAACTTGATCCGAAGTTTCATGATCATTATCATCAACTTCCTCACTAATTGGTACTGGAACAATTTCCTGTGATGTACTACTTTCCAATCAGGGAGAAGGTACAATTACCTCATCGAGTTCTACTTTCCTCCCACTCACTTCTTTCGAGAGAAACTCTTTTTCTTGAAAGGATCCGTTTTTAGCAACGAATATTTTGCGTTCGGATCTGTGATAGAAGGTGTACCCAACAGTCTCTTTTGAGTATCCTATGAAGATTTACTTCTCCGGTTTGGGTTCGAGCTTATCATGTTGAAACTTTTTCACATAAGCATCGCAGTCCCAAACTTTAAGAAACAACAACTTTGGTTTCTTGCCAAACCACAGTTCTTAAGGCGTTGTCTCAACGGATTCAGATGAGGCCCTTATTTAACGTGAATGCAGCTGTCTCTAATGCATGACCCAAAACGATAGTGGTAAATCGGTAAGAGACATCATAGATCGCACCATATCGAATAAAGTACGGTTACGACGTTCGGACACACCATTATGCTGTGGTGTTCCGGGTGGCGTGAGCTGTGAAACTATTCCACATTGTTTCAAATGAAGACCAAACTCGTAACTCAAATATTCTCCTCCACGATCAGATCGTAGAAAACTTTATTTTTCTTGTTACAATGATTCTCTACTTCACTCTGAAATTCTTTGAACTTTTCAAAAATTTCAGACTTGTGTTTCATTAAGTAGATATACCCATATCTGCTCAAATCATCAGTGAAGGTCAGAAAATAACGATACCCGCCGCGAGCTTCAACACTCATTGGTCCGCATACATCAGTATGTATGATTTTCAACAAATATGTTGCTCGCTCCATAGTTCCGGAGAACGGAGTTTTAGTCATCTTGCCCATGAGACATGGTTCGCAAGCACCAAGTGATTCATAATCAAGTGATTCCAAAAGTCCATCATTATGGAGTTTCTTCATGCGTTTTACACCAATATGACTTAAACGGCAGTGCCACAAATAAGTTGCACTATCATTATTAACCTTGCATCTTTTGGCTTCAATATTATGAATATGTGTATCACACGATCGAGATCCAACAAACTATTTTCATTGGGTGTATGACCATAGAAGGTTTTATTCATGTAAACAGAACAACAATTATTCTCTAACTTACATGAATAACCGTATTGCAATAAACATGATCAAATCACATTCATGCTTAACACAAACACCAAATAACAGTTATTTAGTTTCAACACTAATCCCGAAAGTATAGGGAGTGAGCGATGATGATCATATCAATCTTGGAACTATTTCCAATACACATCGTCACTTCATCCTTTTAACTAGTTTCTGTTCATTATGCAACTCCCATTTCGAGTTACTACTTTTTAGCAACTAAACCAGTATCAAATACTGAGGGGTTGCTATGAACACTAGTAAAATGCACATTAATAATCTGTATATCAAATATACCTTTGTTCACTTTGCCATCCTTCTTATCCGCCAAGTATCTAGGGCAGTTCCACTTCCAGTGTCCAGTCCCCTTGCAGTAGAAGCACTCAATTTCAGGCTTGGCTCCAGATTTGGGTTTCTTCGTTGAAGTAGCAACTGACTTGCTATTCTTTTTGAAGTTCCCTTTCTTTCCCTTGCCCTTTTTTTCTTGAAACTAGTGGTCTTGTTAACCATCAACACTTGATGCTCCTTTTGATTTCTACCTCCGCAGCCTTGAGCATAGCGAAGAGCTCGGAAATTGTCTTTTGCATCCCTTGCATGTTATAGTTCATCATGAAGTTCTACTAACTTGGTGATAGTGACTAGAGAACTTTGTCAATTACTATATTATCTGGAAGATTAACTCCCACTTGATTAAAGTAATTGTAGTACCCAGACAATCTGAGCACATGCTCACTGGTTGAGCTATTCTCCTCCATCTTGTAGGCAAAGTACTGTCAGAGGTCTTATACCTCTTGACACGGGCATGAGTATGAAATACTAATTTCAACTCTTGGAACATCTTATATGCTCCATGGCGTTCAAAACGTTTTTGAAGTCCCGGTTATAAGCCGTAAAGCATGGTGCACTAAACTATCAAGCAGTCATCATACCGAGCTTTTGTCAAAACGTTCATAACGTCTATATCTGCTCCTGCAATAGGTCTGTCACCTAGCGGTGCATCAAGGACATAATTCTTTTGTGCAGCAATGAGGATAATCCTCAGATCACGGAACAATTCCGCATCATTGCTACTAACATCTTTCAACTTGGTTTTCTTTAGGAACATATGAAAAATAAACGGGGAGCAACATCGCGAGCTATTGATCTACAACATAGATATGCTAATACTACCAGGACTAAGTTCATGATAAATTAAAGTTCAATTAATCATATTACTTAAGAACTCCCACTTAGATAGACATCCCTCTGGTCATCCAAATGATCACGTGATCCAAATCAACTAAACCATGTCCGATCATCACGTGAGATGGAGTAGTTTTCAATGGTGAACATCTTATGTTGATCATATCTACTATATGATTCACGCTCGACCTTTCGGTCTCCAGTGTTCCGAGGCCATATCTGTATATGCTAGGCTCGTGAAGTTTAACCCGAGTATTCTGCGTGTGCAAAACTGGCTTACACCCGTTGTATTTGAACGTAGAGCTTATCACACCCGATCATCACGTGGTGTCTCGGCACGACGAACTTTCGCAACGGTGCATACTCAGGGAGAACACTTATACCTTGAAATTTAGTAAGGGATCATCTTATAATGCTACCGTCGTTCTAAGCAAAATAAGAAGCATAATAAGGTAAACATCACATGCAATCAAAATATGTGACATGATATGGCCATCATCATCTTGTGCTTTTGATCTCCATCTCCAAAGCACCGTCATGATCACCTTCGTCACCGGCTTGACACCTTGATCTTTATCGTAGCATCGTTGTCGTCTCGCCAACTATTGCTTCCACGACTATCGCTACCGCTTAGTGATAAAGTAAAGCAATTACATGGCGATTGCATTTCATACAATAAAGCGACAACCATATGGCTCCTGCCAGTTGCCGATAACTTTACAAAACATGATCATCTCATACAAAATCGTATAACTCATGTCTTGACCATATCACATCACAACATGCCCTGCAAAAACAAGTTAGACGTCCTCTACTTTGTTTGTTGCAAGTTTTACGTGGCTGCTACGGGCTTAGCAAGAACCGTTCTTACCTACGCATACAAAACCACAACGATATTTTGTCAAGTATGTGATGTTTTAACCTTCACAAGGACCGGGCGTAGCCACACTTGATTCAGCTAAAGTGAGAGAGACAGACACCCGCCAGTCACCTTTAAGCAACGAGTGCTCGTAACGGTGAAACCAGTCTCGCGTAAGCGTACGCGTAATGTCGGTCCGGGCCGCTTCATCTCACAATACCGCCGAAGCAAAGTATGACATGCTGGTAAGCAGTATGACTAGTATCGTCCACAATCTCATTGTGTTCTACTCGTGCATATCATCTACGCATAGACCTGGCTCTGATACCACTATTGGGGAACGTAGTATTTTAAAATTTTCCTACGATCACGCAAGATCTATCTACCAGATGCATAGCAACGAGAGCGGAGAGTGTGTCTACGTACCCTCGTAGACCGGGAGCGGAAGCGTCAAGTGACGCGGTTGATGTTGTCGAACTTCTTCGCAATCCAACCGATCAAGCACCGAACGTACGGCACCTCCGCGTTCAGCACACGTTCAGCTTGATGACGTCCCACGAGCTCTTGATCCAGTTGAGCTTCACGGGAGAGTTTCGTCAGCACGACGGCGTGGTGACGGATATGATGTGTTCACCGGCGCAGGGCTTCGCCTAAGCTCCGCGACGGTACGACCGAGGTGTGATTCTGTGGAGGGGGGCACCGCACACGGCTAAAACAATTCAACTTGTGTGTCTTTGGGTGCCCCCCTGCCCCCGTATATAAAGGAGCAAGGGAGGAGGGGCCGGCCACCTCCTATGGTGCGGCTAGGGAGGGGACTCCTACTAGGAATATGATTGCAATCCTATTCCTAGTAGGATTAACCGGAAGGAAGAAGGGGGAAAGGATTAGGAGAGGTGGCGCCCCCCAATCCTAGTCCAACTAGGATTCCTAGGTGGGGGCGCCGGCCAGCCCTATGGGCTGCCTCTCTCTCACCCTTTAGGCCCACTATGGACCATCCCCTCTCGTAGGGGGTTCCGGTAACCCCCTCCGACATTCCCGATAAATCCGAAACTTTTCCGGTATACTTCCGGTGTCCGAATATAGCCGTCCAATATATCAATCTTTATTTCTCGGACATTCCGAGACTCCTCGTCATGTCCGTGATCTCATCCGGGACTCCGAACTACCTTCGGTACATCAATACACAAAAACTCATAATACCGATCGTCATCAAACGTTAAGCGTGCGGACCCTACGGGTTCGAGAACTATGTAGACATGACCGAGACTCATCTCCGGTCAATAACCAATAGCGGAACCTGGATGTTCATATTGGCTCCTACATATTCTACGAAGATCTTTTATCGGTCAGAACCGCATAACAACATATGTTGTTCCTTTTGTCAAACGGTATGTTACTTGCCCGAGATTCGATCGTCGGTATCTTTATACCTAGTTCAATCTCGTTGCCGGCAAGTCTCTTTACTCGTTCTGTAACACATCATCTCGTGACTAACTCATTAGTCTTTTGCTTGCAAGGCTTATCGTGATGTGTGTTACCGAGAGGGCCCAGAGATACCTCTCCGACACTCGGAGTGACAAATCCTAATCTTGATCTATGCCAACACCACGAATACTTTCGGAGACACCTGTAGAGCATCTCTATGATCACCCAGTTACGTTGTGACGTTTGATAGCACACAAGGTGTTCCTACGGTATTCGGGAGTTGCATAATCTCATAGTCATAGGAACATGTATAAGTCATGAAGAAAGCAATAGCAGTTAAACTAAACGATCATAGTGCTATGCTAACGGATGGGTCTTGTCCATCACATCATTCTCCTAATGATGTGATCCCGTTGATCAAATGACAACTCATGTCAATGGCCAGGAAACATAACCATCTTTGATCAATGAGCTAGTCTAGTAGAGGCATACTAGGGACATACTGTTTTGTCTATGTATTCACACATGTACTAAGTTTCCGGTTAATACAATTCTAGCATGAATAAAAGACATTTATCATGATATAAGGAAATACAAATAACATCTTTATTATTGCCTCTAGGGCATATTTCCTTCACTTAGTGCCCATGGCAGACTGAAAGGAGTCCCAGAACTTGGATGTGAACAAACTTCCACGGTCTGAGGAGATAACTTGAGGAATGCCATGTAAGGACACAATTCTGGAAGTGTACAACTCTGCCAGCTGAACTGCATTGATGGATTCTTTGACTGGAAGGAAGTGAGCTACTTTGGTAAGCTTATCAATCACCACAAAGATAGAATCATTCCCTTTCTTGGACTTGGGAAAGCCAGTGATGAAATCCATTTCAATGTGGTCGAATTTCCACTCGGGAATAGGAAGAGGTTGGAGAAGACCGGCTGGACGTTGATGCTCTGCCTTCACTCTTCTGCAGACATCACATTCATTCACGAATTGGGCAATCTCCCTTTTCATGTGAGTCGACCAGTAAGATTGCTTGAGGTCTTGGTACATCTTGGAACTTCCAGGATGAATCGAGAGGAGGGAGTCATGTGCTTCGTTCATTATGAGCTTCCTGAGATCACCCTTGGGAACCACAAGTCTGTCCTCAAAGAACAAGGTATCTCTCTCATCAACGCGATAGCACTTGTATTTGGTAGTACCCTTTGCAATACCATGTTTCACTTTCTGCACCATAGCATCACTGAGTTGGGCCTCACAGATCTAATCTTCCAAGGTAGGAGCAACTTGAAGATTTGCAAGAAAGCATTGCGGAACAACTTGGAGGTTGAGCTTCCTGGATGCTTCACAAAGCTTAGGCTGGAACGGCTTGATAAGGAGACTGTTGCAATATGTCTTTCTGCTCAAGGCATCTGCAATGACATTGGCCTTGCCAGGTGTGTACTCGATGCTTGGATCATACTCTTGGATCATTTCAACCCAACGAGTCTGACGAAGCTTCAGGTTCGGCTGTGTGAAGATGTACTTCAAGCTCTTGTGATCGGTGAAGATGTCGACTTTTCTGCCCAACAGAAGGTGTCTCCACGTGATCAAGGCGTGTACCACAGCTGCTAGCTCGAGATCATGTGTGGGGTAGTTCTTCTCACTTGGTTTCAATTGACGAGAAGTGTATGCCACAATCTTCTTGTCCTGCATTAGCACACCACCAAGTCCTTGAAGAGAAGCATCACAGAATACTTCGTAGGGCTTGGACTCATCTGGAGGAGTAAGAACCGGAGTAGAGATGAGCTTTTCTTTGAGAGTTCTGAATGCCACATCACAATCCAGAGACCAGTTGTACTTGACATTCTTCTGTAGCAAGTTGGAGAGAGGCTTTGCAATCTTGGAGAAGTTCTCAACGAACCTTCTGCAATAGCTAGCAAGACCAAGGAAGCTTCGGAGTTGCTTGACGTTCTGAGGAGGTTCCCAGTTGACAATGGCTTCAACTTTCTCGGGGTTGACCGCAATACCGTCAGCAGAGATGATATGGCCCAGATACAAGACCTTATCGAGCCAGAATTCGCACTTGGAGAACTTGGCATAGAACTTATGTTCACGGAGTCTGTCGAGAACTAGACGGAGGTGCTTTTCGTGATCCTCTTCATTCTTGGAGAATACCAAGATGTCATCCAGATACACAAGCACAAATTCGTTGGTGTAGGGGTTGAATATGTAGTGCATCATTCTCGAGAAGGTGGGTGGAGCATTAGCGAGGCCAAAAGACATGACTGTATATTCATAGGAGCCGTAGCTTGTTCTGAATGCAGTCTTGTGAATATCTTCTTCACGGATACAGATCTGGTGATAACCCATCCGAAGATCGAGCTTTGAGAATACTTTTGCTCCTTTGAGCTGCTCGAACAATTCATTGATGTTGGGGAGCGGATACTTGTTCTTTATTGTATTCTTGTTCAATGTCCGGTAATCAATGCAAAGGCGCTCCGTGCCATCCTTCTACTTGACAAATAAGACAGCACAGCCCCACAGAGAAGTGCTAGGCCTGATTAGACCCATACGCTCTTATTCATCAAGTTGTTTCTTCAACTCCTTCAACTCATCAGGGGAGAGCTTGTATGGACGCCGACATGCTGGCTCAGTACCGGGCTCGAGTTCAATGACGAATTCAACTTGACGATGCGGAGGCATGCCTGGAAGCTCTTCAGGGAAAACATCTTCATATTCATTGACCACCAGAATTTGAGAGATGACATTTATCTCGCCCTTGTCAGTGAGAGAGAATAGCCTGATTGTGTTATCTCGAGAGGCGAAGATAATCACGTCTTCATTAGGATGAGTAATCTTGACTTCCTTATTTGCACAATCAATGTGAACATCATGCTGAGAAAGCCAAGCCATCCCAAGAATAAGATCAATGACGGAGTTTCCGAGAACAACCGGAGAAGCCAGAAAGCGGTAATCACCCATCCGAATAGATACATTCGGAAAAAACTGAGTTGGAAGTCATTTGCAATCCCGGAGAAATAATCTTTAAATGTCTAGGAATGCTCTCCGAAACCAATTCATGCTTAGCAACAAATGGTCCTGAAATGAAAGAAAGCGATGCACCCGAATCAAACAATACTTTAGCAGGTATAGAGTTAACTGGAAGATTACCAAGTATCACATCTGAAGAATTTTCTGCTTGAGCTGCATTCATCAGATTCACTCTTGCAACCTTGGGATTGTGCTTGACAATAGCAGTGCTGACAGGTGGAGGAGGCGGAAGGCGCCTTGGGTTGGGGCACTTGTTAGCATAGTGACCCTTCTGGCCACACTTGTTGCAAATCACTTCTGAGAGAGGACGGTGATAAGGAGCACTTGACTTTGAAGCTTGAAAGTGATTCTTTGACTGATTGCTTGGGTTGGGTGGGTGGGAGAAACCACGGCCACCAGAATTCTTGTTGTTGTTGTTGGGAGCTCAGATCACTGGAGGAGGTGGAAGCCAAAACTTTTGTTGCTTTGCGACCACTTGGGAAGAAGAGGAGGAGTGAACAGCATCTCTGATCCTCTTTTTGGAAGCTTCCATCTTGAGTTGGGCTGCCTCTTGCTTAAGTGCCATGTTATAGAATTGATCAAACTCATCAGGCTCGAACAGGGTGAGAGCTAGTTGGAGTTCATCTTTCAGACCACCACGGAACTGATAGATCTTGCTCTTGGCATCTGGGATGTCTTGCTTGGCATAGCGGGCAAGGTTCTGGAACTTGACATTATATTGGTAGACAGTCATTGAGCCTTGCTTCAGGTTGCGAAATTGCTCACGGATACCTTCGATGACACTTGTTGGAAGGTGGTGAGAACGAAAGTCCTTGCAGAAGTCATCCCAGGAGATTACACGTCCCTCTCTGGAATCTTTGTACTGCTGCCACCAATCAGCGGCTTGGTCCTTGAGTTGGAAGGCTGCAAACTTCACATAGTCCTCGGGCCTCACGTTACTGCACTCGAAATGCTTCTTGATATCTGTTATCCAGTCTTCAGCATCTAGAGGGTCCACACAGTAACTGAATGCCTTCGGTTGGTTTGCCAGAAACTGGTTGAGCGTAGCAAAGTGAGGTTGGTTGAACAAATTGCCTTGGCCTTGGTTCCCATGAGCACCCTGATTTGCTTGAATGTTCTGCATCATTTGCATAAGCATCTGGGTGTTCTGGTTCGTCGCTTGCATAATTGCTCTCCAGGCCTCAGACGGAGGAGGAGGGGAAGGAGGACGATCAGGAACCTCTTCACCCTCTGGGTTAGCGTTGGGAACCCTTTAGCCATCCTGAATGAGATGACAACTATTAGCCATTGATTGAAAGAATATATAAGCTGAATCAACGGCTAGAAATTGCAACATAGTCTTCACAAGAACATTCGAACAAGATGAATGAATGTAATCCACAGTTTAATAGTAACAACAATCTTCACGAGAAGCCACTTGGGAGAACAAAAGGTAAATAAAAACACAACAAGGAGCAGATAGAACAAATACAAGATAGAAGCTTCGTTCGACATATTCGTGCTGAAAGCTTATGGAACGTGTTACAAAAGGGTTTTGCAATCCCCAGATCAGCATAGCCAAGGACCCTTTAAGATGCAACTCCCGGTCGGAACAAGGGCCATAAAACTGAAGGAAATATGCCCTAGAGGCAATAATAAAGTTATTATTTATTTCCTTATATCATGATAAATGTTTATTATTCATGCTAGAATTGTATTAACCGGAAACTTAGTACATGTGTGAATACATAGACAAAACAGTATGTCCCTAGTATGCCTCTACTAGACTAGCTCATTGATCAAAGATGGTTATGTTTCCTAGCCATAGACATGAGTTGTCATTTGATCAACGGGATCACATCATTAGGAGAATGATGTGATGGACAAGACCCATCCGTTAGCATAGCACTATGATCGTTTAGTTTTACTGCTATTGCTTTCTTCATGACTTATACATGTTCCTATGACTATGAGATTATGCAACTCCCGAATACCGTAGGAACACCTTGTGTGCTATCAAACATCACAACGTAACTGGGTGATCATAAAGATGCTCTATAGGTGTCTCCGAAAGTATTCGTGGTGTTGGCATAGATCAAGATTAGGATTTGTCACTCCGAGTGTCGGAGAGGTATCTCTGGGCCCTCTCGGTAACACACATCACAATAAGCCTTGCAAGCAAAAGACTAATGAGTTAGTCACGAGATGATGTGTTACGGAACGAGTAAAGAGACTTGCCAGTAACGAGATTGAACTAGGTATAGAGATACCGACGATCGAATCTCGGGCAAGTAACATACCGATGACAAAAGGAACAACGTATGTTGTTATGCGGTTTTGACCGATAAAAGATCTTCGTAGAATATGTAGGAGCCAATATGAACATCCAGGTTCCGCTATTGGTTATTGACCGGAGATGAGTCTCGGTCATGTCTACATAGTTCTCGAACCCGTAGGGTCCGCACGCTTAACGTTTGATGACGATCGGTATTATGAGTTTATGAGTTTTGATGTACCGAGGGTAGTTCGGAGTCCCGGATGAGATCACGGACATGACGAGGATTCTCGGAATGTCCGAGACATAAAGATTGATATATTGGACGACTATATTCGGACACCGGAAGTGTTCCGGAAAAGTTTCGGATTTAACGGGATTGCCGGAGGGGGTTACCGGAACCCCCTACGAGGGGGGATGGTCCATAGTGGGCCTTAAGGGAAAGAGAGAGGCAGCCCATAGGGCTGGCCGGCGCCCCACCTAGGGTTCCTAGTTGGACTAGGATTGGGGGGCGCCACCTCTCCCTCTTTTCCTTTCCCTATCTTCCTTCTTTGGTGATTCCTACTAGGAATAGCAATCCTATTCCTAGTAGGATTGCACCCCTAGCCGCACCAAACAAGGGCCGGCTGGCCTCCCGCCTTGCTCCTTTATATACGGGGGCAGGGGGGCACCCAAAGACACACAAGTTGAATTGTTCCAGCCGTGTGCGGTGCCCCCCTCCACAGAAACACACCTCGGTCATACCGTCGCAAAGCTTAGGCGAAGCCCTACGCCGGTGAATACATCATATCCGTCACCACGCCGTCGTGCTGACGAAACTCTCCCGTGAAGCTCAACTGGATCAAGAGCTCGTGGGATGTCATCAAGCTGAACGTGTGCTGAACGCGGAGGTGCCGTACGTTTGGTGCTTGATCGGTTGAATCGTGAAGAAGTTCGACTACATCAACCGCGTCACTTGACGCTTCCGCTCCCGGTCTACGAGGGTACGTAGACACACTCTTCCCTCTCGTTGCTATGCATCTGGTAGATAGATCTTGCGTGATCGTAGGAAAATTTTAAAATACTATGTTCCCCATCAGTGGCATCAAGAGCCAGGTCTATGCGTAGATGATATGCACGAGTAGAACACAATGAGTTGTGGGCGATACTAGTCATACTGCTTACCAGCATGTCATACTTTGCTTCGGCGGTATTGTGAGATGAAGCGGCCCGGACCGACATTACGCGTACGCTTACGCGAGACTGGTTTCACCGTTACGAGCACTCGTTGCTTAAAGGTGACTGGCAGGTGTCTGTCTCTCTCACTTTAGCTGAATCAAGTGTGGCTACGCCCGGTCCTTGTGAAGGTTAAAACAGCACATACTTGACGAAACATCGTTGTGGTTTTGTATGCGTAGGTAAGAACGGTTCTTGCTAAGCCCGTAGCAGCCACGTAAAACATGCAACAACAAAGTAGAGGACGTCTAACTTGTTTTTGCAGGGCATGTTGTGATGTGATATGGTCAAGACATGATGAGTTATACGGTTTTATATGAGATGATCATGTTTTGTAAAGTTATCGGCAACTGGCAGGAGCCATATGGTTGTCGCTTTATTGTATGAAATGCAATCGCCATGTAATTGCTTTACTTTATCACTAAGCGGTAGCGATAGTCGTAGAAGCAATAGTTGGCGAGACGACAACGATACTACGATGGAGATCAAGGTGTCACGCCGGTGACGAAGGTGATCATGACGGTGCTTTGGAGATGGAGATCAAAAGCACAAGATGATGATGGCCATATCATGTCACATATTTTGATTGCATGTGATGTTTATCTTATTATGCTTCTTATTTTTCTTAGTTCGACGGTAGCATTATAAGATGATCCCTTACTAAATTTCAAGGTATAAGTGTTCTCCCTGAGTATGCACCGTTGCGAAAGTTCGTCGTGCCGAGACACCACGTGATGATCGGGTGTGATAAGCTCTACGTTCAAATACAACGGGTGTAAGCCAGTTTTGCACACGCAGAATACTCGGGTTAAACTTCACGAGCCTAGCATATGCAGATATGGCCTCGGAACACTGGAGACCGAAAGGTCGAGCGTGAATCATATAGTAGATATGATCAACATAAGATGTTCACCATTGAAACTACTCCATCTCACGTGATGATCGGACATGGTTTAGTTGATTTGGATCACGTGATCATTTAGATGACCGGAGGGATGTCTATCTAAGTGGGAGTTCTTTAAATTAATATGATTAAATTGAACTTTAATTTATCATGAACTTAGTCCTGGTAGTATTAGCATATCTATGTTGTAGATCAATAGCTCGCGATGTTGCTCCACGTTTTTTTTTATATGTTCCTAGAGAAAACTAAGTTGAAAGATGTAAGTAGCAATGATGCGGAATTGTTCCGTGATCTGAGGATTATCCTCATTACTGCATAGAGAATTATGTCCTTGATGCACCGCTAGGTGACAGACCTATTGCAGGAGCAGATGTAGACGTTATGAACGTTTTGACAAAAGCTCGGTATGATGACTACTTGATAGTTTAAGTGCACCATGCTTTACGGCTTAGAACCGGGACTTCAAAAACGTTTTGAACGCCACGGAGCATATAAGATGTTCCAAGAGTTGAAATTAGTATTTCATACTCATGCCCGTGTCGAGAGGTATAAGACCTCTGACAGTACTTTGCCTACAAGATGGAGGAGAATAGCTCAACCAGTGAGCATGTGCTCAGATTGTTTGGGTACTGCAATTGCTTGAATCAAGTGGGAGTTAATCTTCCAGATAAGATAGTAATTGACAAAGTTCTCTAGTCACTATCACCAAGTTAGTAGAACTTCGTGATGAACTATAATATGCAAGGGATGACGAAAATAATTCCCGGGCTCTTCGCGATGCTGAAATCGGCGAAGGTAGAAATCAAGAAAAAGCATCAAGTGTTGATGGTTAAACAAGACCACTTGTTTCAAGTGAAGGGCAAAGGGATAGAAGGGGAACTTCAAGAAGAATGACAAGCAAGTTGTCACTCCCATGAAGAAACCCAAAGCTAAACTCAAGCCTGAAACTAAGTGCTTCTACTGCAAAGGAAATAGTCACTGGAAGTAGAACTGCCCTAGATACTTGGCGGATAAGAAGGATGGCAAAATGAACAAAGGTATATTTTGATATACAGATTAATGATGTGTACTTTACTAGTGTTCATAGCAACCCCTGGGTATTTGATACCGGTTCAGTTGCTAAAATTAGTAACTCAAAACGAGAATTGCAGAATGAACAGAGACTAGTTAAAGGTGAAGTGACGATGTGTGTTGGAAGTGGTTCCAAGATTGATATGATCATCATCGCACACTCCCTATACTTTCGGGATTAGTGTAAAACCTAAATAAATGTTATTTGGCATTTGCGTTGAGCATGAATATGATTTGATCATATTTGTTGCAGTACGGTTATTCATTTAAAGTCATAGAATAATTGTTATTCTGTTTACATGAATAAAACCTTCGATGGTCATACACCCAATGAATATAGTTTGTTGGATCTCGATTGTAGTGATACACATATTCATAATATTGAAACCAAAAGATGCAAGGTTAATAATGATAGTGCAACTTATTTGTGGCACTGCCGTTTAGGTCATATTGGTGTAAAACGCATGAAGAAACTCCATAATGATGGACTTTTGGAATCACTTGATTATGAATCACTTGGTGCTTGCGAACCATGCCTCATGGGCAAATGACTAAAACTCCGTTCTCCGGAACTATGGAGCGAGCAACAGATTTGTTGGAAATCATACATACTGATGTATGTGGACCAATAAGTGTTGAAGCTCGCGGCGGGTATCGTTATTTTCTGACCTTCACTGATGATTTGAGCAGATATGGGTATATCTACTTAATGAAGCACAAGTCTGAAACATTTGAAAAGTTCAAAGAATTTCAGAGTGAAGTGGAGAATCATCGTAACAAGAAAATAAGAGTTTCTACGATATGATCGTAGAGGTAAAATATTTGAGTTAGCGAGTTTTGGCCTTCAGTAAAAACAATGTGAAATAGTTTCACTACTCATGCCACCTGGAACAACACAGTATAATGGTGTGTCCGAACGTCATAACCGTACTTTATTAGATATGGTACGATCGATGATGTCTCTTACCGATCTACCACTATCGCTTTTGGGGTTATGCATTAGAGACAGCTACATTCACGTTAAATAGGGCACCATCTAAATCCGTGGAGATGACACCGTATGAACTGTGGTTTGACGAGAAACCTAAGCTGTCATTTCTTTAAGTTTGGGACTGCGATGCTTATGAGGAAAAGTTTCAACATGATAAGCTCGAACCCAAATCGGAAAGGTAAATCTTCATAGGATACCCAAAAGAAACTGTTGGGTACACCTTCTATCACAGATCCGAAGGCAAGATATTCGTTGCTAAGAATGGATCCTTTCTAGAGAAGGAGTTTCTCTCGAAAGAAGTGAGTGGGAGGAAAGTAGAACTTGATGAGGTAATTGTACCTTCTCCCGAATTGGAAAGTAGTACATCACAGAAAATTGTTCCAGTGATTCCTACACCAATCAGTGAGGATGTTAATGATGATGATCATGAAACTTCGGATCAAGTTTCTGCTGAACGTCGTAGATCAACCAGAGTACGTTCCGCACCAGAGTGGTACGGCAACCCAGTTCTGGAAATCATGTTACTAGACCATGATGAACCTACAAACTATGAGGAAGCGATGATGAGCCCAGATTCCGCAAAATGGCTTGAGGCCATGAAATCTGAGAGGGGATCCATGTATGAGAACAAAGTGTGGACTTTGGTTGACTTGTCCGATGATCGGCAGGCCATCGAAAATAAATGGATCTTCAAGAGGAAGACCGACGCAGATGGTAATGTTACTGTTTACAAAGCTCGACTTGTTGCGAAAGGTTTTCGACAAGTTCAAGGAGTTGACTACGATGAGACTTTCTCACCTGTAGTGATGCTTAAGTCTGTCCGAATCATGTTAGCAATTGCCGCATTTTATGATTATGAAATCTGGCAAATGGATGTCAAAACTGCATTCCTGAATGGATATCTCAAAGAAGAGTTGTATATGATGCAACCAGAAGGTTTTGTCGATCCAAAAGGTGCTAACAAAGTATGCAAGCTCTAGCGATCCATCTATGGACTGGTGCAAGCATCTCGGAGTTGGAATATACGCTTTGATGAGGTGATCAAAGCATATAGATTTATACAGACTTGCGGTGAAGCCTGTATTTACAAGAAGTGAGTGGGAGCACTACAACCTTTCTGATAAGTATATGTGAATGACATATTGTCGATCGGAAATGATGTAGAATTTTCTGGAAAGCATAAAGGAGTGTTTGAAAGGAGTTTTTTCAAAGAAAGACCTTGGTGAAGCTGCTTACATATTGGGCATCAAGATCTATAGAGATAGATCAAGACGCTTGATAAGACTTTCGATGAGTACATACCTTGATAAGATTTTGAAGTAGTTCAAAATGGATCAGTCAAAGAAGGAGTTCTTGCCTGACTTGTAAGGTGTGAAGTTGAGTAAGACTCAAAGCCAGACCACGGCAGAAAAATATAGAGAGAATGTAAAGTCATTCCCTATGCCTCAGCCATAGGTTCTATAAAGTATGCCATGCTGTGTACCAAACATGTTGTGTACCTTGCCATGAGTTTGTCAAGGGGGTACAATAGTGATCCAGAAGTAGATCACTGTACAGCGGTCAAAATTATCCTTAGTAACTGGATGACTAAGGAAATGTTTCTCGATTATGGAGGTGATAAAGAGTTCGTCGTAAAGGGTTACGCCGATGCAAGCTTTGACACTTAATCCAGATGACTCTAAGTATCAATCTGGATGCATATTGAAAGTGGGAGCAATTAGCTAGAGTAGCTCTATGCAGAGCATTGTAGACATAGAAATTTGCGAAATACATACGGATCTGAATGTGACAGACCCGTTGACTAAACTTCTCTCACAAGCAAAACATGATCACACCTTATTACTTTTGGGTATTAATCACATAGCGATGTGAACTAGATTATTGACTCTAGTAAACCCTTTGGGTGTTGGTCACATGGCGATGTGAACTATGGGTGTTAATCACATAATGATGTGAACTATCGGTATTAAATCACATGGCGATGTGAGCTAGATTATTGACTCTAGTGCAAGTGGGCGACTGAAGGAAATATGCCCTAGAGGCAATAATAAAGTTATTATTTATTTCCTTATATCATGATAAATGTTTATTATTCATGCTAGAATTGTATTAACCGGAAACTTAGTACATGTGTGAATACATAGACAAAACAGTATGTCCCTAGTATGCCTCTACTAGACTAGCTCATTGATCAAAGATGGTTATGTTTCCTAGCCATAGACATGAGTTGTCATTTGATCAACGGGATCACATCATTAGGAGAATGATGTGATGGACAAGACCCATCCGTTAGCATAGCACTATGATCGTTTAGTTTTACTGCTATTGCTTTCTTCATGACTTATACATGTTCCTATGACTATGAGATTATGCAACTCCCGAATACCGTAGGAACACCTTGTGTGCTATTAAACGTCACAACGTAACTGGGTGATCATAAAGATGCTCTACAGGTGTCTCCGAAAGTATTCGTGGTGTTGGCATAGATCAAGATTAGGATTTGTCACTCCGAGTGTCGGAGAGGTATCTCTGGGC
>LR738711.1:559557508-559576570 GCA_902687465.1 Secale cereale
TTTGACCGATAAAAGATCTTCGTAGAATATGTAGGAGCCAATATGAACATCCAGGTTCCGCTATTGGTTATTGACCGGAGATGAGTCTCGGTCATGTCTACATAGTTCTCGAACCCGTAGGGTCCGCACGCTTAACGTTTGATGACGATCGGTATTATGAGTTTATGAGTTTTGATGTACCGAGGGTAGTTCGGAGTCCCGGATGAGATCACGGACATGACGAGGATTCTCGGAATGTCCGAGACATAAAGATTGATATATTGGACGACTATATTCGGACACCGGAAGTGTTCCGGAAAAGTTTCGGATTTAACGGGATTGCCGGAGGGGGTTACCGGAACCCCCTACGAGGGGGGATGGTCCATAGTGGGCCTTAAGGGAAAGAGAGAGGCAGCCCATAGGGCTGGCCGGCGCCCCACCTAGGGTTCCTAGTTGGACTAGGATTGGGGGGCGCCACCTCTCCCTCTTTTCCTTTCCCTCTCTTCCTTCTTTGGTGATTCCTACTAGGAATAGCAATCCTATTCCTAGTAGGATTGCACCCCTAGCCGCACCAAACAAGGGTCGGCTGGCCTCCCCCCTTGCTCCTTTATATACGGGGGCAGGGGGCACCCAAAGACACACAAGTTGAATTGTTCCAGCCGTGTGCAGTGCCCCCCTCCACAGAAACACACCTCGGTCATACCGTCGCAAAGCTTAGGCGAAGCCCTGCGCCGGTGAATACATCATATCCGTCACCACGCCGTCGTGCTGACGAAACTCTCCCGTGAAGCTCAACTGGATCAAGAGCTCGTGGGATGTCATCAAGCTGAACGTGTGTTGAACGCGCAGGTGCCGTACATTCGGTGCTTGATCGGTTGAATCGTGAAGAAGTTCGACTACATCAACTGCGTCACTTGACGCTTCCGCTCCCGGTCTACGAGGGTACGTAGACACACTCTTCCCTCTCGTTGCTATGCATCTGGTAGATAGATCTTGCGTGATCGTAGGAAAATTTTAAAATACTACGTTCCCCATCAAAAACCACTTCACTCAATGTAGAACCCCGAACTCCATATCATGCATTCGTTGGAAGAATGCCTATGAGCTACTAGATGAACTCACCTATTAATTTCCGAAAGTTTCCAGTTATGCAATCAGGTGTTGGGCATACAGGGGAAGCATCACGCACTCAACTCTAATCCTACATCCAGCTGTATCCATCCTTCAACACATAACCAGTTATTTCCGGAAACCGTCTACCTCGGACCTTCGAAACGCATCTACTATACAAGCTATGGCAATACTCCCGAACTACCTCCCCAGTACTGGGTGACGTCGGGGTTATCTTGCCACTAACCGCATAGGAGAGTTTTCGATGTCGGCCGTCTTAAGTATTCCAGAACTGATGCAATATATTTGTGATGACAACACCTCGGAGCTCAACTCCCCGGGACACTGCCACAACCCCTAAATGACAGGAGGCATCGAGAACAATGTTCTCGTCACAAAGACATCGGAACAATCCAAACAATACTCGCGAGATTCCTAAATTTTTTTTGGTGAATTTTGAGAGTAGAAGAGACAAGAGTAATCGTCAGGAGTCCTCACCAGAGTGAAAAGAGATGAGGAGCAAAAGAAATCCTACTCTCCGATATATATATAGGACTCAAAACATTTTAAGTGTGTGCCTAGACTCAACCGTCAACGATTCGATCAATCAGTGGGGGCTTCTAGGTCGGAGAAGGCTCTGATACCAACTTGTAATGCCCAGGATGGGACTATACCTCCTACATGTCGAGGCACGACTTAAAGGTATAAGCCCATTCTGGAATGATCTCAAGTTCGGTATCTTTGCACGACTCATGTAAAAATAGGGATGAAATTGCAAAAGGACAGTTGGCTTACACTCGCTACGTCACACAATACATTACATAGAAAATCATCATCGAAATAACATCACAACCTGACTACGGGTGAAGATCCAAATGAAAGATACCAAAATACATAAAGCCACAGGTTCGAATCGCCCCTAGTAGAAACCACTACTGATCATCGGGATAGTGCACATAATATTGACTACGTTCTTAATCGTACTCCCAGTACAGCTCTGTGCCGTCACCTGAGTAGTTCACCATAGTACCTGCATCTGGTGTGGTTTAGAATCTGTGAGCCGCGGAGGACTCAGCAATCCCGTTCCCGGGTAGCAAAACTATCTAAGCCTTGGGTGTGGAACAAGGCTGAAGAAAGATAAAAGGTTGCAGCTGCACTACCACTAGCTTACGTGTTTAGAGCGAGAAGAGAAGTGCCACGAGCGACAAAGTGATCACGCAGTGATCCTAACTAAGCACGTCAATCATAACCCCACCGTGTTCACTTCCCGAACCCCTTTCGGAAAATGACCATCACGGTTACTCACGCTGGTAGTGTGTTCAGAACATGGTGTCAAGTTTTCTACAACCGGATATTAACAAATTCCCATCTGCCACATAACCGCGGGCACGACTTTCAAAAGTTCAAAACCCTGCAGGGGTGTTCCAACTTGGCCCATTACAAGCCCACGATCCGCGGAGTCGCAACTCCAAGGTGGGAAGGCCCGAGTATTCTCGGAATCCCGTGCTCAAGATATTCCGACATAGGTAAAACTAATCCAGCAGGACCTCCCGGCGTGCCGACACCCTGACAGTAGCCGCACGCATCTAGTCTCAGTCCACGACCAGATGAGCACTACGTACAGATACCGAAGACCCCAGCAAGCTGGGTGGCACTGCAAGTGGCTCTAGTTTGGACCAACACTCAAATCGAGCACTGGCCCAGGGGGGTTGATTAATTAATCCTCGGGTTAATTACAACCTCGGCAAGTTTTTAGTTGTTAGGCAAATGGAGTACCAAAGTCGGGCCTCACTGGAAGAGTTTTAGCGCTAAGGGGTTATCGAGGGGGTCCCATAACCCCAATCGTGTGAGGAACGCAAAATCAAGGAACATAACACCGGTTTATACGGTTCCTAGGGCGACATGAGTGGAACAAATCACCAAGCAAGAGGCTTAGCCTTCCACCCATTACCAATATATAGATGATTTAATTAAAGAGTTTATATAGTGTGATATCCCAACAAGCTTCAACATGAAGCAAGAATCTTCGAATCTTCTCCTGCAACTATCAATGCTATAAGTGGGGCTGAGCGAAGCTTACTTAGCCAAACAAAGGTTTGCTAGGTTGGGTGGTTAGAAAGATTCATGGTTACAATAGGAGGCTGACAAACAAACATGGGCATCGAGGCAATAAGCTAAAGAGCGAGACTTCTAGCAATAGGCAAAGATAGTAATGATATCTGGGTCAGGTCATCTTGCCTGTCGAGTCGTCGATGGGATCGTAAGACGGCTCCTCATTCTCAACCTCGGTAGTAACCTCGTTCTCGTACTCGGTCTCGGCTTCCGGCTCTACTCAACACAAGAACACACGAGGCACGAAATCAAACAAGGTGCAATGCACAATCTATAGGATGCACATATGATGCACTTAGGATGCACCGCAGATGCACTTAGGATGCATTACATGACAACATAGGAAGCACACCAGAACAACACAAGAACAAGACAATATGCTCAAGCAAGTAGGATACAAGACAAATCTACAAAGGATGCAAGACATGGCAAGGTAGGAAGCACAGAGAAACAACACAAGAAACAACAGGTTTAAATGAGGCCAGAATCCACATATAGCGAATCCAGTAAGTCCTCATATGCATAGTTTGATATTAGTCCAGATCCGATCAGACCTTAATTTAAAATTTATAAACAACAAGTTAACATGCACCATGATTATCTACACAAAATTCTAGTCAAGTTTCATATAAAGTTTGTTTAGAACGGAGTTACGGTCTAGAAGATATGATCAAAACAAGATAAGCATGGCAACGGTGCAAGATGCACCCAAACATCAAACAAACATACTCCAAACATGTTAACAAGATGATATTATGAATCTACATGCAAAATCACACAAGTTTCATGTAGGGCACGCTCAAAACGGAGCAACGGACTAAAAGATGCACTCGAAACAAGAAACAATGCAAAGCTGAAATTAACAGCCACATAGCAACTTGGAAGCAAGATATATATACTCTACAGCACTCAAACATGGTGACAAGAAGCATGTACATGAAGTAGACATATCCTACAGCAAACAACTCCATTGGAGCAACTCCATAGGAGGCATGGATCAATAGCAACAAGCTATAACATTTTGATCATGACATTAAAAACCTGACAGTAATATTTTATAGCAACTTGGGAGCAAGAATTAAATATGCTACAGCAACCCATATGAGCAAGTGAGGGCATGGATGGATAGAAAACAACATATACATCAAGGAATGATCAATGGCCACCCCAAAACTATCATAGATTTGCCTAGGACAACAAGCAAACATAGCATCCGGATAAGACAGATTCCAGACTTAGTGAAATTTCACTAAGTGTTAAAACAGTTAAGTTGGCATGGCATGTTTGCAAGCATGTTTAAGTCACCTCAAAGCATAACATGGCAAATGGTTTGCACCACAGCAAAGAACACATGATGGGGAATCTAAAACATATGAGCATGCGACATGGGGACAAACACATCAATAGCAACGAGCTCCTCAACTAGGCATCTCGTAACAAGTTACAAAACCTAACAGCCACATGCACTTTTGCAACAGAGATAAACATGGCAATATGAACTCTAACATGCATGCTACAGCAACCAACATGTAGAGCATCTCATGATGAACATTTTGACATATCATTTGCTTTATTTGGATAAACATACACCAAGTTATCAAATCTCAAACATGGCATGAAAATAACAAGTAGCAGCAGTTTATATCAAGTAGCACTCTTGTCATGATGATTAAGACATCTAGATGGACTCAAACAAGCATGGCACAATGGAACAAAACGTAGTACACATCACCACGATCATTTTAACATATCACATGCACAAAACGGGCATACACACAAAAAGTTATTGCCATCACAAGAAGCCATCAGACAACAATATCAACAAAAGACTTAAGGAAAAATCAATAGGGTCAACTTGCAGATCGGGTCAACGCGAAGTGGGTCGGGTTGCGGTTGCGGAGCAGGTCTGTAATGCCCCGGATGTAATACTTTCCCTTTTGGGCAATATATGATATCTCTGGCTTCATCAATTCCATTCCGGGTTCTTTGTCTTTCTAGTTTTCGTCGTTTTGTTGTGTGCGTGTGTGGCATTCATTCATATCATGTAGTCATGTGCATCGCATTGCATTTGTGTTGTCGTTTGCATCCGGTCCCACGCGTTCCTTCCCGTTGTCCGTTTCGCGTTCCGGAGCTCCCTCACGTGTCCGTGGCGTCCCCGAGGCCTACTTTGGTGTTTGGCCGTGTAACGTTACCGGTTTGGCGCGAGACTTGTCGTGTGTTGTTGTCTTGGTGTGTGTAACCCGCCTGTCAAATCTCGTCGCGTTTGGAGTTCGTTTGCTACCCCAACAATTATTCTCGTGGGCTCAAAGTGCCTCCACTTTGAGGCCTAAGACACCCCTCCAACAGCCCACTAAACCAACCCAAACCCCTACCTTCATCTAGGCCATCCAATTCTGGTCGCGTGGGCGAAAACCACACCTCATTTGGACAACCCTAGCTCCTTGTGCCTATATATTTGTCCACCTTCCTCAATTTGTGCCCCAAAAATAGGAAACCCTAGCCCCCATCCCCTTCCTCCAGCTTTTTCCTCCACTCCGGCGGAGCTCGCCGTAGGAGCTCGCCGGACCCTCGCCGGAGTTCCGCCGCCGGCGACCCCGCGCTCTTCCCCGCCGCCGGAACTCCACCGCCGCCCGTAGTCCCATCCTGGGCATTACAAGGTCCGCGGGTTGCGGGTCGCGGGACCCGTTAGGGTTTTCGGCCCGGCTCCTGGATCGGATCGGCGCTCGCCCGCTGGATCGGCGCGCGGGGCGGCGGCCTCGGCCACTCCGGCGAGGAGCGCGGCGGCCTGCTCCGGCGGCTTCGACGGGGAACAGCGGCGGGCTAGGGCCGACGGGACGGCGGCGGCGAGGGCCCTGCGGGGCGCCGGCGGCGAGGCCCGGAGCGGCGGCGTCCGGACCGGAGGAGCTTGCGGCTCGGGCGGCGGAGACTGGGGGTGAGGCCGGCGCGGTGCGAGCTCACAGGCCGGGCGGAGCTCGCCGGCGGTGGAGATCCGGCGCGGAGGAGGCGGCAGCCCGGCCACCGGAGGCGGCGGGGACGGAGGGGCGCGGCGCGGGAGGCGCGCGGCCCGGATGGCGGCGGCGGTGGGCCCGCGTCGGGCCTGCGAGCCGGCGCGGTGCGGACGGCGGCGGTGCCACGTGGCAGGCGGCGAGTGGTCCTGCGCGTCCGGGCGGACGTGTCCGGCGGCGGCGGAGGGAAGAGAGTTAGGGTTTTTTGGACGAAAATGGCATGGGGGGACATTTTTATAGGCACAAGGAGCTAGGAGAGTCCAAATGGGGAGCGGTTTTCGACCACGCGATCAAAATTCGATGACCGAGATGATGGGAAGGGTTGTGCTGGGTTGGTGGGCTCTTGTGGAGGGGGTCTTGGGCCTCAAAGAGGAGGTACTTTTGGCCCACTAGGTTAACCGTTGGAGTACCAAACGAACTCCAAACGCGACGAAACTTGACAGGCGGCCTACACGTACCAAAACAACAACACACGACAAGTCTCACGCCATTCCGGAAACGTTACACGTCCACACACGAAAGAAGGACTCGGGGATGCCACGGGCACGTGTGAGAGCAACGGAACTCGAAACGGACAACGGGAGGAGACGAGTGGGACCGGATGCAAGTGACAACACAAATGCAATGCAATGCACATGACAACATGCCATGGATGAAATGCACACACGCACACGACAAAACGAAGAAACCCGAAACGAAGAAGAACCCGGAAAGGAATTGATGAAGCCAAAGTTTATATATTGCCATATTGGGAAAGTGTTACATCTGGGGCATTATAGGGGTCCTTCCCACACGACCCAAAGACCGTCGGGGATAAGCCCTCCGACCACACAGCGTGGCAAAAAGAGCTCGTGTGCAATCGGGCGAGGCATCGGAGGCAATTATACATGCTCAATCATTTCCGTTCATATGTATATCGGACATATTTTTTATGTGAAAACGTTTGTGCAAGATGTCCTAATGCAAACAGTTCTCTAGCGGAAGTCAAGTGTGATTATTCATTGATCCAACACGCCTACTTTCTAGAAACCATGTGGGTTGTTTGAGTTCATCGCCCACGGTGTTATCCTAGAAACTGTCTGCAATAGAAAACCCCAATAAGCAGGCTAATTAGCCTATTATTGATAATCCATTTAGTAATCAATTTGACATTTCTCATAAAACAGACTATGTATTTCATATCCATATTACGGCAACCAGGATTTCATAATTGAATTACATCAGATAACTTCAGCACTCAGTTACACCATATAGGCATATAGCTAGCTACGCCATTACACAACAGCATCAAGTTTCACATGCAACATCGAAAACCGTTGGAAAGTAGCATCATACATGGTAAATAGACAGATGAATCTCATATGGAAACTACTGAATCGGAACGCGAATATTGAGCCTTCAGTGATGTCGAATGTCCTTACAACTTTTAGAATGGTAGCACGTTCGAACCTTTTACAAGGCAACCGTTTCCAATGGTAGGTTGTACGGTGAGGTATAACCAAGACCGTTTTCTATAGGAACTTCGAAGGAATTATTCTTCTTGACCCCCATGAGAGTATCGATGTTGTTTAGTACTTGGGCAAGACCTGTTAACCATGAAGGTTGAGTTAACGGAAGACCACACTTTTGATATGGAATTCAATCTCAAGGGAGTGAAGTGCATACACATGAAGGATATTATCGAAGGAGTAAGATTCTTGAAGACCCAATTACTCTGATCCTAAGGGTGGTAGCACCCCAGACTCTCACATGAACAATGGATATTCAATGAGACCCCGACCTTTTCTTTGTAGCCTCTTCGAATCTCGAGGACGAGATTCATTTTAAGGATGGTAGATTTGTAACATCCCAAAATTCTAAATTTTGGAATGTTAATAATTTGAATAAGAGTAATTCAAAACTTGCTTGTGTTGCTTGTTAGATACATTTTGACTAGGATTTTTAACTTTTGGAGTTTAAATGAAAATGAAATTGAGAGGGAATAAAAGGACTTCCCCAATTATTCATTCGGTTCTTATTTTGAGTTTATTGAATATTCAAATGAGAGGGAATAAAATGACTTCACGAATATTCCTTTCGATTTTATTTTGAACTTTGAGAATATTCATAATATTTCGAATTCAAATATGAGAGAGGATCACATGACTTCCTTAAATAACAAAATTGGTGAATAATTGAATATTCTCTCCTTTGGATTTTGAGTATTTAACACAATTCTAACTCAAATTAAATCATATGAGAAAAGGCAATATGACTCCTTCAATGTTAAAAAGAGTTTGAAGTGCTTTAAACGGTATTTGGATATTTCTCTGGAGTTCTAAAAAACATATATTTTATGGGACATTTAGAAAGCCCCATATAGTTTGCGTAAAAAAGTGTATTGTGTATTTTGTTTTATATTGGTCTGTAAAAATATGTTCAATGCTTTCTAACATATCCTAATATTTTACTGACTATTTTGGTTTTATTTTAGGAATTACTCCCTCCGTCCCGAAACGTAAGATGTTTTTTGACACTAGCCTAGTGTCAAAAAACATCTTACGTTTCGGGACGGAAGGAGTAATATGGTATTGTGTTTGGGTCTACCTATTTTAATTTCTTTGTGCAGTCTTTTATATTAAAAAAACAGTCGCACTGTGCACGGGCTGCACAGTGGCCCAGTCGGGGCTTCGGCGCGCGCCCGGTGTAGCAGCTGGCAGGCAGGCCGGCCCATCAACGCAGCCGAGCCGCTACCCACCTTGCGGCGCACCCTCTCCGTTTTTTTCTCTGGCGCTGACGCCTACACTGGCCCACGCGTCAGCCCTATCTCCTCCCTCTATCACTGACAGGTGGAGCCCACTTATCAGCCTTTTTTTTGAGGGGGACTTATCAGCCGCACAACGCCACTGAAACGCTGACGCCCCTGGCCCACGATTATCTTCCACCTCCGTTCGGTCTTCTGTTCACGCACGCATCAGCGCCCGCGTATCTTGCATCGGCCTCGCCCGATTCAGATTGATACTTCCGTGATTCGGCCTATCTCACACCCCACCGTGACGGAAAAAAATTCTATGAGACCAGGTCTCACGGATTAGCAGGTGAGACCCATTCCGATGGATGACACGTGGCATTCACAAATCACAAAGCACCTACCCCCACCCTCACCTGAAATCAGGGGGGAGAGATTAGATGCTTTATGATTTGTGAATGACACGTGTCATCCATCAGATTGGGTCTCACGTGCATTATATGAGACCTGGTCTCATATAATTTTTTTCCCACCGTGACCCCCTCGCTCCCCTCGTTCGATTCCCATTCAAATCCTTCGAGGTAGAACTTGATTACGAGCGCATGGAGCGACCCGATCTTCGCCGCCCGAGCTCCCTTCCTCGGCCAACTCCGGCAAGTGTATTGCTGGTTCGATTATCTTCTTAGTGCGCCGAATCTTCTCCTGACCGGATCTCCCCTTGGTAGACGCTCAGATTCAAGCTCCCTAACCAACCCGATCTCGCCGGAGCATACCATCGCTGCCGCCTGTTCGTCCGCCCACCGTCGTCGCTACAGGATGCGCCGAAACTCCCTGTGGACACCAAGGACTCCCCATGAACCTCCTCACCTTCCAGCATCTTCACTGATATCCTATGGCCATCAGGACCGACGCCATCGCCGTCTCCTCTGTTCCGGTGAGGAACTGCCGACGAAAAAAAACTTGCCACATGCTTGATCCTGGCCGTCTGTGATTCATAAGATCTAACTGCCTCTGTCTAATTCCGCAGTGAACCGGCATCAACCACTCACGGGCCACTAGGGGTGAATTAACAAGCTGCTCGGCTCGTTAAGCTCGTACTTGTTAAGGCTCGGCTCGTTAAGTTCGTTAAGATTAACGAGCAGAAACCTCACTCGGCTTGGTTTGTTTGAAGCTCGTGAGCGCTCGTTAACAGATTATAATGTGTTACGGTCTATATGATAAGTGCATAGTTGTGATTTTTAAGATGAAAGATGGTGGCTATGAAAGAAATACACTCGTTTGTTGCCTCATATGTCGATTAGATTGAATAGATAAGCTGATGTGCTACAAAAAGTTTGCCACATAAGATGAAAATATATGTTGCGTTGTTACTAACGAGCTTAACGAGCTACCCGTGAAACTCGTTAGCTTGTTCATTAAGCTCGTTAAACTTAACGAGCTGAAATCAATGATTGGCTCTGTTCATTAAGAAGCAAGCTACGAGCTTAACGAGCCGAACTATTAAGCGCTCATTAAGCTCGCGAGCTACAAGCTTTTGGTCTAGTCCTATAGGCCACCACGTCGTAGGGAAATCTGATTTATTTTCTCTTTAGCTGAATTGGTTCTGCACTTTTACAGATAGGCCCCTTGGAATTCAATCCATCATAACTTTTAAACGGCAGCTCTGTCTTTGATGAATCCAATTGCGTTGGTTTCGTACCGAAGCCCTCTTTCTAGTGAATCCATAATTTTCAACTTTTGAACATTTCAAATTTGACCAATTCAAATTTGAGCTCATACCTTCATTTGATCATATCGAGAGAACAGTGGCACCTTTTTAATTGATTATTTTCGTGTCTAAAAACTTGTATCAAGTACTTGTTGATAATATTTTGTATACTCAAAATTCCAAATACATTGGCATGTTCGAATTTAAATTCAATTCAAACTTTATCTCACTACAATTTGAGTTGTAGTGCTCTTATTCAATTCATTCTTTTTGCAAGTGAATTCTTGTATGTCATATGCAATCATTACACTATTTGGATGTTCTTCTCCAAATACTTTTGACCTTGTACCATAATATCTCCAATCTTATATAACTATCGTTCATCATGCAATGTCTCTTTTGAATTGATTCCTTCTTCACATGTCACCTTATAACACCTCAAGACCTATATTGTATATTAAACCAATATATGTTGATGTTGTCCAACCTTGGCATATTTGTTTTGTTGTTCTTCTTTATGGCATGGTTATTTATTTGGATTCTTTCATTTGCGATGGATTTCTCGGAGCATGACGAGTAGAATTATTGGGATTGTGAGTGCGACGATCTTCATCATATATACCAAGCAAGTTACACCTTGATCATACTCCATCCTATTATTTTTCTATGCATGTAGTTATATATATCACATTACTATATTATATGCATGTGTAGGAAGACCATGGTAGTGTGTTATTGCTACTGAGTTTCAGCTTAGTATGGCCTTATTGTAGATCGTGGTAGTGTATTCTTGCTATGCTATGTAGACGGGGATTGGTTTGTGTATTCACCGAGATTATGTGAGGAC
This sequence comes from Secale cereale, assembly GCA_902687465.1. Taxonomy (NCBI): domain Eukaryota; kingdom Viridiplantae; phylum Streptophyta; class Magnoliopsida; order Poales; family Poaceae; genus Secale; species Secale cereale. The sequence goes on from LR738711.1 coordinate 559,568,998, forward strand.
TATATATAATATAACTTGAGTAAAAACATAACATTTAATTCACCTCTCGACGGAAGTGGTATTGCTTGGTGTTGAGGCAAGGCATCGTGGGGTCTTGCACCTTTTCCAAGGCCATGCGCCCATGAGAGTGCACCCTAAGTGGAATGCCGCCCAGGTTCAAAAGATCAGACAGACTTAGTGACTAGTAGCTTCCACGTGCGGCCACTGGCTATATGGGCTCTGGCTTAGTTGATCAGTTGTTGGAACCCTTGCCCAGACAATGTCGACAGATGTAGCATATATAGGTGGGATGTGGCCGTCGGGTGGTTAAGGGAACCTCTTCTGAAAGACTTCGTCTCAATCTTTGGATTGGGTCTAGTGGGTAATGCGTAGAAAACTCTGCAGAGTATTAAAACTAATCATGATTAGCCGTGTCCCCAGTTATGGACAAATTTGAGTAGCTAGACCATTACAATTGTTGGATGATCTTGACAGAGGATACTTCAATAAAAAAATTGAATGGGAAACTTAATAATTGGGATATATTTGAATTGGAGTGCCCAATTCAACCATATGTATTTAATTGTAGCAAGAAAAAAAAAATTAAAATTTGATTATTATATTATGTAGTTATCAGGGAAAAACTAGCTTTTTGCAAAACAACCACTACAATATCCTCTTGGTATACCTTGCATATAGAAGTAGGTATGTTATATCATTCCTTATGTGACTTGCCAATACATTCAAAGTATTGACCCTTCGTGGTTGCAACGTTTCATGTTGCAGATTTTATACGACGAGTGAGTGATACGATGTAGGGTTACGATGTTTATACTCGACATTTGCATGTGGTGTTGATGGACTTCATGGATATTTTATTTGCTTTTCCACTGTATTTTGCTTGTATGCTAGCCTCGAGGTATGGAGGTGTGTAATATTTTAATTTTGGATCTACAATGTAATATTATGACATGTGGTTTATTCTTGATATTGCATCTTGTACTGTGTGTGCTAGCTATTGATCTAGGGACTAGCACGGTGAGCACAGAGACATTAAATCTTATCAGTTTCGGGTCGTTACACCACCAACTCTCCCATCTTGGGGAGGTCAACCTCCATCAACATCTTCAACAACACCATCTCCTCTCAAACCCTAGTTCATCTCTTGTGTTCAATCTTTGTACCGGAACCTAAGATTGGTGCTTGTGGGTAACTAGTAGTGTTGATTACATCTTGTAGTTGATTACTATGGTTTATTTGGTGGAAGATTATATGTTCAAATTTGTTATGCCATTTAATATCCCTCTGATCATGAACATGTTTGTCACTTTTGAGTAGTTACTTTTGTTCTTGAGGTCACGGGAGAAATCATGTTGCAAGTAATCATGTGAACTTGATATGTGTTCGATATTTTGATAATATGTATGTTGTGATTCCCTTAGTGTTGTCATGTGAACGTCGACTACATGACACTTCACCATATTTGGGCCTAAGGAAATGCATTATGGAGTAGTTATTAGATGATGGGTCGCTAGAGTGACAGAAGCTTAAACCCTAGTTTATGCGCTGCTTCGTAAGGGACCGATTTGGATCTAAAAGTTTAATGCTATGGTTAGATTTTATCTTAATACTTTTCTCGTAGTTGCGGATGCTTACGAGGGGGTTAATCATAAGTAGGAGGTTTGTTCAAGTAAGAACAACACCTAAGCACCGATCCACCCACATATCAAATTATCAAAGTAGCAAACACGAATCAAGCCAACATGGTGAAAGTGACTAGATGAAATTCCCGTGTGCCCTCAAGAACACTTTGCTCATTATAAAAAACCGTCTTGGCATGTCCTTTGCCATAAAAGGATTGGGCTATCTTGCTGCATATTATTTGCCGTTACCGTTACTTGCTCGTTACAAATTATCTTGCCACCAAACTATCTGTTACTTACAATTTCAGTGCTTGCAGACATTACCTTGCTGAAAACCACTTGTCATTTCCTTCTGCTCCTCGTTGGGCTCGACACTCTTACTTATCGAAAGGACTACGATTGATCCTCTATACTTGTGGTTCATCAAGGAGATACTCGATGAACTCGATGGACCGCGGTGTGACTGCCGCCGGGGAATACATCGCCACCCTCATCGCGGTCGTCTCACTCTTTCGCATACATTGCCACATGGCCCGCACCATCTTCGAAATCCCCCACTCGTTGTCAAACCAAGTAAGGATCTCCTTCAACCTGGCTAACATCGCCTGGTCGCCGCCGACGATATGCCCGATTCGCTGCTACATCCTCTCCATAGATGTCCTTTTGAGAGGTTCGGTGCTAGCTTTGGAAGATGGAAGGAGAGACGGTGGTCTTGCAATGGAGAAGAGGGAGAGGCGAGACAATGGTTTTGCAATGGAGAAGATGGAGAGGAGAGGGGGCGGTTTTGCAATGGAGAAGAGGGAGAGGCGAGACGGTGGTTTTGGAATGGAGATGATGGAGAAGAGAGGGGTGGTTTTGTAGGGTTAGGATCCTCTGTAGTAGCGCACCATGCAGTACGGTCACTACCATGTGGACCCAGCCCCACATGGCATCCACAGTACATTACCATATAGTACTGCAGATGATCTCAACCCGGTTTTGCAATGGAGAAGAGTAAGAGGAGCGTGCGACAGCGATTTAGGATTGGACGAGAGGTACGGCGCGCTGTGACTCGATCAAAATCAAAATCAATTATCCTTCAATTAAGAAAGCGACCCCACATTAACTAGTCTCCCTTGTATTCTGGGTCATATTTGACCATGATTTTCACAAATAAAATATATGTTATACGTTGCAAAAATAATATAATTTGGAAGTACATTTTGATACGAACCAAATGATACAATTTTTGATGACATGCATTCACATTTTGCTTGTCAAATACAGTATGTGGTCAAACTTTGACCTCAAAATACGCAAACAATAAGATACTTCCAAGACCAGCACCACTCCTCTCCTCTTAAACCACCGCCGCTCCTATTTTGTTCCAATCCAAAACCAGGGCCGCTCCTCTCCTCTTCCATTTCAAAACCATCGCCGCTCCTCTTGTGTTCTAATCCAAAACCAGCACCGCTCCTCTCCTCTTCCATTCAAAAACCACCGCCAGCGAGTGAAGGTGTTGTGGAGAAGTAGATCGGTGGATGAGTACAACCGATATGTGAGGATCGCAGACGGCGACCCTGTGAAGCTAGCCAGGATGTCGGAGATACAGTCTTGGTTTGACAACCCGGAGCAATTAGCGGCGTCGGAGGCGATGCACAAATATCTGGAAAAGAGCGAAAATGAGGCGATGCATCGGGAGGGAGTCGCGCACGAGTACATAGAGTTGCTCCTATGGGCCATGGAGCAGACAGATTCACTGAATCCGAATGTGAGGCTGCGGTGGTGGGAGTATTGATCCAAGATGGAGCATACACCAAAGATTGAAGGATCAAGCATCTACATGGTGCCATTTGTGAGGGTGTCATGGCAGAGCGAGCCGGTGGAGTCTTCGTTGACCGTATCCAACTACAAGAGAAGAAAAGCAGTTGGCGTGATGACATTTCCCCGTCATCCTCTCCCTCGTCGTTCACCTTGTCTCACGGGGCGACTATCTGCCACCGAGGAATAGGAGCGGACTGCCCCCCCCCCCATAGTCTCAGGAGGAGCTTAGGTTTGTTAGTATTTACAGATTGTGAATTGTGTTTTGTGTTGTGTATTTTGAGAATACTTTTAGATATGAATGTCAGATTTGCAGCATTGAGCATACGAAGTATTTTCTGAAATCAAGATATCTATTTTTAGCACTTCAAAAATGCAGTTTCATATAAAAGTGCAGACAATGTGATTCTCAGAGAAGAAACTGCAAGTTTTAGTTTCAGAGGGCAGAGCATTTATATTAACACACCCTTTTCAATCAGGGATAACATTAAGTTGGAAGTTTTATTCATGGACGATAATGAAACTACCAGCTAGTTAAAATCATGTTGATCAACATTCATGCATAACACATCTTCCTATGATGCACAGTCCAAAAGATAGGCTATTTTCAAAATGCCCACACAATGTTGAGTCGAAAAACAGGGAAAATGAGGGACGAAGTTTTGCCAAGTGTTGGAGGTGGTGTGCATAGATGACAATGGGGACCCACATATCAGTAATGGCAGAGGCAAAAATTTGGCGACATTTTCCCTGCATCAGGTGGAATCGAACCCGGGCGGAGCAGCGGTTGGGGATTTCAACCAGGCCACTGGGCTACATCAGAACTCTGCGTAGAAGTTTGGCACAACTTCTATCACTACTGTAGCACGTCTTCCCCGGCTCCGGTGCTCCGGTGTGTTCTCGTCCGGGGCCTGGACGTCATCCTCCAGCTTTGTGCGCTCGCCGCGGTGCCGCTGTCTGCCGTTGTGAACATGCTCAAGAAATGAGAGGAATCTAGAGAGGACGTACGTGGAGAGGCATACAATTGTGACCCACCAGGCCCATGGCCGTACGCTAGCAAGTGCCTCATTGAAAAAATACTTCCTTCTAATGCTATAATGACGTTGGGGCCCATGGGTTTGTCAATGTAGTTACCCCTACTAAAGAGATAAATTTACAACGAAGCCAGTTATTGGGGAGCTAGCAGGGAGTATCATTTATTATCAGTGGGCCAGCAAGTATCAACTGTTTGCTTTTTAACAAATGTATCATCTAGGTTGTGGGCTGACTAGTCTAGGCTTTTTTTAACATGAGCATCCCACGACAGGCCATTTTGTATTTTTTTAGGGCTGTCACCGGCCTATGAGCCTCCCATCCTAGGTTTCATTTTTTCTTAAACATCCACAACCCAACTTATGTATTTTTATAAAGACGAAAACGTAGAGGTCTGTTCTATTTTTCTATTCAAGAATAGGAACGCCAGGTCCAACTTATATTCCCCTTTTTACTATATTATACATATTTGTACTATTTTATATATTATTGTTATTATCATCATATATTTAACAGATACTTACATACATAATAAAAAAAATTATCCCACGTCTTATTAACTTATAAAATTATTTTTTAACAATAAAATCCTGTTATTTTTTTACTTTAAGGCAACGAAAATGCTGGTCATTGTGTTCCAAAGCTTTGTAAGATTTGAGGACCAATGTAATAATAAAGCGCTCATTATTAAATATATTTATAAGAAAATGATCAGCCACTGTTTATTTTTTGATAACATTGCTGCGGCCAACCCAACAATATAATGAGAACCAGCCCAACAACATTGTGTATTTCAAGATAATGCAAATGGGCTGTAATTTTTTAGGAAAAATTAAATGAGCGGCATGGACCCTACATTATTTGTTCACCCAGCCGAGCAAATTCATGCATTTCGAGAAAATGCAAATGGGTTGTAGTTTTTTGAAAATAATATAAATGGGTCGCATGGACGCTACATTATTTGTTCACCCAACCCAGCAAATGGACTATAAATTCTAAAAAATGGATTGAATATGTGCCACATTTTGAAGGCTCAAATGTGGGCTGGTAGGTCGAAGCCAACACAAGGCGTTGTCAAGTTAGTCAACAAATGATTCTGACATCCTTAGCCGTTGGATTTACATCCAATGGCCGGCATCCGTCATCAGTCTCTCGTCTTCTTCCTCGAGCGCCGCCAGGACCACCTCCTCTAGCCTCCGGCTGCTAGCAACTCTGCTTAGCAAGCTTCGCTGCAAAGCGATACCCTACTGCCGGCCAGGCCATCCCCTCCACACCTCCTCTTATTCTCCACCGACTACAGAACCATGCCGCACCAGAACCAGTTAACCCTCATACACCTCTCCGTCTAGGACTCCACTGTCGCGTCTTCTCATCTCCGGCTCATTGCCGTCCGGGGCCTCGCCGTCGTCCACCACCTTGGTGCGCTCGGCGCGGCATGGTCAACGAACGAGAGTTATCGGAAGAAGACTGTACGTGGAGAGGCTGACAGTGGGGACGCACCAGGTCCATGGACGCACGCATGGAACCACCTCCTTATTACACGAAAATAAAATTATTCCTCCCCCTGAAAGCTTGGACCCACCACCTATATCTTCGCACGGAAGGAAGTGCCACCTTATTCCTGCCCCTGACACCTAGGACCCACCACCAACATCTTCGCAAGCGGAAGTGCCTCCTTATTACAAAAATAAAATGATTCCGCCCCTGACAGCTGGGACCCGCCAGCTATATCTTCGCATGCAAGGAAGTGCCTCCTTGTCCTCCCTGACAGCTGGGACTGATGGGCCTCGAACCCCTCGTTGGTTACCCCAAGTGGAAGGTGTAAGATGCAGTAAGTAGAAGTGTTTTCCCTTAGCAAAGATGCCAAGGATCGAATCCCCAGAGACTCCTAGGTTCAACAAGTAGGTGTCAACTGCTAACGGCGCAATTAGCAATCAACGTGGACCTGCACACAGATACAAATAACTTTGCTCCCAACGAGTACAGAGAGGTTGTCAATCCCTCCGGCCTTGTAGTTCACAAAGGGTTAAAAGCAATGATAGTAGTGATAGATAGTGTTTTTGCAATAGTAAATAATAACGAAAAGTAAATAGCGGGTGTGATCAATGATGGTAATAAGGACCGGAGTCTCATGATGTTCACTAGTGATGTCTCTCTCCCAAAGGACGATAAAACAGCTATGTGAGGTAAACAAATTACAGCTGGGCAATTGACAGGACCACGAACGCAAACCAATGCTGACTACATTGCAAGAAAGGTTGAGGTTCAAAGCATGGGCGGTACGCCAAAGTAAGTAGACCGAAATCCATCAATGCCTACTACTAATCATCCACCTTGAGATATCTATCCAGAACATCTCGCTGGTATTAAGCTGCGAGTCCCACCCATAGTGTAAACTCAATGCAACGGACAACTGCATTAAAAGAACTTTGCGTAAAGTAAACAATCCTTGCACCCGCGGGCACAAGCACCGTTGTTTTCCCCCTTGTGGCAACAACACATCCCCTAGACTCATATTTCTGTCACTCAAGCTAGTCATCGAGGGGCATGAACCCACAATCAAGCATAACGTTCCCTCTTGGAGTCACTACCTACTACTCGGCCAAAGCAATAAATAACAACGGAGAACATGCAAGAATTACTTATGAACACAAATATAAAAGAGGTGAATCAAATATATTACTCAAGATCAATCTGAACATAATCTCATAATCCATCGTATCCCAGCAAACTCAACATAGCAATAGCATAAGGATTACTTAGGTGCCTCGATCATGTAGGGCAGCTCATGAGGACTAATTAGTGAAGCACAAGAATGGGAGGAGAACATCACATAGCTACTGGTCATGGACTCATGGTCCAAGGGAGACTACTCACGAGTCATCCGGGAGGCGTCCATGGTGGTGGAGAAGCTCCCGGTGGTGATCCTCCCCTCCGGCAGGGTGCCGGGAAGAGTTCTCCTGGTGCTCCCGATCTTGGAAGCGGCGGCGGCGGCGGAACAGAGATGGGATCGCGAAAAGAGTTTTTTATCTGAGGGTTTCGGAGGACCCTCTAAATATATGCCAAAGGGGGGCACCGGACGGGCTTAGGGGGGCCCAGGCGCCCCCCCGGCGCAGCCG
>LR738711.1:559576664-559598226 GCA_902687465.1 Secale cereale
GGGGGGGGGGGGGGCGCCGCCAGGGCGCCTGGAGCCCTGGTGCCCCCCCAGGCTGCCCTTCGGACGTAGTGTTGTCTCCGGAACGCTGATTTTTTATATATTTTTTCTGGATTTTTCTGGGCAGTTCTCGAAACGTGAAAACCTGAAATACAAAAACAGCCGAAAACAGAAACTGGCACTGGGGTGCACTGGTTTAGTAAGTTAGTCCAAATATGATCAAAAGTGTATGGAAGTGTATGAATATCAAGGCAATATCACCCAAAAGTGGCATGGAGCAAGCAAAAATTATAGATACGTTTTGGACGTATCAACATCCCCAAGCTTAATTCCTGCTCGTCCTCGAGTAGGTAAATGATAACAAGAATAATTTCTGTGGTGACATGCTATTAACCATATAGGACTTTTTATAGTCATATGACAAAAGCTTACTGAGACAATGAATCTATAGTAATTAAGTTGCCTCATGAGAAAATCACAAATGACTGAAAGTTTTACAACATGAAACTGAAACATCAAAAAGATTTGCAATGAACATGATGTGCAAAATATGATAAAGTAATATCTAGCTTGCCCCCTTTAGTGATGCAAAACATAAATGCAGGGGCACCTTCAAGGTTTAAGTGATGACTAGATACAATCATTTCAAAACAAACGATATCACAATCATGCAAAAGACAATGCTACTTTGGGACAATGCACATTACACTCAGAATGACAATCATGCTCTCAGTAGTTGGTGCTTTAACATAAAAGTAAAAGAATGGTTATGTGCTAGAGCTTTTTATTTTGAAAACATGGAAGCAATTTTGTCAACGGTAGTAGTACTTCATATGTGTCATGCATAAGACATCCTATAAGTTGCAAGCCTCATGCATCGAATACCAATAGTGCTCGCACCTTGTCCTAATTAGCTCGGATTTCCATGGGTTATCATTGCATTACATATGTTTCAACCAAGTGTCACAAAGGGGTACCTCTATGCCACCTGTACAAAGGTCCAAGGAGATAAATCGCATTTGATTTCTCGTTTTTGATAGATCTCAAATTGAGGACATCCATACCGGGACAACATAGAAAATAGATGATGGACTCCTCTTTAATGCATAAGCATATTCTCATAAGAGATTGAGGATCAACGTCCAAGCTAAAACTTCCACCATGATACATGGCTTTGGTTGGCGGCCCAATGTTCTTCTCTAACAATATGCATATTCATTCAACCCACGGTAAATCACCCTTACTTCAGACAAGACGAACATGCATAGCAACTCACATGATATTCAACAAAAGTGTGACAGTTGATGGCGTCCCCAGAAACATGGTTACCGCTCAGCAAGCAACTTATAAGAAATAAGATACATAGGCAACATATTCTTTACCACAATAGTTTTTAAGCTACTTTCCCATGAGCTATGCATTGCAAAGTTAGTTTGCTTAGTGCAGGTGGAGGTTAGCAAAAAGACTGGGAGAGACCAACTAAGAGAGCAATGACGGTCATAATCATGCAGAGCGACAAAGCAATATTGAATCAGGCATGGTAGTTATATCGCTACTCAGAAACAAAAGATCATCAAGGCTTGACAGACTTTCTTTACAGTCTTAAATATGCGTGAGCATACGCCAAGTCAATCAAAATAAATCCTCGAAGGAAGATATTACTAAACCATACCATATCATAGGAAAACGAATCAAGTTGGTACTCCAATAACACATTGGGAACCCCCCAGCTATTTAAGATTAACCATAAGAAAACCTGAACTACTAAGCACCATTATGCAAGTAGCATCTTTATCATAGACACATTAACCAATGCAACGGAAGCAAACTCTCTTAATAAGGTGAGCATGATAATTAAAGAGAGTTCAAGCAACCAACTAAACAAAAGCTCTTTGAAAAGATAAGCATGAATACTAAGAGCAGAGCATGATAGTAGCTATTAAAAGACAAAGAACACACACAACATAGATAGACATGAAAATTCTATGTTATGTTCTAGGTAGAGGTGGAGCGTGTTTCTCTCCCACATAAAGGAATTCTGAGTTCCGACTCGTTATGAAAAACTAAAAAGAAAACTAAAAGCAAGACGCTCCAAGCATAGCACATAACACATGAAGTGATAAAAATATAGCGGAACGAAAGACGAACTGATAATGTTGATGGAGAAGGGGATGCACGGGGGCATCCCCAAGCTTAGACGCTTGAGTCTCCTTGAATATTTCTTGGGGGTGCATGGGGGCATCCCCAAGCTTGAGCGCTTGACACTCCTGAATCTTTTTTTTATCATCTTCCCTCGCACACTTGAAAACGCCCTTCATACATAACTCATCATAATCTGATTAGCGAGGTTAGTACCCTTAATAAAATAATTATACCTTGCTGGAAATAAAGATATTCTTGAAGTTCTACTGTTTCTCAAGATTGCCAAAAGGTTTTTGCAAAGAAAAAGCAAGTTCTTGATTTGCAAAGTGAAGGAAAGGCAAAACAGGACAGAATCTGTGAAAAACAGAACAGCAGGTAGTAATTGATCTGTTCGGGATACTTCTGCAACTCAAATCAAAAAACTCAGAACAGATGCACGAAAGAAAATTATATAGAGAACGCTGTCCAAAAAATTCAGACCAAAAAGATGATCTGGTGATTTTATAAGAATTTTTCTATCCAAGGACAGAATCTGTTTCCTGGACAGCACCTCACAACTTTTGAACTTTCTAGCAATCAGAGGCTATACTTGGCACAAATATGAAAAGCAAAGATACAATGATGATGCTACAGCAGTAAACAACATCAAGACACAACAAAAGCAAAAAAAATTTATTCATGTGGGCTGCCTCCCAAAAGCGCTTTCTTTTATGCCTTTAAGCTAGGCATAATGCATATAGATCAAGTTGTATCAATTGAACCATCATCAAGATCATCAAAAAGCTCTTCAATAATACAACTAGTCTTAAGAGGACTCTCAAATAAAGGCCTCATGGAGATACTTCTAGGTAGAAGACCAAAAGGATAAAAGTCAAAGGAAGATTCATTTATAAATTCATCACATAGAGGTGTTTCTTCCAAAGTCTTTACAGTTTCAACCCCTTTGGCAATAGATGGATTACTTTTAGAACGGGGAGCCTTTGGAACATGAACGAACTTAGGCTCCTTCTTTGCCGGAGTTTCTACCTTTTTGGTTTTGATTGAGGAGAAGGTGGTTCCTAGAGTATTAAAGATATCCTCAATCTTGTCTATCCTAGAAGAGTCCAAGTCATGGAATTTGACGGTCTCCAAAATTTTAAAAATTTTATGCATGGAGCTATCAAGTCTATTCAAATTCCCTTGGATCTTACGATCCAACTCATTCATCTTATTAATGCTTGGCATCTCTAGCTCTATCCTTTCAAGTTTTTTCATAATGTGAGCTAGGGTGATGTCCTCTCGAATATTAACAACAGGGAGATTCCCAACAAGATTTTCAATAATACTAAGAGACTCCCAAACTGGAGCCTCCAGAAAATTCCCATTGATAGCAGTATCTAGAATAAACCTACTCCAAGAAGTAATTCCAACATAAAAATTTCTAAGTAAGATAGTAGTAGGTTGCTTCTTGGTGGCTCTTTTTTGTGAATCATTAATTCTATACCAAGCATCTTTCAAACTTTCCCCACCTCTATGTTTAAAGGTGAGAACTTCTGCCTCGTCAAAGACAAAAGGACCCGACATAATGACAACTAAAGAACAAGATAATTGTTTTTGTGATTTTTGATAAAAAGGTACTAAAGCAAAAATGAAAGGTAAACTAACAAGACTAAAAAGCAAAGGTAAAAGATAGCATGCAACTCTCCTATCCTGAAGAGTGGAGTCCCCGGCAACGGAGCCAGAAAATACTCCTTGATGGGCCTCGAACCCCTCGTTGGTTACCCCAAGTGGAAGGTGTAAGATGCAGTAAGTAGAAGTGTTTTCCCTTAGCAAAGATGCCAAGGATCGAATCCCCAGAGACTCCTAGGTTCAACAAGTAGGTGTCAACTGCTAACGGCGCAATTAACAATCAACGTGGACCTGCACACAGATACAAATAACTTTGCTCCCAACGAGTACAGAGAGGTTGTCAATCCCTCCGGCCTTGTAGTTCACAAAGGGTTAAAAACAATGATAGTAGTGATAGATAGTGTTTTTGCAATAGTAAATAATAACGAAAAGTAAATAGCAGGTGTGATCAATGATGCTAATAAGGACCGGAGTCTCATGATGTTCACTAGTGATGTCTCTCTCCCAAAAGACGATAAAACAACTATGTGAGGTAAACAAATTACAGCTGGGCAATTGACAGGACCACGAACGCAAACCAATGCTGACTACATTGCAAGAAAGGTTGAGGTTCAAAGCATGGGCGGTACACCAAAGTAAGTAGACCGAAATCCATCAATGCCTACTACTAATCATCCACCTTGAGATATCTATCCAGAACATCTCGCTGGTATTAAGTTGCGAGTCCCACCCATAGTGTAAACTCAATGCAACGGACAACTGCATTAAAAGAACTTTGCGTAAAGTAAACAATCCTTGCACCCGCGGGCACAAGAACCGTTGTTTTCCCCCTTGTGGCAACAGCACATCCCCTAGACTCATGTTTCTGTCACTCAAGCTAGTCATCGAGGGGCATGAACCCACAATCAAGCATAACGTTCCTTCTTGGAGTCACTACCTACTACTCGGCCAAAGCAATAAATAACAACGGAGAACATGCAAGAATTACTTATGAACATAAATATAAAGAGGTGAATCAAATATATTACTCAAGATCAATCTGAACATAATCTTATAATCCATCGGATCCCAGCAAACTCAACATAGCAACAGCATAAGGATTACATAGGTGCCTCGATCATGTAGGGCAGCTCACGAGGACTAATTAGTGAAGCACAAGAACGGGAGGAGAACATCACATAGCTACTGGTCATGGACTCATGGTCCAAGGGAGACTACTCACGAGTCATCCGGGAGGCGTCCATGGTGGTGGAGAAGCTCCCGGTGGTGATCCTCCCCTCCGGCAGGGTGCCGGGAAGAGTTCTCCTGGTGCTCCCGATCTTGGAAGCGGCGGCGGCGGCGGAACATAGATGGGATCGCGAAAAGAGTTTTTTCTCTGAGGGTTTCGGAGGACCCTCTAAATATATGCCAAAGGGGGGCACCGGACGGGCTTAGGGGGGCCCAGGCGCCCCCCGGCACGGCCCAGGGGGGGCGCGCCGCCAGGGCGCCTGGAGCCCTGGTGGCCCCCCAAGCTACCCTTCGGATGCAGTGTTGTTTCCGGAACGCTGATTTTTTATATATTTTTTCTAGATTTTTCTGGGCAGTTCTCGAAACGTGAAAACCTGAAATACAAAAACAACCGAAAACAGAAACTGGCACTGGGGTGCACTGGATTAGTAAGTTAGTCCAAATATGATCAAAAGTGTATGGAAGTGTATGAATATCATAGCAATATCACCCAAAAGTGGCATGGAGCAAGCAGAAATTATAGATACGTTTTGGACGTATCAGGGACCCACCCGGTGGAAGCGCACGTAGCGTTATTTGTTTGGTCGCGAACGTGTACGTACATAGCGGTCGATCAGTCTCTCTACGGCGATGAATCGTGTCCGAGTAAGGAGCGACACATGTCGTATGTATAGTCCCGTCTAAAGCGTGTACACGTACGTACAACCATAGGGCAAAAATATGGCTACGTACGTACATACAGGCGGAGTCTCGAACGCATAATCGCGCATACGTACGGCCAGAGTTGGTGTACATAGAGAGGCAGCGGACGGAAGCAACAGCGTCTTGTTCATGGGAAGCCAACCGGCAGGATCGGAATGGAGAAACAGCGCTGTGTTCATCGGGAGCCAACCGGTTTGGACGGAACAGCCCAAACCTAGTGTGGCGTACCGCAAAACGGAGGGAAACAACCTTCTGCTGGAGCGCGTACGGTCGAAACAGGGTCCTGTTCATCGGGAAGGGTCATGCATACCGCAAAATAGAGGAAATGACCTTCTGCTCGACCAGCTACGGTCGAAACATGATCATGTTCATCGGGAGGGGTCTGGTGTACCGCAAAACGGAGGAAACGGACTTGTGTTGGAGTGCTACGGTCGAAACAGGGGTCCTGTTCATCGGAACCGGTGTGGCGTACCGCAAAACGGGACTCCACAGGCTACTGTTCACCCATTGTCGACTTCCTCCAACCTCCACCTAGACTGTTCATCTGTCGTATCTTCCTCTGCCTCCACCGGCTACTGTTCAACCAACCCTCCACTAGCTTGTTCAACCAGCCCTCCACGGGATCCTGTTCATCCACCCCCAAGGCCTCGGCTGTGGCGGCCTCGTCTCAGGGTCCTGTTCATCCAGTGACAAACGCCTACTACTACTGCCATGGGGTCCTGTTCATCCAACCCCCACTGGGAACTTTTCATCCAACCCCAACCACGTACGTCTCAACTCGTTCAACCAACCCCATGTTCACTGTTCATCAAGAGGAAGCTGGTTCGATTGGCTTCAGTAAGCAGCTGTTGCGGTCACTCGGGTTCAGTTAGCCGTGGTAGCAAAGGAATCGCTCGGGTTCAGTTAACAGCCAATGGATCGATCGCTCGGGTTCAATAACATAGCCCAGTGCAATCGCTTGGGTTCAGTTGTGAACGCCTCGCTCATGTTCAGTTAGAGCCTAACACCTCGCACACATGCACATACGTATACGAGAGAACACGCAAACCTCCGTGCATCGCTCCGCCCCGACCACCCACCGTAACCGGGAACTCCCCGAAATTTTCCTCGCTCTCGCTTCTACCACGATTTTTTCCGTCATGGACGGCCCAAAGAATGTCATGCATGTGCGTTTCCACCCTGTCCAGGACGAAAAGCCCATTTTCTGTCATGATTTTTTGTCATAGAAGTAGGGGCCCACCACATCTATGATGATATGTGTTTTTGTCACAATTATCGTCATAGATGTGTCATAAGCATGACAGAAAAAAATTCTTCGGTCCAAAATGTCACGGATGTGCCTTCTTTTGTAGTGATTGAAGTCTTCCTGAAGAGGACAAAGGTTGGGTGGGAAATTATCCATAGCCACTGGCCTAAGGTTGCTAGGACATTCAACATCACTGAAGGCTCAATATTTGCCTTCCGCTTCTACAGTTTCCCAGAGGAGATTCATCTGTCTATTTACCGTGTATGATGCTACTTTCCAAAGGTTTTCGATGTTGCATGTGAAACTTGGTGCTTTTGTGTAATGGCGTAACTGAGTGCTGAAGCTATCTGATATAATTCAATAATGAAATTTGGGTTGCTGTTATACGAATATGAAATATCTTGTGTGTTTTATAAGAAATGACAATTTGATTACTACATGGATTATCAATAATAGGCTAATTACCCTCCTTATTGGGGTTTTCTATTGCAGACGATTACTCAGACAACACCGTGGGCGATGTACTCTAACAACCCACACAGTTTCTAGAAAGTAGGCGTGTAAGATCAACTACCAATCACACACGACTTCCGACAGAGAACTGTTTGTGTTAGGCCACCTTGCACAAATGTTTCCACACAAAAAACTGTGTGTGATATACGTACGAATGGACTTTTTTTCTGGGATTCATCGTGTGGGATGTACATACGAATGGAAATGATTGGGTTTTGATGCCTCGTTGGCTTTCACATGAGCTCATTTTGCCCTTGCCTGTGTGCCAGCAGGACCTATCCCCGACGGTTTCTGGGTCGTGCGGGAAGGACCCCCCATCGCAGTCACTCACTTGGCGACGGTTCGAAACGCCATCGTGGAAAGGGGTTAAAAACCGTTTGTATAACATGTCACTGCACCAGTGTAGAGTTTGAGCGGGAGGGGGCTATGGAGGGGGGCGGGGTGGTGTTTGAGGATATGCCGCTGTAACTATTTTTTTAGTAAGGGTGGGTGGAGATGGTGGTGGACGAGGGAGGGCGACAGTTCAAATGCCTCAGCTACTAGAATTTTACTATAAGGTTGGTGGTGGAGGAGTGGGGGCGATGGTTGAAATATCATGACTAGCTGCTAAAATTTGGGTAAATGAGTTGATGCGGGGCGGGAGCACCCAATATCGCACATGGTCCAAGAAGAATATGCGTGTATGATAATAAGCAAAAGCGGCACATTCGCCGATTTTTGCTTCGCTCAAGGTGGGTAGTTTTTTAGATTTCTTGCTGGCTGGTCTATCACACACCGTCCGTCCTAATTTTCAGACGCATATGTCGAATTCATCCTAAATAAACTACCCGCCTTTAGCTTGCACGGGTGGTGATTTTACAGCGCACAAGCATCGCACACGGTTAAGCCAGTACCTCCACCCTATCTCGCGCTTGCGCAGACATGGTGATTTCATAGTGCACTAGCATCGCACATTGTTAAGCCAGTGCACCCTTGTCCGTTGAGCATCATCCGAGTCTTCATATACAACACCATTTGGCAGGAAAAAAACGTGAGAGAGGGTGAGAAGAAAACCACACCAGTATGTGTCCCAAATATATATGAATGAAAAGGGTGGTGTATGATGTTCAAATTTCCAATGCACAACTTTGACCGCACGGGCCCACGGCTGGGCGCGTCGTCGATGATCGATGAGAGGGGCTAGAAGTCAACAACCACCCGGAAGTGCCCAAATATATGTAGGAATATAGGGTGTGATGTTTAAATATACAATGCACAACTTTGGTGGCACCTGCCTCGCAAATCGAAAATCCCCCTTGGATATATCTATAATTATGGTCTAAGGTCGCAACTACCTAGCTAGGGTGTTTGCCCCACCTCCCACTTCATGTTAGTGGGACGCATGTGCGTACTAATACTTTGGTCATACATGCATGTCGCCACGACCTGCCATAAGACGGACCGGTGAATCTATCGCTTGGTCAAATGACCACTGTTGTTGTCGATCAAATGGATAGAATACACTGCTTGGGCCAATAGATTGGACCATCATAAAAAATCACAGAAGAGGGGCCACAAAACCAGCACCGCCAGCATGCGACATAAATTAATGTACGTTGGAAGAGGTGTTGTGTTTTCAATATCAAGTAATGTACAATTTAGAAGTGACACATGCCTCTAAATATAGACAACCACCATGAAAGCCAGGTAATTAAGGATGAGATAGAGAGGGTATAGTGTCGGTCCAACCCACCAATCCAAATATGTGGGAGGGAATCCTGGGAATGCATAAGCTCGAACTTAGCTCGAACATGTCACTGTGACCCGCCCTAACACAAACTATGAGGAATCCATTCATGGCCAAACAATCCTCGTTAACAGTCACAGGGATGATATATATAGATCCCGGGGAGACCACAGATATGTGTGTCGTCAAAGTACCGCGCAAGGGAGACCTGGTCAATCAAAAGACCCCCTATACCCTGCATGTGGCTTGAAAATATGTATGGGTGGTGTTGATGTGTTCAAATCCCCAATGCACAACTTCTATGGGGCACCAACTACATTACAAACCGAACATCGTACCCCGAATACAAGTTACGTACGGTGCCGGTTCTCCAACTTTGAGGCGGAGAGAGGGGGTTGTCTAACGCATGTGCTCAAACTTGATTTGGTCTAACATGGGACACATAGCAAGAGGAAACCATCATGGTTAAACCCTTCTCGTACGTTGGGTCAAAGGGATAGATAGTGTGGGCCTATAGACCTCGATCATTCTCCAATTTTTGAGAACAAGATAACAAAAACAAGAAACATATACTACAAATTACCAAAACAAGGATCCCAAGGTTTATGTAATCGACATGCATGACAAGTCACTACAGTCACATTTAGAAAGAAATAACGAAAAAAACATATTCTACATATTACCAGAACAAGGATACCAAGGTTTATATAATCGAAATGATAGGTCACTACAGACACATTTTGATGCTAAATGTCTGTAATGAACATGTCATGGCAATTAAATGAAGCTTGAGATATGCAACTTCAGACCAGGTCATCCATCCTTAGACTCCTCCAACTGCAGCGTGCTTAACTTCTGCGTTCTTTTCGACTCGGCTAGCGGAAGGGAAGCAACCCCTTGTTGATAAGATTTGGCTCCTTGCCTTTAAGGTGTTTCACGCTGGTCACCGTATGGTACCTACTCCCTACTATCACACATGTTTGTGCTTTTGTAAACCGTGTGCAATATTTACATTGTCGGTGTGTCGCCACCTAGCCTTCTATGAGCATTGACACTGGCAGCGGGAAACCGATGCGAGAAGAGGCGGGAAACTAATGAGAGGAGTGGCGGGAAACGATAGTGTGTTTGCATATATAACACCATTAATACGGTAAATTTGTAAAGAAGGAAGCGCGAGCTAGCACGACGCATGCGCACAGTGCTTACCCACGGGTGCCAGACAGTTGACCATAACCGCTTCAAATATTGAGGTTTCGTTTGGCCTTTTTTATACATAATAATTAAGTTTTATAAACACTAATTTAATGTGCATAATTCAAATTATTGCACAAAAATGGCTTAAAAAGTCATACATGTGTCCTTGGATGCATGTTTAGGTCCCATGCAAAGAATGGGAATGAATTACAACCATCTCGGTGTCTCGCTCGCCCTCAGACATTGAGAATATCGATTTTTAAATCCCCGTAAATAAAAAAATCACCCAAAAATTGCCAAACTTGTCATGGTTTCACGACATGCAATATATGTTGTGGAAAAAATTGTCCAATTTGGGGCAAGTTTTAATACAAGCCTCTTACAAACCAGAGCTTCTCTCAAGAAGCCTCGTGGTTTCGATAGGAAATGTGTCTCCCTTGTGTGCGAGAAGGTAATCGCTGCCTCTTCTTGCCTTGTATTTTTTCTACAGGCAACATGGAACGACAAGATATACGTGTTGAAATTTTAAATTATTCAGGGTTCATTTGGCCTTTTTATACATTAATTGAGTTTGTAGGCATTTAATGTCCATAAATCAAATGTAAACTACAAATACATGCTCCGGTGCACCAAAAATGGCTAGAAAAATCATACATGTGTCCTTGGGTGCATGTTTAGGTCCCATGCACGGAATGGGAATAAATTACAACCGTCCCGACGTCTGGGTCGGCCTCAAACATTGGGAATCTCAATTTTTAACTCCTCGTAAATCCAAAACTCACTAGAAAATCATGAAAGTAGGCATGGTGTCACGACATGGCACATATATGTTGTGGTAAAAAATTGTCCAATTTGGGCCAAGCTTTCTTACAAACCTTTTACAAATCGGAGCTTCTCTCAAGAAGCATCATGGTTTTGATAGGCAAACGTGTCCCCCTTGTGGGCGAAACGATAATCATTGACTCTTCCCGCCTTGTATTTTTTCTACATGCAACATGGAACAACAGGAGATTCGTGCTCGACGTTGAAATTATTCAGGGTTTGTTTGGCCTTTTTATACATTAATTGAGTTTTTAGGCATTTAATATCCGTAATTCAAGTCTAAACTACAAATACATGCTCTAGTGCACTAAAATGGCTAGAAAAATAATACATGTTTCCTTGGGTGCATGTCTAGGTCCCATGCAAGGAATGGGAATGAATTCAACCGCCTCGTCGTCCTGGCTTGGCCTCAGACATTGGGAATCTTGGCTTTTAAATCCCCGTAAATCCAAAACTCACCAGAAAATCATGAAACTTGGCATGGTGTCACAACATGGCACCTATATGTCGTGGTAAAAAATGTCCAATTTGGACCAAGCTTTATTATGAGCCTCTTACAAACCGGAGCTTCTCGCAACTATAGTGGTTCCGATAGGGAAACAAGCCCTCCTGTGGGCGAAATTATAATTGCTGCCGCTTCTTGACTTGTATTTGGTTTTCTACATGCAACATAGAATAACAAGAGTTTTGTGCTCAAATTTGAAATTATTCAGGGTTCGTCTTGCCATTTTATATATTAACTGAGTTTTCTATGCATTTAATGTCCATAACTCAAATTTGAACTACAAGTACATGCTCTAGTGCACCAAAATGGGTTGAAAAAAACGTACATGCGTCCTTGGGTGCATGTTTAGGTCTTATTGTAGGAATGGGAATGAATTACAAACGTCTCGTCGCCCTTCAACATTGAGAATCTTGGTTTTTAAACACCAGTAAATCCAAAATTCACCCAAAAAAACATGAGACTTGGCATGGTTTTATGACATGGCACATATATGCCGTGGTAAAACAACCGTCCAGTTTGAAACAAAGCACACACATTAATAGCCAACGAAGTCCTTTTGGAACAAATAGCTGACACAATAATATCGCAAACGGTTGTATTTTTTAAACCATGTGTGTTCCTGCAACCATTTAAGTGCGGTCATACGTCCCTCTTTTTATTGGAGAGTACTACCTTGGTCCTAGTTCATTGGTCCTCTTTGTCTTTTGGGCCAAAATTTAACCATAGTTGGAGGCGTGCGTGCAACTGTTTTGATTAGACGGGACGAGCGTGAGAAGTCTGCCGTGCATGCTCCACGGGACGCGTGCGAGTAGTCCGACGTACAGGCTCGACGAGATGCATGTGACATGTTTGCCACGCAGGCTATGACGGGACACGTGCAAGTAGTCCGCCGCAGATGCTCACTAGGAAGCAAGCTCTTTGACCTCACCATCCACCAGCCGCCCGCCTCGCTCACAACTTCTCCATTAATGCCAGCCGAGCCGCTGTTTAACATGCGGTTAATTAAAGCACCTGGATGGAGGGTGTTTGCTTCTGATCCCATGGTCCCGCTCAACGTTAGCATTTTCTTTGTTCATGTTTTCAACTCATATTCCGGATAATTGAAAATGCCACATGCGGCAATGGATAATACGACAACAAAATAAAATGGCAACGGATAATACGATGAAAAATTTACAATGGTGCGGATAATAATTGTCTTAAATATTTCGAATAATTTAAAATGACACATGTGGCAATATGCCCGGAAGACACAGGGGCAAGACAAGAAGGAAATCGCGAATAACGATCTAGGTCGCTACTGTCCCTACTCCTCGAGGGATCATTGGGCGACGAGATCCTCCAACTCCTTCTTCAATTACTCACGGCTTTGCTTGAAAGTAGCCATAGATTCCTCCACCTCTAGCTCGCGCTCGATGTGGAGCTTCCTCAAGTCACCCATAAGTTCCTCGATGACCAGTTTCAGAGTCTTCCTTGAGGCACTGCTCTGCTCATGCAGCTTCTTCCAGCCGACGGCCTCCTCCTCCTTCTCAGCAAGCGCCTTGAGGAGCTTTGCACTGTCACCCATGAGTTTCTCGACGAGGCCGATCACCTTCTCAACTAAGGCATCGCTAATATCAAGCATCTTCACCAAGCCGTCGACCAGCTCCTGCTGCTTAATTAGGGCAGCGAGACCGTCGTCACCGGTGGCCAAGGTGTTCAGCAACGCCAGCTCATTGTGATCCCCGACGCGGCGAGTGCACTTGTGAGAGCCCTCGCGTGCCGGTGAGAGCTTGTTCGAGGGCTCTGCGGCACAACAGGACATTTCTACTGTGGATGCCACATAGCGGCGGGACCTCTCTATAGCTTCGACGACCTTGGTCTTTGCTCCCTGGTTATATGTCGACCCGAAAATCCTCCTACCGGTCATGGAGGAACGACTTGACAGGAAAGATCTGTTTTATGGGTGATGAGGAGAGGAATTGTGAAGTAATTTTCGAGTGGGTAATTTTTATTTCCCAGTGCTAAGTGGGAACACGTTTAGGTTCGATCGGTGTGAACAGACTTGTAATTACTTATTGTGTGATAATCTGGAATGTGACGAGAAACATTGTCAAAATTTACTGATGGTCCTGGGATCAAACTCACCGAAGCCCGAAATGGTTCTAGGATGGTGCACGTGGGCCCGCATTCTCGGATGTGTATGTGTCTACCCACTATCACACATGGTCTAGATATCACCATCGCGTCTGATGGATTGGCCATCGTGCCTCCCACGTGGTGCCAGAAGGTTGACCACAATTGCAATATGCAGGTCTGGTTGCTCACTGTTGAGGCGGCTGTGGCATGCTCTGCTTGCCCCCTCCCCCAAGCTTTGCTCGTCATTGAGGCGGCCATGGCATGCTCTGCTCACGTCCGTCCGCTCGTTCTTCTCGTCATTGAGGCGGCCGCAACGCACTCCACTCTGGAGTCCCCGCGCGCGTTGTGATCGCCTTTGAGGCAAATTTACAATGGCAATGGTTAATAATTGTCTGACATATTTAGGAGAATTTAAAATGCCACATGCGACAACGCCCAAAACACACATGAGCTACATATGGTCAGTGACTTAAAATGTCAATATGCAACATTTGCATACAAGTATAATAAAATATAGGCTAAAAGGCTGAGCTAGCGGCCTTCCAACTATTATCTCTCGGACTCCATGATCAACATAGCACCCTTGCGGCCGTTAATACCGAGTGTCCCGACCCGCGGCCAGAGTACCCATCTTCGCCTGCGGAGTTGCTGGCGTTGGGAGGCTCTTGGGGCTACTGGGCCTCCTCCAGTAGAGCTTGACAGCATGCAATCGCGCGCATGACACGCCTGCAGAACCGCTACATTTCCATGTCTCTGGCCTCGTAGAAATTTTTGTCCATCACCTGCATCCTCAAGATACCACATTGGCGATGTTCTACTTCATCGGGGACATCAACCCCGCTAAGGATGCGCTCGAGCCTGGCCACCACATCGTCGGGTAGAGGTTGACATGGCCGCCGCCGGCAATGATGAATTTGTAGGCTGTCTGTGTCATAACTGAATTGCAGAGGTCCTTTGCCCATTCCTGGTGGGGTAGCAGGCTCTCGATGAGCACTGGTGACGGCCGCTGTTCGGGTGGGTCATCGGTCATGCCACATAGCAGCACTGGATCTTTTGCATGATGGATGGCAAACTTCTCATCACACTTCCTCTGCAATATGTCCATTGTTCCCCCAAGGAACTACATGGCTATATCGCTGCCGATGGGCCATGGCACCTACACCGGCTGATGAAGCTCTTGCTCCCCGATCTGCTCCGGCTCGTTCTCCTCGTTGAAGATGTAACGCGGGAAGGTGTCGATGTTGAAGCTTTGGTCGTTGCCTAGCATGCTTGAAATAACTAATGCTAGTTGGGTGTGGACTAGATCTGCGCATAGTGTCGCTATGGTGCGTTGCCACCTGGGTCATATGTAGCTAGCCACTAGCTGGTGGCGGGAAACCGATGAGGGAAGAGACGGGAAACATTGGTGTGGATTGCGGGACACGTCTATAACGTCATTAATATCTCCACTGGGCGTTTGTCTTGGTATAGGTACTACCTCCGTCGTGGCTTATTGTTCCCCTTCGTATTTTGTAGTACCATAAATTGACCTTAGATTTAACAAATAGTATATTAATGCCTGTCATTGAAAATAATATTATTGGACGACTATTCCCTGCTATGTTCAACTGCTATATGCAATAATTATGCATGTGCTTGCTCGCCGTTTAGGTGGCCGCGGTGCGCTCTGCTCACGTCCCTTCGCGTTCTCTGCTCGCCGTTTAGGCATCGAGGCACCCTCGGGTCGCGTCCCTCTGCGCGCTCTGCTCGCCGTTTTGGCACCAAGGCATGCTCGGGTCACGTCCGTCCGCGCGCTCTCTGCCAGCGGTTGGGGCTGACAACTGTATGCTATGTCACATGTTATTACACACGTGCCAACATAAGGAAGCGTATGTGCAACTTACTAATCATCACACACAAGTACTCGCACACATCTTGATCTCGCTGTTTGTTTCTCTTGCGTTCCCTAATCGCAAAAAGTTCATCCGAGTGAACTGTATGTCGTATATCGCACACACCTTGATATGGCTTCCCGTTTCTGTTGTTCTGGCTCATCGCAAACAATTCTTCTGGATTAACCATATGCCACACATCGCACATGCAACTATAATCTGAATCGTGTGTGATGTCTCCGCCATCGCAAATGTTTTGTATCTTTTTTGACTATTTTATTACATCACAGTTTTGATTAATGCATCACACACAGTTTCATCAAAAGGTCTCTGATTGAAATGTCGCGTTTGGACCATCCTGAAGTAGTGGTTGCCCACGACGCAGTAGTGGTAGTCATTCACCACTGCCCGATGAATACTGAAGAAGGCAGGTAAGAGTATGAGGGGTAATACATTGCCCTAGAAGGACGTCAGCAGCACTCTTACAAGCATGCCCTGGGCGACCATGTCATGGAAGTACAGGCTATGCAAGCCTACTACAATGTATATTCAACCAATCAGATCCTATGGCTAGGTCTCCTTCCACACAATAATAAGGAGATCCAGGCCTCAGAGGGGGTTGATCTCCTTACATTGTATCAGACACATTGTATCTCTTCACTATTGCAATACCAAACAAAGCAAGCGTAGGCTATTAAACCAAGAGGTGGCCCGAACCCGAGTAGTTCCTTATGTTCATCTGTAGTTCATACACCATATTCACCCATGACTTAGGATCGCTAGACATGTTCTGTCCCTGGCAGAACTCTTAAAGGGTTGTTGCTCACAACTCATATATAGGTACTTAGTGTTGGAAATATGCCCTGGACGCAATAATACATTGGTCATTATCATATTTCCTTGTTCATGACAATGGTTTATTATTCATGCTAGAATTTTATTGACCGGTAACTTAAATACAAGTCTGAATACATAAACAAATACCATGTCCCTAGTGAGCCTTACTAGAGTAGCTCGTTGTTCAAAGATGGCTAAGGTTTCCTAACCATAGGCATGAGTTGTCATTTGATAATGGTATCACATCATTAGGAGAATGATGTGATCACTACTAGGAAAAGGGCTATAGATGGAATTGATACTAATGGCGCACCAGACAAGCAGTGCGCCATTAGTATATAGTAATGGCGCACCAGCAACAGATACGCCATTAGAGTTCGAACTACTAATGGCGCACCATGCCGAGAGTGCGCCATTAGTATTAAGAAGTTTTTTTTTGAACTAGCGCGCCTGTCCAAACATACTAATGGCGCATCCAGACAAAGTGCGCCATTACTAGTTGTAACTAGTAATGGCGCACCAGCAGTAAAGTGCGCCATTAATGCTCTTTTTTTAATGATATTTTTTATTCTATTTTTTACAAAACTACTAATGGCGCACTGTCCCAGAGTACGCCATTACTAGTTTAAACTAGTAATGGCGCACTGTGCGACAGTGCGCCATTAGTATGTTATTTTTTTTGCAAAACTAGTAATGGCGCACCTGCTATAAATGCGCCATTAGTAACCTTGATTACTAATGGCGCATTTATAGTTGGTGCGCCATTAGTAAGCGGGCAGCAACAAGATATTTTGGACAGCCTCTCCTACCACACTCACTCCCCCCCCCCACTTCTTCATTCTCTCCACCTCCTCTCCTCTCGGGTCCCTCCTATTTTTCACCTCATTTCCACCATATATTCATTCAAATTAAGTGGTTAAATTACCTTGTTTTGATAGGTAAGTAAGGGGGGAAGCTATATTTATGTTGTTCTCCATACAACAATGTGCACATGCACTTTTTATGGCCTAGCTAGATCTATGTATGTTTGTGGTGTTGCATATGTTTGTTGTGTTGCATATGTGTTTGTGTTTGGAGGTGTACCGGTATTTGAAATGCGATAGTTGCCAATATTTTCCCGGAATGTTGATTCATTTCCGTTTCGGTGAGAATTTTGGCATTAAGAATTCATTTTTGTCCTATTTTTAGGGAAAGTCATGGCAAATTTTTTTCTTGGTTCTAAAATATCGTTTTGCTCTACCCCCACAGGCGACCATGGTGCGCACGATGACCGAAGGCATCGTGAATTGGTTTTTGAGGTCCGCGAAGGCCGAGATGCTTCAAAAGAACGAGACGGAGATAAGATGTCCGTGTCGAAGATGCAAGCTGAAGAGCCTTATTGCGGATCCGGATTCCGGGCAGGTGCGGGACCACCTGCTATTGCGTGGTTTCATGGATGGCTATCGGTGGCAAGGTGATGAAGATGACTACGAAGTCGTCCATGGGGGCCGGGCAAGAAATGAGGAAGGGCAGCAAGACAACCACCGCGGCTCGGGCGGGCGAGAAGACGAAGAATCCCCAGGAGATGATCATGACGGTCATGCTGTACACAATCATCATGTAGAAGATGCAGGACATGATGATGAGGAAGATGCCGGAGCAGAAGACGGGCATGATCATGAATATGATGATGCCGGCGGAGCAGACGACGCTGAACCATCGATGGGCTGGGTGCAGGACCCTCATATTCAAGAGCTGCTTCTCAAGCAGACCGATAACGCAAGAGCTGCCGCCCGAGAGAAAGCCAAGATGGATCAACTTGAGTTAGACGCGGTTACGCCATTGTATGAAGGATGCAGGCCCGAGGATACCCGCCTGAAAGTAACGCTCATGGCTCTGGAGATGAAGGTAAAACACAAAATGACCGACGCATGCTTCGACGAGAACATGTCATTCTGGCACGAACGTCTTCCCAAGGGGAACAAGTGCCCCACCAGTTTGGAGGAGGCGAAGAAAATCGTGTGTCCTCTGGATTTACCGCACGTGAAATACCATGTGTGCATGAACAATTGCATCATTTATCGGGACGAGCACGCGGAGTCTACCATATGTCCGGTGTGCGGCGTCACTCGATACAAGAAGAGGAAGAAAGCTCCTCGAAAAGTGGTGTGGTACTTTCCGATCACTCCTCGTCTGCAGCGGTATTTTGCAGACCCTAAGGTAGCAAAGCTCCTGCGTTGGCACGCGGATAGGGAGGAGAAGAAGCGAGAAGATGACGCAAATGATCCGGAGATAGATAAAAAAGACAAGATGCTGAGTCACCCTAAGGATGCGAGCCAGTGGCAAGCGTTGAACTTCGAAGACCTAGAATTTGGGAACGATCCAAGGAACATCGTGCTGGGCGCGAGCACCGATGGAGTCAATCCGTTTGGCAGTCAGAGAAGCACACATAGCACCTGGCCTGTGTTTGTGTGGATGTACAACCTTCCCCCCTTGTTGTGCATGAAGAGGAAGTACATTCACATGAGTATGCTAATTGAAGGACCGAAACAACCAGGGAACGACATCAATCTGTATCTGGGGCTGCTGAAAGAGGAGCTAGACACGCTGTGGAAAACACCAGCCAATACGTGGGACGCTGCAAAGAAAGAATATTTCCCTATGAGAGCCGCGCTGCTCACGACAATGCACGACTATCTCGGTTACGGATATGTCGCGGGGCAGGTGGTCCACGGATTTTCTGGATGCGTCAGGTGCATGGATGACACAACGTATCGTCAGCTAGATAGAGATCCCGGGTCTTCGAAAACCATGTTCATGGGACATCGAAGGTGGCTTCGCGACGATGACCTGTGGAGAAAACGCAAGGATCTGTTTGATGGTGAAACCGAACCCCGAGGACGCCCGCGTACGAGGAGCGGCGAGGAAATAGACGAGCTGTTGGAAAATTGGAAAGATTGCCCATTGTCGGGAAAGAAGCAAAAGGCGCCAGAGCCGTGAAAGAAGCGAAAGGCGCCAGAGCCGCTGCTGAAGGTATGGAAAACGAGGTCTGTTTTCTTGGACTTGCCGTACTGGAAGATCCACCGTGTGCCTCACAGCCTTGATGTAATGCATATCACGAAGAACGTGTGCGAGAGTCTGCTTGGTACCCTGCTCAACATGCCAGAGAGGACCAAAGATGGGCCGAAAGCAAGGGCAGACTTGAAATCAATGGGCATCAGGCAGGAGCTTCATGCTATATATGATGATGATGATGATGATGAGGCGAAGCAGGACATGGAAAGTCGTCGCAAAGGCAAAAAGGCCAAGAAGACCGGAAATGACTACCCTCCGGCGTGCTTCACTCTAAGTCAGGAGGAGATCGAGCAGTTTTTCACCTGCCTCGTAGGAGTACAACTTCCTTACGGTTACGCGGGGAAGATAAGCAGATACCTAGACCGGGCGAAGATGAAGTTCAGCGGGATGAAGTGTCACGACTGTCACGTGCTGATGACGCAGATACTTCCAGTTGCAATCCGTGGTATCATGGACGCGCACGTCCGTGAAACCCTATTTGGCCTATGCAACTTTTTCGACGTCATCTCTCGGAAGTCTGTTGGCGTGAGGCAACTCAGAAGGCTACAGGAAGAGATCGTGGTGATACTATGCGAGCTTGAGATGTACTTCCCGCCCGCATTCTTCGACGTTATGGTGCATCTGCTGGTCCATATCGTGGACGATATCATCCAACTCGGGCCGACGTTCCTGCACATCATGATGCCGTTCGAAAGGATGAATGGTGTCATCAAAGGATACGTTCGCAACATGTCACGTCCAGAGGGAAGCATAGCCAGGGGCTTTCTGACCGAAGAGTGCATCTCCTATTGCACGAATTATCTAGGCATCGAGAACCCCGTTGGTCTGCCCGTCAACAGGCACCTCGGCAGGCTCGCTGGATGGGGTCACCGTGAGGGTCGCCGCGAAATGCATGTCGACTTCGAGGGTCGACTCGCCGACTTTGAAAGAGCAAACCTAGTCGCGCTACAACACATAGACGTGGTCGATCCTTGGGTGGTTCAGCACAAAACCTTTATTGAGAAGACATACAATGACCGAGGCCAACAGAGGACGGATGGAGATATAATCAAAGAGCACAACTCATGTTTCACGCGTTGGTTCAAGCAGAAGCTTCTGTCGTAGCCTTTGCATGATGATTCTTCCACGGAAGAACAACTCATATTCGCCTTGTCATAGGGCGCCGAGCACAACCTGATGACCTATGAGGCGTACGATATCAACGGCTACACATTCTACACCGAGGCCAAGGACATGAAGAGCGATGGTCATCAGAACTCCGGGGTAATGATGGAATCCTACACCGGTAATGACAAGGACAGATACTACGGAAGGATCGAGGAGATCTGGGAGCTGAGCTACGCTGGAGAGAAGGTCCCGATGTTCCGTGTCAGATGGGCCAAGAGCGTCCTAAAAGAAGACCGATATTTCACCACCATGGTTATACCCGAAGCCAAATCCAAGACCGCGGGCGCAAACGTCACCGCGAAAAATGAGCCATGGGTACCGGCTTCCCAAGTCGACCAATGCTTCTTCATTACCGACCCGTCAAAGCCCAGTCGTGTTGTCGTGAGGAGAGGCAAAAGGAAGATCATCGGAATGGATGGAGTAGCCAATGAGCAAGACTTCGACAAGTACGGTGACCCGAGGATCGAACATGAAGACGATGATGAAGTAGCAGCATACACCACAAGAAGAAGCAGGACCACCCTACCTAAAGGACGTCCGTTCCACAGAAGAATTCCATTTGCGAAAAAGAAGGGCAAGAAGATTGTGAACAGATAGCTAGCTAGCTAAGATCGTTTGTATTTAAATCGTAGCCTTCATTTCTCGATTGTATTTCATGGGCACTTTTTGAACTATCATGAATATTTTTAAATTTCATGGACACTCGATCTCGACCCCCCTCGTCGCCGAGAGCACCCCCCGGTCCACCGGCCGCCGCCGCCGACCCCTACTCAACCGCCGCCGCCGACACCCCGTACCCCTCCCCTACTCAACCGCCGCCGCCGACCACCCCC
>LR738711.1:559598952-559672171 GCA_902687465.1 Secale cereale
CTCCCCCTCCCTCCCTCCCTCCTTCCCCTACCTCCAAGTTGCACAAAACTAGGAGAGAAGATGTCCTAGTTTATACTGTATTAGATAATGCTGCATTTCGTACGCGCGTAAAAAGGCACCACATTTAAAATTCAAACTTATTTAAGAAAAATCAAACTGAAAAGAAAATACAACAACTAGAGTTAATGTCAGTTCAGGTAGTAGTAGTAGCAGCCATACGGTTAACCTGATGAGGATTTGTGATGTGTCAAGAAGGCCAATTGAAGGAGAATGAGAGGTGATCTGCTCGCAGCCTGCAGCTTTATTCAGACTGCCTGTTTTCATTTTGCTAGCTGTGGCTTTTACTTGATGCTTTGTCACTCTTATCCTGGCTTGTAATAGGGCTAGTCTGCTATGATGATGTCTCAGTTTTTGCTCCATAGTGCTCGTTCCGATATCAAGCAAATGCAAATCGGTTTCCTAGCGGGTGCTGAACTCGCTATCCTATCTTTCTTACCCCCTGTAAGTTTCTGAAACTGTTGTTCCCGTTGAAAGGAAAGGGGGCTAGCCCGGTTACACTAAATAGCAGCTGGTTAATCGAGTAGTGGTAGTAGTAGAAGTGATAGTGTGATACTATGTCCCCTCTCCATGTCTCCATCGAACGAATAGGCATGGGAAGGCATGATGGTACATGGTAACAAAACTAACCACAATGTAATACAATGTTTAGACAGTGACAACGTGCGTTTGTAAGCGTGCTTGCCTAGTGCGGAATTAAACAAAGGGTCGCTTTGTAGCATGATCTCAATTGAGGCACAAAAAGCAGATTCTTCATTTTTAATAAGTACTACTTCTATTTGTTCGGGTACTAGATGGTGGGGTGAATCATGTGAGTTCTTCGGACCACTCTCGTGTGCTAAAAAAAACCTAGTCTTCAGATTAGTGAATGATGTCGAAAAATATGCATTTTGATAGGAACTTGATTATGGGCTACCGAAATATCAGATAATGGTCATAGTTAACAGAATTGAGAGGGTTCGTCCCAATAGCATGCCGCCTTAGCATTTCAAGAAAATAGGGATAAAGACACCATCATGCTATATGAATGAAGTCATGCTTGTTATATGAATGCTATATGCATGAAGTCATGCTTGGTATACACAAATCTCCAAACTCATTCAATGTTGATTAATAGAGTATTAATTTACAACTAAAGTGAATGACAGCAGAAGCATCATTATTGTACTGGTAAATAGAAAGACCTGTAGTTTATAATCATGGAGTATATTGCTGGAGTATTATTCAGATTAAATGCAGCATAGTTTGTTAACTGAATTTGTTACTACTCCATGCAGTCTAGTTTTTTCTGTTTTCTAGTTTGTTAATTAAATTCAGTTAACTACTGGGTAAAAATTCAGTTAACCACTGTGTTAAATTCAGTTTGTTAATTAAATAAAATGGGCTTATCTATCTATCTACATGAACATGGGCTGAAAAAGAAAAGGCAAGTAGTAGATGCCAACTTTTGACATGCATGCACTCATTCTTGTAAACTAAACTAAACATGCTTATCTATCTATCTATCTTTCTGCTTTAGTATGTATGTATGCATTGTATTTTTATTTGCTCCAGGCCAGCTTAATTTGCTGGCTGGCTGGCATGATGGCTGATGGATCCCTCAGCTGGAGCTCAGTGTGATCTTTTGGATAGTCTAAAGTGGAGTTGAAAGCCCGATGCACTCCATCCAGAATTTTGCTGGGTTTTGTCTCCGACCATCGTGTCGTGATAGTTTTGCAGGTACCCCGAGAGGCCCTTGAGTTTGCTGGAATGTCGATTAACTTCCGTTCCGGCAAATTCGGGTACTCCATATGTCCTATTTTCAGCAAAGGTCATGCTGAAATTTTCCGTGAATTTTAGCATGACTTTGCTAAAAAATAGGACATATGGGGTACTTGTGACTAATGCATGGGCCGGGGTATCTTAGTAGTTAATTAAGTAGGATCAAGTGCCCATTTATTCTAGCTGCATTAAACCATAGGCGGCAATAATAGAGCCAAGTGATTAGGCCCAACTTAGAATTCTCCTTCCTAGCTTAGCTTTTAGGATGCCTCGGTGTCGACAAACCATAAATTATGAAACCTTGGCTTTTAGGGTGCCTCGGTGTCGATAAAAACCGAAATGATGAAAGCTTAGGCTTTTAGGGTGCCTCGGCGTCGAAAAACCCTCAATTATAAAAGCTTACCTTTTAGGATGCCTCGGTGTCGACAAACCCTAAATGATGAGACCATGATCTTGTTCCTTGACAATAACCAACTTTTTGACCAAACTTTGTTCCTATTTAGAGAGAAACATGGCCAACAACGATGAGGCCGGCGGTTCGGGCGGGAAGGCATTCTGGGAGCTGTCCCAGGAGATGGAGGAACAACCTCACTTGTATGAGGACGCCGCCTTCCCCACCGATCCTGAGACCACTGATGTGTCACACCCTGCATTTTGTAACATGATATTTGTATCTTTGAAGCATGAAAATTTGGACCAGCAATTTTTTTTGGCATCATTAAGCTTTTATTTGAAGATGAGTTTTCTTCATGTGCTTTTTCTTGTGCTCATTAAAGTCAACTATGACCTCTTGTAGAATTCATCTCCATACCCAAAACTTCTACCCAATGATCATGCCAAGTGTTATATAGCAGTATAGTATTTTCTTAAAAAAATAATTTGGCCAAAAAGTATTTTATAAATTTAGTTTTCCAAAAACCCCTGAATTGAGATTTGCACTGCAAGTACTTGATTTAGGGTGAGAAAATCATTTCAAAAAGTATATTTGAGACCTAGTAGTCATAGGACTCCCAGAAACCACAAAAGTATAATTTTAAAAGTTATTTTCCTATTTTATTTAAAAGCTTTTTCTTAAGGCCAGAAATGGTCTTTAATATGGAAAAATTATTTAACTATTTCAAAAATATTTGCAAAAATTCAGGGAGACTCAGAGGACATATATTGTCCATATATAAGAGTTTCAACACTTGGTCATGTTCAAAATAATAGGCTAATCCCTCTAAAACCCTTTCTGGATATTTCAAGCTTTTGAAATATTTACAAAGGAAATATTCTCCAAAAATTCCAGGGAAATTCTATCATGTCATATATGACATATTTGATGATCTTGCCAAGTCCCATGCCTTGGGAAGCAAGAAAACATCATCTAATCCCCTCAAAACCATTCTGTCCATATTTGAAGTTTGAGCAACTTTACATTGCCAAACTTGTCCAAATGCTCTCAAATTTGATGCACATGCTAGAATGGCCTAATAAGGCATCTAGACCAAATGGCACAAGATTTGGAATAGAGAAACTTGATCAGATCACCCCAAAACCCTTTCTGTTCAAATGCAAATTTGAACAACTTTACATTACCAACTTTTTACCTGGAGCTTCAAACTTTGTGGGCATGATCAATACCCCAAATGATGATGCTACAACAAGTGGTGCATCAAGGGGAGATGATTAGCTTGACTCAATCAAGATGAAGCTGTTTCTGTTGATTTCTAGGGTTCACCAAAGTTACATTGGCTAGTTTCTTCAAATGAGCCCAAATTTGGTGAAGCACCCTATTTTCACATGTTACTCAATCCTGTTAAGTGCCATGTCAAGTGGAGGTCATTTGCTTGACCAAACACTAATCAAACACCTTCTACAGATTTACTAAAACCCTCATCTTGATCACTTTTACTCTTCTCCATGGCCCCAACTTTTTACCACATGTTCATTCAGTTACTGGCTACCCCCAGTAACTTCCCCAGCACCCCAGCTCCATGATTGAGGGGTAAGAACCCAAGTTTACCCTGCTGTACAGCCAATTCTCACCAAGTTACCAGCTTCCTCTCTCTCCTTTGACTCTCCAGAGAATCCTATGCTACAGACGGAGTGCTTGCATCACCCTGATCACCCCAGACACGGTGGGCGCGTCCAGAGGCCCAATGGCATGCCGTGGCATGCGGTAAGGACGCTCTGGAGCACGCTCCAGTGCACCTCCGCACGGTGGCTTCAGCCAATCGCTGGCCCCCGATAGCCTCCGGCCTCTCCCTCGCGCCAGTCGATGCTCCTCGACGTCCGCGACCACCCCGGCGCTGTCCCCCCTCCTCCTGCGCCCTCCAGTGATCATCGTCGCACGCGCACCGGCCGCCCGCAACGGCGACTCTTCTGCCTCGCACGCGCGCGCGGTCTAGAAGCTCCCCCGCTCCTCCTCTCACCTCAAGTGGACGTGGAGCTCGTCCAGCAACGCCGTGGACTCATCCCCCTTGCCTCCCGTGCGCTGTAGCATCGAGCCGGAGCTCGCCGGCACACTAGACCTCGGGCCTCCGTCGCCCCCCTATAAATAGGACCCCCCGGGCCTCTCTAACAGCATCAGCAGCTCCACCACACCTCACTGAGCCCTCCAGCACCACCCATTCCTCCCCAGGAAGTCCCAGTGCTCGGGATCGACCGGAGCTCCGCCGCGTCGGGCCGTCGGTGATCTCGCAGTACGGGCCTCCCCTGCCCCTCCTTTTGCCCAATTTGGAACCCTCTCACCTCACTGATCGTTTCCCCTCTGTTTGCCCCTTCTGTTGCAGTCGGAAACGACCGGGGCGACGACCTCCCGACGAACCTCCGCCGTCCCACCTCGCCGCCGGCGAACCCGACCTCCCCGGCATGCCGCACCACCTCCACTGCATCTGCCACTCGACGCTGGACCCATCCTTGCCCTCCGTTGTCATCACCGTGGCCGGAAACCTCGCCGGTGAGCTCGCCGTCGCCGTGGCCGCAAGGTTGGAGATGACAGGCGGGCCCCACCTGTCATCCCCACGCCTCTCTCCCCCTCCTCTCAGCCACTGACCGCCGGGCCCCGCCCGTCAGGTTCAAAAAATTGACGTGCGCGCGCAGGCACCCGTGCGACTGGGCTGGTCCGCCCTGGGCCATGCACTGTGGCCTCTCTGGCCCAGTTGCACATGGCACTTTTTTCCTTTTCTTTTCTGTAGTTGTTTTAAACATTTTTACAGAAAAGAATAATGGTCCAAATAAAATAATTCCAACTCCTAAATTCTTGTAATATTCCAACCTATTTAATGGTACCACTTTCCCTCACATCTATGAAACTTTTCTATTCTGTTCAAATTTAAATTCAAATTTGAGCAGTAAAACTCCTGTCCTAAAATCAATAGATTCCATTCTGTTGCTCCAAAACCCCAACTAAGAATTTTCCCCATCTTAGAAATCCCTCTAGTATTTTACAAAAATAAGTTGACATTTTTCTGAGCACTTTGATTTTTCTGTTTTATTTGTGGTTTTATTTTCCCGTGGTTATTATGCGACGTATAGATCCCGTATTTGACGAAGTTGCTGGAGAAGGAGAAGGAGAAGGAGAAGGATTTGAAGACTTTGAAGACCAAGCCAATCCAGGCAAGCAGCCCTTTGACCATGATACACTTATTTTGCGGAACTCGTTGTTTCCGATGCATGGTGATAAATTCACGGTGGTGACCTAGTTGGAACCACCACATGATGCATGCTTGATCTTGATCTTGCTAAGTGCTAGATGGCATGCAAATAGATAGTCATGTTGCTTAAATGATGCATGTGTGATTTGAACATTCGTAGTTAAAATCTTTGCATGAACCCATCGGGTGCCCCTAATGCCCGAGGGTGACGTTGTGTTAGGTCATCACTTGAGGAAGAAGTGATGTGCCGGTAAATCTTGTGCATGGTGAAATGATGGGTTAGATTTATGTGTGACTACCGTCCCAACCAAACATGTGCAACCACACTACCCCTTATGGGACGGGGATTTATTGATTACTTAGGTCGATACTAGCATGGTGCCCACATTACTAGTGACGGGAAGACTTGAGGTCTTTCCCGGGACGGGGTCGTGCTTGGATAGACGACCATGACTGTTTTCACAGGGCACCGGACACACTGTTGGTCCCTTCGGGTACGCGTGACATTGAAATTAGGGCAAGTCCCGTGATTTATTGTTGGTACCCGAGGGCCGTGTACCAACGAGTGGACTCTATGTTAGTGTCGTCTAAGGAAAGGTAATGACCGGGTGCTTACCCCGGGTACTTGAGGTACCGCGGGTCGTGGATGACACGGAAGTTCCCCGGATCTTGTGGGTAAAGTGTACAACCTCTGCAGAGTGTAAAACTATTCGAATAGCCGTGTCCACGGTCATGGACAGTTGGGCGGTGCTACTTAAACTATGTCCAGAATTTTGCTTCTTCAATGAAAGTATATGTGTGTGATGAGTCAAGGTGGTGACTTGACTCGATGAGTTGAAATCATATTCATGTTGATATCGGTAACCTGTCTTCGAGGTTACGCGAGTTTAGTGATGCATAAACTTGATGGTAGAATATTCATTCTAGCCCTTGCTAGATTGTTCGTTAATGTTTCATTGCATTGTTACCACATCATGGGTTGCTTGCGAGTACATTCAAAGTACTCAATTGCTTGCCACTGGTTATTTAATTGGTCAGGCATGGAAGAACAGGAATATGATGAAGAGTTCTTTGGAGACGAACATGTGAACTAGGACGCTATCCCAGTCAGAATGCCTGTAGGGTTAAGGCAGATGGCATGGGTTCTACCCGTTATCGAAGACTTCCGTTATTTGAGTTATTTGCTATTCAGCCCGTGAGGCTCTATCTATGTAAGACTTGGCCATAATGGCCATAATTCGTGTAAGACTATTTGTATGGATGTAAGACTCTTGTTATTTCAGCTTCTGTGTGTTCAGTAAGCATTGATCTCTGGGATCACTGTACACGTGCATTCGGTGATCTCAACTTCTAAGTCGGGGTCCCCACAGAGCTGGTATCAGAGCCATCCTGACTGTAGGAAGCCTTAGTTAGCATGGGCGTTAGTTAGATGAGACCCTTTTTCAAAACCTTCTGAACCTCTCTTCTTTTCTAAACCTGAGATTTCATCAGCTTATTAACCCCTCCTATTCCACCTTTGTAGATGGCCGCTGTACCCGAAGAGCACCTGACCACTGGGTTTCCCTTACTTCTCGAGGATAGCCTCCAGGAGTGTCAGTTCCACCGAGCACCCATCCTCACCTACCTTGAGAATTGGGTTAGCGACACTGAGGTGGAGTACCATGTGGAAGTGATCGTGAAGGCAAACGATCCTCCCACAAGTTGGTTCTTCGAGGGACCCCAGATGGCAACACTACCTCTCGCTGTCGAGGCTGCTGCACTCAAGGCACTAACCCGTCTCCGCGAGCTTCTTCCGGAGATGGCAGCCAAGATGACAACTCGCTTCTTACCTTACCGGAAGGAAGGTGAAGAAGAAAGCAGCGCACTAGCTCCTCCACTGAAGGAAGGACTCTCGCTTCGGTTCCAGACCTACTTCAGTCTATGTGCCGACTGCTTGGCACAAGACTTGGCCTCAGAATCGATGAAGCTTCGAGAAGAACTTCACAAGACCAAGGCACTTCTTCGTCGAGCTCAAGAGAAGGCAAATAGGATCAAGAAGGAAGGAGCGCCTTCTGGACAGTCCGCTATCGCATATCGAGGCAGAAGGCCTTCCGAGGATGTATCTTCCAAGAATGAAGAACCACCTCGGCGACGCCGGATGACGGCAAGGGAATATCACAAGCTTTTCCCTGCACCACCGACGAAGCACCGTCGTATCCAACTCCTCCACTCATCCACACCCTCAAGTGACAAGGGGGCCCAGACAGATGAAGACAAGGAGGAAGACCCAGAAGAGCCGGAATACGCGACCGAGCATTCCGCCGCTTAGGCATTATTCGCTACACGGATATGCCAGTTGTGACCTCTACGGTAGGATAGGTCGTGTAACCCCTATGCACAGGTGAGTCCTTGTATGGTTCATATGAAACCATCTAGTGTTTGCTTTTGTTGTGACTGGATGTATGTCGTATTCTTCCTTCGGGAATGTGTAAACGACTACATCACCCATTTGGATTTTAATGAATGTGTTTTGGCCTTTCGGCCCTTGCATGATTTGATTAGTGTCACACCCACCCCCTTACTAGGCACCCATCTATCTTGCTTTCCCTCTTCCAAGTCATGAGACCTTTTACCGCCCCAACAAGAAGCCTGATGCCCCGCGCCCCAATGCGTAGAACCAGGGACAAGGCCGCGGGATGCCTCCAAGGAACCCAGCTCCTCGCAATCCACCTAACCATGGGAAGGGGCGTGTGAATCACGTCACTGCTGAAGAAGCCCAGGAAGACCTGGACGTCGTGCTGGGTACGTTCCTTGTCAACTCAGCACCTGCAACTGTCTTGTTTGATGCTGGAGCAACGCATTCATTTGTCACTCAAAGATTTGCATTAAAAAGTGGCATGACCCCTACACCCCTGAATAACCCTATGGTGGTACAAACCCCCGGAGCGGAGATGAGAGCCAAGATAGGCTGTAAAGGAGTCGGTATTACCATTAACGATGTAGACTTCCTAGCAGACCTTATCATCCTGAGATCGCAAGGCTTGGATGTGATCTTAGGGATGGATTGGCTCAGTAAGCACCAAGGCTTGTTAGACTGTGCCAATTGAATAGTCACTGTGGCCAATGACCAAGGAGTCGAAGTCAAGTTTGCTTCCAACTCCTCTTCCGCTCAAGCCGCTAAAGT
The DNA here is from genome assembly GCA_902687465.1 of Secale cereale. Lineage (NCBI taxonomy): Eukaryota > Viridiplantae > Streptophyta > Magnoliopsida > Poales > Poaceae > Secale > Secale cereale. Next base: position 559,607,572 of record LR738711.1, read on the forward strand.
CAACTGTGTGTCTGAAGTTGGGTTAGATCAAGTACCGGTGGTATGTGAGTATCCTGATGTCTTTCCGGATGAACTACCGGGAATGCCCCCTGACCGTGACATTGAGTTCATCATCGAGCTCGTGCCTGGAGCAGGACCCATCTATAATAAGCCTTATAGAATGGGGACGGAAGAATTAGCTGAGTTGAAGAAGCAGCTGGAAGAGCAGCTAAGGAAGGGATTTATTCGCCCAAGTGCCTCCCCTTGGGGATCTCCTGTTCTGTTTGTGGCAAAGAGGGACGGTACAATCCGCTTATGCATTGACTATCGTTCCCTCAATGAAGTTACAATCAAGAACAAGTACCCACTTCCCAAGATCGAAGATCTGTTTGATCAGCTCAGCGGAGCCAAGGTATTCTCCAAGATCGACCTCAGATCTGGGTACTACCAGCTGAAGATCAGACCCCAAGATATTCCGAAGACGGCATTCGTAACCAGATATGGCCTGTACGAGTGCACGGTCATGTCTTTTGGGTTAACCAATGCCCCAGCTTACTTCATGTACCTCATGAATAAAGTCTTCATGGAATATTTGGACAAGTAAGTCGTCGTATTCATTGATGACATTCTTGTGTTCTCGAAGTCGGAGGAAGAGCACGAACAGCATCTGAGGATGGTCCTAGACAAGCTTCGTGAGCACCAACTGTATGCCAAATTCAGCAAGTGTGAGTTCTGGCTGCATAAAGTTGGATTCTTAGGTCACGTCTTGACCGAAGAAGGATTATCTGTTGATCCTGCGAAGATCAAAGCTGTGACCCAATGGCAATCTCCAACAACCGTCAAGGAAGTCAGAAGCTTCCTCGGACTAGCGGGCTATTACCGCAAGTTCGTGGAAGGATTCTCTAGCATTGCACGGCCAATGACTCAGCTCCTCAAGAAGGACAAGAAGTTCGAGTGGACGCCGAAATGTGAAGAAAGCTTCCAAGAACTCAAGAAGAGATTGACCACCGCCCCAGTTCTGGCAACACCTGATATTCACAAGGAGTTCGTGATATATTGTGATGCCTCTCGAACCGGATTGGGAAGCGTTCTGATGCAAGAAGGCTGAGTCATAGCATACCTCTCCAGGCAGCTAGGACCTCATGAGGAGAACTACGCTACTCACGATCTTGAGTTAGCAGCAGTAGTTCATGCTTTGAAGACATGGCAGCATTACCTCCTAGGGAAACGGTGTGAGATCTACACAGACCACAAAAGTCTGAAGTATATTTTCACCCAAAAGGAATTGAACATGAGGCAGCGGAGATGGTTGGAACTCATCAAAGATTATGACCTCAGTGTTCAATATCACCCCGGGAAGGCTAACGTGGTGGCCGATGCCTTAAGTAGGAAGGCTTGCTCTTTGAATGCCGTTATTCAAGAGAGGCAGCCAGCCTTGTTTAAGGTGATCGAACAATTCAGTTTGGAATTGGTCACCCCTGGATTTCTGGATCATTTGGAAGTCAGACCAACCCTGATGGACGAAGTCAAGAAGGCACAAGATGGACACGCAAGCATTGAAGGTATCAAAAAGAAGATGAAGCTGGGCAAGGCCCCAGGATTCTCCGAAGACGAGCACGGGATTGATTGGTACAAAGGTCGCATCTGCGTACCAAACAACACGGAGCTGAAGAACCTGATTCTACAAGAAGCCCACGACACTCCGTATTCCATCCACCCCGGAGGAACCAAGATGTACCAGGACTTGAAGGCACGATTCTGGTGGCACGGGATGAAAAGAGAGATTGCAATCTATGTTGCAAAGTGTGATGTGTGCCAAAGGGTCAAGGCTGAATATCAGCGACCTGCTGGATTGCTTCAACCACTCAAAGTTCCTGAGTGGAAGTGGGATAAAGTCGGGATGGACTTCATCACCGGACTACCAAGGTCAAATAGAGGACATGACTCTATCTGGGTCATAGTCGATCATTTGACCAAGGTGGCCCATTTCATTCCTGTCAAGACCACTTATGATGGCAACCGGCTGGCAGCTCTCTACATCGACCGAATCGTAAGTCTTCATGGCGTTCCCAATGAGATTGTGTCAGATCGAGGAACCCAGTTCACCTCAAGGTTCTGGAAGAAGTTCCAAGAAGCCTTGGGAACCAAGTTATCTTTCAGCACGGCTTTTCACCCACAGACCGGAGGTCAGATAGAACGAGTCAATCAGATTCTCGAAGACATGCTCCGAGCCTGTGTCTTGGCATATGGAACCAAATGGGAAGATTGTCTCCCTTTTGCCGAGTTCTCCTATAACAACAGTTACCAGTCAAGCCTTCAGATGGCACCATTTGAGGTGTTGTACGGGCGCAGATGCCGCACACCCCTCAATTGGTCAGAGACTGGAGAAGGACTAGTCTTTGCACCGGATAATCTCCACGCAGCAGAAGAGCAAGTCCAACTAGTCAGAGAACGTTTGAAGGCAGCCAAGTCAAGGCAAAAGAGTTATGCTGACACTCACCGTCGGAACATAAGTTTCCATGTCGGGGACCATGTGTACCTGCGGGTAACTCCTCTGAAGGGAACCAAGCGTTTCCACGTCAAGGGGAAGCTCGCACCAAGGTTCATTGGACCCTTTGAGATCACTGCACGACGAGGAGAAGTGGCTTACCAGTTGGAACTACCACCTGAGCTATCCGGTGTGCACAATGTATTCCATGTATCGCAACTCCGGAAATGTCTCCAAGTTCCAGACAAGCCTAATCTCTACAAGGATGTTGATCACCAAGCCATTGATCTGCAGCCTGATTTGACCTACCGCGAGAAGCCCATTCGCATTCTGGATGAAGCAGAACGACGTACGCGAAGCCGTACCATCAAATACTTCAAGGTCCAGTGGAGCAACCACACCGAAGCAGAAGCAACCTAGGAACGAGAAGACTATCTTAGATCCGAGTTTCCCGATCTCTTTTAAGACCTAGTTTAGGAATCTCGGGGACGAGATTCTTGTAAGGGGGGTAGGTCTGTCACACCCTGCATTTTGTAACATGATATTTGTATCTTTGAAGCATGAAAATTTGGACCAGCAAATTTTTTTGGCATCATTTGGCTTTTATTTGAAGATGAGTTTTCTTCATGTGCTTTTTCTTGTGTTCATTAAAGTCAACTATGACCTCTTGTAGAATTCATCTCCATACCCAAAACTTCTGCCCAATGATCATGCCAAGTGTTATATAGCAGTATAGTATTTTCTTACAAAATCAATTTGGCCAAAAAGTATTTATAAATTTAGTTTTCCAAAAACCCCTGAATTGATATTTGCACTGCAAGTACTTGATTTAGGGTGAGAAAATCATTTCAAAAAGTATATTTGAGACCTAGTAGTCATAGGACTCCCAGAAACCACAAAAGTATAATTTTAAAAGTTATTTTCCTATTTTATTTAAAAGCTTTTTCTTAAGGCCAGAAATGGTCTTTAATAGGGAAAAATTATTTAACTATTTCAAAAATATTTGCCAAAATTCAGGGAGACTCAGAGGACATATATTGTCCATATATAAGAGTTTCAACACTTGGTCATGTTCAAAATAATAGGCTAATCCCTCTAAAACCCTTTCTGGATGTTTCAAGCTTTTGAAATATTTACAAAGGAAACATTCTCCAAAAATTCCAGGGAAATTCTATCATGTCATATATGACATATTTGATGATCTTGCCAAGTCCCATGCCTTGGGAAGCAACAAAACATCATCTAATCCCCTCAAAACCATTCTGTCGATATTTGAAGTTTGAGCAACTTTACATTGCCAAACTTGTCCAAATGCTCTCAAATTTGGTGCACATGCTAGAATGGCCTAATAAGGCATCTAGACCAAATGGCACAAGATTTGGAATAGAGCAACTTGATCAGATCACCCCAAAACCCTTTCTGTTCAAATGCAAATTTGAACAACTTTACATTACCAACTTTTTACCTGGAGCTTCAAACGTTGTGGGCATGATCAATACCCCAAATGATGATGCTACACCAAGTGGTGCATCAAGGGGAGATGATTAGCTTGACTCAATCAAGATGAAGCTGTTTCTGTTGATTTCTAGGGTTCACCAAAGTTACATTGGCTAGTTTCTTCAAATGAGCCGAAATTTGGTGAAGCACCCTATTTTCACATGTTACTCAATCCTGTTAAGTGCCATGTCAAGTGGAGGTCATTTGCTTGACCAAACACTAATCAAACACCTTCTGCAGATTTACTAAAACCCTCATCTTGATCACTTTTACTCTTCTCCATGGCCCCAACTTTTTACCACATGTTCATTCAGTTACTGGCTACCCCCAGTAACTTCCCCAGCACCCCAGCTCCATGATTGAGGGGTAAGCACCCAAGTTTACCCTGCTGGACAGCCAATTCTCACCAAGTTACCAGCTTCCTCTCTCTCCCTTTGACTCTCCAGAGCATCCTATGCTACAGACGGAGTGCTTGCATCACCCTGATCACCCCAGACACGGTGGGCGCGTCCAGAGGCCCAATGGCATGCCGTGGCATGTGATAAGGACGCTCTGGAGCATGCTACAGTGCACCTCCGCATGGTGGCTTCAGCCAATTGCTGGCCCCCGACAGCCTCGGGCCTCTCCCTCGCGCCAGTCGATGCTCCTCGACGTCCGCGACCACATCGGCGCTGTCCCCCCTCCTCCTGCGCCGTCCAGTGATCATCGTCGCACGCGCACCGGCCGCCCGCAACGGCCACTCTTCTGCCTCGCACGCGCGCGCGGTCTAGAAGCTCCCCCGCTCCTCCTCTCACCTCAAGTGGACGTGGAGCTCGTCCAGCAACGCCATGGACTCATCCCCCTTGCCTCCCGTGCGCTGTAGCATCGAGCCGGAGCTCGCCGGCGCACTGGACCTCGGGCCTCCGTCGTCCCCCTATAAATAGGACCCCCCGGGCCTCTCTAACAACATCAGCAGCTCTACCACACCTCACTGAGCCCTCCAGCACCACCCATTCCTCCCCAGGAAGTCCCAGTGCTCGAGATCGACCGGAGCTCCGCCGCGTCAGGCCGCCCGTGATCTCACAGTACGGGCCTTCCCTGCCCCTCCTTTTGCCCGATTTGGAACCCCCTCACCTCACTGATCGTTTCCCCTCTGTTTCCCCCTTCTGTTGCAGTCGGAAACGACCAGGGAGACGACCTCCCGACGAACCTCCGCCATCCCACCTCGCCGCCGGTGAACCCGACCTCCCCGGCGTGCCGCACCACCTCCACTGCATCCGCCACTCGACGCTGGACCCATCCCTGCCCTCCGTTGCCGTCGCCGTGGCCGGAAACCTCGCCGGTGAGCTCGCCGTCGCCGTGGCCGCAAGGTTGGAGATGACACGCGGGCCCCACCTGTCATCCCCACACCTCTCTCCCCCTCCTCTCAGCCACTGACCGCCGGGCCCCGCCCGTCAGGTTCAAAAAGCTGACGTGCGCGCGCAGGCACCCGTGCGGCTGGGCTGGTCCGCCCTGGGCCGTGCACTGTGGCCTCTCTGGCCCAGTTGCACAGGGCACTTTTTTCCTTTTCTTTTCTGTAATTGTTTTAAACATTTTTACAGAAAAGAATAATGGTCCAAATAAAATAATTCCAACTCCTTAATTCTTGTAATATTCCAACCTATTTAATGGTACCACTTTCACTCACATCTATGAAACTTTTCTGTTCTGTTCAAATTTAAATTCAAATTTGAGCAGTAAAACTCCTGTCCTAAAATCAATAGATTCCATTCTGTTGCTCCAAAACCCCAACTAAGAATTTTCCCCATCTTAGAAATCCCTCTAGTATTTTACAAAAATAAGTTGACATTTTTCTGAGCACTTTGATTTTTGTGTTTTAATTGTGGTCTTATTTTCCCGTGGTTATTATGCGACGTATAGATCCCGTATTTGACGAAGTTGCTGGAGAAGGAGAAGGAGAAGGATTTGAAGACTTTGAAGACCAAGCCAATCCAGGCAAGCAGCCCTTTGACCATGATACACTTATTTTGCGGAACCCGTTGTTTCCGATGCATGGTGATAAATTCACGGTGGTGACCTAGTTGGAACCACCACATGATGCATGCTTGATCTTGATCTTGCTAAGTGCTAGATGGCATGCAAATAGATAGTCATGTTTCTTAAATGATGCATGTGTGATTTGAACCTTCGTAGTTAAAATCTTTGCATGAACCCATCGGGTGCCCCTAATGCCCGAGGGTGACGTTGTGTTAGGTCATCACTTGAGGAAGAAGTGATGTGCCGGTAAATCTTGTGCATGGTGAAATGATGGGTTAGATTTATGTGTGACTACCGTCCCAACCAAACATGTGCAACCACACTACCCCTTATGGGACAGGGCTTTATTGATTACTTAGGTCGATACTAGCATGGTGCCCGCATTACTAGTGACGGGAAGACTTGAGGTCTTTCCCGGGACGGGGTCGTGCTTGGATAGACGACCATGACTGTTTTCACAGGGCACCGGACACACCATTGGTCCCGTCGGGTACGCGTGACATTGAAATTAGGGCAAGTCCCGTGATCTATTGTTGGTACCCGAGGGCCGTGTACCAACGAGTGGACTCTATGTTAGTGTCGTCTAAGGAAAGGTAATGACCGGGTGCTTACCCCGGGTACTTGAGGTACCGCGGGTCGTGGATGACACGGAAGTTCCCCGGATCTTGTGGGTAAAGTGTACAACCTCTGCAGAGTGTAAAACTATTCGAATAGCCGTGTCCACGGTCATGGACAGTTGGGCGGTGCTACTTAAACTATGTCCAGAATTTTGCTTCTTGAATGAAAGTATATGTGTGTGAGGAGTCAAGGTGGTGACTTGACTCGATGAGTTGAAATCATATTCATGTTGATATCGGTAACCTGTCTTCGAGGTTACGCGAGTTTAGTGATGCATAAACTTGATGGTAGAATATTCATTCTAGCCCTTGCTAGATTGTTCGTTAATGTTTCATTGCATTGTTACCACATCATGGGTTGCTTGCGAGTACATTCAAAGTACTCATTGGCTTGCCACTGGTTATTTAATTGGTCAGGCATGGAAGAACAGGAATATGATGAAGAGTTCTTTGGAGACGAACATGCGAACTAGGACGCTATCCCAGTCAGAATGCCTGTAGGGTTAAGGCAGATGGCATGGGTTCTACCCGTCATCGAAGACTTCCGCTATTTGAGTTATTTGCTATTCAGCCCTTGAGGCTCTATCTATGTAAGACTTGGCCATAATGGCCATAATTCGTGTAAGACTATTTGTATGGATGTAAGACTCTTGTTATTTCAGCTTCTGTGTGTTCAGTGAGCATTGATCTCTGGGATCACTGTACACGTGCATTCGGTGATCTCGACTTCTAAGTCGGGGTCCCCACATGATGGTACCACGGAGGATGACCCCACTGATGCCACCACTGATGGTGCCGCCGAGAATGCCACCACTGATGATGGCGGCGCACGCACAGATGGCAGCCAACCGAAGAGGCAACGGAAGGACCGACACCCGACCGTGCTCCGCACCCTCAAGGAGGAAGTTACTGAAGTGGACTCCAACGGGAATCCAACGGCGCCCGAACGAATAGTCAAGGGGTACTCGCTTCAGCTCGGGTGCATTCTCCGGAGCACCGTCTCGATCAACAGCGAGAACCTGAGGCATCCTGACAACGGGAATTACCGCAACCTCCTCTTCACGAAGCTGCACGAACGATACAAGTTCCCCGCTCAATTTGATAACACAAGCCTCAAAGGGAATAAAGTGAACAGTGCTGCCCTCACGATGATGAGCAAGGCCCTGTCTACTTGGAAAACCAATGTGAAGAGAATGATCGAGAAAGGTGAGAGTTATGAGAAGATCAAGGAGAAACATCCTTCGATCACCGAAGATGACTACAACGACTTCAAGATCAATTGCTTGAGCACCGCACACTCCGAATCAAGTCAGTGGGGGAAAGAAATGCGGGAGCTCAACTTAGGGGAACACACACTCAGTCCCGACGGTTACAGAGTGGCGGAGCCTATATGGGACAAGGAGGAGGCGGACCGTGCCGAGCAAGGCCTACCGCCCCTCTTCGATAAATACGGTGACAAGCAGACCAGGAACTTTATCAGGGCCCGGTACAAGAAGGACCCGAAAACAAAGGAGCTGACCACGGATCCGAAGACCAGGGCGCTTGAGGCTGTTCTGGTAAGGAATACACCCCCGCGTAATTAGCTCCATATGGTTGCATTCTAATTAATGAAGCCAAATTTCTAAATGATTCACATTCCTTCCGCAGGCGACTGAAAGCAGTAGCGCGGGGTCGACTAAGAGCGGCCCTTGGGACACGACTCTAAATAGAGTGTTGAATGTAATGAAGAACAAGGATAAGCTCGAGAAGCCGACGTCAGCTGGTCGTGTGGCCGGCAAAGGCTTGTCGACAAAATGGTCGTCATACTATAACTCTGGTGGGCGAAAGGAGAAAAAGACCAGCTCGGAAAGCCAGGCGCGCGAGGTTCAAGAACTCAAGGCATAGGTGGCGCGGATTCCGGAGATTGTCCAAGAGCAAGTGCAACAATAGCTCGGAGCGACGATCACCGCCATTGTGCCTAGCTTGATCGAGGGGTTGCAGGCGTGGATTGCGGGCGGCCAACAGGGGCCGCCCCCGATTCCCAGCTTCACGACCAGCAACTCGCAGAACGCGATGGCGGGGCCATTGGTGTCTCCGGCGGAGGTGGCATTGGTGTCTCCGACGCCGGCACGGGAGCTTAATGCACCCGGGTGTACGCCGGCCGACACCTCTACAGCAAGCGGTCACTCCGTCAACTGCACGCCCGCCGTTGGCGGTGCCTCGACATTAGCCGAGCTCGACGCCATCATCATGGTAACTAATTAAGCCTCTCTCGGCCGAGGACTTCATCTCCTTGCCTTTGACTGGGCATCCCTGACGCCCTACATGTTTTCGCAGGGCGCCGCCGACGTTCCGTGCACTCTCCTGCACTTCGTGAACAACGAGTTGGTCGATGTCGCCAAGGGCAAAATCGTTCAACCGGGCAACCCCTTGTTCCACGGTACCCAGATGCGTTCAACTAGTTCGGGTGCTGCCAGGCTGCGACGAGGTGTTACCTCCGATTCGACCCGTCGGGGCCGACGATGATGACGTCATGACCCTCAGCGCCTGCCTGAGCTGGCCCCTGCTTTGGCCGAAGAGCCCGATTCGTTTGGGGGCGGGGGAAACCACCCCAAAGACAACACCGCCAGTCGTGCCGGCGCCAAGTCGTCCCCATGGCAAGTCCGCCGCAACGGTGCCGGAAATCCCTATGCCACTGGATCCAAACATGCATATGGCACAGGATCAGAACGATGACGACGACGATACATTTGCCAACGCTGATCAGTACTTTGCCGATCATGGGTACGGTGACGACTTCATGGGGGCTCCTTCTCAAGAACCCAACCCAACAAAAGACGTGCGCGATCAAGCCGGTACCGCGGAGAAGCCAAGTTGCAACAGGCGTCGTCTGCCGTTCAGCTCTCAGGAGACGCCTCCAGCTGCCGACTTCACCGAGCCTCAGATAGGCGAGGTGCGAAATATTATCAGCCCCAACACACTAAAGAAGGCGGTCACTGAGCAGAACTCGGTCCCAATTCAGGAGATTAAGAAGAAGGCACGCAAAAGAAAAACTAACAAGGGTGCGAGCCAGCCGGCACCGAGTACGATCCGTGCTCAGGACGGGCCACCTTCACCTGAGGATGTAATGAGGAGGGTGCATGTGGCGGGTAGGCCGATGCTACAGACAAATATGCTTGATGCTGCAACCGGTGCTATGCGGAGTCTGCATGACAGTGTTCTTTCTTTGGAGAAGCGGCGTCTCAGAGAGAAGGATGTGGCATACCCGGTTTTCGCGGCCAAGGTGCCGGAGGGCAAGGGCTTTGTGGATAACTCCATCGGGGGTACGATCGTCCTGCGGTTTGATGACATCCACGCTATGTTGAACCTTCTTCCGCTGCACTACACCTTCGTTCGGCTATTTTCGCTGAGTATGGAGATGCGGATCATTCGCGACAAGACCCCGGACATCGTGATAGTCGACCCCTTCTACATGCGTGCCAAGTTCTTGGGCAGCGCTGGGGACCGGCAAGTCGCGAGTTCTTACCTCGAAGGCGTCATTCTGGCAAACCGAGATAAGGATAACTTCCTCGTGCCTTACTTTCCCGAGTAAGTCCTCCGCCTCAACCGCCCCGTAACATATGAATTCTTAGATTTCGATCGTTCTTCTTTTAACATTCCGTGTTTTCTGCAGTGACACACAGTGCACGCTCATCCTACTAAGCCCCAAATATTCCATGGCCACGTATTTCGACCTGGACCGTCAGTCGGCTGTAGACTACACAAATGTCAAGAAGGTTCTTGATGATGTTCTCCCCGGCTACGCCAAATCTGGAGGCACCTTCACCAGGATAGCTCGTAAGTAGGGGAAGCACATGTTCTCCCACAACACGACGTTTTGCTGCGTCAAGCAGCCGCCTGGCGGTCAGAAGGGTGCCTACTACGCCATCCATCACATGCGGGCGATCGTACGGGACCATCATCAACTTCTGCTACCGAGTAAGCTCAAAGATTGGGCCGCGCGTGTGTCGGCAATCCAGGACGCGGACATCAAACAAGATTTCTTTCGCATCCAGTCGGAGTTTGCGGAAATTATCCATCAAGATGTTCTTCGTACCTCGGGGCAGTTCTACCTCAGAAATCAACCATCGAACAGTGACATCGACACAATGCTACAAATGCAGGCTGACAACGCCCATGATTTCATGACTCCCACGATAGACGGCGGCTTCATCCACGCTCCGGTGCATTGAGTCGAGTCGAAAGCAGTGATGCTGTGTCTAGTTCTGAAACATCGATTGGCTCATGTTGTAATTAAACTTTAATGAACTTGTAGTATGTCTCTTTGGTTTCGAGAGTCGTTCAACTTAGATGTAATCGATGCTATTAATGTCTTGCTTTTCTCTTTCGATCGTTCTGTTGCATACTTATATATTGCTTATGAATTGTCTGTGAATTGGTACTAACGTTTCGTTTGGCTAGTGCATAGCGATGCCGTCGTATGTCGTGTACAAGGGTAAGGTTCCCGGAGTCTACGACGACTGGGAGGAGTGTCGGAGACAGGTTCACCGATTCAGCGGTAACAGTTACAAAGGGTACACCACTAGGGCCGAGGCCGAATCTAGATACGCCCGCTATCTAGCGGGAGAGGGGAGGGAGCGTTGGAGGAACCGGATGAAGACGAGTTTCATCGTGATGATGCTCATCGTGATGACCGCAGCTCTCTTCTATGTCATGGTAGTTTAAATGATCGATATCGACTTGTAATGTGAAGACAAACTCGCTACTCGCGGTCTCGAGACTTGTAATATATTGTTCTATCTTTGTTCGGTCTTTTCAATTCGGAGACTAATATGATGAATTGTATTCGGAGACTAATATGATGAATTGTATTCAGAGACTAATCTTCTATTGTATTCGATGAATTTGTTGTTGATGTGTGCTGTGTATATTCTGTGCAATTATACATGTTGTAATCTGTGCAAAAAAACAGAAAAATAATATTAAAAAAACCTAATATTCATACTAATGGTGCATCATAGCACAGTGCGCCATTAGTATGCCAAAGCATACTAATGGCGCATTACCAGCTAGTGCGCCATTACTATGCGGACATTACTAATGGCGCATCCTGCCTGAGTGCGCCATTAGTATGCCAAAGCACCTGGGTACACATGGCCCCTGGGAGGCATACTAATGGCGCACTACTGTGCACACTAATGGCGCATCTGCGGTGCGCCATTAGTATACCAGATACTAATGGCGCACCAGAGGTGCGCCATTAGTATCAAATACTAATGGCGTGCTAGTACTGGCGCACCACTAATGCGCCATTAATGGCCAAATTAGGTGCGCCATTAGTAGGCCTTTTCCTAGTGTGCATGTTTAGGTGGGTTGAAAAAAACGTACATGCGTCCTTGGGTGCATGTTTAGGTCTTATTGTAGGAATGGGAATGAATTATAAACGTCTCGTCGCCCTTCAACATTGAGAATCTTGGTTTTTAAACACCAGTAAATCCAAAATTCACCCAAAAAACATGAGACTTGGCATGGTTTTATGACATGGCACATATATGCCGTGGTAAAACAATCGTCCAGTTTGAAACAAAGCACACACATTAATAGCCAACGAAGTCCTTTTGGAACAAATAGCTGACACAATAATATCGCAAACGGTTGTATTTTTTAAACCATGTGTGTTCCTGCAACAATTTAAGTGCGGTCATACGTCCCTCTTTTTATTGGAGAGTACTACCTTGGTCCTAGTTCATTGGTCCTCTTTGTCTTTTGGGCCAAAATTTAACCATAGTTGGAGGCGTGCGTGCAACTGTTTTGATTAGACGGGACGAGCGTGAGAAGTCTGCCGTGCATGCTCCACGGGACGCGTGCGAGCAGTCCGACGTACAGGCTCGACGAGATGCATGTGACATGTTTGCCGCGCAGGCTAGACGGGACACGTGCAAGTAGTCCGCCGCAGATGCTCACTAGGAAGCAAGCTCTTTGACCTCACCATCCACCAGCCGCCCGCCTCGCTCACAACTTCTCCATTAATGCCAGTCGAGCCGCTGTTTAACATGCGGTTAATTAAAGCACCTGGATGGAGGGTGTTTGCTTCTGATCCCATGGTCCCGCTCAACGTTAGCATTTTCTTTGTTCATGTTTTCAACTCATATTCCGAATAATTGAAAATGCCACATGCGGCAATGGATAATACGACAACAAAATAAAATGGCAACGAATAATACGATGAAAAATTTACAATGGCGCGGATAATAATTGTCTTACATTTTCCGAATAATTTAAAATGACACATGTGGCAATATGCCCGGAAGACACAGGGGCAAGACAAGAAGGAAATCGCGAATAACGATCTAGGTCGCTACTGTCCCTACTCCTCGAGGGATCATTGGGCGACGAGATCCTCCAACTCCTTCTTCAATTACTCACGGCTTTGCTTGAAAGTAGCCATAGATTCCTCCACCTCTAGCTCGCGCTCGATGTGGAGCTTCCTCAAGTCACCCATAAGTTCCTCGATGACCAGTTTCAGCGTCTTCCTTGAGTCACTGCTTTGCTCATGTAGCTTCTTCCAGCCGACGGCCTCCTCCTCCTTCTCAGCAAGCGCCTTGAGGAGCTTTGCACTGTCACTCATGAGTTTCTCGACGAGGCCGGTCACCTTCTCAACTAAGGCATCGCTAATCTCGAGCATCTTCACCAAGCTGTCGACCAGCTCCTGCTGCTTAATTAGGGCAGCGAGACCATCGTCACCGGTGGCCAAGGTGTTCAGCAACGCCAGCTCATTGTGATCCCCAACGCGGCGAGTGCACTTGTGAGAGCCCTCGCGTGCCGGTGAGAGCTTGTTCGAGGGCTCCGCGGCACAACAGGACATTTCTGCTGTGGATGCCACGTAGCAGCGGGACCTCTCTATAGCTTCGACGGCCTTGGTCTTTGCTCCCTGGTTATATGTCGACCCGAAAATCCTCCTACCGGTCATGGAGGAACGACTTGACAGGAAAGATCTGTTTTATGGGTGATGAGGAGAGGAATTGTGAAGTAATTTTCGAGTGGGTAATTTTTATAGCCCAGTGCTAAGTGGGAACACGTTTAGGTTGGATCGGTGTGAACAGACTTGTAATTACTTATTGTGTGATAATCTGGAATGTGACGAGAAACATTGTCAAAATTTACTGATGGTCCTGTGATCAAACTCACTGAAGCCCGAAATGGTTCTAGGATGGTGCACGTGGGCCCGCATTCTCGGATGTGTATGTGTCTACCCACTATCACACATGGTCTAGATATCACCATCGTGTCCGATGGATTGGCCGTCATGCCTCCCACGTGGTGCCAGAAGGTTGACCACAATTGCAATATGCAGGTCTGGTTGCTCACTGTTGAGGCAGCTGCGGCATGCTCTGCTCGCCCCCTCCCCAAGCTTTATCGTCATTGAGGCGGCCATGGCATGCTCTGCTCACGTCCGTCCGCTCGTTCTGCTCGTCATTGAGGCGGCCGCAACGCACTCCACTCTGGAGTCCCCGCGTGCGTTGTGATCGCCTTTGAGGCAAATTTACAATGGCAATGGTTAATAATTGTCTGACATATTTAGGAGAATTTAAAATGCCACATGCGACAACGCCCAAAACACACATGAGCTACATATGGTCAGTGACTTAAAATGTCGATATGCAACATTTGCATACAAGTATAATAAAATATAGGCTAAAAGGCTGAGCTAGCGGCCTTCCAACTATTATCTTCTCGGACTTCATGATCAACATAGCACCCTTGCGGCCGTTAATTCCGAGTGTCCCGACCCGCGGCCAGAGTACCCATCTTCGCCTGCGGAGTTGCTGGCGCTGGGAGGCTCTTGGGGCTACTGGGCCTCCTCCAGTAGAGCTTGACAGCATGCAATCGCGCACATGGCACGCCTACAGAACCGCTACATGTCCATGTCTCTGGCCTCGTAGAAAATTCTGTCCATCAACTGCATCCTCAAGATACCACATTGGCGATGTTCTACTTCGTCGGGGACATCAACCTCGCTAAGGATGCGCTCGAGCCTGGCCACCACATCGTCGGGTAGAGGTTGACATGGCCGCCGCCGGCAATGATGAATTTGTAGGCTGTCTGTGTCATAACTGAATTGCAGAGGTCCTTTGCCCATTCCTGGTGGGGCAGCAGGCTCTCGATGAGCACTGGTGACGGCCGCTGTTCGGGTGGGTCATCGGTCATGCCACATAGCAGCACTGGATCTTTTGCATGATGGATGGCAAACTTCTCATCACACTTCCTCTGCAATATGTCCATTGTTCCCCCAAGGAACAACATGGCTATATCGCTGCCGATGGGCCTTGGCACCTACACCGGCCGATGAAGCTCTTGCTCCCCGATCTGCTCCGGCTCGTTCTCCTCGTTGAAGATGTAACGCAGGAAGGTGTCGATGTTGAAGCTTTGGTCGTTGCCTAGCATGCTTGAAATAACTAATGCTAGTTGGGTGTGGAATAGATCTGCGCATAGTGTCGCTATGCTGCGTTGCCGCCTGGGTCATATGTAGCTAGCCACTAGCTGGTGGCGGGAAACCGATGAGGGAAGAGACAGGAAACATTGGTGTGGATTGCGGGACACGTCTATAACGTCATTAATATCTCCACTGGGCGTCTGTCTTGGTATAGGTACTAGCTCCGTCGTGGCTTATTGTTCCCCTTCGTATTTTGTAGTACCATAAATTGACCTTAGATTTAACAAATAGTATATTAATGCCTGTCATTGAAAATAATATTATTGGACGACTATTCCCTGCTATGTTCAACTGCTATATGCAATAATTATGCATGTGCTTGCTCGCCGTTTAGGTGGCCGCGGTGCGCTCTGCTCACGTCCCTTCGCGTTCTCTGCTCGCCGTTTAGGCATCAAGGCATCCTCGGGTCGCGTCCCTCTGCGCGCTCTGCTCGCCGTTTTGGCACCAAGGCATGCTCGGGTCACGTCCGTCCGCGCGCTCTCTCCCAGCGGTTGGGGCTAACAACTGTATGCTATGTCACATGTTATTACACACGTGTCAACATAAGGAAGCGTATGTGCAACTTACTAATCATCACACACAAGTACTCGCACACATCTTGATCTCGCTGTTCGTTTCTCTTGCGTTCCCTAATCGCAAAAAGTTCATCCGAGTGAACTGTATGTCGTATATCGCACACACCTTGATATGGCTTCCCGTTTCTGTTGTTCTGGCTCATCGCAAACAATTCTTATGGATTAACCATATGCCACACATCGCACATGCAACTATAATCTGAATCGTGTGTGATGTCTCCTCCATCGCAAATGTTTTGTATCTTTTTTGACTATTTTATTACATCACAGTTTTTGATTAATGCATCACACACAGTTTCATCAAAAGGTCTTTGATTGAAATGTCGCGTTTGGACCATCCTGAAGTAGTGGTTGCCCACGACGCAGTAGTGGTGGTAATTCACCACTGCCCGATGAATACTGAAGAAGGCAGGTAAGAGTATGAGGGGTAATACATTGCCCTAGAAGGACGTCAGCAGCACTCTTACAAGCATGCCCTGGGCGACCATGTGACGGAAGTATAGGCTATGCAAGCCTACTACAATGTATATTCAACCAATCAGATCCTATGGCTAGGTCTCCTTCCACACAATAATAAGGAGATCCAGGCCTCAGAGGGGGTTGATCTCCTCACATTGTATCAGACACATTGTATCTCTTCACTATTGCAATACCAAACAAAGCAAGCGTACGCTATTAAACCAAGAGGTGGCCCGAACCCGAGTAGTTCCTTATGTTCATCTGTAGTTCATACACCATATTCACCCATGACTTAGGATCGCTAGACATGTTCTGTCCCTGGCAGAACTCTTAAAGGGTTGTTGCTCACAACTCATATATAGGTACTTAGTGTTGGAAATATGCACTGGACGCAATAATACATTGGTCATTATCATATTTCCTTGTTCATGACAATGGTTTATTATTCATGCTAGAATTTTATTGACCGGTAACTTAAATACAAGTCTGAATACATAAACAAATACCATGTCCCTAGTGAGCCTTACTAGAGTAGCTCGTTGATCAAAGATGGCTAAGGTTTCCTAACCATAGGCATGAGTTGTCATTTGATAATGGTATCACATCATTAGGAGAATGATGTGATGGACTAGACCCAACCGTAAGCTTAGCATCAGAACGTTTAAGTTATTTGCTATCACTTTCTTCATGTCAAGTATATGTTCCTTCGACCACGAGATCATGCAACTCCCGGATACCGGAGGAATACCTTGTGTGCTATCAAACATCACTTTGTAACTGGGTGATCATAAAGATGCTCTACAGGTATCTCCGAAGGTGTCTGTTGGATTGGCATGGATCGATACTAGATTTGTCACTCCGTGTGACGGAGAGATATCTCCGGGCCCTCTCGGTAATACAACATCGCAAAGAGCTTGCAAGCAATGTGCCTAATGAGTTAGTCACGGGATCTTGTATTACGGAACGAGTAAAGAGACTTGTCGGTAATGATATTGAACTAGGTATGGAGATAACCGACGATGGAGTCTCGGGCAAGTAACATATCATCGGACAAAGGGAATTGCATATAGGATTGACTGATGTCAGCGTTCTGGGATCAAGGGTACCCAGACTTGCCTGCCTGCGGCTCAACACTCGGGCCCATCGACGACCTGGTACGACCCAACTATAAGGGCCTCAAGACAAGACCCTCGCGAAGGCCCCCGGCCTCGCGAGGTGAGCAACGCCAAGACCTCCTAGCAAGTGGCTCCTCAAGCCTGCCTCCAGAGGAGCAGAGATTTCTATGCAGGTACCCAGCCTCACAAGGCTCTGGATGACATGAGCCATGACGATCAAGGCCAGGAGGGCGCCAGCGGCCGCAGAGGGGATAGTTTCATCTTTGGTGCTAAGGGGGCAGCGTTACATGCAGGTTGCCGAGGAAGGCCCCAAAGGTTTCCATTCCGGTGCAACAAGACCAAGACCACGAGCTCAGCAGGATGGACGTCATCACCGAGCCCACGGCTACGTCATGACCAGAAGCTTTGCAGGAGAAAACCACCTTTCGTCAGGACAAGATGTACCTCCTTCCCCCCTTCAAAATTGGCCGTTGTGGGATCTTGATACGTCTCCAATGTATCTATAATTTTTTTATTGTTCCATGCTATATATTATCAACTTTGGATGTTTTATATGAAGTAATATGCTATTTTGTATTTTTTGGGGCTAACTTATTAACCTAGAGCCAAGTGCCAGTTTTTGTTTTTTCCTTGTTTTTGAGTTTCGCATAAAAGGAATATCAAACGGAGTCCAAACAGAATAAAACTTTCGCGAAGATTTTTCTTGGACTAGAAGACACACGTAGGACTTTTAGTCCAAGGGGGCGTGCCCTATGGGGGCCCGCCCCTAGGGCTTGTGGCCCCCCTCGGAGACCCCCCCGACCCCCTTCCTTGACCTGTATATTGAGAATTATTCCAGAAACCCTAGAGGCATCCACGGAAACACTTTTCCACCACCGTAGGTCTCTGATCTCGTGAGATTCCATCTGGAGGCCTTTTTCTTTACTCTACCGGAGGTGGACTTGATCACGGAAGGCTTCTACATCAACCTTGTTGCTCTTCTGATGATGCATGAGTACTTTACCACATACCTACGGGTCCATAGCTAGTAGCTAGATGGCTTCTTCTCTCTCTTTGATCTTCAATGCAGTTCTCTTCGATGTTCTTGGAGATCTATTCGATGTAATCATCTTTTGTGGTGTGTTTGTCGAGATCCAATGAATTGTCGATTTATGATCAGATTATCTATGAATATTATTCGAATCTTCTCTAAATTCTTACATGCATGATTTTATATCTTTGTATTTATCTTTGAAATATTGGTTTGGTTTGGTCAACTAGATTGGTAGTTCTTGCAATGGGATATGAGTTTAGTTTTGGGGTTCAATCTTGCGGTGTACTCACCCAATGACAGAAGGGGTAGCGAGGCACGTATTGCATTGTTGCCATCAAGGATAAAAAGATGGGGTTTATATCATATTGCTTGAGTTTATCCCTCTACGTCATGTCATCTTTCTTAAGGACTTACTCTGTTCTTATGAACTTAATACTGTAGATGCATGTTGGATAGCGATCGATGTGTGGAGTAATAGTAGTAGATGCAGAATCGTTTTGGTCTACTTGTCATGATCGTGATGCCTTTATTCATGATCATTGCCTTAGATATCATCATAACTTTGTGCTTTTCTATCATTTGCTCGACAGTAATTTGTTTACCCACCGTATGCTTTATTCAAGAGAGAAGCCTCTAGTGAAACCTATGCCCCCCGGTCTATTTTACATATTATTTTCAGATCTATAAACTAAAAACCTAAAAATACCTTGCTGCAATTATTTTGTGTTTACTTTATTTTGCTTTTAAATTTAGTTTTAAATCTATCTCTACCAGATCTCACTCTTGTTCGTGAAGTTGAAGGGATTGATAACCCATTTTCCGCGTTGTGTGCAAGTGTTTGTAGTTTGTGCACGTGCATATATTGGGGACTTGCTTGTACCTCCTACTGGATTGATACCTTGGTTCTCAAACTGTGGGAAATACTTATCTCTACTTTTTTGCATATCACCCTTTCCTCTTCAAGGGAAAAATCAACGCAAGCTCAAGAAGTAGCTAGAAGAATTTCTAGCGCCGTTGCCTGGGAGGTCTAGTACTTGTCATAAAATCTCATCTCTTGCACTTACATTATTTGCCATTTGCCTCTCGTTTTCATCTCCGCCACTTCTAAAACATTTTCAGAAAATCACAAAAACATTTGCCTTTTTATTCACCCTTTTTCTGTTCGTCTTTTTGTTTGCTTGTGTGCTACATCGCTTGCTTTGTCACAATGAATCCAGAGAATACTAAGTTGTGTGACTTTTCCAATACTAATAATAATGATTTTATTAGTACTCTGATTGCTCCCGCCACTAGTGGGGAATCTTTTGAAATCAATGCCGCTTTATTGAATCTTGTTATGAAAGAACAATTTTTCGGTAGTCCTATTGAAGATGTTGCATCCCATCTAAATGCTTTCGTTGAGTTATGTGATATGCAAAAGAAAAGAGATGTGGATAATGATATTATTAAATTGAAGCTATTTTTGTTCTCTCTACGTGATCGTGCGAAAACTTGGTTTTCATCTTTGCCTAAAAATAGTATTAATTCATGGAATAAGTGTAAAGATGTCTTTATTTCCAAGTATTTTCCACCCGCTAAGATCATCTCTCTTAGGAACGATATAACGAATTTTAAACAACTACATCATGAGCATGTTGCACAATCATGGGAGATGATGTAATTAATGATAAGAAATTGCACTACTCGTGGTTTAAGTTTATGGATGATCATACAAATTTTTTATGCCAGATTGAATTTTGCATCTAGAAATCTTTTAGATTCGGATGCGGGGGCCAAATTTATGGAATCACATTAGGAGAAGCTTCTAAACTCCTAGATAATATTACGGTGAATTACTCTCAATGGCATACCGAAAGATCATCTACTAGTAAAAAAGTGCATGCAATTGAAGAAATCAATACTTTGAGTGAAAAGATGGATAATCTTATGAAATTAATTGCTAGCAAGGGTTATTCTATGGATCCTAATGATATGCCTTTGTCTACTTTTCTTGAGAATAATAATGAATCTATGATTGTGAATTTTGTTGGTAGGAACAATTTTGGTAATAACGCATATAGATGTAGTTTCAACCCTAGGCCATTTCCTAGTAATTCCTCTAATAATTATGGTAATTCCTACAACAATTCTTCTGGAAATTATAACAAAATACCATATGATCTTGAGAGTACAATTCATTAAATTATAAATTCCCCAAAGGTTTTCAACACTATGGTAGAAGAAAAATTGCTTAAGATTGATGATTTGGCTAGGAACGTTGATGGACTATGGAATAAGGAGTGGAAAGAGCCTAAGCTTGGGGATGCCCAAGGCACCCCAAGGTAATATTCAAGGACAACCAAGCATCTAAGCTTGGGGATGCCCCGGATGGCATCCCCTCTTTCGTCTTCAATCCATCGGTAAATTTACTTGAGGCTATATTTTTATTCACCACATGATATGTGTTTTGCTTGGAGCGTCTTGTATGATTTGAGTCTTTGCTTTTAAGTTTGCCACAATCATCCTTGCTGTACACTCCTTTTAAGAGGGACATGCATTAATCGTGACTTTATTAGAATACTCTTTGTGCTTCACTTATATCTTTTGAGCTAGGGTAGTTGCTCTAGTGCTTCACTTATATATTTTTAGCACTGCGGTGATGTTTATTTGAAAGAAATTGATGAACTCTCATGCTTAATTTATATTATTTTGAGAGTCTCTAAACAGCATGGTAATTTTCTTGGGTTATGAATTTAGTCCTAATAAGATAGGCATCCAAAGAGGGTATAATAAAAACTTTCATAAAGAGCATTGAATTTATGAGAAGTTTTATTCCTTGAAATTGTTTTGAGATATTAAGATGGTGATATTAGAGTTATGCTAGTAGTAATTTGTGTGGTTAAATAAATAATTGTGCTAAGGTTTGTGATTCCCGTAGCATGCACATATGGTCTTCTAGTTATGTGATGAAGTTGGAGCACGATTTATCCTTGATTGTATATCTTTGCGTGAAAGTCGGGAGCGCGCGATGGTTAACTCCTACCAACCTCTCTCCTAGGAGCATGCATAGTAGTACTTTGCTTCGAGAGCTGATAAACTTTTTGCAATAAGTATGTGAGTTTTTTATGACTAATGTTGAGTCCATAGATTATACACACTCTCACTCTTCCACCATTGCTAGCCACTCTAGTACCGCACAACTTTCGCCGGTGCATCAAATCACCTTATACCCTTCCTCAAAACAACCACCATACCTACCTATTATGGCATTTCCATAGCCATTCCGAAATATATTGCCATGTAATTCCACCGTTCCGTCATCATGTTCGAGTTTACCATCGAGTTGTAATTTTGAGTTGTAAGTAAATAAAAGTGTGATGATCATCATTATTAGAACATTGTCCCATGTGAGATTATGAATAAAGTGGCCAAAATAGTTTCCAAAAAAAAGAGGGAAAAAAGAGAAAAGAGTCTCCAAAAACAAGGAGTCTCCAAAACATGAGAGAAAAAGAGAGAAGGGACAATGTTACTATCCTTTTCCACACTTGTGCTTCAAAGTAGCACCATGTTCTTCATTGTAGAGAGTCTCCTATTTTGAAACTTTCATATGTTATTAATGGTAATTTTCCATTATAGAACTTGGCTTGTATATTCCAACGACGGGCTTCCTCAAATGCCCTAGGTCTTCATGAGCAAGCAAGTTGGATGCACACCCACTTAGTTTTCTTTTGAGCTTTCATATACTTATAGATCTAGTGCATTTGTCATGGCAATCCCTACTCACTCACATTGAT
This sequence comes from Secale cereale, assembly GCA_902687465.1. Taxonomy (NCBI): domain Eukaryota; kingdom Viridiplantae; phylum Streptophyta; class Magnoliopsida; order Poales; family Poaceae; genus Secale; species Secale cereale. Next base: position 559,629,597 of record LR738711.1, read on the forward strand.
TCCGACTGACGGACATCTCCATTGTCCATTGATTTTACTAGTTGATGTGATACTTTCTCCCTACTTTTGTCTACTACCACCTTCTATTCCACCCATAGTGCTATGTCCATGGCTCATGCTCATGTATTGCGTGAAGAGTTGAAAAAGTTTAACAATTTAAAAGAATGAATATAATTGCTTGGCTGACACTGGGGTGGTCATGACTTCTTACTTTGTGCTAAGAATAGGGAGCATAACAAGACTATATGATTTTGTAGGGATAACTTTCTTTATCCATGTTATTTTTGAACCTTCCTGATTTTCTTTCTAGTATGCTTGAGGTATTATTGTTTTGATATTAATGAACTTTTGTTTTGAATCATATGGATATATACATTCATGCCAAATAAAGAAGAAATACATTGCTAAATATGTTAAGTAGCATTCCACATCAAAAATTCAACTTTTTTAATTTACCTACTCGTGGACGAGCATGAATTAAGCTTGGGGATGCTTGATACGTCTCCAACGTATCTATAAATTTGGATTGTCCCATGCTATTATATTATCAACTTTGGATGTTTTATATGCATTAATATGCTATTTTATATTATTTTTGGGAGTAACTTATTAACCTAGAGCCAGTGCCAGTTTCTATTTTTTCCTTGTTTTTGAGTTTCGCAGAAAAGGAATATCAGACGGAGTCCAAACGGAATAAAACTTTTGTGATGATTTTTTTTGGACTACAAGACACACGTAGGACTTGGAGTCCAAATCAGGGAGTCCTCGAGGCGACGACAAGCCAAGGGGGCGCACCCCTAGGGCTTGTGGCCCCCTTGGAGACCCCCTGACCTCCTTCCTTGACCTATATATTCAGAAGTATTCCGGAAACCCTAGAGGCATCCACGAAAATACTTTTCCACCGCCGCAGGTCTCTGATCTCATGAGATCCCATCTGGAGGCCTTTTCCGGTACTTTGCCGGAGGGGGACTCAATCACGAAGGGCTTCCACCTCAACCTTGCTGCCCTTCCGATGATGCGTGAGTAGTTTACCACGGACCTACGGGTCCACAGCTAGTAGCTAGATGGCTTCTTCTCTCTCTCTGATCTTCAATAAAATGTTCTCCTCGATGTTCTTGGAGATCTATTCAATGTAATCTTCTTTTGCGGTGTGTTTGTCGAGATCCGATGAATTGTGGATTTATGATCAGATTATATATGGATATATTTTGAATCTTATCTGAATTCTTATATGCATGATTTGATATCTTTGTATTCCTCCTCGAATTATTGGTTTGGTTTGGCCAACTAGATTGGTCGTTCTTGCAATGGGAGAGGTGTTTAGTTTTGGGTTCAATCTTGTGGTGTCCTCACCCAGTGACAGAAGGTTTAGCGAGGCACGTATTGGATTGTTGCCATCAAGGATGAAAAATGGGGTTTATATCATATTTCTTGAGTTTATCCCTGTACATCATGTCATCTTGCTTAAGGCATTACTCTATTCTTATGACCTTAATACTCTAGATGCATGCTGGATAGCGGTCGACGTGTGGAGTAATAGTAGTAGATGCAGAATCGTTTCGGTCTGCTTGTCACAGACGTGATGCCTATATTCATGATCATTGCCTTAGATATCATCATAACTTTGCGCTTTTCTATCAATTACTCGATAGTAATTTGTTTACCCACCATATTCTTTATTCAAGAGAGAAGCCTCTTGTGAAACCTATGGCCCCTAGGTCTATTTTACATCTATTATTTTCATATCTACAAAACCAAAAAACCAAAAATACCTTGCTGCAATTATTTTGTGTTTACTTTATTTTGATTTTTACTTTAGTTTTAAATCTATCTCTATCAGATATCACTCTTGTTCGTGACGTTGAAGGGATTGACAACCCCTTTTCCGAGTTGTGTGCTAGTGTTTGTTAGTTTGTGCAGGTGCATATATTGGGCACTTGCTTGTACCTCCTACTAGATTGATACCTTGGTTCACAAGCTGATGGAAAACTTATCTCTACTTTGCCGCATCACCCTTTCCTCTTCAAGGAAATAATCAATGCAAGCTCAAGAAGTAGCACATCCCTTCCCGCCTAAATGACAGGGGAAGAGGACCGTGGCCACTATAAATATAGGCTAGCTTCCACCGAAGAGATGACGGCTCCGAGATCGGCTGATCCTACCCACAGAGCCCTCGTGTGGCTGTTCATCCATTGTACTTGTTCATCCTCAACCACCTCGTGAAGCCAATCTACCAAAGGCAGGAGTAGGGTTTTACACCGCAAGGTGGCCCGAACCTGGGTAAATCTCTGTGTTCTTCCTTCTCCTTCGATCATCCCTGACAGAGAGGTTGAGCCTTAAGTGTAGTGAGCACGGCGTTTAGGGGAGGCAGAATCCTTCATTTACGCCCCAAAGTTCGAAATTCTTTGGGTCCGCGGAGCCCTAATTCCGACATTTGGCTCGCTTGGTAGGGGCGTGTCGAAGCTCCGTTTCTTCATCAACCGCGCTCCGTTCTCGGTCCGCCGTGCTCATGGCTGAAGTTCGCCATATCCGTGCCGAACGCCGGACCACTCAGGTTGCTCAGATGGTCCTGGTGGGCCGCGGCGCCCCTCGTCGCTCCGCTTCTCCAGCGGTCAAAGCTGCCACTGAACCGGATGTTCAAGAGAAGCAGGATTCTTTGCTGCCTCCTTCCATGTTTTGTGAGAGCCGCACAACCATACCATCTTTCACACCCATAGCGTCTTCGTCCTCCCATGCTCGACGTGGACCGCCGAACGCACAAGCAGCACTCCTCATGGCGAGGGAATTGCTGCGCTACCGCCCCACTGACGGGGGCTACGACGCCTGGCTAGGCCACATCACCGTTCTCGTCAACACCGCCGGCGAGGCCCTGGCGCCCTCCCACTCGCTCCGCCCTCAGCCGTCTCGCCCAGGCGAAGTGGCGCATGGCGTTCCTCCACCCCCGCCTCGGTGTGGCGACGACATCAACCCGGGGCACAACGCGTGAGATGAGGCTCCAGGTCCCGCGCGGGATGAGGTCAGCTGCCGGGTGGTGCAGCAGCCGCATTACGACACCCGCACGCTGCCTGCACCGCAACGCTAGCGACAAGACCAGGTTGCATGGGAAGCCGCCCCACCAGAGCGCCAGGACCGTGCCCCCATTACCCGGGCCGTACCCGTGAGTGCAGCGTGCTACCGTGCCTTCTCCCATCAGTTACGTCATTTTGTCTGGCCGGTGAAGTTCAAGCCCGACCTACCCCCGCACTGTCATGGCACCCATGACCCGACGGAGTTCCTCCAGCTCTATGCGTTGAAAATCGAGGCGGCAGACGACAATGAGAAGGTCCTGGTGAGTTGGTTCCCCATGGCCCTCAAGGATGGTGCGCGCACCTGGATCATGGACCTCCTAGAGGGATCCATTACCACGTAGGACGAGCTCCACGAGCGTTTCATCGCCAACTTCCAGGGGACCCGCGACCGCGCCCGCACCGTCAATGACCTGCGGTGCCTGAAGCAGCAGTCAGGCGAGACCCTCCGAAAGTACATGCAACGCTTTAACCAGGTCCGCCTCAAGGTCCCGATGGCGTCCGACAAGGCCACCATCTTCGCATTTACAGAAAGCATAACCAATGTCAAGATGAGTGAGGAGCTTGCCATCCATGACGACCTTTGCTCGGCTCTGGAGCTGTTCAACCTGGCCGGTAAATGTGCGAGAGCTGAAGAAGGCCGCCTCTCCCTCCTCAAGCACCCCGAGACCGACCCTGAAGACAAGAAGGCCAAGGCTAAGGAGGTGAACCGCAAGGGGCCCGCCATGCTGGCAGTGGAGCCTGAGCGGAAGCGCAGACGTGACCGCGACGAGCTCACCAAGGATCGCCGCCCATACTGTGTCTTCCCCGACCTCCACACCCACAACAACAATGATTGCCAAGAGCTCAGGGCGATCCATGATGAGTGCCAGGGCTGCCACCCCGAGCGCAATGACTGACGCTGTGGCCATGGAGGAGGCCACGGTGGAGGCCGCTGGGACAGCCACAACCCCCGCCAGGACTGGCGCGGTCAGCCTCGCAAGGATCAATGGCGTGACGAGCCTTATGAGGGCCCCTGGCATGACCAGCCTCAAGAAGCCCGTCCTCAGGGCAACGCAAGCCTTCCTCTGTTGCCACCGCCACCAAGAAGGAAAAATGACAACCGTCAAGACGATGGGGCAGGGGGCTTCCAAGAACCTCACACGGTTGCCTACATCCTCGGTGACGCTCAGGTGCCCGCCTCAAACCGCATCTTCCAACAATTATCTCGGGAGGTGAACGCGGCCCTCCCGAAGCATGAGGCCACGCACCCCTCAGGTGGTCCCAGTGCGCCATCACCTTCGACTGCAAGGACCACGTCAAGTGCGCAGCCACTTCTGGCGCGCTCCCCATTGATACGTCTCCAATGTATCTATAATTTTTTGTTGTTCCATGCTATTATATTATCTGTTTTGGATGTTTTATATGCATTAATATGCTATTTTATATGATTTTTGGGACTAACTTATTAACCTAGAGCCCAGTGCCAGTTTCTGTTTTTCCTTGTTTTTGAGTTTCGCAGAAAAGGAATATCAAACGGAGTCCAATTGACCTGAAAATTTACGGTGATTTTTAATGGACCAAAACAAGCCCACAGAGTGCCGAAGATGGACCAGAAGAGCCGCGAGGCCATTTTTATAAATAGGAAAACCTCTAAAATAAACCTAGATCAGGAGTTCCACCACAGCAAGCCTCCGTAGCCATGAAAAACCAATCGGGAGCCCGTTCCTGCACCCTACCGGAGGGGGAAACCATCACCGGTGGCCATCCTCATCATCCTGGGGCTTTCATGATGAGGAGGGAGTAGTTCACCCTCAGGACTGAGGGTATGTACCAGTAGCTATGTGCTTGATCTCTCTCTCTCTCTCTCTCTCTCTCTCTCTCTCTCTCTCTCTCGCGTTCTTGATTTGGCACGATCTTGATGTACTGCGAGCTTTGCTATTATAGTTGGATCTGATGATGTTTCTTCCCCTCTACCTTCTTGTAATGGATTGAGTTTTCCCTTTGAAGTTATCTTATCAGATTGAGTCAGTAAGGATTTGAGAACACTTGATGCATGTCTTGCATGTGCTTATCTGTGGTGACAATGGGATATTCATGTGATCCACTTGATGCATGTTTTGGTGATCAACTTGCGGGTTCAGTGACCTTGTGAACTTATGCATAGGGGTTGGCACACGTTTCATCTTGACTCTCCGATAGAAAATTTGGGAACTCTTTGAAGTTCTTTGTGTTGGTTTGAATAGATGAATATGAGATTGCGTGATGCATATCGTATAATCAAACCCGCGGATACTTGTGGTGACAATGGAGTATCTTGGTGACATTAGGATTTTGGTTGATGTGTGTCTTAAGGTGTTATTTTAGTACGAACTCTAGGGCTGTTTGTGACACTTATAGGAATAGTCCAATAGATCGACTAGAAAGAATAACTTTGAGGTGGTTTCGTACCCTATAATAATCTCATTGTTTGTTCTCCGCTATTAGTGACTTTGGAGTGACTCTTTGTTGCATGTTGAGGGATTGTTATATGATCTAATTATGTTATCATTGTCGAGAGAACTTGCACTAGTGAAAGTATGAACCCCAGGCCTTGTTTTCAAGAATTGCAATACCGTTTGTGCTCCGTTTCATTACTTGCTACATTGCTGTTTTTATATTTTCAGATTACAAAAACCTATATCTACCATCCATATTACACTTGTATCACCATATCTTCGCCGAACTAGTGCACCTGTATAATTTACCATTGTATTGGGTGTGTTAGGGACACAAGAGACTCTTTGTTATTTGGTTGCAGGGTTGTTTGGGAGAGACCATCTTCATCCTATGCCTCCCACGGACTGATAAACCTTAGGTCACCCACTTGAGGGAAAATTGCTATTGTCCTACAAAACTCTGTGCTTGGAGGCCCAACACGAGTCTACAAGAAGAAGGTTGTGTAGTAGACATCAAGCTCTTTTCTGGCGCCGTTGCCGGGGAGGCTAGGTAAGCGGCAGTCACATCCCGTCAACAAAGCTCTTTTCTGGCGTCGTTGCCACGGAGGTGAGTGCTTGAAGGTATATATTTAGATCTTGCAATCGAATCTCTTAGTTTCTTGTTTTATCGCTAGTTTGTTCTATAAAAAGAAAACTACAAAAAATGGAATTGAGGTTGCCTCATACTATTCATCTCTATAATGTCTTCCGTGAAAATGATGGAAAGGAAAATTGTGCTCAATTGATAGAAGAAGAAGTCAATACAATGTTTGGCACTAAATTTTTGAATGATGAGCATGATTGAAATGTTGTTAGTATGAATTTTTTGAATATCCATGATGCTAATGATATGCAAAGCTACAAGCTTGGGGATGCTATGTTTGATGAAGATGATATTTTTAGTCCCCCAAGTTTTGATGTGCAAATTTATTATGATGAAAGCATACCACCTATTTATGATGATTATTGTGATGACATGTATGCTATAAAGAATACTAATAACCATGAAACTTGTCATCATGATGTCAATCAAGTATCTCATGATAGTTATTTTGTTGAGTTTGCTCCCACTATTATGAATGATAATAAATTTGCCTATGTGGAGACTAATAAAAATTCTATGCTTATGCATCATGAAAAGAATGCTTTATATGATGGTTATATTGTTGAATTCATTCATGATTCTACTGAGAATTATTACGAGAGAGGATCATATGCTTTTAAGTATTGCAATAATATAAAGTTTCCTCTCTATGTGTTGAAAGTTTTGAAGTATTGCTTGTTTTGCCTTCCTATGCTAGTTGATTCTTGCTCCCATAAATTGTTTGCTCACAAAATCCCTATGAATAAGAAGTGGGTTAGACTTAAATATTCTTGCAATATGATTCATGATACTCCTCTTGCGTATCAATTCTTTACTTCTATGTGAGCATCATTGAAATCATCATGCCTAGCTAAAAGGGCGTTAAAGAAAAGCGCTTGTTTCGAGACAACCCAATACTTTTACCTACTGTTTTTGTGTGTTCACATGATTAAGCTATCATAGTAATCATGTTTTATAGCTTTCGTTTCAATAAAGTGCCAAGTAAAGCCTTTGTGATAGTGTGGTTAACAGTTGACTTGATTCTGTGCAAAAACAGAAAGTTTTGTGTCCAGTGCAGAAAATTCAATAAATCATTGGAACGTGATAATTATCTCAATTTTTTACACGTTATTTATATACAAATTGCCTCCATTTTCCTAATTTTTCAGAATTTTTAGAGTTCTAGAAGTATGCGAAGTTTTCAGATTACTACATACTGTTCTCTTTTTCATGTGTTGTTTGCTTATTTCGACGAATCCATGAGTAGTATCAGAGGGTATGAACCATGGAGAAGTTGGAATACAGTAGATATAACACCAATATGAATTTGGAATGAGTTCACAATAGTACCTAAGTGGCGATTTGCTTTCTTATACTAACATAGCTCATAAGATTTTCTGTTGAGTTTTTGAAGGAAATATGCCCTAGAGGCAATAATAAAGTTGTTATTTATATTTCCTTATATATCATGATAAATTTATTTTATTCATGCTAGAATTGTATTAACCGGAAACTTGATACATGTGTGAATACATAGACAAAACAGAGTGTCCCTAGTATGCCTCTACCAGACTAGCTCGTTAATCAAAGATGGTTATGTTTCCTAACTATAGACATGAGTTGTCATTTGATCAACGGGAACACATCATTAGGATAATGATGTGATGGACAAGACCCATCCGTTATCTTAGCACTATGATCGTTTAGTTTTACTGCTATTGCTTTCTTCATGACTTATACATGTTCCTATGACTATGAGATTATGCAACTCCCAAATACCGGAGGAACACCTTGTGTGCTATCAAACGTCACAACGTAACTGGGTGATTATAAATATGCTCTACAGGTGTCTCCGAAGGTGTTTGTGGTATTGGCATAGATCAAGAATATGATTTGTCACTCCGAGTATCGGAGAGGTGTCTCTGGGCCCTCTTGGTAATACACATCATAATAAGCCTCGCAAGAAAACGACTAATGAGTTAGTCAGGAGATGATGTATTACGAAACAAGTAAGGAGACTTACCGATGATGTTATTGAAATAGGTATGATGATACTGATGATCGAATCTCGTGCAAGTAACATACCGATGACAAAGGGAACAACGTATGTCGTTATGCGGTTTGACCGATAAAGATCTTCGTAGAATATGTGGGAGCCAATATGAACATCCAGGTTCCGCTATTGGTTATTGACCAGAGAAGAGTCTCGGTCATGTCTACATAGTTCTCAAACCCATAGGGTCCGCACGCTTAACGTTCGATGACGATCAGTATTATGAGTTTATGTATTTTATTGTACCGAAGGTAGTTTGGAGTCCCGGATGTGATCACGGACATGACGAGGAGTCTCGAAATGGTTGAGACATAAATATTGATATATTGGAAGGTTATATTTGGACATCGGAAGGGTTCCGGGGGTCACCGGATAAATACCGAAGTACTGGGAGGTTACCGGAACCCCCCGGGGAGTCAATGGGCCTAATTGGGCCTTAGTGGAAGAGAGGAGGTGGTAGCCAAGTTGAGGGCGCGCCCCCCAAGCCCAATCCGAATTGGGTGGGGGGCCGGCCCCCCTTTCCTTCCTCCCTCTCTCCCTCTTGCTTCTTCTCCTACTCCTACTAGGAAAGGGGGAATCCTACTCTTAGTAGGAGTAGGACTCCCCCCTTGGGAGCGCCATAGAGAGTCCGGCCCTCTCCTCCTCCCCACCTTTATATACGTGGTCAGGGGCACCCCATAGACACACAAGTTGATTTCTTATCGTTGTAGTGCTTAGGCGAAGCCCTGCGCCGGTAAGTTCATCATCACCGTCACCACGCCGTCATGCTGACGGAACTCTCCCTCGACGTCAACTGGATCAAGAGTTTGTGGGACGTCATCGAGATGAACGTGTGCTGAACACGGAGGTGCCATACATTCGGTGCTTGGATCGGTTGGATCGCGAAGACGTTTGACTACATCAACCGCGTTAGTAAACACTTCCGCTTTCGGTTTACGAGGGTACATGGACACACTCTCCTGGTTGTTGCTATGCTTATCCTAGATAGATCTTGCATGATCGTAGGAATTTTTTCGAATTACTACGTTCCCCAACAGTGGCATCATGAGCCAGGTTTATGCGTAGATGATATGCACGAGTTGAACACAATGAGTTGTGGGCGATAATAGTCATACTGCTTACCAGCATGTCATACTTTGATTCGGCGGTATTGTGAGATGAAGCGGCCCATACCGACATTACGCGTACGCTTACGCGAGACTGGTTTCATCTTTACGAGCACTCGTTGCTTAAAGGTGACCGTCGGACGTCTGTCTCTCTCACTTTAGTTGAATCGAGTGTGACTAGGCCCGATCCTTGTGAAGGTTAAAACAACACACTTGATGAAAAATCATTGCGGTTTTGTATGCGTAGGTAAGAACAGTTCTTGCTAAGCCCATAGCAGCCACGTAAAACTTGCAACAACAAAGTAGAGGATGTCTAACTTGTTTTTGCAGGGCATGTTGTGATGTGATATGGTCAAGACGTGATGAGTTATACATTATTGCATGAGATGATCATGTTTTGTAAATTATCGGCAACCGGTAGGAGCCTTATGGTTGTCTCTTTATTGTATGAATTGCAAAGGCCATGTAATTGCTTTACTTTATCACTATGAGTTAGCGATAGTAGTAGTAGCAATAATTGGCGAGACGACCACGACGCTACGACGAAGATCATGGTGTCAAGCCGGTGATGATGGAGATCATGACTATGCTTTGGAGATGGAGATCAAAAGCACAAGATGATGATGGCCATATCATGTCACATATTTTGATTGCATGTGATGTTTATCTTATTATGTTTCTTAGTTTGCTTAGTACGGCGGTAGCATTATAAGATGATCCCTTACAAAATTTTAAGGTACAAGTGTTCCCCCTGAGTATGCATTGTTGCGAAAGTTCGTCGTGCCAAGACACCACGTGACGATTGGGTGTGATAAGCTCTACGTTCAAATACAATGGGTGTAAGACAGTTTTGCACATGCAGAATACTCGGGTTAAACCTGACAAGCCTAGCATGTACAGACATGGCCTCGGAACATTGGAGACCGAAAGGTCGAGCGTGAATCATATAGTAGATATGATCAACATAAGATGTTCACCATTGAAAACTACTCCATATCACGTGATGATCGGACATGGTTTAGTTGATTTGGATCACGTGATCATTTAGATGACTAGAGGGATGTCTATCTAAGTGGGAGTTCTTTAGTAATATGATTAATTGAACTTTAATTTATCATGAACTTAGTCTTGATAGTTTTTGCATATCTATGTTGTTGTAGATCAATGGCCCGTGCTACCGTTCCCTTAAATTTGAATGCACTCCTAGAGAAAGCTAAGTTGAAAGATGATGGTAGCAACTACACAGACTGGTTCCGTAACTTGAGGATTATCCTCATTGCTACACAGAAGAATTATGTCCTTGAAGCACCGCTAGGTGACAGGCCTGCTGCAGGAGCAACTCCGGACGTTATGAACGTATGGCAAGCTCGTTCTGAGGACTACTCGATAGTTCAGTGTGCCATGCTTTATGGCTTAGAATTGGGACTTCAAAGACGTTTTGAACGTCATGGAGTATATGAGATGTTCCAAGAGGTGAAGTTAATATTTCAAGCAAATGCCTGAATTGAGAGATATGAAGTCTCCAATAAGTTCTATAGTTGCAAGATGGAGGAGAACAATTCCATCAGTGAACACTTACTCAGAATGTCTGGGTACTACAATCACATGACTCAACTTGGTTGGAAAGTTGACAAAGATAGTGTTATTGATAGAGTTCTTCAATCACCGCCACCAAGCTATAAAGGCTTTGTGATGAACTATAATATGCAAGGGATGCAGAAGACAATTCCCAAACTCTTCGCTATGCTCAAAGCTGCGGAGGTAGAAATCAAAAAGGAGCATCAAGTGTTGATGGTTAACAAGACCACTAGTTTTAAGAAAAAGGGCAAGGGAAAGAAAGGGAACTTCAAGAAGAATAGCAAGCCAGTTGCTAATCCCACGAAGAAACCCAAGTATGGACCCAAGCCTGAAACTGAGTGCTTCTACTGCAAAGGGACTGGACAATGGAAGTGGAACTGCCCCAAGTATTTGGCGGATAAGAAGGATGGCAAAGTGAACAAAGGTATATTTGATATACATGTTATTGATGTGTACCTTACTAATGCTTGTAGTAGCACCTGGGTATTTGATACTGGTTGGGTTGCTAATATTTGCAACTCGAAACAAGGGCTATGGATTAAACAAAGATTAGCAAAGAATGAGGTGACGATGCATGTGGGAAATGGTTCCAAAGTCGATGTGATCGCCGTCAGCACGCTACCTCTACATCTACCTTCGGGATTAGTTTTAGACCTAAATAATTGTTATTTGGTGCCAGCGTTGAGCATGAACATTATATCTGGATCTAGTTTGTTGCGAGATGGTTATGCATTTAAATCAGAGAATAATGGTTGTTCTATTTGTATGAGTAATATATTTTATGGTTACACCCTTGAAGAGTGGTCTATTTTTGTTGGATCTCGATCGTAGTGATACACATATTCATAATATTGAAGCCAAAAGATGCAAAGTTGATAATGATAGTGCAACTTATTTGTGGCACTACCGTTTAGGTCATATTGGTGTAAAGCGCATGGAGAAACTCCATACTGATGGGCTTTTGGAATCATTTGATTATGAATCACTTGGTGCTTGCGAACCATGCCTCTTCGGCAAGATGACTAAAACTCCGTTCTCCGAAACAATGGAGCGAGCAACAGACTTATTGGAAATCATACATACTGATGTATGTGGTCCAATGAGTGTTGAAGCTCGTGGCGGGGTATCGTTATTTTCTGATCTTCACAGATGATTTGAGCAGATATCGGTATATCTACTTGATGAAACACAAGTCTGAACATTTGAAAAGTTCAAAGAATTTCAGAGTGAAGTAGAGAATCATCATAACAAGAAAATAAAGTTTCTATGATCTGATCGCGGAGGTGAATATTTGAGTTACGAGTTTGGTCTTCATTTGAAACAATGTGGAATAGTTTCACAGCTCACGCCACCTGGAACACCACAGCGTAATGGTGTGTCCGAACGTCGTAACCGTACTTTATTTGATATGGTGCGATCTATGATGTCTCTTACCGATTTACCACTATTGTTTTGGTGTTATGCTTTAGAGACAACTGCATTCACGTTAAATAGGGCTCCATCTAAATCCGTTGAGACGACGCCTTATGAATCGTGGTTTGGCAAGAAACCCAAGTTGTCGTTTCTTAAAGTTTGGGGCTGCGATGCTTATGTGAAAAAGCTTCAACCTGATAAGCTCGAACCCAAGTCAGAGAAATGTGTCTTCATAGGATACCCAAAGGAAACTGTTGGGTATACCTTCTGTCATAGATCCGAAGGCAAGATATCCATTGCTAAGAATGGATCCTTTCTAGAGAAAGATTTTCTCTCGAAAGAAGTGAGTGCGAGGAAAGTGGAACTTGATGAGGTAATTGTACCTTCTCCCGAATTGGAAAGTACTACATCACAGAAACTAGTTCTAGTGATTCCTACACCAGCCAGTGAGCAAGCTAATGATGATGATCATGAAACTTCAGATCAAGTTACTACTGAACCCCGTAGGTCAAACAGAGTACGTTCCGCGCCAGAGTGGTACGGTAACCCGGTTCTAGAAGTCATGTTGCTAGACCATGATGAATCTACGAACTATGAGGAAGCGATGATGAGCCCAGATTCCGCAAAATGGCTTGAGGACATGAAATCTGAGATGGGATCCATGTATGAGAGCAAAATATGGACTTTTGTTGACGTTCCCAATGATCGGCTAGCCATTGAAAATAAATGGATCTTTAAGAGGAAGACTGACGCCGATGGTAATGTTATCGTCTACAAAGCTCGACTTGTTGCGAAAGGATTTCAACAAGTTCAAGGAGTTGACTATGATGAGACCTTCTCACCTGTAGTGATGCTTAAGTCTGTTCGAATCATGTTAGCAATTGCCGCATTTTATGATTATGAAATCTGGCAAATGGCTGTCAAAACTGCATTCCTTAATGGATATCTCAAAGAAGAGTTGTATATGATGCAACCAGAAGGTTTTGTCGATCCTAAAGGTGCTAACAAAGTGTGCAAACTCCAGCGATCCATCTATGGACTGGTGCAAGCATCTCGGAGTTGGAATATACGCTTTGATGAGGTGATCAAAGCATATGGTTTTATACAGACTTTTGGAGAAGCCTGTATTCACAAGAAAGTGAGTGGGAGCTCTGTAGCATTTCTAATATTATGTGTGGATGACATATTGTTGATTGGAAATGATATAGAATTTCTGGATGGAATAAAAGGATACTTGAATAAGAATATTTCAATGAAAGACCTCGATGAAGCTGCTTATATATTGGGCATCAAGATCTATAGAGATAGATCAAGACGCTTAATAGGACTTTCACTAAGCACACACCTTGATAAAGTTTTGAAGAAGTTCAAAATGGATCAGTCAAAGTGTAGGATCGAAGTATGTCTACAGGGGGGGGGGGTGATTAGACTACTTGACAAAATAAAAATCTAGCCTTTTCCCAATTTTAATTCTTGGTAGATTTTAGCAACTTAGCACAAGTCAAGCAATCAACCTACACATGCAATTCTAAGAGTATAGCAGTGGAATGTAAAACAATTGCATATGAAGGTAAAGGGAGGAGTTTGGAGGGAGCAAACGCAAGTGTAGACACGGATATTTTTGTCGTGGTTCCGATAGGTGGTGCTATTGTACATCCACGTTGATAGAGACTTCAACCCACGAAGGGTAACGGCTGCGCAAGTCCATGGAGGGCTCCACCCACGAAGGGTCCACAAAGAAGCAACCTTGTCTATCCCACCATGGCCATCACCCATGAAGGACTTGCCTCACTAGGGTAGATCTTCATGAAGTAGGCGATCTCCTTGCCCGTACAAACTCCTTGGTTCAACTCCACAATCTTGTTGGAGGCTCCCAAGTGACAGCTAACCAATCTAGGAGACACCACTCTCCAAAAGGTAATAGACGGTGTGTTGATAATGAACTCCTTGCTCAAATGCTTCAAATGACAGTCTCCCCAAATCTCAAACAGCTCCTCACAGATTTGGATATGGTGGAAGAATGATTTGAGTGGAAAGCAACTTAGGGAAGGCTAGAGAACAAGATTCATATGGTAGGAATGGAATATCTTGATCTCAACACTTGAGTAGGTGGTTCTCTCCCAGAACATGTATGATGGAAGTGTATGTATGTTCTGATGGCTCTCTCCACGAATGAAGAGTGGGTGGAGGGGTATATATAACCTCCACACAAATCTAACCATTACACACAATTTACTAAACTCGGTGGGACCGATTCAGAGAACTCGGTCACATCGATTTAGTTCATAATGTGACCGTTAGGCATTTCGGTGGGACCTCATATGATCAACTCGGTGGGACCGATTTCATTAGGGTTAGGGCATAACATAATCTCGGTGAGACCGATTACACAAACTCGGTTGGACCGATTTTGGTAATAAGCACACAGAGGGTTGGTCACGCAAACTCGGTGGGACCGATTCGCTCGTTTTGGTGGGACCGAAATGTTCAGAACGGGAAACAAAGAGTTTGCATTGCGAACTCGGTGGGACCGATCGCTCATATTGGTGAGACCAAAATGTTACGAAGGGAAACAGAGAGTTTGTAATCCCATCTCGGTGTGACCGATATCCCTTTCATTGAGACCGAAATGATTAGGGTTTAGTGGCAGTGGCTATGTCAAATGAACTTGGTGGCGCCGGATAGAACTTTTCGGTGGGGCCGAGTTTGACTTTTGGTTTGGGACATATACGGATGTGAGAAAGTGGTTGAGGGTTTTGGAGCATATCACTAAGCATTTTGAGCAAGAAACCCATTAAGCAACACCTCATCCCCTTTTATTAGTATTGGCTTTCCTATGGACTCAATGTGATCTTGGATCACTAAAATAGAAAATGTAGAGTCTTGAGCTTGAGCCAATACGTGTCCTTAGCATTTTGAGGATTGCACATTCCTAGTCCATGCCATGCCAATCATTGAACTTTCCTGAAATATTTATCTCGAAAGAGCATTAGTTCAATGAGCTATATGTTGTTTGTAATTACAAAAACCACCCAGGGATAGTTGCACTTTCACAAAGAAAGGGTTCTTGCCTGTGTTACAAGGTGTGAAGTTGAGTAAGACTCAATGTCCGACCACTGCAGAAGATAGAGAGAAAATGAAAGTCACTCCCTATGCTTCAGCCATAGGATCTATCATGTATGCAATGCTGTGTACCAGACCTGATGTGTGCCTTGCTATAAGTTTAGCAGGGAGGTACAAAAGTAATCCAGGAGTGGATCACTGGATAACGGTCAAAAACATCCTGAAGTACATGAGAAGGACAAAGGATATGTTTCTCGTTTATGGAGGTGACAAAGAGCTCGTCGTAAACGGTTACGTCGATTCAAGCTTTGACACTGATCCGGATGACTCTAAGTCACAAACCGGATATGTATTTTTGTCGAACGGTGGAGCTGTCAGTTGGTGCAGTTCCAAGCAGAGCGTCATGGCGGGATCTACATGTGAAGCGGAGTACATAGCTTCTTCGGAAGCAGAAAATGAAGGAGTCTGGATGAAGGAGTTCACATCCGATCTAGGTGTAATACCTAGTGCATCGGGTCCAATGAAAATCTTTTGTGATAACACTGGAGCAATAGCCTTGGCGAAGGAATCCAGGTTTCACAAGAGAACCAAGCACATCAAGAGATGCTTCAATTCCATCCGCGATCATCAAGTCAAGGAGGGAGACATTGAAATTTGGAAGATGCATACGGATCTGAATGTCGTAGACCCGTTAACTAAGCCTCTTCCACGAGCAAAACGTGATCAACACCAAGACTCCACGGGTGTTAGAATCATTACTATGTAATCTAGATTATTGACTCAAGTGCAAGTGGGAGACTGAAGGAAATATGCCCTACAGGTAGTAATAAAGTTGTTATTTATATGTCCTTATATATCATGATAAATGTCTTTCATTCATGCTAGAATTGTATTAACGAGAAACTTGATACATGTGTGAATACATAGACAAAAGAGAGTGTCCCTAGTATGCCTCTACTAGACTAGCTCGTTAATCAAAGATGGTTATGTTTCCTAACCATAGACATGAGTTGTCATTTGATCAACGGGATCACATCATTAGGAGAATGATGTGATGGACAAGAACCATCTGTTAGCTTAGCACTATGATCATTTAGTTTTACTGCTATTGCTTTCTTCATGACTTATACATGTTCCTATGACTATGAGATTATGCAACTCCCGAATACCGGAGGAACACCTTGTGTGCTATAAAACTTTACAACGTAACTTGGTGATTATAAAGATCCTCTATAGGTGTCTCCGAAGGTGTTTGTGGTGTTGGCATAGATCGAGAATAGGATTTGTCACTCTGAGTGTTAGAGAGGTATCTCTGGGCCCTCTCGGTAGTACACATCATAATAAGCCTTGCAAGCAAACGACTAATGGGTAAGTCATGAGATGATGTATTACGAAACGAGTAAAGAGACTTGCCGGTGACGAGATTGAACTAGGTATGATGATACCGACGATCGAATCTCGGGCAAGTAACATACCAATGACAAAGGGAACAACCTATGTTGTTATGCGGTTTGACTGATAAAGATCTTCGTAGAATATGTGGGAGCCAATATGAACATCCAGGTTCTGCTATTGGTTATTGACTGGAGATGAGTCTCAGTCATGTCTACATAGTTCTCGAACCCGTAGGGTCCGCATGCTTAACGTTCGATGACGATCGGTATTTTGAGTTTATGTGTTTTGATGTATCGAAGGTAGTTCAGAGTCCCGGATGTGATCACGGACATGACGAGGAGTCTCGAAATGGTCGAGACATAAAGATTGATATATTGGAAGGATATATTCGGACACCGGAAGGGTTCCGGGGTCACCGGATAAATATCGGAGTATCAGGAGGTTACCGGAACCTCACGGGGAGTCAATGGGCCTTATTGGGCCTTAGTGGAAAAGAGGAGGAGGCAGCCAAGTGGAGGGCACGCCCCCCTCAATCCCAATCCGAATTGGGTGGGGGGGGGGGGCGGCCTCCCTTTCCTTCCTCCCTCCCTCCCTCTTCCTTCTTCTCCTACTCCTACTAGGAAAGGGGGAATCCTACTCCTAGTAGGAGTAGGACTCCCCGCCTTGGGCACGCCATAGAGAGGCCGGCCATCTCCTCCTCCCCTCATTTATATACGTGGCCATGGGGCACCCCATAGACACACAAGTTGATTTCTTAGCCATGTGTGGTGACCCCCTCCACAGTTACACACCTCGGTCATATCGTCGTGGTACTTAGGCGAAGCCCTGTGCCGGTAACTTCATAATCACCATCACCATGCCGTCATGCTGACGGAACTCTCCCTCGACCTCAACTGGATCAAGAGTTTGTGGGACGTCATCGATCTGAACGTGTGCTGAACACAGAGGTGCCGTACGTTCGGTGCTTGGATCGGTTGGATCGCGAAGACGTTCGACTACATCAACCGCATGACTAAATGCTTCCGCTTTCGGTCTACGAGGGTACGTGGACACACTCTCCCGTTCGTTGCTATGCTTCTCCTTGATAGATCTTGCATGATCGTAGGAATTTTTGAATTACTACGTTCCCCAATAGTTTTGTGTTGTGGAGTTTTCAAGTTTTGAGTGAAGATTTGATGGACTATGGAATAAGGATCGGCAAGAGCCTAAGCTTGGGTATGCCTGAGGCATCCCAAGGAAATATTCAAGGACAACCAAACATCTAAGCTTGGGGATGCCCCGGATGGCATCCCCTCTTTCGTCTTCGTCTATCGGTAAATTTACTTGAGGCTACATTTTTATTCACCACATGATATGTGTTTTGCTTGGAGCATAATTTTCTTTTGTTTATATTTGCTTGCTGTTATTTAGAATAAGTTTTAGTATCTTTTATTTCAATAAAAAGACAAGTATAGCCTTTACCATGCTTATTTTGCAAGTATATATATTGCTGTTTGAAAACATAAAGTTTTCTATCATTGTCTGAATTCTTTTGGATAGTCTGAACATGATAAATACTTGAAATTTTTACAAAGTTAGCATGAATAAAGTTCTCTGTAACGTGGTAATTTTTCAGAATTTTTAGAGTTAGGGAAGTATGAGAACAATTCCACTCTTTACAGACTGTCCTGTTTAGACAAATTGTTGTTATGTTTGCATTGTTTGCATATGTTTGCATGTTTAATGATTCTATATAATGATAAGAGTATTAAATATGCAGAGGCAATTAGTATGCAATGTCAAATTATAATTTTAGTGATTTTCTATAGTATGGAATGATAAGGTTTTGAGTTGATTTATACTAGCTTATCTCATGAGTTCTTGTTGAGTTTTGTGTTGATGAAGTTTTTGAGATTTAGGGAAACCGCGACATGAGAGGAATTAAGGAGACACAAAAGCTTAATCTTGGGGATGCCCAAGGCATCCCCTGTTAATATCTCAATAAGTATCAAGCATCTAAGCTTGGGGATGCCCCGGTGGGCATCCCACCTTCCTTCTTCAATAATTATCGGTTAGTATCGGTTTAGCCTAAGTTTTTGCTTCTTGATATGATATGTGCTATCCTTGCAATGTCATTTATTTTGTTTTGCTTGCTGTTTGAATAAACTACTCCCTCTGATCATATTACTTGTCGCTCAGATGGATGTATCTAGACATATTTTAGTGCTAGATACATCCGTTTGAGCGACAAGTAATATGGATCAGAGGGAGTACTTAAGATCTGAAATTCTTAAATGAGAGAGGGTCTTATCATAGCTAGTTAATTATTTGACTACTCATTGATCTTCACTTATATCATTTTGGAGTAGTTTGTCAGTTGCTCTAGTGCTTCACTTATATCTTTTTACAGCACGACAGTGGTTTTATTTTATAGAAATTGATGAACTCTGATGCTTCACTTATATTATTTTGAGAGTCTATAAACATCATGGTAATTTGCTTTGGTTATGAATTTAGTCCTAATATGATGGGCATCCAAGGGAGATATAATAAAAACTTTCATATAGAGCATTTAATTGTATGAGAAGTATTGATTCCTTGTGATTGTTTTGAGATATGAGGATGGTAATATTAGAATCATGATAGTAGTAAATTGTGGGATTGAGGAAATAACTATGTTACGGTTTGTGATTCCCGTAGCATGAACGTATGGTCTCCTAACCATGTAACCGAATTGATGCGCTTGTGTCTTGATTGTTTACCTTTGCGTGAAGGTCGGGGGCGCACGATGGTTAACTCCTACTAATCTCCCACCCTAGGAGCATGCGTAGTAGTACTTTGCTTCGAGGGATAATTAACCTTTTTGCAATAAGTATGTGAGTTCTTTATGACTAATATTGAGTCCATGGATTATACGCACTCTCACCCTTCCACCTTGCTAGTCACTCTAGTGCCGCGCAACTTTCGCCAGTGCATCAAATCACCTTATACCCTTCCTCAAAGCAGCCACCATACCTACCTATTATGGCATTTCCATAGCCATTCCGAGATATATTGCCACGTAACTCCACTGTTCCATTTATTATGACACGCATCTTCGTTGTCATATTGCTTTGCATGATCATGTAGTTGACATAGTATTTGTTGCGAGGCCACCGTTCATATTTATTATAGATGTCACTCTTGATCATTGCACATCTCGGTACACCGCCGGAGTGTTACAGGATATCCGCGGCCACCTATGGGACCGGGAGGCCCCTTGTTGGTTCGGCAGGGCGAGGTCGCATTGCACAAAGAGGAGACCATCGCACGACAGCACGGCAAGGAGCACACAAGCAATTTACCCAGGTTCGGGCCGTCACGAGGCATAAAACCCTAATCTTGCTTTGGTGTGTTGATGATGGAATGGTGGTGGTGGAGAGCAGTACACTCGCCCGGCAAGGGTTGCCTTTGGGAAGCAATGACTACGCGCATACGGTGGTGTGAGTTCATCTATTTTCCAACCCTCAACACGGTTGCCATGGGCCTCCTTTTATAGATCAAGGGGCGACCACAGTGGCAAAGTAGTCATTATGCACTAATATGATAGCAAACAGTGCTATCATACCTAACTCTGCGGGCTGACAGGGTGCATTAAATGCACCACTTAGTGTCACATCACCGGTTGCCCGACAAGGCTTGCCGAGATTTCTTGGCAGCTCCGCGCTTGTCTTCATGACACGTCACAGGACGGGTGTCATCTGCGGGTTCACCTTGTAGGAACTGACTGCCATGTGGCTAATGGCTGCCACTTAATCATCTTGCGGGTTGACACCACATTGATTGATGACGTGGGTCGCACTTGAGTGCTTGGTGAGATGGTTTGGCCTCCGCGAGCCCCACGGCAGGCCCTGCCGGGGTGTTTCTGTCATCTGCTTCCGAGGGTGGCCTCGCCCCTTCCTAGGATCGCCTGCCCGACAAGGGAGGCCCTTCTATTAGTGATGTCTTGCTTCTCTGGCTTGGCCTTGGTCTCTCTGGTCTAAGATGGTACCCTGAATCTCCTGGTTTTTTATACTCTGACTTGGGCTGGTGCTTCAATCTTGTTCTTGCTCTTGTGCATAGTCTGGGCAAGAGACCCAGGGTTTGTTGCACCGACAGAAGCACCCAGGCCTGCTCCGATCGCGCTGCTGAGCGTCGCCGGGGTAGGGCCTAATAAGTGGACATGTGGAGTTGCTGAAAAGGCCGCTCTCTTGAGGTCCTCCTTTTGGTTCTTCATGAGTCTTGAATCTTGGCCAGTTTCCATTTTCCCCGCACGCCGCGTAAAGCCAATAGTGGTGGGGCCACTCCTTTTGTCCCCTTCCCCTCCCGCTGCAGGATCTGGGGAAGGAGGGACAGTTACGGCGCACTTATCTTTTTTTTTCAATCTTAAACTTGTAGGAAATTGCCAAATTTTAATTCAAACAATGTAATCCCTCGAGTCCATCTTTGTGTTCTGTAAGGCTTGTACTTGTATCAACATATGAATGAAGAAAGATAGACATTGCCGGGAACCCGTGCATGTGTATGTCCATGCAGAGGTGCAATGCCTCTTTATTGTAATAAAATGAGTTTTCCCGGCAAGCTACCTTGCCGGCACCCTCTTTGTCTGCCGGAGAACTACGTCTGCCAGGGAACAGACAGAGGGGCCCACCCTCGCCAACTCCCTTTCATCAAAGGCCACTACAACCATCCCGCTCGAAGCAATGTTCGAGTCTGGGATGGGAGCCCCTAAGCCTCAAGAAAGTGTGGCGAGGTTTCCTTATGCACAAGTTATAGCTTACAGAACACTAAAGGACAGGAGGTTAAACTTATCTGTTTGGCTTGCCGGGGATTGCAGTGCTGGGCAATCTTCTCAACTCCTTGTCGAAGCCATGTTCACGACAGGAACCTTCAACTTCATGTAGATGAGAATTAATGCAGGATGCAATCCTAAGTATATGCATATGGAAATGCTCATGAAATGCTTATGCAGTGATCTTGGTGTGATGGTGCATGCATGCAATCTTAGTTGGGGCCCCCCTTACAACACTTCTTAATTTTCTCGTGGACGGGGTCATCGCCCCGACTCCATACAAGGGGTTACATGCAGCTGAGGCAAGGCCTGTACGGATGGGTGGCTACCGGGCAGGGCCCAACAACCGCGCCTTACGAGTAGTACTTGCAGAGATGCTCAATATTCCATGAGTTTTGCAACTGAGTGCTATCTCCGGTCTTCAGATGAACTGCGCCAGGTCTGGTGACTCGTACCACCCGGTAAGGGCCTTCCCATTTCGGTGACAGCTTGTTTGTACCCTTGGTAGACTGAATGCGCCTAAGGACAAGGTCACCTTATTCAAAACACTGGGCATGAACCATGCGGCTGTGATAGCGACGCATGGCTTGTTGTAGCGTGCAGCATGCACAGCAGCCCGAAGATGGTTCTCTTCGAGTAGCACAACATCGTCACACCGGTGCTCAACTTGCGCTACTTCATTGTAGGCAAGCACTCAAGGAGACCCGTAAATGAGTTCCGTGGGGATAACTACTTCTGCCCCGTAGACCAGGGAGAAGGGAGTCTGCCTGGTAGCTCGGTTTGGTGTCATTCTGAGGGACCAGAGAACTATCAGCAGCTCCTTGATCCACCACCTGCCATGCTTCTGTAGTGTATCGAAAGTTCTTGTCCTGAGTCCATGCAGAACTTCAGTGTTCGCCCTCTCAGCTTGTCCATTGCTCTGGGGGTGTGCCATGAAAGCAAATGAGATCTTGCATCCGAGGGTATGAACATATTGCATGAAGGCGTGGCTCGTGAACTGGGTGCCATTGTCGGTGATGATCCTTGTCGGAACTCCAAAACAACACACCAAATCTTTCAAGAACTTGATAGCTGACTGAGCAGTCACCTTTCTCACGGCAGTCATTTCCGGCCACTTTGTAAACTTGTCGATGGCAACGAAGAATTCAAAGCCTCCAATTGCTTGGGGACAGGGGCCGAGGATATCGAGCCCCCAGACCGAAAATGTCCATGAGAGAGGGATTGTTTGAAGATCTTGGGCAGGCAGGTGTGTCTTCTTGGAGTGAAACTGACAGGCTTCACATGTCGTGACGAGCTCAACTGCATCTTGGAATCCTTGTCGGAATGATTTCCCAACTAACACCCTTGATCTAATGTGGGAGCTGCACATTCCTATATGAATCTCAACCAGCAGTTCCTTTCCATCCTCAGTAGACACACTTCATTTTCTCACCATTGGGTCTCCTTCTGTACACAGTGTCATGGACATACTGATACATACTGGCCCTTCGGGCTACTTTCTCAGCTTCATCTTGGTCGCCAAGGAGTTCTCCAGTTTGGATGAAGTGGACAATGTGCTTTGCCCAAGCTGGAGCCTGTGGCTCAGCAACGAGGACTAGCGGCACCTCCTCTACTGCGGGAGCACTAGCCTCGTTCGCAGGGTCCATTGGCTCGGCTGGAGGGGCTGGTCCCGCAGGCTATGAGGAGTTGTTTCCGACTGGGTCTCTGTGGGGAGAGGCTCATCGTAGCCCAACTTTCTCCTTTTCCGGGCCATTGTTGCTGGGGATACAAAGGGCTGAGAGAGACAGAGAACAAAAGTTCCTGGTTCCACAGGAAGCTTCTGCGCAACACACTTTGACAAGTGATCAACTATGTTGTTTTCTGCATGGGGTACGTGCTCTATTTGCAGCTTGTCAAAGTGCCCCTCCAATCTCCTTACTTCCTCGACGTATGCCTCCATCAATGGTCTTTGGTAATCTTTGTTGACTTGTCTCACCACAAGCTATGAATCTCCTCAAATAATCAGTTTCTTAATTCCCAATTCAGCTGCAATTCTGAGCCCGGCAAGGAGCCCTTCATACTCTGATGTATTGTTGGTGGCTTCTTCCCAGGCAAAATGCATTTGGACGACGTACTTCAAGTGCTCCCCGGAGAGGAAAACAAGAAGCACGCCAGCTCCTGCACCTTGTAGGGAAAAAGCACCATCAAAATACATAATCCATTCTTGGGGTGATTCCTTGCCGGGGATAGTTGTCTCTGTTATATCTCCTCATCAGGAGTTGGCATCCATTACGCAATAAACTCTTCCAATGCCCTGCTCTGGATAGTTGATGTGCTCTCATACCTCAATCCAAAGCTGGATAACTCCAAAGCCCACTCCACTATTCTGCCAGTAGCATCAGGGTTTTGGAGTATCTTTTGCAACGGGAAACGAGTGACAACCGTGATCTCGTGGGCTTAGAAGTAGTGGCGCAGTTTCCTTGAGGCCATAATGAGACCAAAGATCAACTTTTGCACACCAGAGTACCTCGATCTAGCCCCCTGTAACAAGGAGCTGATGAAGTACACTGGGCGCCGCACCACTTTCTTCCTTGCCGCATCGTTGGGGTTGCTCTCGTTGCCGAGCTCATTGTTGTCCTGATTCTCTTCTGACTCTACTATGTTGTGCTTGCTTTCTGCATCTTCCACTTCTCGCTGTGCTACCAAGGCTGCACTGACCACTCAGTTGGTTGCCGCCAAGTATAGCAACAACAACTCTTGGGGTGCATCAACCTTGGACCTCTTGCTATTGGAACACTCCGGCACATCATCAACGGGTGCCGTGCACTCGGAGGGGGCATGCTTCCTGGACTCCTGGCCAGAGGTCCTACCATCCTTCTCCTTTCCTCTGCTTTCCTTGCTGGGAACTGCTGCTGTCGTTGCCTCAGCTGCAACCGCATCTCGGTACGTTTTGTCCACACAGATAATTGCATCCTTCTCATCTGATGGGATAGCGATGACTCCTAGTGGCCCTGGCATCTTCAGAGTGTTGTAAGCATAGTGGGATGCTGCCATGAACTTGGCCAGCGCCGGGCATCCAAGAATCCCATCATACGGCAAGGGGAGATCAACCACATCAAACACAATCTCCTCAGTACGATAGTTCAGTTCTTCCCCC
Source organism: Secale cereale (assembly GCA_902687465.1). NCBI lineage: Eukaryota > Viridiplantae > Streptophyta > Magnoliopsida > Poales > Poaceae > Secale > Secale cereale. The sequence continues at coordinate 559,654,234 of LR738711.1, forward strand.
AAACGTTACTGACAGTGTAATCTTTCCCTTGGGATGACTCCTGCTGGGATTAACTCCCTGGAACGCGTCGGTAACCTCTAGCTTTTCTTCTCCTATCTGAAGCTTGTTGATGACTGCCGGGGAGATCAGATTCAACCCAGCCCCGCCATCCACTAACATCTTTGTGACCTTGAGGTTGCGAATTGTTGGGGAGACCAACAATGTCAAACACCCTACCGCAGTGGTGCGACCAGGGTGATCTTCCTCGTCAAAGATGATGGGCGCGCGGGACCATTTGAGCGGCTTCTGGGCCTCTGGCACTGGCTCCACGACATTGAGCTCTCATGCCCACTGCTTGAGCTGGCGGTGAGAGGTGTGCAAAGATGCACCCCCATCAATGTATAGGGCGTCAGTGGCCTTCTGAAACTCCTGCTCACTGGTTTCCTCTTCATCCCCTCCATCACTCACATTATCACAGACTTCCTTCTCTTGACCCTTGGTGGGTTTTCCTTGGTTCCGAAAGGGTTTGACGGGGCAGCTTGCTTCACCGCCTCGGCCCTTACCAACACCGGCATTCTAACCATTTTCCTTGACACGCTTATCATATTCTGCTCTCTGCTTCTTGACAAGCTTCTCAATCTGGTAACACTCATGAAGGTCATGGCCCTTGGTCTGATGGATCTTGCAGTACGGCCCATCACCCTTCCCAGCTTTCTCAGTGGCAACGGCTTCCTGGCAGGCAATGCAAGTGGCAGCTTCCTTGCCGGGGGCCTCTGCCTTGGCCTTCTTGATGGTACTAGGTGTGCCTGATTCTTCCACAGTCATCACTTATATCTTGGCTTCTTATTGCACTTCTTGCGCTTTTTCTGACTAGTTGATTCATCCTCATCCTTTGAATCAACATCAGCACAATCTTCCTCTCCGGGCAACTTCCTTCCTTACTCCATCCGAGCACACTTATCCACCAGTGTGTATAGCTCCTTCACAGTCTTGGGCAACTGCATGTTCATCTTGGAACGAATGCCACAATTGTGCACATTGGACTGAAAAGCTGCTATGACGGCTGTCGGATGGATATTTGGAATATTTCTATGAACTTTACTGAATCTCTGTAAATACTTACGGAGAGTTTCTCCTTCCTTCTACTGAAGGAATTGTAGGTCGCTGGGCCCGCCGGGCTCCTGATGACCACCGGTGAAAGCACCGATGAACTCTTGGCACATGTCTGCCCATGATGAAATGGAGCCTTCTGGTAGGTGCATCGACCAAGACCTCACGTTGGACTTGATGGCCAAAGGGAATTAGTTGGAAAACACCTTCTCGTCTCTTCCCCCGGAATCCTGAACAGCGATGGTGTAGATCAAGCTGGCAATGGTTAATCATTACCCGCATCCCCATGGGTAATTACTCTATTAGGGGATGGGGATGTGCTGGGCTTTTTTGCCCACGGGGAAGCTTGTGGGTCAAATACATTACCCATCGCATAAGATGGGGATGGGGATGGGATAACATTACCCATACCCGTTACCCACCTTACCCGTTAGTGCCTTACTTTTGGGCCCTAAAATTGCTAAACCTAGGTAATTCCTGATCATACCCACCTAAATTCCCACCAATCCCAACCCTTGGGCCCAAAAAGCCCACAAAAATCGCTAACCTAGCCACAACATATTGTTTATTGTGTTGAAACATTGTCTTTTCTACTTAAACGCTACTGGAGGCGATTGTTGATTGCATGTATGAGTTTCCCCATGGGGATGAAAAACCTGATGGGGATGGGGATGTGAAACATTTGTTCCCCACGGGCGGGTATGGGACGGGGACGGGCATGGGGTGACTCTCGCGGGGACGGGGATGGGAGTCCAATACCCGCCTGGGTAATCCCCATTGCCAGCCTGAGGTGTAGATGCCCAGGAACTCTGCCAGGTTCGGCCTCCTGTTGTACTTCTCAGGTATCTCTAGCTCGAATGTGCGAACGGAAGGCCAACGGACTTGCCGCAGTTCTCACGTGAAGGCAAGGCAGCCGACCTCGAATGATAGGCACCCACCAACACCGAGCGCAGGCTCGTCGACGTTGGGGCTGTTGCTCCCGTTGGTCTGGCGGAGGTCATCGCGGCGTCGATTTGTGACGACGGGCGCATCTGCCTGCCGCCTATCCTCCGGGGATTGATTTTTGCCAGGACATGCTCGAGGGCCAGAAGAGGCCATCGAGACGTTGTCGGGTTCTTGATTCTGCTGCGCCCGCACTGGCTTCCGTGGCGGGGACTGCACCGTGGGGACGGCCCCCTCCGCTCGGCCAGTGGTACAGGCGGTTGCTGTTGCTTGGGGAGGCCGTGGCGGGCTAGCTTGTCAAGAGCCCCTAGCTTCGGTGAAACCGAGCAGGCTTTGGATGGTGGCACGCCATTCATCCATCTGCTCGGCTGCTGGCGGAAACCTCAGCAGCAGCTGAGCTCGCGCCATAGCCTCCGCGGCTGTGCTTGGCATAGATGTTGATGATGTCGACCACACCGTCGCCTGGTTCCTGACGGTGCCAACGATGGTGGCAGCCGCGGCGCCGCATCCACGCTGCTGCGAAACGACCACCTTGGCACTTGGGTTGCACGACGGTGGTGCTCGAGGATCAGTGGCTCTGTTGAGCGCAGAGGCTCGTCCGGGAGAAGGCACGTGCACCGCGTTCGCTCTCGTGGCGGGGACAATCGGAGGGCGATGGATTGTGCCAAACCGAGCGCCATTGTTGCGGCAGTGCCCGTTGGTGGGAGGAGGGTGTGCAGATGGATTGACTCCCTCGGCCACACCTTGTGGAGCGAGGCCGCCGAGGCGCTGCTGATGTTGTTCTCTCCCGACGTCTCCTATCCCTATGTCAGCCACGGGGGATGTGGTGATGGCGCCGCCTGCTCCAACCACGTCACCAGCAGCATTAACGTCTCGGCTCGCATCCGCGTCCCCCGCAACATTAGAGGCCGCGGGCGGCGGAGCCTTTGAGGTGGATGGATGGGCAGAAGCACCGGACTTCTTCTTGGGCGCCATGGCTGATGGCACCGTCGAAGACGAAGATGGCGATGATGATGACGCGTTGCACACGCTTTCATGTTCACGCACCCCCTACCTGGCATGCCAAAGATATCGCGGGATATCCGCGGCCACCTATGGGACTGGGAGGCCCCTTGCTGGTTCGGCAGGGGGAAGTCGCGTTGCACAAAGAGCAGACTAGCGCACGGCAGTGCGGCAGGGATGTCACGCCCAAGATGCGATTCTATCCCGATCACGTGATGAACTTGTGATTGGGGCACAACTGCATTTAGGGCTCTTAGCAAGATGGATATCATTACATCATACCTTTACATACATAGATGTGGGATACATACAAGTCATACAACTACCACATGAATACAACACATTTTACACAAGACATCTGACTATGGATGAAAACATGAAAACACAACGACATCCATCCTGCTATCCCAGGCTACCGACCAGGAACCTAACCCAAGACTGACGAAGAAGAAGAATAAAGACTCCAAGACAAGTAAACATCGCTCTCACATCAAGTCATCAGATACCTGTACCTGCAATTGTTGTTGTAGTATCTGTGAGCCACGAGGACTCAGCTATCCCATAACCATGGGTATCAAGCCTAGCAAAGCTTAAAGGGTATGGAGAGGATAAGTGGTGAGGATGCAACAGTGGCTAAGCATTGTATGGTGGCTAACTTACGAGTACAAGAATAAGATGAGCATCTACGCAAACAGTCGCAAACTAGTAATGGTCGCTAAGAGATCCTGAACTACCTACGAGTCAAACATTACCCCATCGTGTTCTCTTCTCAAAATGAAAAGAGACGGTCACGGTTATTCACGCGGTTGGTGTATTTTATTTCGAATCCTCGATCAAGTTTTATACAACCGGACATTAACAAATTCCAATCTGCCACATAACTGTGGGCATGACTTTCGAAAGATCATAACCCTGTAGGGGTGTCTCAACTTAGCCCATCACAAGCTCTCATGATCAGCAAAGGTAAAACCCCCTTATCTTAGGGACAACCCGATCAGACTCGGAATCCCGGTGCACAAGACATTTCGACAATGGTAAAACAAGTCCAGCAAGACCTCTCGGCGTGCCGACACCCTGATAGTAGCCGCGCATATCTCGTCTTAGGCCACGTCCGGATGAGCGACACGTACGGGAGCCAAATAACCCAAATTGCCAAGGGGCGACCCCGCAAAGTGCTCTAGTTTGGACCAACACTCATGAGGAGCACTGGCCCGGTTAGTAAATTAAGTCTGCAGGTAGCGCAAACTCCCTATGCAAGTTTTAGTTATTAGGCAAATGGTAAAACCAATGTTGGGCCTTGCTGGAGGAGTTTTATTCAAAGTGAACTGTCAAGGGGTCCCCATAAATGCAACTGCGTTAGGAACACAAAATCAAGGAACATAACACCGGATTATCGGTCCTTAAGGCGGCATGAGTGGAACAAAACACCGAGCAAAAGGCCAAGCCTTCCACCCATTGCCAAGTATATAGGTGCATTAATTTAAGTAAGATATATTGTGATATTCCCAAGATATCCAAATTCTGACATGGAGCAGTCTTCATCTTCACCTGCAACTAACAACGCTATAAAAAGGACAGAGCGAGCGGTAACATAGCCATACAATGGTTTGCTGGGATGGTGTCAAAGGTAAGAGGTTTCATGGCAACAATGAGAGGCTGACAACAATAGATAGGCAGCACGACATATAGCGATAGCATCGAGACAACTAGAATTGCAATGATAGTAAAGGTATCCAAGGTGATGGTCATATTGCCTGGAATGCCGCAAGGAAGAATAACGAGTCCATGAAGAAGACGAAGCCACAAAGACGAACCACACATAGTCGAACGAATCCTCACGATCGCAACGAAACAGGAACTAACGAGAAGAAGCAAACAACATGGTAAATACACCACACATGAACAAGACATGATGCTCAACCAAGTATGATGCATGACAAGGCTACCTGATGCTACTCATGGCAAGAGATGAAGCAAACAAGAACATCACAACAAGCAAGTTTAAATGAGGCCGAAAACAACATATAACAATTCCGTTAAGTCCTCATATGCAAATTTCAAAATCGGCCCAGATCTGAACAAACCTAAAGTTAAAGTTTTTAAGCAGCAAGTTAACATGCACCATGATGATCTACACGAAATTCTAGTCAATTTACATATAAAGTTCATTTAATTCGGAGTTACGGCCTAGAAGATATGAGCAAAATAAGTTAAGCATGTCATTGATGCAAAATGCATTCAAACATCAAGCAAACACACCCAAAATGTCAGGACCCCGATCCTAAGTCACACCGATCTAGCTGTAACATGTCATATCACTTTGTGGCCTCACGCACGGTAACCCCACGGGTGCCACCTTACCTGGCCCGGGACTGTTTGCGCATTTCGGGTACAAGTATATGACAGTGTCGCTAGCATCCATATGACAGAGAACCCGGGCCGACATGGCTAGTTATAAACCAAAAGTGGCACTAAATTACAGAGACAGGCATCCATGACCCAACAACGAACGTGTCGGTCATCAACGTATGAACCCAAGTCATAGCAAGCTACATGGACTTAAAGGAACAACGCGTGAGATTTCCCCTAAGGGACAGACACAGGAACGAAGAAGGACACATGCCGGCCAGCCTACGTGTTCTGAGCAGTAGCAAGCTACCAAGGCTCATTGGAATCACTAGGAGGCATTTCCCTGTAAGGTAGGCTACCAAAGGAAAACAACTAGGTGTCGGATCCCACACATACCAAGCATTTCAATCATACACACAATATGCTCAATATGTGCAAATACAACATTGCATCACAACAGAACTCTACGACTCAAAGTACCTTATTTAAGAGGCTCCAAGAGCCATACATAACATATCCATACAGGTAGGGGTCACATGACCCAACACTCAAGTCATACAGTCATACAAGCACAAGCGGAAGCTACATGTCTGAGTACAGACAACTTAGAAAATAAAACAGGCTTGGTGTAGCCTGACTATCTACAAGGCCCTTCACAAGCTCCAGATCTCCGTCTGGGTGTCAAGCTACTCGTCGACGTCAACGTCTATGTAGAACCCATCAGCAGGGGCATGGTTCTCCTCTGCAACAGTTATTAAGCAAACATGAGTACAAAGGTACTCAGCAAGTCTTACCACAGAACCTATCATACATGCAACATTATCAAAGGGGGTAGTGGAGTTCATAGCAGAATGCCAGCTTTGACCTTGGCTAACCTATACTACAACTCTCAACAGATTGCAAGATGTTATTACGAACACGAGTCCTCTACTCACCACATCAATACACTACCGAGGATCCTCTTCCGTCATCCTACGGAGGGGCCATCCACGGCACTCACACTTATCTTGAGGCTTTTAGTAGTATCCATCAACTTGTCTATGAACTGTAAGAGTAACCAAGTAGTCCGTACCGCGAACAACGGCTACTCAAATAGATTGATAACCCTGCAGGGGTGTACTTCTTCACACATGTTTTCACCACTTAGCGTCTGCACACGACATGTGCTCGGCAGACTTCAAGTGAAAGCCGACATGGGTGTAGACCACGACCTAACCAACCACTCAAGTCTCTCGTCCAGGTTTATCACCTATTTGGGTTCCATCCGTGGGGAGATCCGGCCAGGGTGTCGCTCACGGCCCCAAACGATGTGTACAGGGTTCCCGAGTCACCAAACGGGCAATCGGTACACCGTGCCACGTACCTGTCGCATCACAGCCCACCCCGAGGGTCAGCGCTGTGCACGACCTCCAGTAAACTATAAACACCAGAAACTAATTGCAACTCCTGGACAGAGTACAAAGGCGGTCAATAAGTCGAGCGGGGTCATATTTCAGGGCCCAATGTGTGGTAGTAACTGTAACTTGGGTCACACACACAGATCTCGGGTCCTATGGACGATTCCAATGAAACAACCCACCATGTACTCCTACATGGCCTTTCATCGATACCTTTACCAAGTGTATTCCACACTTCCTTCTCTTTATCGGTATGATCATTTCACTCTGATCCATCATCCAGATGAACCAGACCAGACACAACTCTAAGCATAGCAGGCAACATAAACAAATAGCATGATGGATCACACATCACATGGCTCAATCAACTCCTACACATGCTAGTGGGTTTCAACTATTTACTGTGGCAATGACAGGTCATGCAAGGGAATAGGGTTCATCTACCGCAACAAGTAGCAGTTCACACGCTGTTGCCTTAATGCAGTAAAAGAGAGCAGGAGCGAGAAGATTGGGTTTGTATCGGAATGATCAATGATTGCTTGCCTGACAAAGTAGTTGTCGGGTACTGCTCTTCAACTGGATACGCAGCAGTATCCCCGGGAACAGGACCTAACACAGAGAATACCGACGATACAATCATTAACAAACAAATGCAGCAATATGATGCATGCTCATGACATGGCAAGATGCATGTGTGTTGGCTAATGCAACTAAAACCAGAAGGGTTTGAGCTTATTTGAATCAAAGATTCAAATTGGAGTTCAAACTATTATTTAAATAAGTGCATTATCATGTTTTTGATGTATACAGCAAGTTAACTTGTTCAAACATGCATGAAACCAGTGCCATTGGAAAGATTGGATTTTTCTGATCATTTTTCATATATAAATCTTTTCCATCTGAGCTATGGTTGATTTTATATGATATTTAGAAGTTTTGGGTATTTTCTGGAATTTCCTGAATTATTTTTAATCTAAAAATCCCAGAAAAACCTTTTCTGCGTCAGCATGACATCATGCTGACGTCAGTCAGTCAACAGGAGCTAGTCCAAGTCAAACATGACATGTGGGCCCTGCATGTCAGTGTCACAGCTAATTAACTAAGTTAATTAGAGTTAAACTAAAACTAATTAGCTGTCATTGGGGCCTGGGCCCACGGGTCAGTGACTAAATTAATTAACTAATTAAACTAACAGAAACTTAATTAAACTAACTAATTAGTAAAAGGTGGCCCACACGTCAGTGACCCAGGGGTACTCAACCCCCTGGTCAAACAGGTCAAACCCGCCAGCGACGTGACGCCGGCGAGGCCAAGTACGACGGCGTGCTTCGGAAATCGTCTACGGGGCACGGCTCGAGCTGCGGCTAGGCGCGTTGCAAAGCTCTTGCCATCGCGCGTCGGATGGTGGTGGTCGCCGGACCTGGGGTGGCCGGAGACGACGGCAACAAGCTCGACGGCGGCGACCGGCGTCGGGCGTGTGTGGAGAAGCAGCTACAGAGGCCTAGGCGTTGCGTGCGTAGTACCTATCGCATCTACGCGCTGCGGTGAGTGTGATGGACGGGTGCCAGTGACCAAATGGTCACCGGAGCGTCACCGGCGGCGAGCACGGCGGCGGTGAGTTACGGTGATCAACGGAGCGACGGCTACAAGGTGCAAACGAGGCGGAGAAGAGAGGGGAACGGCGTAGTGGCTCACTGCGGTGCTAACGAGCTCGACGGAGGGGTCGGGGACGCGCTGCAGCTTGTTATTCGACGGCGAGGTGCTCCGGCGATCCGAGGAAGGGGACGACGGCGTGGAGGTGTTGCAGGGCTTCCGGCGGCTCGTGGCTCAGCGAGGAGGAAGAGGACGACGCGTCGGATCTTCTGGACACACTCACGGGGCGAGGGGGTGGCTCTAAGTGCGGCTACGGCGAGCGGCGGCGACGGCGGCTCGGTGATGGAGGAGGAGAGAGCCAGGGGAGGGCGATGGAGACGAGGGGGAGAAGTGAGAGCAGTCGGGGCAGCTGCGTGTCGATTCATGGAGTCATCCAGGCCATCGGGGAGGCAAGCTAGAAGGGTGGAGGTGGCCGGACGCGTGCCGGCGCGCGGCGGCCACGCACGCGTCCTTCTGGCGCGAGGAGGAAGGCGACAGAGGAGGGCTGGTGGGCTGGGCCTGGCCTCCAACAGTGCTGGGCCCAAGGTAAGTGCTTTCTCTTTCTTTCTTTTTCCTATTTCTTTTTCTGTTTCATTTCTTTTGCAGCTTTGTTCAATTATTAAAAATGCCAAAACATTTTTATTACTCATGAAACTTGTCATGCCCACTGTATATAATATGAACAGTAGGAAACATTATAGTTCTTGATTATTTGAGCATTTAAAATATTTTAAAGTATTTAAATGCCCAAATACAAATACCATATGATTTAATCCAAAGCCCTTGAGTGTCCTAGAATAATGTGCACCATTTATGGCAGAGGTTTAAGACCAAGGCAGAAATGATGAACATTTTTGAAGGGCATTTTGGGTACATTGGAAAATATTTTAACAAACCCTAGTTGTTAGGAGAGGGGTGCTGGGGTTTCTGTTAATCCCATTTCCAGTTTCTTTGAAAGTAGACATGATGCACACTCTAGCTAGGTCCTAATGCAAGTGCTAACTAGGGATGTGACAACTCACCCCCACTTAAAAGAATCACGTCCCGAGATTCGGGTTCCTCCGGAAAGATGATGGGGTACTCAAGTCGAAGACGATCCTCCCTTTACCAAGTAGCTTCACTCTCGGAATGATGTGACCATTGAACATTGAGAAACTTGATATTGTGGCGTCGAGTGGTGCGCTTAGTTTGATCAAGAATACGAACGGGGTATTCTCAATATGTGAGATTGTCCTGGAGATCAAGCGTTTCGTGGTCCACTCCGTGGATAGGATCCGAGAAGCAACGCCTGAGTTGAGAAACGTGGAAAACATCATGAACTCTGGAGAGGTGCGGAGGTAGTTCCAATTGGTAGGCAACTTCTCCTCGTTTGGCAAGAATGCGAAAAGGACCGATGAAACGAGGGGCCAATTTGCCTCTGATACCGAAGCGATGGGTTCCCTTAAGAGGAGTAACCCGAAGGTAAGCCTTATCGCCGACTTCAAAAGTCACAGCCTTATGATGACTATCATATTGGCTCTTCTGGCGAGACTGGGTTGTTTTCAATCTCTCACGAACGATGCGAACTTGTTCCTCTACTTCCTGGATCATATCCGGGCCAAAGAATTGTCTTTCCCCGGTCTCTGACCAGTTAAGAGGTGTTCGACACCTTCGTCCATATAGAACTTCGAAGGAAGCTTTACCCAAGCTGGCTTGATAACTATTGTTATAAGCGAATTCGACAAATGGAAGACACTTTTCCCATTCCATACCGAAAGAAATGACAGAGGCTCGAAGCATGTCTTCCAGAATTTGATTGACTCGTTCCACTTGACCACTTGACTGGGGATGGAAGGCGGTACTGAAGGAGAGATGAGTTCCCATAGCATTCTGGAAACTTTCCCAAAATCGTGAGGTGAAAAGACTTCCACAGTCTGAGTTAATCTCCAACGGCACACCATGAAGTGATACTATCCGAGAGACATACAAATCTGCTAGCTGGTTAGCGGTAATACTCTCTCGAACAGGCAGGAAATGAGCTACTTTAGAGAGGCGGTAGATAACGACGAAGATAGCATTATTCCCTTTCCTGGTCCTGGGAAACCCGGTAATGAAGTCCATACCGACTTTATCCCATTTCCATTCAGGAATAGCTAAAGGTTGAAGGGTGCCAGCAGGCCGTTGATGCTCTGCTTTGACTCGACGACAAATGTCGCAGTTAGCAATGAATTGAGCGATTTCTCTCTTCATCCTAGTCCACCAGAATCTCTGGCGTAGATCCTGATACATTTTGGTACTACCGGGATGAATCGTGAGAGGAGATTCATGAGCCTCCTTAAGGATTAACTGCCGTAGATGGTGGTTCTTGGGAACCACTACACGGTTCTCAAAGAAAACAACACCTCGATCATCCATAGAGAAACTTTTAGCGAGTCCGCTAGCAATGTTCTCTTGGAGTCGGGATATACCTTTATCACGCTTCTGGGCAGCTATAACTTGATCCATAAGGGTAGGTTTCTCCACCAAGGTGGAAAGGAATCCTCGAGGAACAATGTGAAGGTTAAGCTTACGAAATTCCTCGTGGAGAAGTGGTTGACCTTGTTGTAACATCAAGTTGTTACAATAAGACTTACGACTTAGTGCATCAGCCATGACTTTGGCCTTTCCAGGGGTATAAGTGATTCCTAAGTCGTAGTATGTGAGCAACTCAACCCATTGTCTTTTCCTGAGATTCAAATCCGGTTGGGTGAAGATATACTTCAAACTTTGGTGATCAGTGAAGATTTCACAGCGATTACCAAGGAGGTAATGTCACCATGTTTTGAGTGCATGGACTACAGCTGCAAGCTCTAGATCATGAGTGGGATAGTTATCCTCATGTGGACGCAACTGTCGAGATGCGTATGCAATCACTTGACGATCTTGCATGAGTATGCAACCTAGTCCTTGTCGCGAGGCGTCGCAATAGATTATAAAATCCTTGGAAAAGTCTGGTGGTACCAGTACAGGTGCAGATGTCAGGCGTCTTTTTAGTTCCTGAAAACTGGACTCGCACTATGGGGTCCACTCAAACTTTTTATATTTCTTGAGGAGTTCAGTTAGAGGTTTAGCAACCTTGGAGAAATTCTCGACGAAGCGTCGGCAATAGCTCGCTAAGCCAAGAAAACTCCTAACTTGCTTGACCGATTCAGGGGGAGTCCAATCAAGTACGGCTCGAACTCGCTCGGGATTGATAGCAATACTCTTGCCAGAGATCACATGACCTAGATAGGTTACTTCTGGCAACCAAAATTCACATTTAGAGAATTTGGCATAAAGGCGGTGCTCTCGAAGTTTCGTCAATACCAGCCTTAAATGCTCGGCATGATCTTCCTTGTTCTTGGAATAGATGAGTATATCATCGAGGTATACCACGACGAATTTATCCAAGTACTCCATGAATATAGAATTCATTAACTGGGAGAAGGTAGCTGGGGCATTGGTTAATCCGAAGGACATGACGGTGTACTCATATTGGCCATAACGAGTAACAAAAGCCGTTTTAGGGATGTCCCCGTTCTTGATTTTGATTTGATGGTAGCCCAACCTCAAATCCATCTTATTGAAGACTGAGGATCCAGCGAGCTGATCATACAGGTCGTTGATCCTGGGGAGCGGATACTTATTCTTTATGGTGACCAGATTGACAGGTCGGTAATCTACAACCATCCGCTCCGTTCCATCCTTCTTCTTGATGAAGAGGACGGGGCAAGCCCAGGGGGAAGAACTAGGACGGATGAAACCTTTTTGCAAGGACTCATCGAGTTGTTTCTTTAGCTCAGCTAATTCTAGTGGTGCCATCTTATAAGGTCTCCTAGAGATTGGGATAGTTCACTACAGGAATCAGCTTCTTTGCCGACTGCCATGGCAGACGGCAAAGGCATGAATGGCAGTCGGCAAAGCTCTTTGCCGACTGCTAGCTGTCGGCAAACAGTCCGGCTCAATTCCTGGCGGTAAAGGCCTTCTTTGCCGTCTGCTTCACAGAAGCAGTCGGCAAAGCTCTTTGCCGTCAGCCGTTTGCGGCCAGCAGACGGCAAAGAGCGTAGACGTCAGTGAGGTGAGGTGGGAGCCGTTAGGGGTTAACGGCGTGCTTTGCCGACTGCTAGCAGTCGGCAAAGATAGCCTCTTTGCCGTCTGCCAGCAGTCGGCAAAGAGCTTAGCCTCTTTGCCGTCTGCCAGCAGTCGGCAAAGACCTTAGCCTCTTTGCCGTCTGCCAGCTGACGGCAAAATGCCCAAATAGGCAACCCAGTGTCCTTCTTTGCCGACTGCTAGCTGTCGGCAAAGCTCTTTGCCGTCTGCTAGCAGTCGGCAAAGCTCTTTGCCGACTGCTAGCAGACGGCAAAGAGCCTATATAACCCCTGTTTTTAATTGAATTCATTCAATTTGACAGAAATTCATAGATATACACAGATAATACATATATACGCAACAAGCATATCCAACAATATATTTCCACAAGTCCAACATATATCCATATGACATAAGAAGTTTCCAACAACATATCCATAGTGACATACACATCCAAACAAGTTCCCAAACATGTTTTCATAAACAAAAAGGAAGCACAAGGAGAATATATGAGTCCATCAATGCAAGCTTCCTCATCTCAAGCAAATCTGCAAATTGGGAAAGATGAAAGTTAGAAGAAGAAGAATAGCTAGGAGAAGAAGAAGAAGAAGAAAAGAAGAAGAAGAGGAAAATAAGAAGATTTTATCTTCTCTTTCTTTCTCTCCTCCCCCTCTTCTTTATCTTCTTCTTTTCCAACAAATGTAGTTAAAAAAGCCAATTTAGAGCTAAGCTAGGTAAATAGGTCATTTTGGAGATAAGCTAAGTTCAATGTATCATATTGGAGCTAACCTAGGTAAACTTGGTCATTTTGGAGCTAAGCTAAGTTAAATGGATCATATTGAAGCTAACCTAGGTAAACTTGGTCATTTTTGAGCTAACCTAGGTAAAAATGTCATTTTTTGCTAAGCTAGGTAAAAATGCTAAGTGTGTAGGTCAATTTGGAGCTAACCTGGCTAATTAGGCCATTTTTGACATAACTAAGCTTATTGTGTCATTTTAGAGGACAACAAGCTAAGTATATGACATTTATGAGGTTAGCAAGGTTATTATGCCATTTACGAATAAAAACAAGTAAGAGGAGGAAAAGAAGAAGAAGAAGAAGAAGAAGAAGAATAAGAAAAGAAGAAGAATAAGAAAAGAAGAAGAAATGTTCTTCTTCTTCTCCTTTTCTTATTCTTCTTCTTCTTCTTCTTCTTCTTCTTCTTCTTCTCTTCCTATTCCTTCTTTTCTTCCTATTCCTTGATTTTCTTCATCTTATTATGTCATTTGTGGACTAAATAGGCTAAATTATGTCATAAATGGGCTAAATAGGCTAAGTAAGAGGAGGAAAAGAAGAAGAAGAAGAAGAAGAAGAAGAAGAAGAAGAAGAAGAATAAAAAAAGAAGAAGAAGCTTTTCTTATTCTTCTTCTTTTCTTATTCTTCTTCTTCTTCTTCTTCTTCTCTTCCTATTCCTTCTTTTCTTCCTACTAGATGACCTGTTGCGCCAAATGACGCACAGACCCATTCGAAACCATGTACGGATTGAAAATATTTGCATTTGTTAGTAATTTTAGGTTTTAAAAACACCTAGCATAAATACTGCCCAAACAAAGTACAGAGAAAAGAGAAAGTACAGAGAAAAGTTGAGAATGCTTCTGCAAATACTAAGCAACATACAGAATTAGTAAGTAGTAACATCTCACATTCCTTAACAAAGATAAATGGATGGCAAAGATGATGGCACAAATTACTTTATACGTCGAGCAGCCCTATCCTGGAAAGATGAATCCGCCTTCGATGGCAAGGATGTCATAGTCGGACACGCAAATCCTGAGATTCGCAACCACCTGCAGTGCAAGTCCAAACACAGACTGAGAAATACAATTAAGAACCATCAAATGGAACAAAATTTTGGTACTGTGAACAAAATCTTGCCATGCATTGATGATAACATGACCAAGTCCACACTCCCATATCCAGGAAGAGCCTCTCGAGCTCGGCCTTGATGGCGTCGACGAGAGGGCGATTCAGCAAGTGCGGAGGCCTTGGCAGGTTGTGCTCGATCTGGCTCACAACGAACATCCTTCATGTCCAGTAGCGGAGCCAGGAAAACATTAAACCCTGGACAAGCTGCAAGCAGAAATATCTAACCATGATCTGCCTAACAAGCCAATCAATGCATAATTTAAAATTGAGAACCGAGCTTTGGGTATTTGAAACAGACATAATTAAACTTCCTGCCAGGTTGTTTGGTCCTTATGACGCACTTGTCATTCTGTTAATAATATTTTCAGCAATCCATGTAAACCATTGCTCAGTTCTTTGGCAAAACACAACATTACATTGCGGTGTGATCAAAATATATTTTGGCAGCACTATTTTTTCTTTCGAATCCATATGAACATTGCCATTGGCTGTGTTCATACACGACTGGTATTCCTCTGAACTGAATAATGATGTGACTAAGCAAAAATAAATAAGCAACGATCCAGTCCCGGATTATATAGGGAGTTGTTGCTAGAGGAAACTGTAAAAAGAAAAACGGCTTCATCAGGCACAGTAGTAAATATATATGATAGACTATCACACACATCTTAATCTTTGGATATTGTAAGCATCGGTTTGCACTGCTCTGTTAAGACTTCAGTAAGCCCTTTAATATCGGTACTTCTATTCATGAGTTGCCTCTTGTAGTTATAGAAAGCTTGTCATGGTACTTCTTTTGTGGAATGTGAATACATATGTTTTATCATATCACATGTCTTCCACACAGAAATACAGATGTTTTAGCAACTTCTTCAGGATATAAGAATCATTTCTAATGAAAAGTTGAATGCAGCGGTAACCTTTTCTGAAGCACACAAACGCATAGATAATTCTTTTGTTATATCATCTAGATCTTCCCTGCAAGTACAGGTAAAATCAGATTAATCTCCATTGGCAGGCGAACCCCAAGCCAAGCCAAGAACATGCGTGGTGGTGGTGATAAATGTTCTTCTCCGGATTCGACGGAAGGCATGCAGTGGAGTACTCACCGAGGAAATCGCTGCCGGACAGGCCCTTGGCATCAAACAGAAGACCGCACCTCGTTGTATTCTTCTCCTCCTGCTGCAGCTCCCTCTCCTGTGTCCTCTCGAAATGAAGGAAAGAGCAGGGAAGTAGTGAACTGAACATCGAAAGCGAGCAGAGGTAGCTAAGACGTATAATTCAAACAACAATTTCTTTCGCCCAAACAAACTAAAAGAATTTTATGTTTGGTAGCATATATCCAAAGGAACAGACATGTTGTCTGTTTTATTTCCTTGAAACACATCTACCCACCAATAAAATGGTTCACACCTTTTATTTTCTTTTAATACATACAGGCAAGCCAACCATCCAAACGGTCTATGTATGTAACTAAATCAATAAACTAAAACCAGCAAGCAACATGCTTGCTGGGAAACACATGCTTGCTGGGAAACACATGCTACTCTCCCAAGCACGATCTGGTTCACAAGAATTAGATACAGATTGTTTAAATAAACAAATGGGAAACACATGCTACTCTCCCAAGCAAAACCAGAAACCTGAATAAATGGCCGGAGGCCAAGTTCACACATGCTCCAGCCATGATTTGCCCCCAATTTTCTGCAACTAAAATGAAAGTGGGTGATTAATTTAGCAGCAGGTACAAGGACAGACTTAACAAGGGACAATCCTAACTTGGGTTTCAGAGGCAAGAAACAGTCCCAAAACGTCTTGTATTTATGAACAGAGGAAGTATTAACTGATCAAAGCAAACACTTTAGATCCAATAATGAAAGAGTTCCTAATTGGACTCAAGAGGTGTAATGGTTAGATTACATGAGGACCAATATTTTCAGCAAGCTCTGTCAAACAAAATTATGCTGTAACTATTATGTAGTAGCTTGCTATGATCAGAACCAGTTGGACCAAATGAAATAAATCTCTGGGCCAGAAGTTCAAAGAAATACTCCCTCCGTGCAGAAATACTTGTCCTTGAAATGGGTTGTATCTAGACTTATTTTAGTTATAGATACATCTATTTTATCCATTTCTAGGACAAGTATTTCTGGACGGAGAGAGTAGTAAATTCTTTAATGGCGAAACAACACATAACCTTCATAACAGAGGGAATATTAACTGATCGAAGCACTGTAACAGGAGAACCACATATCAAATTGTCATCAACTTAAGGTTGTATTTACTGAGCATTATACGCCTTCCTATTAAGAAAGCTTTCGATGAACAACATGACAGGGAGGCACCTCGCTACTGGTTGTACCGAGCTTTTGACAAATAGGGCGACAGGTAGGCATGGTGGTACTGATAGGATATAAGCAATGGGAGGTCCATTGGCAAGAAGCACGTAGCACACTGTAAAAGAAAAATAACCACAGAGGAGACTAACTGAAGAAACCTTGACAATGAAAAAAGAATTGCTACAACAAAAGAAATATTTCTAATCATTCGAAGTGTGGGCCTGTTTATATGAACAAGGGTCACCAAAGGAAACAGCAGGTCGAGAAACAAAACCAAAAAAAAACTATAGGCCTGGTTAGACCTCAGGTACAGAACAGAAATATATTCTTCCAAGAACAAGAGGCTAATATACTTCAAGAAAATTGATGGTGAAACCATGTAACGACAAAGAAATGATATGGTAGCAAGTCTCCTATGGTTCCATCACTCATGCAATTCACATTTCACCCACCAGGAGCCCAGGAGGTGGCCGACCGTACTCATTCAAATCATCTTGTTGAATCTCCTATGGTTCCATATAGACCAGCGATGCAGAAAAAAGCTGACTAATGCACCCCTGGGGAAGAACAAGAACATCCTTAGCAAAAACCAATACAATATTTTGAATAAACTGTATCAATGAATTATGTTCATTCTGTAGGGACGGAAAATTAAGAGAATACAGTGGGAAATATATCATATACTTTAATAAGAGTTTCCACGTTGCTTTCATAGACCGAGTCATTGGAGTTGAAATATAAGGATAATTAGATTTAAAGCGCATAGAACTCCAGCCACGTTAATTTTTCATTGCCTGAATTATAGTTACACGAACAGATGTAAGGAGCTGATAAGCTACCAAGAGCACTGCTTCATTTGATCAGGAAAAGAACAATATACATGAGACTATGTAGTTATATAAAAATGTGGACATATCAAATACTTCTTTTTGCGAAAATCTTAAATATTACAGTTCTATACTATATTAACCAGTACACATTTTTAGTCACATAACCATGCATCATTCAATCTATATGGTTAGCACAAAATCTCAGTCAATATGACTAGCACACATTTTTGGGGCAGATAACAATGCTGCTCATACCTTCACATGGCCTCCCTGAGTTCCCCAGCAACACCTGAAAAAATAAAAAGTTAACATATGCTTAGTAAGGAGCAGAACAAGGGAAGAGGCAGGGGAAGAAGATGGCCATGG